>OX578150.1:0-1200000 GCA_951213105.1 Amaurobius ferox
CGCGCAAAGTCCGCAGTCGCTTTTCCCAGTTTCGCTGCTTGAACAATGCATCTGTATATCCAAGAACGAGATTCGAGATTCCTTGCTTGAAAAATGCATCTGTATACCCAAGTACGGAATGTAGCTTATTTAGGGCATATCAAAATTAATGAAAATTCGAGATTTTGTGAAATAAAGAAGCTTGCCTCTCTCGGTCTGATCGCGTGTGCGTGCGCGCAAAGTCCGCAGTCGCTTTTCCCAGTTTCGCTGCTTGAACAATGCATCTGTATATCCAAGAACGAGATTCGAGATTCCTTGCTTGAAAAATGCATCTGTATACCCAAGTACGGAATGTAGCTTATTTAGGGCATATCAAAATTAATGAAAATTCGAGATTTTGTGAAATAAAGAAGCTTGCCTCTCTCGGTCTGCTCCTCGAGGCGTGCGCGCAAAGTCCGCAGTCGCTTTTCCCAGTTTCGCTGCTTGAACAATGCATCTGTATATCCAAGAACGAGATTCGAGATTCCTTGCTTGAAAAATGCATCTGTATACCCAAGTACGGAATGTAGCTTATTTAGGGCATATCAAAATTAATGAAAATTCGAGATTTTGTGAAATAAAGAAGCTTGCCTCTCTCGGTCTGCTCCTCGAGGCGTGCGCGCAAAGTCCGCAGTCGCTTTTCCCAGTTTCGCTGCTTGAACAATGCATCTGTATATCCAAGAACGAGATTCGAGATTCCTTGCTTGAAAAATGCATCTGTATACCCAAGTACGGAATGTAGCTTATTTAGGGCATATCAAAATTAATGAAAATTCGAGATTTTGTGAAATAAAGAAGCTTGCCTCTCTCGGTCTGCTCCTCGAGGCGTGCGCGCAAAGTCCGCAGTCGCTTTTCCCAGTTTCGCTGCTTGAACAATGCATCTGTATATCCAAGAACGAGATTCGAGATTCCTTGCTTGAAAAATGCATCTGTATACCCAAGTACGGAATGTAGCTTATTTAGGGCATATCAAAATTAATGAAAATTCGAGATTTTGTGAAATAAAGAAGCTTGCCTCTCTCGGTCTGCTCCTCGAGGCGTGCGCGCAAAGTCCGCAGTCGCTTTTCCCAGTTTCGCTGCTTGAACAATGCATCTGTATATCCAAGAACGAGATTCGAGATTCCTTGCTTGAAAAATGCATCTGTATACCCAAGTACGGAATGTAGCTTATTTAGGGCATATCAAAATTAATGAAAATTCGAGATTTTGTGAAATAAAGAAGCTTGCCTCTCTCGGTCTGCTCCTCGAGGCGTGCGCGCAAAGTCCGCAGTCGCTTTTCCCAGTTTCGCTGCTTGAACAATGCATCTGTATATCCAAGAACGAGATTCGAGATTCCTTGCTTGAAAAATGCATCTGTATACCCAAGTACGGAATGTAGCTTATTTAGGGCATATCAAAATTAATGAAAATTCGAGATTTTGTGAAATAAAGAAGCTTGCCTCTCTCGGTCTGCTCCTCGAGGCGTGCGCGCAAAGTCCGCAGTCGCTTTTCCCAGTTTCGCTGCTTGAACAATGCATCTGTATATCCAAGAACGAGATTCGAGATTCCTTGCTTGAAAAATGCATCTGTATACCCAAGTACGGAATGTAGCTTATTTAGGGCATATCAAAATTAATGAAAATTCGAGATTTTGTGAAATAAAGAAGCTTGCCTCTCTCGGTCTGCTCCTCGAGGCGTGCGCGCAAAGTCCGCAGTCGCTTTTCCCAGTTTCGCTGCTTGAACAATGCATCTGTATATCCAAGAACGAGATTCGAGATTCCTTGCTTGAAAAATGCATCTGTATACCCAAGTACGGAATGTAGCTTATTTAGGGCATATCAAAATTAATGAAAATTCGAGATTTTGTGAAATAAAGAAGCTTGCCTCTCTCGGTCTGCTCCTCGAGGCGTGCGCGCAAAGTCCGCAGTCGCTTTTCCCAGTTTCGCTGCTTGAACAATGCATCTGTATATCCAAGAACGAGATTCGAGATTCCTTGCTTGAAAAATGCATCTGTATACCCAAGTACGGAATGTAGCTTATTTAGGGCATATCAAAATTAATGAAAATTCGAGATTTTGTGAAATAAAGAAGCTTGCCTCTCTCGGTCTGCTCCTCGAGGCGTGCGCGCAAAGTCCGCAGTCGCTTTTCCCAGTTTCGCTGCTTGAACAATGCATCTGTATATCCAAGAACGAGATTCGAGATTCCTTGCTTGAAAAATGCATCTGTATACCCAAGTACGGAATGTAGCTTATTTAGGGCATATCAAAATTAATGAAAATTCGAGATTTTGTGAAATAAAGAAGCTTGCCTCTCTCGGTCTGCTCCTCGAGGCGTGCGCGCAAAGTCCGCAGTCGCTTTTCCCAGTTTCGCTGCTTGAACAATGCATCTGTATATCCAAGAACGAGATTCGAGATTCCTTGCTTGAAAAATGCATCTGTATACCCAAGTACGGAATGTAGCTTATTTAGGGCATATCAAAATTAATGAAAATTCGAGATTTTGTGAAATAAAGAAGCTTGCCTCTCTCGGTCTGCTCCTCGAGGCGTGCGCGCAAAGTCCGCAGTCGCTTTTCCCAGTTTCGCTGCTTGAACAATGCATCTGTATATCCAAGAACGAGATTCGAGATTCCTTGCTTGAAAAATGCATCTGTATACCCAAGTACGGAATGTAGCTTATTTAGGGCATATCAAAATTAATGAAAATTCGAGATTTTGTGAAATAAAGAAGCTTGCCTCTCTCGGTCTGCTCCTCGAGGCGTGCGCGCAAAGTCCGCAGTCGCTTTTCCCAGTTTCGCTGCTTGAACAATGCATCTGTATATCCAAGAACGAGATTCGAGATTCCTTGCTTGAAAAATGCATCTGTATACCCAAGTACGGAATGTAGCTTATTTAGGGCATATCAAAATTAATGAAAATTCGAGATTTTGTGAAATAAAGAAGCTTGCCTCTCTCGGTCTGCTCCTCGAGGCGTGCGCGCAAAGTCCGCAGTCGCTTTTCCCAGTTTCGCTGCTTGAACAATGCATCTGTATATCCAAGAACGAGATTCGAGATTCCTTGCTTGAAAAATGCATCTGTATACCCAAGTACGGAATGTAGCTTATTTAGGGCATATCAAAATTAATGAAAATTCGAGATTTTGTGAAATAAAGAAGCTTGCCTCTCTCGGTCTGCTCCTCGAGGCGTGCGCGCAAAGTCCGCAGTCGCTTTTCCCAGTTTCGCTGCTTGAACAATGCATCTGTATATCCAAGAACGAGATTCGAGATTCCTTGCTTGAAAAATGCATCTGTATACCCAAGTACGGAATGTAGCTTATTTAGGGCATATCAAAATTAATGAAAATTCGAGATTTTGTGAAATAAAGAAGCTTGCCTCTCTCGGTCTGCTCCTCGAGGCGTGCGCGCAAAGTCCGCAGTCGCTTTTCCCAGTTTCGCTGCTTGAACAATGCATCTGTATATCCAAGAACGAGATTCGAGATTCCTTGCTTGAAAAATGCATCTGTATACCCAAGTACGGAATGTAGCTTATTTAGGGCATATCAAAATTAATGAAAATTCGAGATTTTGTGAAATAAAGAAGCTTGCCTCTCTCGGTCTGCTCCTCGAGGCGTGCGCGCAAAGTCCGCAGTCGCTTTTCCCAGTTTCGCTGCTTGAACAATGCATCTGTATATCCAAGAACGAGATTCGAGATTCCTTGCTTGAAAAATGCATCTGTATACCCAAGTACGGAATGTAGCTTATTTAGGGCATATCAAAATTAATGAAAATTCGAGATTTTGTGAAATAAAGAAGCTTGCCTCTCTCGGTCTGCTCCTCGAGGCGTGCGCGCAAAGTCCGCAGTCGCTTTTCCCAGTTTCGCTGCTTGAACAATGCATCTGTATATCCAAGAACGAGATTCGAGATTCCTTGCTTGAAAAATGCATCTGTATACCCAAGTACGGAATGTAGCTTATTTAGGGCATATCAAAATTAATGAAAATTCGAGATTTTGTGAAATAAAGAAGCTTGCCTCTCTCGGTCTGCTCCTCGAGGCGTGCGCGCAAAGTCCGCAGTCGCTTTTCCCAGTTTCGCTGCTTGAACAATGCATCTGTATATCCAAGAACGAGATTCGAGATTCCTTGCTTGAAAAATGCATCTGTATACCCAAGTACGGAATGTAGCTTATTTAGGGCATATCAAAATTAATGAAAATTCGAGATTTTGTGAAATAAAGAAGCTTGCCTCTCTCGGTCTGCTCCTCGAGGCGTGCGCGCAAAGTCCGCAGTCGCTTTTCCCAGTTTCGCTGCTTGAACAATGCATCTGTATATCCAAGAACGAGATTCGAGATTCCTTGCTTGAAAAATGCATCTGTATACCCAAGTACGGAATGTAGCTTATTTAGGGCATATCAAAATTAATGAAAATTCGAGATTTTGTGAAATAAAGAAGCTTGCCTCTCTCGGTCTGCTCCTCGAGGCGTGCGCGCAAAGTCCGCAGTCGCTTTTCCCAGTTTCGCTGCTTGAACAATGCATCTGTATATCCAAGAACGAGATTCGAGATTCCTTGCTTGAAAAATGCATCTGTATACCCAAGTACGGAATGTAGCTTATTTAGGGCATATCAAAATTAATGAAAATTCGAGATTTTGTGAAATAAAGAAGCTTGCCTCTCTCGGTCTGCTCCTCGAGGCGTGCGCGCAAAGTCCGCAGTCGCTTTTCCCAGTTTCGCTGCTTGAACAATGCATCTGTATATCCAAGAACGAGATTCGAGATTCCTTGCTTGAAAAATGCATCTGTATACCCAAGTACGGAATGTAGCTTATTTAGGGCATATCAAAATTAATGAAAATTCGAGATTTTGTGAAATAAAGAAGCTTGCCTCTCTCGGTCTGCTCCTCGAGGCGTGCGCGCAAAGTCCGCAGTCGCTTTTCCCAGTTTCGCTGCTTGAACAATGCATCTGTATATCCAAGAACGAGATTCGAGATTCCTTGCTTGAAAAATGCATCTGTATACCCAAGTACGGAATGTAGCTTATTTAGGGCATATCAAAATTAATGAAAATTCGAGATTTTGTGAAATAAAGAAGCTTGCCTCTCTCGGTCTGCTCCTCGAGGCGTGCGCGCAAAGTCCGCAGTCGCTTTTCCCAGTTTCGCTGCTTGAACAATGCATCTGTATATCCAAGAACGAGATTCGAGATTCCTTGCTTGAAAAATGCATCTGTATACCCAAGTACGGAATGTAGCTTATTTAGGGCATATCAAAATTAATGAAAATTCGAGATTTTGTGAAATAAAGAAGCTTGCCTCTCTCGGTCTGCTCCTCGAGGCGTGCGCGCAAAGTCCGCAGTCGCTTTTCCCAGTTTCGCTGCTTGAACAATGCATCTGTATATCCAAGAACGAGATTCGAGATTCCTTGCTTGAAAAATGCATCTGTATACCCAAGTACGGAATGTAGCTTATTTAGGGCATATCAAAATTAATGAAAATTCGAGATTTTGTGAAATAAAGAAGCTTGCCTCTCTCGGTCTGCTCCTCGAGGCGTGCGCGCAAAGTCCGCAGTCGCTTTTCCCAGTTTCGCTGCTTGAACAATGCATCTGTATATCCAAGAACGAGATTCGAGATTCCTTGCTTGAAAAATGCATCTGTATACCCAAGTACGGAATGTAGCTTATTTAGGGCATATCAAAATTAATGAAAATTCGAGATTTTGTGAAATAAAGAAGCTTGCCTCTCTCGGTCTGCTCCTCGAGGCGTGCGCGCAAAGTCCGCAGTCGCTTTTCCCAGTTTCGCTGCTTGAACAATGCATCTGTATATCCAAGAACGAGATTCGAGATTCCTTGCTTGAAAAATGCATCTGTATACCCAAGTACGGAATGTAGCTTATTTAGGGCATATCAAAATTAATGAAAATTCGAGATTTTGTGAAATAAAGAAGCTTGCCTCTCTCGGTCTGCTCCTCGAGGCGTGCGCGCAAAGTCCGCAGTCGCTTTTCCCAGTTTCGCTGCTTGAACAATGCATCTGTATATCCAAGAACGAGATTCGAGATTCCTTGCTTGAAAAATGCATCTGTATACCCAAGTACGGAATGTAGCTTATTTAGGGCATATCAAAATTAATGAAAATTCGAGATTTTGTGAAATAAAGAAGCTTGCCTCTCTCGGTCTGCTCCTCGAGGCGTGCGCGCAAAGTCCGCAGTCGCTTTTCCCAGTTTCGCTGCTTGAACAATGCATCTGTATATCCAAGAACGAGATTCGAGATTCCTTGCTTGAAAAATGCATCTGTATACCCAAGTACGGAATGTAGCTTATTTAGGGCATATCAAAATTAATGAAAATTCGAGATTTTGTGAAATAAAGAAGCTTGCCTCTCTCGGTCTGCTCCTCGAGGCGTGCGCGCAAAGTCCGCAGTCGCTTTTCCCAGTTTCGCTGCTTGAACAATGCATCTGTATATCCAAGAACGAGATTCGAGATTCCTTGCTTGAAAAATGCATCTGTATACCCAAGTACGGAATGTAGCTTATTTAGGGCATATCAAAATTAATGAAAATTCGAGATTTTGTGAAATAAAGAAGCTTGCCTCTCTCGGTCTGCTCCTCGAGGCGTGCGCGCAAAGTCCGCAGTCGCTTTTCCCAGTTTCGCTGCTTGAACAATGCATCTGTATATCCAAGAACGAGATTCGAGATTCCTTGCTTGAAAAATGCATCTGTATACCCAAGTACGGAATGTAGCTTATTTAGGGCATATCAAAATTAATGAAAATTCGAGATTTTGTGAAATAAAGAAGCTTGCCTCTCTCGGTCTGCTCCTCGAGGCGTGCGCGCAAAGTCCGCAGTCGCTTTTCCCAGTTTCGCTGCTTGAACAATGCATCTGTATATCCAAGAACGAGATTCGAGATTCCTTGCTTGAAAAATGCATCTGTATACCCAAGTACGGAATGTAGCTTATTTAGGGCATATCAAAATTAATGAAAATTCGAGATTTTGTGAAATAAAGAAGCTTGCCTCTCTCGGTCTGCTCCTCGAGGCGTGCGCGCAAAGTCCGCAGTCGCTTTTCCCAGTTTCGCTGCTTGAACAATGCATCTGTATATCCAAGAACGAGATTCGAGATTCCTTGCTTGAAAAATGCATCTGTATACCCAAGTACGGAATGTAGCTTATTTAGGGCATATCAAAATTAATGAAAATTCGAGATTTTGTGAAATAAAGAAGCTTGCCTCTCTCGGTCTGCTCCTCGAGGCGTGCGCGCAAAGTCCGCAGTCGCTTTTCCCAGTTTCGCTGCTTGAACAATGCATCTGTATATCCAAGAACGAGATTCGAGATTCCTTGCTTGAAAAATGCATCTGTATACCCAAGTACGGAATGTAGCTTATTTAGGGCATATCAAAATTAATGAAAATTCGAGATTTTGTGAAATAAAGAAGCTTGCCTCTCTCGGTCTGCTCCTCGAGGCGTGCGCGCAAAGTCCGCAGTCGCTTTTCCCAGTTTCGCTGCTTGAACAATGCATCTGTATATCCAAGAACGAGATTCGAGATTCCTTGCTTGAAAAATGCATCTGTATACCCAAGTACGGAATGTAGCTTATTTAGGGCATATCAAAATTAATGAAAATTCGAGATTTTGTGAAATAAAGAAGCTTGCCTCTCTCGGTCTGCTCCTCGAGGCGTGCGCGCAAAGTCCGCAGTCGCTTTTCCCAGTTTCGCTGCTTGAACAATGCATCTGTATATCCAAGAACGAGATTCGAGATTCCTTGCTTGAAAAATGCATCTGTATACCCAAGTACGGAATGTAGCTTATTTAGGGCATATCAAAATTAATGAAAATTCGAGATTTTGTGAAATAAAGAAGCTTGCCTCTCTCGGTCTGCTCCTCGAGGCGTGCGCGCAAAGTCCGCAGTCGCTTTTCCCAGTTTCGCTGCTTGAACAATGCATCTGTATATCCAAGAACGAGATTCGAGATTCCTTGCTTGAAAAATGCATCTGTATACCCAAGTACGGAATGTAGCTTATTTAGGGCATATCAAAATTAATGAAAATTCGAGATTTTGTGAAATAAAGAAGCTTGCCTCTCTCGGTCTGCTCCTCGAGGCGTGCGCGCAAAGTCCGCAGTCGCTTTTCCCAGTTTCGCTGCTTGAACAATGCATCTGTATATCCAAGAACGAGATTCGAGATTCCTTGCTTGAAAAATGCATCTGTATACCCAAGTACGGAATGTAGCTTATTTAGGGCATATCAAAATTAATGAAAATTCGAGATTTTGTGAAATAAAGAAGCTTGCCTCTCTCGGTCTGCTCCTCGAGGCGTGCGCGCAAAGTCCGCAGTCGCTTTTCCCAGTTTCGCTGCTTGAACAATGCATCTGTATATCCAAGAACGAGATTCGAGATTCCTTGCTTGAAAAATGCATCTGTATACCCAAGTACGGAATGTAGCTTATTTAGGGCATATCAAAATTAATGAAAATTCGAGATTTTGTGAAATAAAGAAGCTTGCCTCTCTCGGTCTGCTCCTCGAGGCGTGCGCGCAAAGTCCGCAGTCGCTTTTCCCAGTTTCGCTGCTTGAACAATGCATCTGTATATCCAAGAACGAGATTCGAGATTCCTTGCTTGAAAAATGCATCTGTATACCCAAGTACGGAATGTAGCTTATTTAGGGCATATCAAAATTAATGAAAATTCGAGATTTTGTGAAATAAAGAAGCTTGCCTCTCTCGGTCTGCTCCTCGAGGCGTGCGCGCAAAGTCCGCAGTCGCTTTTCCCAGTTTCGCTGCTTGAACAATGCATCTGTATATCCAAGAACGAGATTCGAGATTCCTTGCTTGAAAAATGCATCTGTATACCCAAGTACGGAATGTAGCTTATTTAGGGCATATCAAAATTAATGAAAATTCGAGATTTTGTGAAATAAAGAAGCTTGCCTCTCTCGGTCTGCTCCTCGAGGCGTGCGCGCAAAGTCCGCAGTCGCTTTTCCCAGTTTCGCTGCTTGAACAATGCATCTGTATATCCAAGAACGAGATTCGAGATTCCTTGCTTGAAAAATGCATCTGTATACCCAAGTACGGAATGTAGCTTATTTAGGGCATATCAAAATTAATGAAAATTCGAGATTTTGTGAAATAAAGAAGCTTGCCTCTCTCGGTCTGCTCCTCGAGGCGTGCGCGCAAAGTCCGCAGTCGCTTTTCCCAGTTTCGCTGCTTGAACAATGCATCTGTATATCCAAGAACGAGATTCGAGATTCCTTGCTTGAAAAATGCATCTGTATACCCAAGTACGGAATGTAGCTTATTTAGGGCATATCAAAATTAATGAAAATTCGAGATTTTGTGAAATAAAGAAGCTTGCCTCTCTCGGTCTGCTCCTCGAGGCGTGCGCGCAAAGTCCGCAGTCGCTTTTCCCAGTTTCGCTGCTTGAACAATGCATCTGTATATCCAAGAACGAGATTCGAGATTCCTTGCTTGAAAAATGCATCTGTATACCCAAGTACGGAATGTAGCTTATTTAGGGCATATCAAAATTAATGAAAATTCGAGATTTTGTGAAATAAAGAAGCTTGCCTCTCTCGGTCTGCTCCTCGAGGCGTGCGCGCAAAGTCCGCAGTCGCTTTTCCCAGTTTCGCTGCTTGAACAATGCATCTGTATATCCAAGAACGAGATTCGAGATTCCTTGCTTGAAAAATGCATCTGTATACCCAAGTACGGAATGTAGCTTATTTAGGGCATATCAAAATTAATGAAAATTCGAGATTTTGTGAAATAAAGAAGCTTGCCTCTCTCGGTCTGCTCCTCGAGGCGTGCGCGCAAAGTCCGCAGTCGCTTTTCCCAGTTTCGCTGCTTGAACAATGCATCTGTATATCCAAGAACGAGATTCGAGATTCCTTGCTTGAAAAATGCATCTGTATACCCAAGTACGGAATGTAGCTTATTTAGGGCATATCAAAATTAATGAAAATTCGAGATTTTGTGAAATAAAGAAGCTTGCCTCTCTCGGTCTGCTCCTCGAGGCGTGCGCGCAAAGTCCGCAGTCGCTTTTCCCAGTTTCGCTGCTTGAACAATGCATCTGTATATCCAAGAACGAGATTCGAGATTCCTTGCTTGAAAAATGCATCTGTATACCCAAGTACGGAATGTAGCTTATTTAGGGCATATCAAAATTAATGAAAATTCGAGATTTTGTGAAATAAAGAAGCTTGCCTCTCTCGGTCTGCTCCTCGAGGCGTGCGCGCAAAGTCCGCAGTCGCTTTTCCCAGTTTCGCTGCTTGAACAATGCATCTGTATATCCAAGAACGAGATTCGAGATTCCTTGCTTGAAAAATGCATCTGTATACCCAAGTACGGAATGTAGCTTATTTAGGGCATATCAAAATTAATGAAAATTCGAGATTTTGTGAAATAAAGAAGCTTGCCTCTCTCGGTCTGCTCCTCGAGGCGTGCGCGCAAAGTCCGCAGTCGCTTTTCCCAGTTTCGCTGCTTGAACAATGCATCTGTATATCCAAGAACGAGATTCGAGATTCCTTGCTTGAAAAATGCATCTGTATACCCAAGTACGGAATGTAGCTTATTTAGGGCATATCAAAATTAATGAAAATTCGAGATTTTGTGAAATAAAGAAGCTTGCCTCTCTCGGTCTGCTCCTCGAGGCGTGCGCGCAAAGTCCGCAGTCGCTTTTCCCAGTTTCGCTGCTTGAACAATGCATCTGTATATCCAAGAACGAGATTCGAGATTCCTTGCTTGAAAAATGCATCTGTATACCCAAGTACGGAATGTAGCTTATTTAGGGCATATCAAAATTAATGAAAATTCGAGATTTTGTGAAATAAAGAAGCTTGCCTCTCTCGGTCTGCTCCTCGAGGCGTGCGCGCAAAGTCCGCAGTCGCTTTTCCCAGTTTCGCTGCTTGAACAATGCATCTGTATATCCAAGAACGAGATTCGAGATTCCTTGCTTGAAAAATGCATCTGTATACCCAAGTACGGAATGTAGCTTATTTAGGGCATATCAAAATTAATGAAAATTCGAGATTTTGTGAAATAAAGAAGCTTGCCTCTCTCGGTCTGCTCCTCGAGGCGTGCGCGCAAAGTCCGCAGTCGCTTTTCCCAGTTTCGCTGCTTGAACAATGCATCTGTATATCCAAGAACGAGATTCGAGATTCCTTGCTTGAAAAATGCATCTGTATACCCAAGTACGGAATGTAGCTTATTTAGGGCATATCAAAATTAATGAAAATTCGAGATTTTGTGAAATAAAGAAGCTTGCCTCTCTCGGTCTGCTCCTCGAGGCGTGCGCGCAAAGTCCGCAGTCGCTTTTCCCAGTTTCGCTGCTTGAACAATGCATCTGTATATCCAAGAACGAGATTCGAGATTCCTTGCTTGAAAAATGCATCTGTATACCCAAGTACGGAATGTAGCTTATTTAGGGCATATCAAAATTAATGAAAATTCGAGATTTTGTGAAATAAAGAAGCTTGCCTCTCTCGGTCTGCTCCTCGAGGCGTGCGCGCAAAGTCCGCAGTCGCTTTTCCCAGTTTCGCTGCTTGAACAATGCATCTGTATATCCAAGAACGAGATTCGAGATTCCTTGCTTGAAAAATGCATCTGTATACCCAAGTACGGAATGTAGCTTATTTAGGGCATATCAAAATTAATGAAAATTCGAGATTTTGTGAAATAAAGAAGCTTGCCTCTCTCGGTCTGCTCCTCGAGGCGTGCGCGCAAAGTCCGCAGTCGCTTTTCCCAGTTTCGCTGCTTGAACAATGCATCTGTATATCCAAGAACGAGATTCGAGATTCCTTGCTTGAAAAATGCATCTGTATACCCAAGTACGGAATGTAGCTTATTTAGGGCATATCAAAATTAATGAAAATTCGAGATTTTGTGAAATAAAGAAGCTTGCCTCTCTCGGTCTGCTCCTCGAGGCGTGCGCGCAAAGTCCGCAGTCGCTTTTCCCAGTTTCGCTGCTTGAACAATGCATCTGTATATCCAAGAACGAGATTCGAGATTCCTTGCTTGAAAAATGCATCTGTATACCCAAGTACGGAATGTAGCTTATTTAGGGCATATCAAAATTAATGAAAATTCGAGATTTTGTGAAATAAAGAAGCTTGCCTCTCTCGGTCTGCTCCTCGAGGCGTGCGCGCAAAGTCCGCAGTCGCTTTTCCCAGTTTCGCTGCTTGAACAATGCATCTGTATATCCAAGAACGAGATTCGAGATTCCTTGCTTGAAAAATGCATCTGTATACCCAAGTACGGAATGTAGCTTATTTAGGGCATATCAAAATTAATGAAAATTCGAGATTTTGTGAAATAAAGAAGCTTGCCTCTCTCGGTCTGCTCCTCGAGGCGTGCGCGCAAAGTCCGCAGTCGCTTTTCCCAGTTTCGCTGCTTGAACAATGCATCTGTATATCCAAGAACGAGATTCGAGATTCCTTGCTTGAAAAATGCATCTGTATACCCAAGTACGGAATGTAGCTTATTTAGGGCATATCAAAATTAATGAAAATTCGAGATTTTGTGAAATAAAGAAGCTTGCCTCTCTCGGTCTGCTCCTCGAGGCGTGCGCGCAAAGTCCGCAGTCGCTTTTCCCAGTTTCGCTGCTTGAACAATGCATCTGTATATCCAAGAACGAGATTCGAGATTCCTTGCTTGAAAAATGCATCTGTATACCCAAGTACGGAATGTAGCTTATTTAGGGCATATCAAAATTAATGAAAATTCGAGATTTTGTGAAATAAAGAAGCTTGCCTCTCTCGGTCTGCTCCTCGAGGCGTGCGCGCAAAGTCCGCAGTCGCTTTTCCCAGTTTCGCTGCTTGAACAATGCATCTGTATATCCAAGAACGAGATTCGAGATTCCTTGCTTGAAAAATGCATCTGTATACCCAAGTACGGAATGTAGCTTATTTAGGGCATATCAAAATTAATGAAAATTCGAGATTTTGTGAAATAAAGAAGCTTGCCTCTCTCGGTCTGCTCCTCGAGGCGTGCGCGCAAAGTCCGCAGTCGCTTTTCCCAGTTTCGCTGCTTGAACAATGCATCTGTATATCCAAGAACGAGATTCGAGATTCCTTGCTTGAAAAATGCATCTGTATACCCAAGTACGGAATGTAGCTTATTTAGGGCATATCAAAATTAATGAAAATTCGAGATTTTGTGAAATAAAGAAGCTTGCCTCTCTCGGTCTGCTCCTCGAGGCGTGCGCGCAAAGTCCGCAGTCGCTTTTCCCAGTTTCGCTGCTTGAACAATGCATCTGTATATCCAAGAACGAGATTCGAGATTCCTTGCTTGAAAAATGCATCTGTATACCCAAGTACGGAATGTAGCTTATTTAGGGCATATCAAAATTAATGAAAATTCGAGATTTTGTGAAATAAAGAAGCTTGCCTCTCTCGGTCTGCTCCTCGAGGCGTGCGCGCAAAGTCCGCAGTCGCTTTTCCCAGTTTCGCTGCTTGAACAATGCATCTGTATATCCAAGAACGAGATTCGAGATTCCTTGCTTGAAAAATGCATCTGTATACCCAAGTACGGAATGTAGCTTATTTAGGGCATATCAAAATTAATGAAAATTCGAGATTTTGTGAAATAAAGAAGCTTGCCTCTCTCGGTCTGCTCCTCGAGGCGTGCGCGCAAAGTCCGCAGTCGCTTTTCCCAGTTTCGCTGCTTGAACAATGCATCTGTATATCCAAGAACGAGATTCGAGATTCCTTGCTTGAAAAATGCATCTGTATACCCAAGTACGGAATGTAGCTTATTTAGGGCATATCAAAATTAATGAAAATTCGAGATTTTGTGAAATAAAGAAGCTTGCCTCTCTCGGTCTGCTCCTCGAGGCGTGCGCGCAAAGTCCGCAGTCGCTTTTCCCAGTTTCGCTGCTTGAACAATGCATCTGTATATCCAAGAACGAGATTCGAGATTCCTTGCTTGAAAAATGCATCTGTATACCCAAGTACGGAATGTAGCTTATTTAGGGCATATCAAAATTAATGAAAATTCGAGATTTTGTGAAATAAAGAAGCTTGCCTCTCTCGGTCTGCTCCTCGAGGCGTGCGCGCAAAGTCCGCAGTCGCTTTTCCCAGTTTCGCTGCTTGAACAATGCATCTGTATATCCAAGAACGAGATTCGAGATTCCTTGCTTGAAAAATGCATCTGTATACCCAAGTACGGAATGTAGCTTATTTAGGGCATATCAAAATTAATGAAAATTCGAGATTTTGTGAAATAAAGAAGCTTGCCTCTCTCGGTCTGCTCCTCGAGGCGTGCGCGCAAAGTCCGCAGTCGCTTTTCCCAGTTTCGCTGCTTGAACAATGCATCTGTATATCCAAGAACGAGATTCGAGATTCCTTGCTTGAAAAATGCATCTGTATACCCAAGTACGGAATGTAGCTTATTTAGGGCATATCAAAATTAATGAAAATTCGAGATTTTGTGAAATAAAGAAGCTTGCCTCTCTCGGTCTGCTCCTCGAGGCGTGCGCGCAAAGTCCGCAGTCGCTTTTCCCAGTTTCGCTGCTTGAACAATGCATCTGTATATCCAAGAACGAGATTCGAGATTCCTTGCTTGAAAAATGCATCTGTATACCCAAGTACGGAATGTAGCTTATTTAGGGCATATCAAAATTAATGAAAATTCGAGATTTTGTGAAATAAAGAAGCTTGCCTCTCTCGGTCTGCTCCTCGAGGCGTGCGCGCAAAGTCCGCAGTCGCTTTTCCCAGTTTCGCTGCTTGAACAATGCATCTGTATATCCAAGAACGAGATTCGAGATTCCTTGCTTGAAAAATGCATCTGTATACCCAAGTACGGAATGTAGCTTATTTAGGGCATATCAAAATTAATGAAAATTCGAGATTTTGTGAAATAAAGAAGCTTGCCTCTCTCGGTCTGCTCCTCGAGGCGTGCGCGCAAAGTCCGCAGTCGCTTTTCCCAGTTTCGCTGCTTGAACAATGCATCTGTATATCCAAGAACGAGATTCGAGATTCCTTGCTTGAAAAATGCATCTGTATACCCAAGTACGGAATGTAGCTTATTTAGGGCATATCAAAATTAATGAAAATTCGAGATTTTGTGAAATAAAGAAGCTTGCCTCTCTCGGTCTGCTCCTCGAGGCGTGCGCGCAAAGTCCGCAGTCGCTTTTCCCAGTTTCGCTGCTTGAACAATGCATCTGTATATCCAAGAACGAGATTCGAGATTCCTTGCTTGAAAAATGCATCTGTATACCCAAGTACGGAATGTAGCTTATTTAGGGCATATCAAAATTAATGAAAATTCGAGATTTTGTGAAATAAAGAAGCTTGCCTCTCTCGGTCTGCTCCTCGAGGCGTGCGCGCAAAGTCCGCAGTCGCTTTTCCCAGTTTCGCTGCTTGAACAATGCATCTGTATATCCAAGAACGAGATTCGAGATTCCTTGCTTGAAAAATGCATCTGTATACCCAAGTACGGAATGTAGCTTATTTAGGGCATATCAAAATTAATGAAAATTCGAGATTTTGTGAAATAAAGAAGCTTGCCTCTCTCGGTCTGCTCCTCGAGGCGTGCGCGCAAAGTCCGCAGTCGCTTTTCCCAGTTTCGCTGCTTGAACAATGCATCTGTATATCCAAGAACGAGATTCGAGATTCCTTGCTTGAAAAATGCATCTGTATACCCAAGTACGGAATGTAGCTTATTTAGGGCATATCAAAATTAATGAAAATTCGAGATTTTGTGAAATAAAGAAGCTTGCCTCTCTCGGTCTGCTCCTCGAGGCGTGCGCGCAAAGTCCGCAGTCGCTTTTCCCAGTTTCGCTGCTTGAACAATGCATCTGTATATCCAAGAACGAGATTCGAGATTCCTTGCTTGAAAAATGCATCTGTATACCCAAGTACGGAATGTAGCTTATTTAGGGCATATCAAAATTAATGAAAATTCGAGATTTTGTGAAATAAAGAAGCTTGCCTCTCTCGGTCTGCTCCTCGAGGCGTGCGCGCAAAGTCCGCAGTCGCTTTTCCCAGTTTCGCTGCTTGAACAATGCATCTGTATATCCAAGAACGAGATTCGAGATTCCTTGCTTGAAAAATGCATCTGTATACCCAAGTACGGAATGTAGCTTATTTAGGGCATATCAAAATTAATGAAAATTCGAGATTTTGTGAAATAAAGAAGCTTGCCTCTCTCGGTCTGCTCCTCGAGGCGTGCGCGCAAAGTCCGCAGTCGCTTTTCCCAGTTTCGCTGCTTGAACAATGCATCTGTATATCCAAGAACGAGATTCGAGATTCCTTGCTTGAAAAATGCATCTGTATACCCAAGTACGGAATGTAGCTTATTTAGGGCATATCAAAATTAATGAAAATTCGAGATTTTGTGAAATAAAGAAGCTTGCCTCTCTCGGTCTGCTCCTCGAGGCGTGCGCGCAAAGTCCGCAGTCGCTTTTCCCAGTTTCGCTGCTTGAACAATGCATCTGTATATCCAAGAACGAGATTCGAGATTCCTTGCTTGAAAAATGCATCTGTATACCCAAGTACGGAATGTAGCTTATTTAGGGCATATCAAAATTAATGAAAATTCGAGATTTTGTGAAATAAAGAAGCTTGCCTCTCTCGGTCTGCTCCTCGAGGCGTGCGCGCAAAGTCCGCAGTCGCTTTTCCCAGTTTCGCTGCTTGAACAATGCATCTGTATATCCAAGAACGAGATTCGAGATTCCTTGCTTGAAAAATGCATCTGTATACCCAAGTACGGAATGTAGCTTATTTAGGGCATATCAAAATTAATGAAAATTCGAGATTTTGTGAAATAAAGAAGCTTGCCTCTCTCGGTCTGCTCCTCGAGGCGTGCGCGCAAAGTCCGCAGTCGCTTTTCCCAGTTTCGCTGCTTGAACAATGCATCTGTATATCCAAGAACGAGATTCGAGATTCCTTGCTTGAAAAATGCATCTGTATACCCAAGTACGGAATGTAGCTTATTTAGGGCATATCAAAATTAATGAAAATTCGAGATTTTGTGAAATAAAGAAGCTTGCCTCTCTCGGTCTGCTCCTCGAGGCGTGCGCGCAAAGTCCGCAGTCGCTTTTCCCAGTTTCGCTGCTTGAACAATGCATCTGTATATCCAAGAACGAGATTCGAGATTCCTTGCTTGAAAAATGCATCTGTATACCCAAGTACGGAATGTAGCTTATTTAGGGCATATCAAAATTAATGAAAATTCGAGATTTTGTGAAATAAAGAAGCTTGCCTCTCTCGGTCTGCTCCTCGAGGCGTGCGCGCAAAGTCCGCAGTCGCTTTTCCCAGTTTCGCTGCTTGAACAATGCATCTGTATATCCAAGAACGAGATTCGAGATTCCTTGCTTGAAAAATGCATCTGTATACCCAAGTACGGAATGTAGCTTATTTAGGGCATATCAAAATTAATGAAAATTCGAGATTTTGTGAAATAAAGAAGCTTGCCTCTCTCGGTCTGCTCCTCGAGGCGTGCGCGCAAAGTCCGCAGTCGCTTTTCCCAGTTTCGCTGCTTGAACAATGCATCTGTATATCCAAGAACGAGATTCGAGATTCCTTGCTTGAAAAATGCATCTGTATACCCAAGTACGGAATGTAGCTTATTTAGGGCATATCAAAATTAATGAAAATTCGAGATTTTGTGAAATAAAGAAGCTTGCCTCTCTCGGTCTGCTCCTCGAGGCGTGCGCGCAAAGTCCGCAGTCGCTTTTCCCAGTTTCGCTGCTTGAACAATGCATCTGTATATCCAAGAACGAGATTCGAGATTCCTTGCTTGAAAAATGCATCTGTATACCCAAGTACGGAATGTAGCTTATTTAGGGCATATCAAAATTAATGAAAATTCGAGATTTTGTGAAATAAAGAAGCTTGCCTCTCTCGGTCTGCTCCTCGAGGCGTGCGCGCAAAGTCCGCAGTCGCTTTTCCCAGTTTCGCTGCTTGAACAATGCATCTGTATATCCAAGAACGAGATTCGAGATTCCTTGCTTGAAAAATGCATCTGTATACCCAAGTACGGAATGTAGCTTATTTAGGGCATATCAAAATTAATGAAAATTCGAGATTTTGTGAAATAAAGAAGCTTGCCTCTCTCGGTCTGCTCCTCGAGGCGTGCGCGCAAAGTCCGCAGTCGCTTTTCCCAGTTTCGCTGCTTGAACAATGCATCTGTATATCCAAGAACGAGATTCGAGATTCCTTGCTTGAAAAATGCATCTGTATACCCAAGTACGGAATGTAGCTTATTTAGGGCATATCAAAATTAATGAAAATTCGAGATTTTGTGAAATAAAGAAGCTTGCCTCTCTCGGTCTGCTCCTCGAGGCGTGCGCGCAAAGTCCGCAGTCGCTTTTCCCAGTTTCGCTGCTTGAACAATGCATCTGTATATCCAAGAACGAGATTCGAGATTCCTTGCTTGAAAAATGCATCTGTATACCCAAGTACGGAATGTAGCTTATTTAGGGCATATCAAAATTAATGAAAATTCGAGATTTTGTGAAATAAAGAAGCTTGCCTCTCTCGGTCTGCTCCTCGAGGCGTGCGCGCAAAGTCCGCAGTCGCGGACGGCCGCCCTTTCGCTTTTCCCAGTTTCGCGCGGAGCGCGAAACTGGGAAAAAGGCCCCCTCCCCGCGGCCGGGAGCGACGGAGGACTTCGCGCGCACGCCGAGAGGAGCAGACCGAGAGGAAGAAAAAAAAAACTGAAAAAACTGAGGGAAAAAGAGAAAGAGGGGGGAGAAGGGGAAAATGGGGAAGGTGGAAAAAGAAAAAAAGAGGAAGGAAAGGTAGGAAAAGGGGAAAGGAAGGAATCGAGGAAAAGGAAGGGAGGAAAGAAAAAGGAAATGGGGAAGGTGGAAAAAGAAAAAAAGAGGAAGGAAAGGTAGGAAAAGGGGAAAGGAAGGAATCGAGGAAAAGGAAGGGAGGAAAGAAAAAGGAAAAGGGGGAAGGAAAGAAGGAGGAGAGGAAAAACGCGGGAAGGAAAAGAGAGGAAGAGGCAGGGAGGAAAGAAGAAAGGAAAAAGGGAGAAGGCTCGACGATCTTTACAACTCGACGAGTTTTATTATCGTCCAAAACATTGACCTTTATAACACACCGTGGTCGTTCGCTCGATCGGCGCGACCGTAGTCGTCGCGCCGCCGCCTACGAAGGACCACGGTGCGTTTTATTGTCGTATATAGAGATCGTATATAAAAGATACTTACATACCTGCCCCGCATGGATATCCGCCGTATTCCAGAGATTATCACGAGACACCGTTCAAGATGATAAATTTCATGCAAAACATCCGGATAAAATTATATTTTAAGTGTCGAAGAATTTCTCGAAAAAAATCTGGCCATCGAAGATTGTAATCGAAATATGAAAATTTCGAAAGCTGATAAGCGCGAAAGATGAAAATGGCTCAATATACAATTAACCAATAAGTGACGTTATCCACCTGTGCCTTCCAGGAACAGAAACACCGTTTTAAAACAAGAGCGCATATGTATAAAGATGCCTTCCCACTCACCGCAACGTAACGGTATACGGTTCTCGGCAACGCTCGAGGTACACGCAAGTCTTTGCGGCGAAGTAATCCCCTTCACACTGTCGGTTGACGGCGAAGAAATGTAGCCAATCAGATGCAAGCGCAGAAATTTCTCTTAGTTCAGCGGCCATGTTTACAAACCATCTCTTCCAAAGCGATTTTATATACATGAAATATTATATAATAAAAATTAAGATATTATTACTAATATAATCTCTTTGGTCTCTTCTGATTCAAATTTATATTTATCAGCGGCTTGCTAGTTTACAGTATTGACGCGTTTCAGAAAATCCGCCTTTCTGTGAATTTAAACAAGAGCGTACGCGAGTTTGCTTTGGCGATATATACATATTTCATCAGCTTTCTAAAATAAGCTAAGTGTAATAATAAATAAAATAAGTAAAGTGATTCCACCCCAAAAGACAAAGGATCCTAATTTAAATTGTTTTAGAATATTTACTACACTATGTCAATTTCCTCGTTTTAACGAATATAATTATGTTCTCTTTCTCGAATCGTTAAAAAAAACATCCAGCAGAATTCAGAAAATAAATGTTGATGTATGTTCTTCATAGACTTTTTTTTATCCCTCTATTGCAATCCTAAAACAACTTGAAAACATATTCTGTTTACTCCTTAAAATAATATTCTAAAATTGCATTAAATGCTTTTCATGATATAATTTGTTAGTACATTTTAGGTATGAAGTTTTAGCTTGGGTAGTAGAGAATCATCTCCGTAAACGAGTGGGTTCTGGTTCGAATCTTAGATTTTACAAGTACTGCCATCATCTATTGCTAAAATATTCAAATACATTTTTTCTTTAACAATCTGCAGAATTTTTTTGTTTTAAATTATTTTAAGTTCTATATACAAAATAACCTTATATCAGTAAATTATTTTTAAGTTTGAATGCTTATAAAAATTTATTTCGATGTTACTTTGAAATACATCTTGAAGTATACTTTATACCAGCTATAGATGTAATGTACTCATCTTAATTAATAAAGTGTTTATAGAAATAGCAAATATAAAATGTGCATATAAAATTAGACAGAAATCATCGAACATCCTTATACGAGTGAGTAATAGTTATCTTTCGACATGTAATTTTTAACATTTTAGATTGGAATAGAAACAAAAATCAAACTAGTTTAAAATTTTAAAGAGATTTTAATAATTCGGCGCTAACATTTGAAGAATTTTTTTATTATTTTAAATGTACATAGACAATTAGAAATTTATAATACATTTGAAAATCATTTATTTTTAATAAAATAAATAAGTTTACCTGTAAATATGAAAACTTTCTTCTTTTAAGTTTGAATGCTTATAAAAATTTATTTCGAAGTTACTTTGAAAAACATCTTGAAGTACACTTTATACCAGCTATAGATGGAATATACCTTTAAATCTATTTTAAAACATAATTACTCAATAAATATAAATGTAGATAAAATAATTTTTAAATTTAAACGTTTACTTTAAAGATAAATATTTTAAACGTTACAAATGAGCAAGGAACATATTCGGATATTTAATATAGATACGTATTTGAAAACCTTTGTGAAATCAAGTATAAAATGGTAATGAACTTAAATTTATTTAAGACATAATATTTTAATAACGGCATTCCTGAATTTAAATACTTTTTACGTTTTTTCTTTTGTTTGTTTCATTTCAGTCAATATCGATTTTTAAACTAATTTTGTATCTTAAAATAGAGTGAATATTTTTCAACAAATATTTATTTGCTTTTTTATACGGATGTGTGACAAATCCAAATATTTTTTAATGTTCATTCATCTGTTTAAAGCTTCTGATATCTAAAGTAATCCATATAAAAAAAGATTAAATCAAAATTTACTATACGAAATATTAATTTAGCAGTAAAAACATGATCTACGATGCTATTGGCTGTTGCGCTGCCGTCAACCGTGCGGTACGCGTTGAATTCGGTTTCATTTCGAATTTAGCGTTACGGCCTGCGTTCAACGCGGAAGAGAACTTTCCCCCACTTTTTTTATCGTACAGCGCATGCGTGAACTCAACCGTCCTCTGCGGTGCGTTGAGTTGCGGTGAGTGGGAAGGCACCTTAAGACGCATCAATGAAAAATCTTGAACAACATACACAAATATAGAACTTTATAAACATTGGACACTGAACTCGCGACAGCGGCTCCAGTATAGGTGGGTTCACTGAAGGAAAACATCTGCATAAATCTGCCTACGAATCTTATATTTTACAACTTAAATTAACATATGTCGATCGTAAATACTTATGTATTTGATAGTGTTATGTGTCATACTGTGATAAAATGTCTCCGTTTGCTTTTCTACGAAATCTATTGTTAAAAGATAAAATCTACATTACAAATTGAATATAAATAAAGTAAATCATACATATTTGTTGGTGTTACAATATAGTTAATGCAAATTAAAAGTTCTTAAATTGTAAATCAGTGAAAAAGTTATAAAAAAAAATTATAGTGTTATATGCTAAGCAAGGTGTTGAATGCGTTGTTATATGCTAAGCAAGGTGTAGAGCGCGATGTTTTAGGTTTACACATGGAAAGATACTTGCAATTTAAACACAGCCAGAAAATGCTTAAGTTGATGAAAATAAAATCTATATAAATTTTAAACTAAAAAATGTATTAACACATATAAATAAATGAAATTATAAACATTTGCTGATTGATGCAAAACTTTAAAATGTTAAATAAAAATTCAACCATGTAACAATGCAGTTAAAACTCATAAAGCTTATATCTATTCCAAAACTCATGAAGCTTAAATCTATGTAATATAATACCAGTTTTCACCAAACTGGCCTAGAACTTCAAGATAGATATAAAAACTCACAAAAGTCTAAAACTTAAATATCAAACTCAGAATGTGATATAGAATCTTAAATGTTAATGAAAGAGATAATAATGCATAAGTGGTGACTGTATAAACACACGTACATAATTATTGGATCATGGCTAAACTGAAATGATAATATATAAAAATTAAAACAGTTTTTAATGTAAAAAATGATGTTATAATCTTAATTTAGTGAAAATGAGTAACTTTAAATGTATAAACATAAGTATATCTGCATATAACTTACATTTAGGAACATTAAAGAAATATATGATACATAAATGCAAATTATAAAAATGTACCAAAACTAAATGTATTATATGCGAAAACACTAGCAATATGAACGAAATAATCAAGAAATGCCAAAAAAGTTTAATAAAAAGTAAGAACAAATTATTCAGTTATATTTTGCAATACAATTTAATATCACTTTCAAAGTAATTCTGAATAAAGTTTAAATTTATGAATATAAAAATGAAACATTTTGCAACACAAATGTAAATGCTCACAAAAAAGTAACAAAATTATAGTGTATGGAAAACCATTTATAAAGTGAAATGTCCTAAATGATGTAAATTTTCAGAAATAAAAATTTAAAGAAACAAGGTATGTCAAATGTAATGCGAAATTTATAGAAGTTAGGTAAATAATAAAGGCGAGCACATTAGAACAGGCAATACAAATATTTAAATTATACAAAGAATGGTATTTGCAGTTTATAAACAGCCAAAATATGTTTGAGTGGATGAAAATAAAATCTATTCAAATTTTAAACTAAAAAATTAATTGACACATATAAATAAATAAATGAAATTAGAAACATTTGCTGAAATAAAACTTTGAAATGTTAAATAAAAATTCAAACTTGCAACAATACAGTTAAAGCTATTCCACGACTCGTAAAGTCTAAATCTTTGTAAAAATACAATGTCAATATGCAAAGCAAAAGAAAGTGTTTATACATATATATACACAGAGGTAGGTAATAGTAACAAGAACACAACCAGAAAGTGCTTAAGAGAATTGAAATGAAATCTATACAAAATAGATATTTAAACTTCAGGTAAATTAAGGAAATGATAAACATTTGATAAAACAAAATATTATGTACAAGAAAAAGAGCATAAGTAGAAGTAATACCTTTAGAAAATAAATACTTTTTAAAATATATAAGAAACAAAAACACAAATCTAAACTATAAAATGAAAAGGCGCATATAAATGAAGTGATAAGCGCGTTAATACATTTACTGAAACAAAACTTTAAAATACTAAACATAAAAAGCTAAACCTGCAAAAATGCGGTTAAACCCCTTCCACTACTCTAGATGTCCAAATCTGTGTAAAAAATAAATTGTTAACAAGCAAAACAAAAGGAAAATAATGTTTTAAGCTCATACATAAATATATATATATATATACACACACACACACACACACAGGTTGGTATTAATATTAAAAGCATAAACACAAACAGAAAGTGTTTGAGAGAATAAGCATGAAATATATACAACATATATATTATAAACTTAATAAAAATTATGGAAATGATTAACATTTGCTAAAACAAATATTATGCATGTTATGTTTAAATTAGTCAACTGCACAGCGACTTATTGCGTTTTTAGATGCTTGCGTAGGGCGTATTACGCCAACTTAACAGCGAGATGAAGCCGGACTTTTCCTCACGTTGTGGAAGACTACGCCTTTTGAAAAACTGGAAGGAAGGAATTCATTTAATACATGCTTTTAAATACCGGGCAACGTCGAGTATAATTTTCAGTGTTAAGTACGGAGCAAAACTGCCAGAATACACCTGAAACAAATCAAAACGCCTTACAATATACCTGTTAAAAATTTAACATTGTGAACATAAAACCAAAACTAGAGAAAAGTTAATATTCAAGTAATAGCTACAGTACAGGCCAGGAAAACACATGGAATGAAATTATATAAATACATTAAATAAAATTGTTTATAAAAGTGTGGAAAAGTATATCGTGGAATAAAATATATTCGTAACACTTTCAAATTAAATCTGTAAATATATTAATAAAATACGTAATAAAAATTTGAATTAACAAAAACTTTATTTTTAATAAATATAAACATAGATATATTAAATGTTGTAAAACCATTCAATACCAGTTTTCACCAAATTGACCTAGAACTTAAATATACATAATAACACAGAAAAGTCAAAAACTTAAATATCAAACTCAGAATGTAATATAGAATCTTAAATGTTAATGAAAGAGATAATAACGCATAAGTAGTGACTATATAAACACACGTACATAATTATTGGATCATGGCTAAACTGAAATGATAATATTTAAAAATTAAAACAGTTTTTAATGTAAAACATAATGTTATAATCTTTATTTAGTGAAAATGAATAACTTTAAATTTATAAACATAAGTATATCTGCATATAACATACATTAGGCACATTAAAGAAATATATGACACATAAATGCAAATTATAAAAATGTACCAAAACTAAATGTATTATATGCGAAAACACTAGTAATATGAACGAAATAATCAAGAATTGCTAAAAAAATTTAATAAAAAGTAAGAACAAATCATTCAGTTATATTTTGCAATACAATTTAATATGACTTTCAAAGTAATTCTGAATAAAGTTTAAATTTATGAATATAAAAATGAAACATTTTACAACACAAATGTAAATGCTCACAAAAAAGTAACAAAATTGTATTGCATGGAAAACCATTTATAAAGTGAAATGTCCTAAATGAGTAAAATGATGTAAATTTTCAGAAATAAAAATTTAAAGAAACAAGGTGTGTCAAATGTGATGCGAAATTTATAGAAGTCAAGTAAATAATGAAAAAGAACACATTACAACATACAATACAAATATTCAAATTACACAAGGAATGATATTTGCATGTTATAAACAGCCAAAATATGTTTGAGTGAATGAAAATAAAATCTATACAACATTCAAACTAAAGAATGCATTGACACATATAAATAAATGAAATTAGAATTATTTGCTGAAATAAAACTTGGAAATATTAAATAAAAATTCAAACTTGCAACAATACAGTTAAAGCTATTCCACAACTCGTAAAGTCTAAATCTTTGTAAAAATACACTGTCAATATGCAAAGCAAAAGAAAGTATTTTTACAAACATATATACAAAGAGGTAGGTAATAGTACTAAGAACACGACCAGAAAGTGCTTGAGAAAATTGAAATGAAATCTATACAAAATCAACATTTAAACTTAGGTAAATTAAGGAAATGATAAACATTTGCTAAAATGAAATATTATGTACAAGTAAAAGAACTTAAGCAGAAAGAACATCCTTGAAAAATTTAGCAGCTTTTAAAATATATATCTACAAAAATATAAATATAAACCATAAAATGTAAAGAAGCATATAAGTGAAGAGACAAAAGATTGCTAAAAAAAAAAATTTAATATTAAATAAAAAACTAAATCTGCAACAATACGGCTGAACCCTTTTCACAACTCTTAATGTCCAAATCTGTAAAAATATATAATATGCAAAGTAAAATAAAAATAAGGTTTTAAGCTCATAAATATATATACACACAGGTTGGTATTAACAATAAGAACATAAACACAAGCAGGAAGTGCTTGAGAATAAACATGAATTATATACAATATATACATATATATATATATATATATATATATTAAAAAATTAATACAAATTAAGGACATTACTAACATTTGCTGATACAAAAATTATGTACATTATGTGTAAATTAGAAAGCTGCGGACTGCCCAGCGATTTATTGCGCTTTTAGATGCTTGTTAGGGAGTATTACGCCTACTTAAAGGGCGAAGAGTAGCCGGCCTTGTGCTCACGAGGTGGGAGACTACGCCTTTTGAAAACTGGAATGAATGAATGAATGAATGAATTAATTAATTCATTTAATGTCTGCTTCAATTCCGGGCAACTTCGGGTATATTTTGCAGCGATAAATACGAAGCAAAACTGCCAGAATACATCCAAGACAAATAAATAAGTCTTAAAATATAAACCTGTTCAAAATTTAAAATTATGAACATAAAACTATATAAAACTAACTAAAAGTTAATATCAAAGTAACAAATGCAATACAGCACAGGAATACACGTGGAATCAATTTATGTAAATACATTAAACAAATTTTAATATAAAAGTGCGGAAAAGTCTAACGTTAAATAATATGTATTCAAAACACTTTCAAAATAAAACTGTATAATATATATATATATATTGTATTATAAATATAATAAAATGTACTATAGATATTGTAATGTAACAATTAAAACATGTAAAAGAAAATAATAACAGATAAAAAATGTGGAACAGTGCATAGAAAATATACGTATCACAGAAATATATGAATATAATGATAAAAATGTTAGGCAAAAAATTATTTTGTAATAAATATCATCAAAACATTATTAAATGATACAAAATGTTTGTTGCAACATTTTAATTGAAATGAAAAATCTAGAACTTAAATATCAAAGTCAATATGTGAGAATTAAAAACGTTAATGGAAAAACAGCAATAAAAATTCTTAAATATCAAACCCAGAATGTGCTATAGAATCTTAAATGTTAATGAAAAAGGTAACGATGCATAAGAAGAGATTGTATAAATATATGTACATTATTACTGGATCATGGATAATGGATAAACTGAAATGATAATAAATAAAAATTAAACAGTTTTTAATGTAAAAAATAATGCTATAATCTTTATTTAATGAACATGAGTAACTTTAAATTTATAAACATAAGTATATCTGCATATAACTTACAGTTATGAACATTAAAGAAATATATGACACATAAATGCAAATAATAAAAATGTACCAAAACTAAATGTATTACATGAGAAAACACTAGCAATATAAACAAATTATTGAGTTATATTTTGCAATACAATTTAATATTACTTCCAAAGTTTAAACTTATGAATAAAAATAAAGCATTTTAAAACAGAAATTTAATGCTCACCAGAAAGTTACAAAATGAGTGTATGGAAAACCATTTATAAAATGAATTGTCACAAATGATTGAAATGATTTAAATTTGAAGGTACGTTGTTACCGAACCGGGTCTATTCAGGGAAAACTTTCCCTAATAAGTCTGATTTGGGTGGCCGTTGAACTCTCGGCTCGTCGCTCGGTCGACAGAGCTTGTGACATAGTAGTACAGGAGATGACTTTAAAAAAGATAACAGTACACATTTCAAATTAAACAAATACAAATTTATTAAGTCACAAGGACAGGCATTAACTGTCCGCTAAGTTCACTCAGTATATCTATAAGACATGGACGGCTAGACGCCTTTACCTTAGTCAAAGGGAGAGAGAGTGAGACTGTGAGCGCTAATTCTATGCTCATTTGCTTCACTTAATTTTACAACAGGGAGAAAAAAATGCAGATAAATCATCTTACAGATGTTTAGAAGTTCTCGGGGTATCTTGATCGTTCGGCTAATTCTCGGCCTCCCCTCCTTCACTAGAACGCTAGGAACAAATTTCTACTAACTCCATCGTGCACACCACTGATTGTTACGCCGCAACTCCCGGTCGATACTTCACGCCGCGTTTCGAGTCAATCTCTCCAAGCAAACTCTCACGTCCTAATGATTCCTCCCCCCCCTTTTCGGGCTCTAATACTTATATAGCCTTAAAAGCGCGCGAAAACGTGGCGCCATCCGCTTTGATCCTTTTACAGCATCAAAGGCGCAATTCTCTGCCGTCCCCCACGTAACGCATTGGCCTTTCAAGTCATCGCGGCAGGACAACAATAAACCTGTTTCATAACTTTGCTCCTCTCTCTTTTCTTATCTAAGGGGCCGAGCTTCTTACGTGATTTGGTCAGTCGGCTTTCCCCAAACACCTAACCAGGCGGGCAGTTTATGACTTTTCCCCTATTCAAAACTACACGCATGCGTTTCTATCACTGGGGTTTTAAGACTTCTTTTCATGTGCGTTAAAGGCAGAGATAAAGTCCCCCCCCCCCCCCCTACGCTTTTCAAAGCGTTCCTGGCGACATTACCGACACGTAACTCCAGATTTCGCGCTAAAATTCCAGAGAGCCCTTTCGTAATTTTTACTTTACAATTTCGAAGCACCGCTCCTGCGATTTCCAAATATCGAAATCAGGTTGGTAGCTCCCATTCACTGTAATCTCAGTTGCCCATGTTTTCAAGTCGGCATGCAAAGATCGGCTTATAACAGTGTCAAATGTAATGCGAAATTTATAGAAATCAGGAAAAATAATGAAAACGAGAACATAATAACTTTAAATCGAATCGTACCAAAATCGAACCATCACCAGAGTGTCCCACAAGTAACTTATCTACCAAATATTGTGAAATTTGGTCAATTAGTATTTTAGCTATGGTGGATACATGAAATTTTTGCGGGCTGTTTCGTAAAAAAAGGCGGGTTCTTCTTTTCCGTATAGTACCAAATTCTAATCAGCACCAGAGTATCCAACAAGTAACTAATCTACCAAATTGTGTGAAATTTGGTAAATTAGTATTTTAGCTAGAGCGGATAAAAGACATTTTTACTGTCCATTTCGCAAAAAAAGGCGGGTTCTGTTTTTCCGAATGGTACCAAAAACAAATCAGCACCATGGTCACATCCAAATGACTTATCTACCAAATTTTATGTATTTCGGTCCAGTGGATAAATACATTGCACAGACAGACACACACACACACACAGACGTCGAGCTAAAAATAGTTTTTTCGTATTCTAGAGGTCTCGAAATGTGTGGTTCCGTCGAAAACTCGAGTTGCGATTTTCGACATGATTCCAATACTTTCCTTATACATTACAATGTATTGCAGGGAAAGTAAAAATCTGATGTATTCAGCACATGACTTTCTCTGCAGACTTCTATCCACGTTCTCTTTATTTTAATTAAATTTAATTCACTTTTAATTCAATTTTCGTTCTCATTTGATAATTAGATTTATTTTCAAAGGTGACGTAGAGAAAATACGAAAAAACTAAAATATCTCGAGAACGGCTAGTCCTAGTGTAATGGGGCTGGTCTTATTCTTTTCTTCGTTAAAAATTGCGTATGAAATTACGCATTTAATGGATATATTTGAGAACACGTAGTGTTTGGCGATTTTAGATTTTGGCGATTTTTGCAAAAAAAGGCAGGTTATTTTTTTTCGAATCGTACCAAAATCTAATCAGTACTAGAGTGACCCACAAGTGATTTATCTACCGAATTTTGTATATTCGGTCCATTAGTTTTTCAGATAGAGTGGATACAAGCTTTTGCTAGCCATTTCGCAAAGCGGGTTCTTTTATCCTGATTCATACCCAAAACTAATCAGCACCAGATTCGCCCACAAATGACTTACCTACGAAATTTTATGAAATTCGGTCAATTAGTTTTTTAGTTAGAGTGGATACAAAATCTGCACAGACGCACACACGCGTCAAGCTAAAAATGGTTTTTTCCTATTCTAGAGGTCTCGAAACGTGTAGAGTAGATCCGTCGAAAACTCGAGTTGCGATTTTCAGCATTATTCTAATACTTTCCCTATCCTATACATTACCATGTATTGCAGGGAAAGTAAAATATGATGTGAGCAGCACATGACTTTCGCTGCAGACTTATCCACGTTCTCTTTATTTTAATTAAATTTAATTCACTTTTAATTCAATTTCCGTTCTCATTTGGTAACTGGACTTATTTTCAGGCGTAGAGAAAATACGAAAAAACTCAAATATGTCGAGAACGGCTAGTCCTAGTGTAATGGGGTTGTTCTTATTCTATTCTTCTTTAAAAATTCCGTATAAAACAAGCATTTAATGGATATATTTGAGCATACGTACTATTTTATTTTAGATTTTGACGATTTTTGCGAGCCATTTTGCAAAAAAAAAAAAAGGCAGGTTAATTTTTTTCGAATTATACAAAAATCTAATCAGCACCCACCTTACAATCTATAATGGAGTGTGTTATATTCTTTTCCGCCTTAAAAATTGTGTATAAAACAAGAATTTAATTGATTCATTTCAGCATACGTAGTCTTCTTTTTTTTTTTTTTAGATTTTGGCGATTTTTGAGGGCCATTTCGTAAGAAAATGCAGGTTGTTCTTTTCCGAATGGTATCAAAATCTAATCAGCACCAGAGTGGCCAACAAATAATTATCTACCAAATTTTGTGAAATTTGGTCAATTAGTATTTTTGCTAGGGTGGATACATAAAATTTTTGCGGGCCATTTCGTAAAAAAAGGCAAGTTGTTCTTTCCCGAATCGTACCAAAATCTAATCAGCTCCAGAGTATCCTACAAGTAACTTATCTACCAAATTTTGTAAAATTTGATGAATTAGTATTTTAGCTAGAGTGGATACATGAAATTTTTGCCGGCCATTTCGCAAAAAAAAGCCGGATTCTGTTTGTACGAATCCTACCAAAACTAATCAGCACCAGGGTCTCACCCAAGTGACGTACATACCAAATTTTATGAAATTAGGTTCATTAATTTTTTAGTTAGGGTGGATACATACATTGCACAGATAGACAGACAGACAGACAGATGTCACGCTAAAAATAGTTTTTTTTTTCGTATTCTAGAGGTCTCGAAACGTGTAGATCCGTCGAAAATTCGAGTTGCGATTTTCGGCATGATTATAATACTTTCCCTATACATTACCATGTATTGCAGGGAAAGTAAAAATGTATCAAAACTAAATGTATTACATGTGAAAACACTAGCAATATAAACAAATTATTAAGTGATATTTTGCAATACAATTTAATATCACTTCCAAAGTTTACTGTTATAAATATAAAACATTTTAAAACAGAAATGTAAATGCTCACCAGAATGTATAAAATTATTGTGTATCGTAAACCATTTATAAAATGAATTGTCACAAATGAGTGAAATGATTTAAATTTGAAGGTGTGTCAAATGTAATGCGAAATTTATAGAAGTCAGGAAAAATAATGAAAAAGAGTATACATCTTTAAAACTAAAATTGTATAAGTAGAAAATTATGAGTATAAAGTGCAAAAATTGGATACATGAAAAGGTTAATAGACGACTAAATTCGCTGAAATGAAAAATATAAAAAGTGTTTGATTATATATTGCAAAATAATTCAATTAATTGTAATTAGAAGTAAATCAGTACAATATACAAAAATAGCTTCGAGGAACCTGTCTCTAAAGTGCTTTCCTCTCCCAGGGATATTCTTAGCGGGGTTCCGCAAAGTTCACTTGTTGAACCAAAATTGTTCAACCTTTACATTAATGATCTTCCACGTTTCCCCGGTGTCACCTTAGGCTTGTATGCCGACGATTGCGGAATACAAGCCTAAGGTGACTTGATTGGGGAAGTCAGGAATTGCCTTGATTGCAGGGCGCGGTAGCCCAGTGGTTAGCGCGCAGAAATTGCACTCGGTAGGCCTGGGTTCGATTCCCTCCGCTACTAAAACTGCCGCCGTGCTTGCACGGAGTACTATCACGTTAAATATGTGGGTCCGCAAGTCCTTCCGAGGGCTTGGTGGTAGGAGAAGGAGGGAGGGTACGGTCATGTGGATGCCTTCCTCACTGGGTTCCGGTCTAAATTAAGTGGCACTTCCCGGCCGTCCAAACAGACACCTTATACCTTTCTGGTAGGTCGGACGGTCTGGGTCGAAGAAGAAGAATCAATAAGTACTGAACTTATGAAAAATTCATTAAAATCTGCAATTTTTTATTAGAAAACGAATGACGTACTGTTAAATATGCTTAACTTTAAAAATCATTATTGTGGATCTAGTTCAATCTATTCACGAAAGAAGATACTTTGTGTAATAATTTTGTATTGCGGTACCTGACAATTCGCTAATAGTCAGTCATTTATAATATATATAAGAAAAGCACTTCTTCCTGTTTTTCTGTAACACTTGGCGATAAATGTGGCGAACTTGGAAACTAATATAAGTTCGCAATATATCTCACCTAAAAATATTGTCAAAAATGCAAAAAAATGACTCTAAATTAACGAAAATGACGTCAATATATTATGAATTATTTATTAAAATAGTATAATATATAATTTTTAATTTTAATACATAGTTTTATTGCAATGAATTATCCGGCGTTCGGACCATGCGATCGGATATATTTTTAGAATGATGAAGATTTAAAACAGCTCCCCCCCCCCCTTCCCCGCCCCAGTAAGATCGTGCATCAAAAAGTCTTTTACGGCCGTTACAATCTTAATTGATTCTTTTTATTAGGTAATGCTTATAACACTATTACAATCTTATATTTCAAAATTCAAGTCGTTATTTGTATAACTCGAGATTTTAAATTTCTGAATTTTAAATCCTATTACAGAAGCGCCATCAGTCTGGAATTCACGGTTTGGGAGTACCTGAAACTATCTTTTCCCGTGAATGGAACGTGCTAGATCCATGAGAATGATCTTAACAAATTCATAACATAATACGAAATGCGAACATATTTTACGACATTTATTTTTTTTTAATTTTACGTGATTGTTTGAAATTTATTTGAAAAATATGTAATATCTCGAGAACGGTTCATACTAGCATTCTAATTTTTTTGTCAATCGTTTTATAAAGAAAAATTACATCAGAAATGATTATTTACGTAACTTTATTTAAGATTTTGATTTTTTGACGATATTTTCAAAATTTCATTCGAAACTTTAGGGGTGTTCTGAACATCAGATTGCGTTTAAAAATAATAAGGTCCCCGTGACAGATTGTAATTTTTGTACCAAATTTTATTCGAATCTCTTCATTTGTTCGTGAGATATCCAACACACACACACACACACTATCTCAAAATCATTCGATTCGTGTTCAGGGTTGCTTGAAACGTGCTCTTCCATCGAAAATTCGAATTTGAACTTTCAACCCCGTCACAATACTTTTCTTATACATTATACTATGTATATAAGGGAGGTCGGGGGGTGGGGTCTAACTAATCTTAGAAGAAAAAAATTGGCAATGGTTCCTGTCTGATAGAGCGGAGTACGATCACATTAAACATGTGGGTCCGTAAGTCTTTCTGAGGGGTTGGTGATACGGGAAGGAGGGTACGGTCCTGTGGATCCCCCCTCCCCCCCCCACTGGGTTCTGTTCTAAATTGGGGGCACTTCCCAGCCGTCCAAACAGATACCTAACTGGTAGGTGGGATGGTCTGGGTAATAGAAGAAGCGATTCATGCCGAATTAGACAATCTCTGACAATATTTATTACTTCCAAATTAGACAATATTTATTACTTCCATAAAAAACAAACAAACTGAGGCGATCTTAATTTACACGCGGCGCGGCTGTAAATCTGCGTTGTAATGTTGATTTGATTGGCATTATTGTGCATGAGGCCGTAAATTTACATTGGCCTAGACAAAATGCAATCTTCCAGAAAATAAGTAGAATCCGTAGTAATCTGCGTCCCTGGTTATACAAAATATTTCTTTAAAATTAACCAAAATATGAAAATAAGCAATAATTAAAAAATTAATTGAATTATCCGGCCGGACATCCAGTCATTTAAATAATATTCAAAATAAGTATTTTTAATAACTCAATTAATATTAATATTAAAATTTTCAGGTTTCTCAATTTTTATAATTATTTTCTTAAACTAAACCAAAACTAGACAAAATTGGGTGCGGGGAGAGGTAGTATTTTTAAAACAATCTTTTTTGGTGAAAATGAATTCAATGTTAAAATTCTTATTTCTTTCGCCTCAAATTTTTATAATTAATTTATTGACATCATTACAACAAATTATAATGTTGGAATTAAAAGTATGTATGATTTCTATTTCTATTATTTATCAAGTTATCTGTGATATTATATAGGAATTTAAAGAGTGATAAGGTTTTTAAATTCTTAGTTGCTATAACCAATCAAAACTGGAATTTTATTTTAAGCAGTGGCTACTAAATATTAAGAAGTTAATAAGTGTAATTATATTAATAACAAGCTGATAATCATTAAGTATATAAACACTTAACGCTTAAGCTTTAATGGCCATTTTAAAAGTTTTAATAGTCTAGTGGCTACTGCTGGTTTTGATTTGCAGTAGTTGCTTTAAAAAATAATAATAATTTTAAAATATGTATTTCTTCGGAATAAAGAATTTAACTTAGCTATAATCATGTAAAAAAATCACAGACAAATGAGAAGAAAAATTAAATAGGAACAGTAGTGAAACCAGAATTTTTTCTGGGAAGAGGGGTATTCGTTCTATAAGGGGTTACAACCTTGAAATTAGCACAAAAATTACTATTTCTTCATATAAATTGAGGGCTTCTGGTGGAAGTTTTTTTAACCTTAAAAACCACCCCCTGGTTGCACCTATGAATAGGAATAATGAAAGAGTAACTATTTAAGTTTTGTAAAAGAAAATTATACTGTCGACAGAAAATCCGGTTTTAAATTCAGGTTGAATATCCGGCCAAACTGACATCCGTTGCATCACTACTTTTAACTATGTTGGAAAGAGTTAAATTGGCAGATTAACAGTTAAACTCTTAGACCAAATAAATTTGTATGTTATACTTATCAAATAAAGGGTTTTTAAATTGTTAAGTTTTAAAACATATAATCAATGCACAGTGAAAAAAAGATGTGTTCAATACATGTATGGTATTCACAGATTTAGAAATTTTGGTGTTGGATAACAGAGATTAAAGCTTTCGCTACACATTGCTAGAAATCAATAGGCTTATTGCTTCTGCCATTTAAAATAAGCGCACAACATTTCATGCAGTTCATTTTATTATTTCGAGAGATATCATGTTCCCTGTAGAGAAGCCAAAGTGTTTTGTATTTATTTTGGGCCACTTTGGATATATTAAATAATAGTGCGTTTTTAGACAAAAATATACTTGCAATGCATTCAGTTTTGATATTAATGAATACAAGAATATATTTTAAAATACGTTTTCTAATTTAGATCAAAGACGTACATCTCAAGAACAATGCACGTTATAGTTCTGTAGATGGTGCCATCCACTCCTAAATAAAATATAAATTGGCATTGGCTATTTTTTCAATCAATTACAATATAAATTGAGATTTACTTGGTCTAATCACGAAGAAAATCAATAGACTTCTGCCGTTCATCGATCGAAATATACTAACTTTATTTCGATACAATCAATTTGTTTAAAAGATATCGTGCCCAAACGCATACATTGAAAAATGATCGATTCGTTTTCAGGGATGTTCAAGAGTGTTGATCCAAATAAAACTCACAGCTGGATTTTTGACCCCAATACAATGCTTTTTTTTTACATATATCATATTGTTTTAAAATTAACGCCTAAACATTTTACTTCAAGGTAATATATGACTTTAAAGGTTATATAATATTTAAAATTAAAATATCTTTTACAATTTAAAATAGAAACTAATATTACCAGATGTATATTAATTAAACAATTATTTCTGCTTAAATTCTTTATCACATACAGCATTTAGGGGACCCTTGAAATTTGGGGGCCTAGCCCGTGCGTTAATCAGGAGGCCCTGCTTATCAACTGCTTTTAATAAATGATAAACATTAATAAATATGTTATTTCAAACCATACGACTTGGCGCCATTTTAAGATGCGCAAGTCACCAAATGAAAACGAAATTATTCTAAAACTGCAAATGTTATGTAATTTTCAGTAAATATGTATTTTATATGTTGTTTTGTACGATAAAACTCAAATGCATGTATATAACTTAAGAAAATTTAAACGTAATAAGATACTTTTGGTTAAACGTAATAAGATACTTTTTAAGATACTTTTGGTTTCCAGTTTTTTGTCTCGATTTTGAAATTCGACAATTTCATCATTATCCACACAGATGACGCCACATAAATTTAGGTCAATTCTCATATTATTCCATGAGGTTTTGAACACAAAACAAGACATCAGGTGATTTGAAACACCCTTAGGCGTAGGCTAGATAAAGAAATATCCAAGAAGTAGAGTTACGTCGGAAATTTCTGCTTATAAATAAAAATGAACGTACGTGTAGAAACGGTCAAATAAACTAACACTACTGTACTGAAAATTCAAACCCCTAATAAGGCGAAAAACATCATTTTTTTTTTTTATAAAAACCGGTACATATTACTTAATGAAATTGAAAACAGATATTAACACAAAAATGAAACACAATTCAATGAAATCAATATTAAATAATAGAATATGTGAACAATAGATATTTGGTTTCGAAATTGGCTAAAAATATAACCTGATGGTTAGTGATAGTTTAATGAACTAGAAAACTTTATATATGCAGAATATATGCTAGAACTTTTTATATGTTAGAACTTTTTTATATGCAGAATATAAAATATTAATTAATATTCAACGAAATCAATATTCAACAATAGAATATGTGTGTGTTTACAATGAAAAAAGTATTCCCTAAATTTGACAAATACAATCTTAAGTTAAAATATTTCGCTAGTAACAAAATAAAAAGTTGATTAAAATAATCAGTTGGTTTAGAGCGCTAAAAGCACTTATCCACTTCGTGCTAAAATTGATTGTATTCAAAATTTACAGAATTACAGGTGCTATTTGCCCCGAATTACCTACCATAGGTTAATATTTTAATATATTACTAACGGGAAAATTTTCAGTTGATATTTAAATATTGGCATACCTTTCGAAATTATGGATTATAACACATGCATAAAGTAAATAAAATTATATTTTAGATTTCATTAAAGCAAAAAAAAAAAAAAAACACATGATGAAAACATGAAACCAAAACAAATTTTTTGTAACAAAACACGTCTATAGAGAGTGTTTGTTCTCTTATTACTATTACGAATTCATCCTTTTCTATGAAACCAGATTTTGAACATTTTATGTCTACGTCAAACGGAAAGAGTAATATAAATCACAAAATGAAAGGTAAGCATGTTAAAACATTTTAATAATATAACTAAATATATGATCTTCCACTGCTTTATAATCACAATAACCGTTAATTTACTAACTCCACTGCTAAAATTGAACATATCTCATAAAAATAGAAGTTAAAAGAAAGCGGTGCCTAAAAGTAAAATAAGTTATCCAATAAAATTTTAAATAATACATGCCATTAATACCTTTCTTTTTCATAAAAGGGATGGATCTCTCATCGTTATATCAGTTCAAAGAAGTCACTTGTCTGTGGACAGGAAGCCGGAAACGAAATGGAAGAGGCGCGAAATTTAATTTCATTTCCACGAAATTTAATAAAAGCCAATTTAATCTTATTGGCTGTTCGAAAATAGAAACTGATCTCTGAATGGGCAAGATTTAAAAAATGCAATAAGATACAAAGCGCCCTCTGTCTATGGTATGTCGAGGGAATATTCGTTTTTGAGGGAAATTCTAACGTACAATGAAATAAAAGGGGGAAATAACAAGGATAATAGAAGGCAACCTTGAAAACTAATGATTTTACGAAAAATGGTTTACTAAGTATCATATATGACAGGATTAAAGTGAAATTTTAAGAAAATTTGCTGTGATTTTGTTACTGCGGTTAACATTGCACAGCAAATATTGGAACACGACAGCAGTGTTTCTTTCAGGCATACATTCGGGGGGTTTTGCCCTCCCCGGACACGAGTATTCGCCCCCCCCCCCCCGGAAACATTTTATGTTAACCTACTTTCTATTTATCATTTAGATATATTTATGTAGGGCAAATAGAATACTCGACAATTTTAAAATTATGATAATTTTAAAAATATTACCGAGGAATGTATCGCAATTTAGAGATGTTTAAGCCAGGCAATATTTCAATGCCGTCATTTGAATGAAGTTCATTTTTTTCGATGAAGTTTAAAATTTTCAAATATAATATATTAATATAGTATTGTGATAATTTAAAAAATATTGCAAAGGAATGTATCGCATGTTAGAGATGTTTCAATAAAATTGCTTTGAAGTTGGAAAGTGTTTCATAATCAATGCTTTATGCATGATTGATCTTTCTTGTTATTATATTCATTTTTATTTTTCTTATATACATAGTATAATGCATAAAGTATTGTGACGGGGTCGAAATTCAACTTTGAGTTTTCGACGGGACAGCACGTTTCAAGCATCCCTGAACGCGAATCAGATGTTTTTGCAGTGATGTGTGTGTGTGTGTGTGCCAATGAGTCTGTGGAGACGATATCTTACGAATGAATCAAGTGATTCGAACAAAATTTGGGAATAAAAATCACAATCAGCGAATACTGGAAGTCTATTGTTTTTACACGCAATCGAAAGTTCAGAACCCTTCTAAATTTTGAAATGACATTTAAAAGATATCATCAAAAAATTAATATGTAATTTTTCATTAGAAAACGATTGACATAAGCTTTAGAACGTTAGCAAGAACCGTTCTCTAGATATTGCACATTTTTCTAATAAATATATGAAAAAATCACATAAAATTAAAAAAAATTATTAACTATTGTGAAATCTGTTCACTTTTCATATGTAATATTATGCGATAAATGTATTATTATCATTCTAGTAGATCTAGCACGTTCCATTTGCGAGAGAAGACACTTTGGGTAATAGATTTGTAACTTGACGCCATTAGTCGTGTATCTACCATAAGACTATTTCTCCATGAATAATGCTTGGCAAAATTTTAGCGGCGAATTTGGCGGAATACCGCCAGCTTGGCGAGTTTTATAAATGTTGCCAAATTGGCGAAAATATCACCAAATTGATAAAAAATATGTCACTAAATTAATACGGATGAAGCTAAATTAATGAAAATGACAACTAATTGATTAAAATTTAATGTTTTGGAAAAAATACACTCAAACCTGTTTTTGTGCAGCCTTTTTTTGTGCGATTTTTTGTTTGTGCGATTTTTTTGTGCGATTATTTTTTGTGCGGTATATGAAAAGTTCAATCAAATTGGAACATGGCAACAGATAAAATCTATACAGGACTCCAATTTTGCCATAAATTAGAATGTCATTTTCTTGCAATCGATGCCAATTCTGAAAGAACTTCAAAATTCCAAAAGGAGCTTCAATCTTGTATATCTGGCTACCGAGACATATACAAGCGTCTAGTGAAACAACAGTCGTCGCAAAAACTGATCACCGACTACATGAACTGAAAAAAAGTCAACTCCAAACGAGTGCGAGGTAGTATCTTCAAGTGACGAAGGCGATTTTGAACCAGTTTACCACAAGAAAGTTCGCGTATTGTCAGATTACGAAGGATAATGGTTATACGTTTTGAAAAGTTTTGTATGTGTAAAATAAGTACATATGTAAATAAAATATTTAAAAATGTTCGCATGTGTATTTTTTAAATAATATTCCAAAAGGTTTGGCGAGATTCCAAGTAGCTGCCAAGCCTCGTGTCTTGATTTCGTTTAAAAAAGCAATGCCATAGTTATTTCGTAAGGTTTTGAGTTATTTTTTACGTGAGACTTTTTTTATGCGGTCCCTATTCACCGCATAAAAAAAAAACTTTTTAATTGTGTTGCTAAAACTATTTTTTATAGCTACTCGTGATGTTTTGTGCCATTTTTTTTTATGCGTTTTCTTTTATGCGGTCCCTATCCACCGCACAAAAATAGGTTTGAGTGTATAAGACTCTACCGTAAGACTTCGTTTGCAACGCTTTTCAAAATTCAGGCGAATTTTGGCGCCATATCGCCAGCTTAGCGACTTTATTAAATGTAGCCAATCTGACGAAACTGTTGCCAAACTAATAAAAATGTTAACAAATTTATAAAAACGTCGCCAAATTGATAAAAATGACACCAAATAGGATGCAATATTTTGCAAATTTTTAATTCCATCATATGATGGACATACCTTTTATTATATAAGGAATGGTCTTCTAAATATCGCCAAATTGGCGAAATTTGGCCCCACATTGATGAAAATATCGTCAAAAATAAAAAAAATGACGCAATGAAAAATGTAAACACCTTGGAAGCTTATACTCCCGAATTTAATACATAAAAATGTAAATAATTTTCTAGTTTTAACGGAAATATGATCCAGATTATTAATATATAAAAATTATTTCAATAATTTGAATTCTTTTGGAAAAAAACTTAAAAAAGTATCTGCCCGAGCGAGTTTTTTTTTTCATTTTTCTTACTTTCACTCGAAATATCTTAGAAACTGTAAAAGATAGATATAAATACTAAATGAGAAAAATATGCAATTGGGAATTTAGTTTCTAAATCTATATTTATTTTTTTAAGAAAGCTTTTACAGTTTTTGAGTAATCGGCTTGCCAAGTTAAGGAAATTTTCCGTTTTCCAAGTTTGTAGTGCTTATATCTTAAAAACTAAAAGTGATAGCTATGAATAATAAGCACTTTTTGAAAGCGCTACAGGTGTATATAATTGGATTTTGGATCAAGTTCTTACTTTTCGAAGTATAACGGTTATAATTTCAATATTTTAATATTTTAATCTGGATTTTCCAAAGGGTGGGAAAGATGTAATTTTTAAAATAACACGATTGTTACATTTCAATTTGCTCACTCACTCTTTGGGGAAATATTGGTGTATAAGCACGAGATATTTTATATTGTTAAAAAAGAAAAAAAAAAGAGCGCTTTGGGATTCTAACTTGGATATATTTAATGATTGATGAGTTTTGAACAGAATAGAGGGAAATATACGTTTTTAATACATATTTATGTGCGGCCACTCAAGTTTGTAGAATAACTTGAATGTAAAATCTCTTCAGATATACTGTACAAGAATTTATATACCAAAAAGTAAGTTAGTACTATAATTTGATATTTTGACGTCAAGTCTATGGTCGGAGTACCCAGATGAAATCGGAACTAAAACTGAAAGAAACAGTTAGCGAGTAAACAGTTAGCTGCTTTAAACAATTAGTTGAAATAAATTAGTCTGCATTTATTGAACTTTACTGAAGTTTTATTTTACAAAATTATTTCGGCTCCGTCGGACTGATATTTTTTTTCATCATATAAGTAGTTGCTGTTTATATAAAATTTATATAAAATAGAATTTAGTTTCAAACATTCATTGTAGATGGCAGCAGTATAAATATTTAATTCACTGAAATATATTATACATGAAATTATCTCACCTCATTGTATAGTAATTTTACATGTCTAAAAATTCACTCCTCGAAAGTTCGAATCATTTTAAGGAATAATTAATTATTTCACATTATAAAACAGTTTAATATCTAAAGCTCATTTCAAGATCTACTTACAGTTTCCTTTTTTATAAAATTCTTTAATAAATTCTTTGATTTGAGAAGTGCCAAGGTAACCTGAAATTAGAGACCCTTGATAATTTGGTATGTCTCTCTTTCCTGCGCCCTGGTAGTGCTGCCATCTTGGGATAAACTCGACAATTGGATAATCAAACAGTCGCTTTAATATTAACCTAATAATTGAAAATTTCGAAGCCAATTTCGAAAATACAGCATAAGCATAAAAAATTGGTCTATTAGTTTCAAAGGTCTACTAGTTTCCTAATTCACTAGGAAAAGGTCTACTAGTTTCTATTTTCCCAAGTAAATAAAGTTGCTGACTTTACTTGAGTAGTAAGGTCTCAATGTCTGATTTATGCATAGGTCCCCAGGGCAGTGGTCCTGGTCCTCAAAATTTAGAGGGTCACACATTTTGTCTGAAAATTCAAAAACTTAAAAATAAATGATATCAGTGATACGTAAGAAAATGTTATTAAAATAGTTCAATGTCTCCGTAAAAATTATCCGGAATGTGGTTCGACTTTCTAATATTAGAATTCATTTATAAGTAGCTGGTGATTTTATTTATCATTTGCATGGAAAATTTTGAAAAATTTGTATCCTTGGTTCAAATGATCACAATTATAGCCTGTCGAGTTATTCTTGAAAAGCGAGTACATTTCTATGGCGGGCCCAAAACGGGCTATCCCGATAAGGTTCGAAATGCGATGAAATGTAATATACCCCAAAGGACAACGACGTATTAAATTTATACATTCTAATCTGAATTTTTAGTTATTCTCAAAAAACGATATATTTCTTTTGTTGGGCTCAGGACGAGTTAGCCCGATAAGATTTTTTATCCAAAGAGTTAAAATATACAGCAAATGGCAAGGCTATTCTAAACTTCGAATTTTTAGATACACCTGTTCTCGAGTTACACTGCAAAAACGGGTGAGTTTCTAAGGCGGGCCTAAGACGGGCTAACCCGGTAAGGTTCAAAATTGAAAGAATTAAAATACACCCCAAAAGAAAACGATATAAAAAATTTAGATTTTCAACTTTCTCTGATTTTCGAGTTATTCTCTAAAACCAGGTAAAGTTCTATGGCGGGCCCAGGACGGGCTAGCCCTATAAGCTTCAAAATCGAAAGAACTGAAATTTGTCACAAGAGGAAACGTCATAACGAATTTCACGTCACTGTGAGAAATGAACTTGGTTATTTTGGACCTCAAAGGTTTGAACGAACACCAGATCAAGTTAAATAAAATTTTAAAAATACGAATATATCCCTATCTCAATCTCTCTGAAAAATCAAATGATTTTTTCTGTATACCACTTACAATAATCACACCAAATTTCACACAAATTCTTTATTTCGAAAGATATCGGTCATTTCATTTTTAATAAATTCCCATTAGTTTCAATGTTAACTCCTCCGCTTTTAATCGCTTATTCGTGACCAACGCCGTCTGGCGGAGGCGGCTTTTTGGGAACATCTCCCAGCATTGGGAGGTATAGGCGCAAACGGGGGAAGGTTGGCTTAACAGTTAACTATCGCCATCATGGAATTTATAAAGGAACTAAGTAGTATATTTAGAGAAAACACCCCCATAGTTGACAAGGGACAGAGAATTCTAGTTCTTCTTGACCAACACTTTAATCAGAATATAAATTAGTTCCATGCCCCCCCCCCCCGAATGCCTTTACCATTATCTCATGGAACGCAAACGGATTAACTAACAAAATACAGGAACTCAGGGATTTCGCTGAAGAGCAGCACCCTCACATAATCTTAATTCAAGAAACAAAATTAAATGCCCCCCCCCCCCCCGAACAAAATAAAAATTCCTAACTACACAATTCTACACACCTCGCGCCCAGGGCGCGGTAGCCCATTGGTTAGCGCGCTGGAGTTGCACTCGGTAGGCCCGGGTTCGATTCCAGCTGCTGCCAAAACTGCCGCCGTGTTCATGCGGAGTACGATCACGTTAAACATGTGGGTCCGAAAGTCCTTCCGAGAGGTTGGTGGTAGGGGAAGGAGGGTACGGTCCCTGTGGATGCCTCCCCCACTGGGTTCCGGTCTAAATTGGGTGGCACTTCCCGACCGTCCAAACAGTTACCTTACACCTTTCTGGTAGGTCGGACGGTCTGGGTTTCAACAACAACAACACACCTCGCGCCCCAACACAAACACTCCCCATGGCGGCACCGCCATCTATCTAAAAAACCATCTAGATTTCAAAGAACTCAGCATCATTAACACTAATATAGTAGAGCATACTCTCGTCAAACTAAAAATTTCACAATATCCACAATATTCTTCTCACAATATCCAGGATGATCTATCCGCTCTCTTTGGCCTCCAGGGCAGAGCAATTTTGATGGGAGACTTTAATGCCCACCACCCAAATTGGGGCTATCCTGGAAGGAACGGATATGGTAGGGACCTCAACACTTATATTACCAACCACAATATTAGACACATCCATCCGGATACAACGACCAGGTTCAACGTTAGAAAAAAATCAATCATCGACTTTGCCCTTCTGAATAATATTCCCTTCCCTCATGAAATTTGCACCATTAACGAATTAAATTCTGATCACTTCCCAGTAAAGCTCACATTATATCTTAATTCAAATCTGCCTATCCTCCCCTCAATTAGGTCCACCAATTGAAAAGTCTTTACCCGTACATTCTCGGAATCCCCTCTTTTACACATGAACATCCAAAACGAAACGGACATTGATAAATGCGTAGACAAACTGACTCTCGAAATGAAGTCGGCTCTTGCAGTGGCCACCATATTTAACCCCCCCCCACACACACACACACACACATACACACGCATCACAAACTTCCCTTCCACATCAAAAATTTAATCAAGCAACGAAATCGTACCAGACAACTCTGGCAAAGCACCAGATTCCCCCCCCCCCTAATGCTCTGCTCAACAGTCTTTGTAGTCAAGTTAAATATAAACTCCACGCACATAAGCACCACCAGTGGAAAAGATTTATTGACTCGCTGGCCCCCACGGACAACTCACTGTGGGAATTCGTGAAAAAAATTAAAAAACGAGGAAATAGAATCAAGCACATCAAAACAAATTGAGGAATAACCGAATCAGATACTGAAATAGCAAATGCACTCGCGGATAATTACGAGATCCAATTTACGGAAAACCAAAACTTAAATTTCCCGGACACGGAAGACGAAGTAGAAAACACTCTCAGCACCTACTTTAACACCCCCCCACTTACTCCATAGAAATGCCCCCCCCCCCCCTCTGAAATCCTTACAGAAATTAAGAACCTTAAAAATAGAAAAGTCCCAGGCAATGACTTAATCACTAATAAAGCTATCAAATCCCTCCCTATCAATATTGTTTATTACATAACTATTATCATAAACGCCATTCTAAAGCTTCATCACTTTCCGCAAAAATGGAAGACATCTATAATCATTGGAATCCCGAAACCAGGCGAAGATCACACCCTCCCCCAAAATTTTAGAGCAATTAGCCTACTAAGCACATTAAGAAAACTCTCGAAGCGAATAATACACACGCGGATCAAACATTTCATTGAACAACATAACATCTTAAAATCAGAAAAATTTGGATTTCGCCCTCTGCACTCTACAACACACCAGTTGATAAGGGTTACCAAATTCATCTCTGAAGGACTTGAAATCGGCATTTCAAATGGTTTTCTATTTATGGACATTTCGAAGGCCTTTGATAAGGTATGGCATGATGCATTAATATACAAACTAATTCAGCTAAACAATCCAGACACACTAATCCACTTAATAAACTCCTACCTTCGAAATAGATCTTTTATCGTCCTCCACAAACAGGCGCACTCCACAGACAAACCACTCAGATTACGGGTCCCACAAGGCTCGCAATTGGCCCCAACCCTGTTTAATCTATACATAAATGACATACCCAGAGCTCCAAACACACACCTTGCAATGTATGCGGACGACACAGCCATCTGCACCAGGAGCTCAAAGAAATAGGTTATTCTCGCTCCAGACTTCAAAAACACATAAAAACTATTTCCGCCTGGTTTCGGAAGTGGAAAATAAAAATTAACGAGAAGAAAACAAACTGCATCCTTTTCTCCAAAATTAAAAGGAAAAAGAAGCCGATCCCAATACAAATTAACAAAATCAGCATGCCATATGTAGAAAATACGAAGTATCTGGGCATCATATTTGATTCAAAAATGAATTGGAAGCCACAAATAAAAAATGCCATCAAAAAATTTCACTCGGCCAGAAGCCAGCTATCTGCCATTCTCCATTCCCCCCACGCGAGTTATAATAATAAAGTCCTCCTCTACAAAACCGGTACTCAGACCAATCTTTTTGTATGGCTCGGCTGTATGGGGCTTCACAGCAAAAGACAATATAAAGAAACTACAGACAACCCAAAACAAAACACTTAGGGTAATCAGAAAAGCCCCTAGGTTCCTCAGGAACGATATCATCCATAACGACTTCGGAGTAACAAACATTAATAAACAAATCTCAAAACTAGCTACAAAAATTTTTCAAAATTTAAATAAAATTCCGAATGAAGAAATCTGCAACCTACCGGAGTACGGCCCTCATCAATAGAAGTTTCGGAAGAGACCCAGAGCGTCTACAATACTTTAACTCTGAAATCCAACTGAAACTTTAACTTAATCCTACTTTGCATGCACTAATTATACATTTCTTTAGTTAAAAATGAAAATAATCTTTAGCAAATTGCGGACGCTCGCAGCCCTGTCTCTGGAGGAAGCAGGACTTTTTTCATGTACTGCTGCCATCCTGCGGCAACTTATGAAAACTCTACTAACTCGTTCAATGAACTCATTTAATGAACTAAACTCTCCTACTCTAAACTAATAACTTCCTGGCATGTCACGTCTTAGCAACCTATGATTTATTTTTTCTCCCTGGAAAAAAAATATGTGGCCCCCTTTTTTTTCGTGAAGTTCACTTACCACCTATTCATTTCTTACTCTTTGGAGTAATTTTAATATTTATCCCCCTATTAAGGAGCAATTCAAGTAATTTCAAAGATCATGATGCATAAACTCATCTCGGAGATACGATCATATTTGGCCAGGCGCTCCAGAAACTCAACCACTACCTGATCTGACCTGACTGTTGACGAGATGTTAAAAGGAGAAGAAACCGAACAGGGGTATTCTCTTCGAGTAAAATTCCTTCTCGATGGGCGTTGGGTTGATTTCGCGCAATGCATCTTGGGTGATGGAAAGAGATTCTTTGTCAAGGAGGGGAAGAAAATGGGTTATTTCTTTCGTAAGTCAATGTGTTTGTGTGTTGTAATTCCACGTGGGTCGACTTTATTACAATTTTAAGTTGTTAATTCAATATTTTTGTCACTTCATTTACATGGTTGACATGTATTTAATCGTGTATTACAATTCTGAGCTGTGTACATTTGATTTTCCGATTGCAATTGTCTTAAAATGACCGATTTGCTGAGTTTTTTGCAAACACAAAAGGTACGTGAATTATTTCGATCCTAAAAGTATTTAATGTATTGTTTTATTTAGTATGCATACGTAATCGCAATAAACACCTTTAGAAATAAATGATCTTGTCGTTTAGGATTCTTATCATGATTATATTTACTCATTTGTATACTTAGAACATTTATAGCCAATTGAAAAGCTTGACATAAGCCAGTTGATTAACTTGTTTGAGATAGAATTATTTTTAATTTTCTGTCTGTTTAGGCTGATTTGCTGGATGTGTTGAAGCAGATAACATTAGAAATAAAATACTTTTAGATTATTTATACTGTGATTTTCTTTTTATGTAAATGTGTTTATATAATAAATATGTGTAAATAAAAATTGTTTGATTAAATTTTGCTTAGCTTTACTCATGTTCCATTATTTTCATTCTCTTAATTTATTTGTATAGGACATTTTTTTCTTGGTAGGAACCGTTTTTGATTTTACAATTATTACAGGATTTTTTTTCTTCTTTATTTCTGTAGTTTAAATTACACTTTTTCTGAAAGAGTTTATCTGAAAGAAATATGTAAAATATAGAAGAGTTTCCTTCTTAAAAACATTTCATCTGCAACTTATATATTGCAGTTGTATTATTAAAATTTACAAAAAGAACGTTTCTATGAAGAGTATAAAATATGTCTGTGAAATAAAATCTGAGAATAAAATATATCTGTAGAGCGAAAATAATATTTTGTGTGAAAAAAATTGCGGAACTTCTTACTCTTTATTTGTTTTATCTTATCATGTCAAAGGTAAGTGCATTTATAATTTCTATTTTATTAATATTACATATAAGAGTGCACTTGAATGTGAGTGAAAGCCCCAGGCCGTCCGGCTCGTCCAGAGGACTTGGAGCAACGCACTTGAATGTGAGTGTAAAAGTTTTTTGTAAGATCATGCATGCAAAATAAAATTCTTATTTTAAGTATAATTAGATATGAAATAAAATATAATTTTATTTTACCGTAGTATCTTTTAATGATAACGAAAAATTATCATAAATTGAAAAAAAAAATTATACAAGGACAAAGCATGCAAATTTAATTTCTTATTTTGAATGTAATTGGAAGTAAAAAAAAATATTAAAATTTTTTATTTTGCTTTAAAAAATCTTTATGTAAATGAAAATATGTTTTCCATTTAAATTGCATCACTTATCATACGATTATCAAATCAAAGTATTAAAAAAAAAACACCCGAGAAGAAACAATAAAGAATCCTTAATCCCGGATTCTCGTCCTGTAACGTTACTTTTCCTGCATGACAGACTGTCAGCAGTCGCCATAAGGCTGTTTACATTGGGTCCACGGAAGCTTGCCTTCTTTACGGTTAGAAATTCTTTGATAGGCGGTCGGCACACTATTACTTCTAGACACTGTACCGGCGCCTTGCCGGCTCCGCTTCCTTACTCAACATAAGCATGCATTGATTAGGACAACTTACGCTGTAACCTTTATAAGTACAGCATGTAAAATACCTGTATCGTTGTGTTTAAGTTTGGATTATTAAATGTTAAGTTTCTAATGTGTAGAGTGTTCTTGTACGAATAGCTGTAGTCCACAATCAACGCAACTTATAACAAATATGCCAAAGTAGTGACCTAAACCCCCCTTCCGGGGTACTTCACCAAAATTATATGGAAGAAGTTTATGATTACCATTATTAATTAACAAATTTTCCATTATAATGCTATTCGATATACAAAATCGTACAGCTATTTATATAATGTATTTCTTTATTAAGTAATATAAGTATGTCGATATATTCTATGTCGAAAAGTGTACCAAATTTTACTATTTCAATGCATTTAAAATAGCCTTTGTAGGAGTCTATTTTTGCAATTTTTTCTGCTTAGTTTTTATAAGTCCGTCTTTCAGTAGCTTTGCGGTTATAGTATAGCCTACATCATAGGCTTAGATTTTTAGAAAAAATTGGAGGGTTGGTGGCACAGTCCGTGCAGTATTTAGAGGGTAACAATCTGGAGATCTCCCCCCACCTATAATTATTTTACATTCCTTATATGACAAGCGATATATTGTAATAAGGGGGAGGAGGGTCATTTCTTTTTGAACCTAAAACCTAGATATGCTATCCAATGTTCTGTAAGTACAACTTTGAGTATAATGATATGTATGAATATGTATCATGATAAGTATGTATAACCTAAGTAAAATATCAGTTTGCATTGTGAAAAAATGTGGTCCAAGGCCGCTAGGACTGACATCTAGTTCAAGTTATAGATAAATATCACAGTTTTATTCCAATAGAAAATGGGTCTACAAGTATTAAAAGAAAATATATGAGATTAACAATATTCTAAGACATTCTCCTTTAAGACGAGTAAAGAGAATATGAATAAGAAACAAAAAAGCATTGGAAAAAAACACCGCAAGTCGTATCAATTATTTCAGACTGAAAATATAATTTCTATTTATTTCTTATTTCTATGTTGCCTCATGACCATTTCTGCCATTAAGGAAAACTTCAGTAACCCACAAATAACACAATAATGCAGCATGCAGCTGTTTCGAGGATCCCCTGGATCCCCCCCCTCCCGAAAAAAAAGAAGACTGGTTACCATTACTCTTTTTTGGACTTCGTGCTTATTCTTTTGCACTGACGACGGAGATCCAGCGTATACTCGAAACAGCTATATGCTGCATTATTATGTTATTTGTGCTTATATACGCTGCTCAAATTTTTTTTATTCTTTCCATAAAGTGTATTTTACTTTTCCATTTCTGCATATTTATAAAGTAATGGAGTATCCCTGTTTTTTTTCATTCTAATCTGCGATGGGAGATGGATAACTATATAAACTTAAATTCATCTCCCAAAAACATTACACCTTCTTTTGTGGCCGTCCGTCCAAACAGCTGCTCATGTCCGCGGACGAGTCGGACGGTCTGGGTCTTCAACACCCTCTTTCGTTTTTACCAATAAATATTTTGGGCAATTTCTTCTAAGTTTAGACTACCTGTTTCTTCTTGGTGTACATGTAGCACAGCAACATGATTTAATCTAGATTGACTCAAAATTAAAGAAAAGTAAAGTAAATTAAAGTAAGAATAAGAGAAAGAGTTAAATTTGAATAGAAAAGCCGATTTTAAAATAAAATTTTGATACAACACTATACCTGAGATATGTTTTAAATCTTCTTAGAGAACTAAAACACCTCTGTGCTTCACATGTGGAACTTTGCAGAGCAGTTGAAAGTCTTAGTAATACTTCCATATTACTAAATAAATTATGAACTTCCGGTGTGCTATCTAATAATGATTGTGTGACTTCTTTCACGGTATTATAGTTGTATTTCTGATTTTAGTACATCAATGTCTATCTCCGGATACTCGTAGAGTTCGTCACAAAAAACTCCTCGTAAGCATTTTTCCAGTCTTGAAATTCTCTCCATTCCTTGTTGATTGAATCTGTTTTGCAACCCATTGATGGCAGAAGCAATTATCATGAAATATTCTTTCCTGTAATACTCTACTGTTAGCTGGCTTCATATGCTTCTCCTAACCCCGAAAACCTTCTGGGAGGTTTCTTTTTTCGTGGAAGCTGTAAAGGGAGTAAATTGTATTCTTCCAAATATGCTGTTGCTGTTTCGAAATTTTTTCAAATTCTTCAAATTTTTCAAATTTTTCAAAGCTCTATTCACCTACAAGAGCCGCAGCATGTTAAAGAATTGCAGCAGGATAAAACAAATAAAAATGTTTGACATGAGAATTATTTTTACCGAAATTTAAATCTACAAATTTCTAGGCATTCAGAAGCTTCTGAACTGTAGCTTTTAGTTTAAATTTTAATTCTTTGGACTGCTGATGATTAGAAGTAAATATTTTAAATTGCTTAGAATTGTTTGTATATTTAGAGTGGGGAAGACTTTTGTTAACAGTTAGTATTTCTACATTAAACTTGTTAGAAATATTAAATGTTTCAAAAAAAATTTCATGAAAGTTCTACACTAATATGCAAATTTTCAAATCCAAAAGCACAAAGTAATCCAACATCCTTCAATCACATTAGGCTGGTTGATGTGTGAAATGGAAAGAACATTATTATTTTACAATTTTACACTAGTTTTATGGATATTACAAAAATATGTAACTGTATGAATTCCAAGAAAATGAGCAAAGTATATTAATATAAAAACCTAAATTTAAATCTGAAATTTGCAATGAAGTTTTATGACAAGAGACCCCCGCAAACTTTTAATGAAATAAGCGCGTTTTATCACACACATAAGCATACAAAAACATATTTGAAAACTATACAAAAGAAATGGAACATTCAAAAATTGGTCTTGGGCTTTCTAGCTACGTAAACGTTTTAATATTTTAAAACGAAAAGCATATACATGCTATTTTAAAATTTCTAAGTGTTTTAAGATTTAAATTTAAAAATTGTTATATAAATAAAAACTAATTTTTTAATTAAAAAGTACAATAAATAAAAAAAAACTTAAAATATAAAAGTTTATTAATTGACACTGAAATTTGAAGAAATAATATTTGGGGACATGGGAAATGAGTAATAACATCATGGTCCAGTAATTATAGATATTAGATTTATGTGTGTAACTTATAAAATAAAATTTATTCTGAAAAAAATTAAATTCTAAGTTAGAGATTAATTTGTCCCATTAAAATTTAAAATCATTAAATAATCCTTGTATGTTAGTATATTTCGAAAGTTATAATTAATAAAACCCTAAAGTAGTTTGATAGTTTATATCTAGAAAATTTAGGATATACGCGTTCAACAACATATTATTTTATCAACAAAATATATATGTAAATTATAATTATTTTTTACCTTAAGGCCAACGGGCCATGCATTCGGATCAGAGAGTTTGTGGTAATGTTCCTCGTTAGCTGACAGAACAGAAGAAGCATATTGGTCTATATATCTCGTCTTTAGTTTAACACAATAAAATCCGAACTTTAGAAAGTTCAGGCTCTTAATGACATCTTTAGGTAGGGTATCTGGATGGAATAAACTCAGAAGAACGCGTCACATCCTGGAGTTTTTTATGTCCCGGATACCAGTACACTCCTTTTAGGTACATCCTTTAGCACTAATTCTGAATAAAATTTTTCATTGACTTCTTGTAATGTCACGAATCCTTTTGCTTGAGAAGATATTTTGCTATCATCAGCTAAAAAAATACTTCTTTTATCTTCTTATACTTCATTTAAGAAGTCGACATTTTCAATCATATGACTAGTCGCCCCACTAGCTAAGATCCATTTGGCTTGTAATACACCTTCTGTAGCTCTTACAGCTCTTTTCCATCCACTTCAGTCCAGATTATCTTGATAGTGCTACAAGTAAGAATCAAGCATACTTGCATATCACTTAACGCGCATGTAATAATTCTTTTTGTTTGAGAATATTTTTTCTTTTTTGCTAGTTCTGGTTTCTTTACTGGTGGTCTATCCGTTAGATACAAGTCCAATCCTTTTCCCTCAAGTACACTTTTAATACGGTACTTCCGACTAGTGAAGTTTTCTCCATCAAATCTAGAAATTGCTTGTTCCGCCATTATTTGCACAGTTTAGCCCTTATTATGCACCTTTAATTTAGAGTAGAGACTGATCTCACTACCCTCTGTAGCGTTTTTTGAGTGGGACTTATTCAGATATGAAGAGACATTTTTAACAACATAAATATTTATTAACAAACTAAAATACCTATCTTAGGTTACACAAGAAAGTAAAAACCATGTCCTGTTGCAATAACAATCCGATAGTAAGTATACACTTCCATACTGCTATTTTTCTTCCGTCTATGTGTCTGCTTAACCATTCATCTCATCCTGATCAGTTACGCTTCACAGTTACAGTTGTACCTTAAGGTTAATTTGCTGCTACCTTTAGTAAAATTATTTCCCAACACTTGTGCTACATCTTCCAGTACTGATGTTAATATGTTCTAATGTTGCGCCTTCAGACATGAGTGAACATATAAGTACTTGTTTTAACAGGACTTTATTCTGTAATTTCATTAAACTTTTAATTTTTTATAGTATGTAACTGCTTAAAAAATTTATATAATTAGGACTTTTATGAATTTAATGAAAATCTTTAGAGTTTTAGAGTGTTTTTATCATTTGAGAGTATATACTACCTTGTTGAATTAATACTTGAAAGGAATTCTACCTGAGTATTAAGAAATGTTGTAATGATGTAATACATTGTTAAAGCAAATTTATGCCTTATTTATACTAAAATATGTCTACTTTCGTGTGTGTGAGTGTGAAGCATTTTAACATAGTGTATAATTTGATTTGATAGCTTAGAGTATAACTGAAACTCTGATAAGGTAAAACGGAGTGTATATTTCTTAATGTGTGTACGTTATAATCGTAGATTAAGTGATAAATACACTGCTAAGGATGTTTCGAATGAAGATATTACAAAACTTTGAAGTTTCAATGCTAGAATCTAACCTAAGATATATCTTTTATATGACATGAAAGGATTAATGGATGGGAGTTATAGTAGTAAATAAAAGGTATAGCATTGAATTAGCATGTGTTGGAAACATGCTTTAGCACTTATGCGTGACCCTCAGATGTATTCTAAAGGGGTTTTAGGAGATATGACATTATATGTTAATATCTACGAATAGTACTAGAGTTTTTAATCAATTTTGGTATGATTCCTATCGGGATGGTATAAGGAATCTATGATTTTTTTACATAAGTCTTGAGACATGTAATACATTGCTAGAGTAAATTTATAACATGCTTATACTAAATTATAAAATTTCATCTCTATAGATTTGTCTTACCTGTCTGAAAACATTTACATTGAAAAGAAATCTATATAGGCACTTGAGGATGCATCTAGTTCTGAAATCTTATCGATGCAAAGTGTGTGTAAGAGTCTTTAATCGTCTAGCTAAGTTCAATCGATATGATCAAGTGCACAAGGGCACTGAAATTTAATCTGAATCTTCTAAATGTAAACTTTTAATCCCAATTATAGTGTAAAATGCTTTATATGAGGTTTTAGAATGAGAAAATCGCAAAGACATAGTTAGTATTTTGATAGAATGGCATAAAGCACTTTGGGATATATCCATTGAGATAAAATGTCTGACGAGTGAAAGATGTATAAAAGATATACCAATGGATAAGTATGTGTTGCAAACGTGTTTTAGTACTCAGATGAGGTTCGACAATGTATTATAAACTGGAATAGGATGTGTGAAATGAGTTCTTATTATCTACAAATAGTGTGTGTACCTGGTGCTTTTTAATGCTAATGAAATGGCACCTATTGGGGTGGTATAAGGAATCTGTGATTACTTTACTTAAGTCATGTTAAATATGGTGTTATGCAGTGGCATGACGTCCATAGAGACTAAATAGCTAACCCTTTCATGTCTAAAATCTAGTTTAAGAAATTATTTAAACATTTTTGTTTATTTTAATTTTTTAAATAACTCTGCAAATATATATGTATATTTTAGAAAATGGTTACACTTTATTTGCTTAAAGTGACCTCCTAAGTGCCATGAATGTCTTAAAGTATTTGATTCTGCGTCTACTTTAAAACATCATATGTTTGATAAACATAAAGCTGAATCTGAGATATCCACATCTAATTGAATGTTTGCATTTACATGAAAGTTGATCACATTTAAAAGAATGTTGGTGCCTAAAAGAAAGTTGGCCATATTTAAACAAAAGATGAGTCTCCTAACTCAGAAAATTTCCCGATAAATGTGAAGGAAGCGTTAAAGATGGTCGATCAATGTTTTATAGTTCGACATCAGGAAAGTTGATATTTCTCATCCTTGGTATTGTTACAACGTATCCTCTGGAATCGTGGGTGTGCTCTCAGGATACCAGAATGAGTCCAAATTTCTGGATAACTAATACGTTTATTCACAAGCACAGCGTAAACAGGAACAATATACAGTAAAGCAGCACTTAAATGCTCCACTCATTTCATAAAACAACCTATACTTTTGTCATTCATTGACTTATCTACTTTCACAAAACAGCTGCTACTATTCTCAAAACATTAATGAATATCACAATTGAATATAACTCGTATCTCGCCAACTGCTCTTTGACTCAGGGATGACTCCTATTTATAAAGTCTCATATCTCTTAAAATATTCGTTATTTTGCGCTCCTTTTCAAATCTGCGATAAGTCGCCAAATCCAGCAACCTGTTCCGAAATTCAGCATGTGCCAAACCTAGATTCACGTTATAGGAAACGCTTCATAAGTTACATAAAATTAGAAAAGCATTAACTATTGTGAAATAGGTTTACTTTATATATGTAGTATTATGCGATACATTTATTAACATCATTCTTGTGAAGATAGTTCGTTCATTCACGAGAGAAGATATTTTAAGGTAATAATTTTATATTTTGAAGCCTATTCGCCAATAGTCATTTAAGAAAATCTCTTCTCTCCATGTGCCTGTAACGCTTGGCGATTAATGTGAAGAACCTGGCGATTAAATTAGCAAAATATCGCCAACTTGGCGATATTTCGACTCACTTTGATAACGCGAAAATTGCAAAAGTGACACAAAATTGATGAATTAATTATTATCATATTGAATATTTGGACTATATTGTGGATGCTGTCCATATTAATAATTGTCATTTTAAAGTTGCACGAAATATACACAGTTAATTGCATACTTTGAAATAGTTTTACATGTTGTTTGTCGAAAAAGCGACATATGTACAATTCAACCTTAAACAACTTTGTGCCATGGAACCATGGAGGTAAAAGTAAGGAGTTAAATCTTCATATTAAGAAAACGCCAATATCGTTTGAGACAATAATTCAGGTGGCGCTTGGATAAGATAAGTAGTCCTGTATTGTATGCATTTCTATGGCGAAAGGCCTAAAATATTTTTTTAAATTGTCAATTTTGTAAAAATCAATTATTAGTACAACGCAAAGAATAACTGAAGAAATAAAGAATATTCCTACGTATTCAAAATTATTTTACTTTCAAATTCATTTTTATCTCCACATATTGTGTACTCTATCCTACAACTATAAAAAAAAATACTGGTTAATTATACTCATAATTAAGGAATCCTTAATTTAAAAATTATTAAAAATACATATACTAAATACTACGCCTTTCTATAGTGCCAACTAACAATACCAACTACTTTACAAACACTAGGGACACCTAGATATAATTCTCAAAGCATTATGGCATTTTCAAGCATTTCATCCATAGGAGTTTTATCTCCTCCTTTCTAACTCCATGCATGGAACTTATACATCAATGTTTCACTGTTACAGATTTTTAGAAATTAAATCCCAACAATTACAGGGTCTTTCAAAAGTTCGTATAAACTTTAAAAATTCATTGAAAATCGAAAAATCATCGCATTGAGATAACGGTTTGCACCATAAGTATTGTCAGGATGGGTTTCTTTTTCTTTTTGACGTGAAAAAATTTTGTACTTTAAAAAATCACCTATAAGTGGCGCTGAACGCATTGGAAAGACAAAGAAAATAACTAATTGTACGTTCAGTACCTTTATTATGTGTTATTAGTATCACGTGTTATTAGCATCATGTGTTCGACATGCCCTCCTCCACAAGGTATGGCACAATTCAAGCGAGTGAAAACACCCGTAACTGCAGAATGCAGCTTGTCTGGATGGATGAAACTCACTTCACGACGAATGGAATCATTTAGTTCCGACAATGTGGAAGGGCCTGATTGATAAACTCGTGACTTTACCCCCACAGCCAAAAATCAACGGGTGTCAAATCTGGGGACCAAGGAGGCCATGGGATCTTGCAATGCCTACTGATAAGTCTGTCTTTCCCGAAGGTGTCAATTAGAAATTTCTTTACTGGAGTTGCGATGTGGGATGGTGCTCCATATTGCATAAATGTTACAGTAGATATCACATTTCCGTTTTCACAAAGACGGTACAACTTGCTCATGCAGAAGAGTCAAATAACGCTGTGCATTTACTGTGAAAGTTTTCTAACCAGTATTTGAGCTAAACTCCTCGAAGAAAAAGGGTCCCAGAATGTAAAAGCCAGTGAAGCCACACCAAACTGTCACTCGTGGTGAATGAAGTGGCTACTCTATGTACTCACGTGGATTAGAAGTTGCCCATATACGACAGTTGTGTCTGTTCACATTTCCATGTAGTGAAAAGTGGGCTTCGTCTGTCCACAACACATTAAAGAACCACTGTGGTTCCTGTGCGATTTTTGACATAGCCTATTTGGCAAACGTTTCTCGCTGTGCGGTATCTATCGGTAAAAGCTGATGCCATGATTGTAATTTGTAAGGATACAGATTTAAGATACCGTGAAGGATACGCTATACCGAGGATACAGAAATATCCAATCGCCTTGAAGCTTCAGAAGCGCTGCTAGACCCAGCCGCTGTTTTAGTTGCTAGGTTTTCAATTTCAGATGCCACAGCACTGGCACGGGAGTCTGTTAACGATGGTCTTCCACTTTGTGGACGATCCTCCAAATATTCAGTTTTTTCAAATCGTGTGACAAGCTTCAGCAACCCAGAACAGGTGATATAGGACCTTTTCCTTTCTTTAGATTTTTCCTAAATCGGAATTTTCGCAAAGCATTTTATGCTGATTCTCCGCTCACGTAATACAACTTCACTAATATGGCTTTCTTGATCAAAGTTAACATTCTCGCAAAACCCTTCCTCTTTGCACCATTTACTAATGAATCAAATAAAGAATCTACAGAGCACCACAGCTCTTTTATAACAGCCTCATTTACATACTTCTGGAAGATGTATTCGGGTAAGCGTCACCTATAGGTGATTTTTTAAACTACAAAATTTTTTCACGTCAAAAAAAAAACATTCTGACAATAATTATGGTACAAACCGTATCTCAATGCGATGATTTTTTTATTTTTTATGAATTTTTAAAGTTTATACGGACTTTTGAAAGACCCTGTATTAATATGTACTACATATCCCAATTGTATAAAAATCGATTGAGTTTCAGAGAAGTTATTGTCGAATAATATATATCTGTAAAGGTCTTGTTGTACAGCACGCGTAATTTTTGTCGGATCACGTTCAGCAATGAACGCAACCAGTAAAATATTTATCTAAACCACATATCCAAATTGTAAAGAAATCGGTTACGTTTCAGAGGAGTTATAGTCAGACATAATATGTAAAGCACGGGCGTTTTATTTTCGATCTAGTTTGGCAACGAACTAGAACTGTAAAATATTAATATGTATAACGTATCCATATTTTAAAAAAATCGGTTGTTTTAGAGTAGTTATTGACGGTCATAGCATGTAGACAGACAGACAACAGCCATAAATAGCGGTTTGTAATCAAAAGAAGCTTTACTCACTCTATTCTTTCTCTTCAATAATGTAACTAACGTATAACATCAAGTGCATACATAATTAATGAAGAGAGGTGTAGTAAATGAAGAGATATAAGAAATAAATGTCGCTGAATCTATGTATAAAAATGATTTATTCTGATTTATACAATGCACAAATATTAGTTTTTTGTAACAAATACATGTTCCAGATTACAGTGAACTATACTCTGATATTGCTTTGTTGTCTGGTGTTGAATTCAAACTGCTGTATCCAGAAGCACAGCTAATACCTATAATATAAAAGCATTACATTTTCTTATATATGTCTATTTAGATTAGTGGATACACAAATTTATGAGCTAAAATAGCCATTTATAAATACGCTACGTGGCCATAAAAAATATATCTTATCGTAAAAGTGATAAATCGGTCACTATGCATAATCGTTAGTTATTATGCATAATCACCAATCATCTTGGTGAATTTAATAAATTTCCCTAAAATTTCTCATTTTTACCAGTGATTTTACATAATTCCTAAATGAAGTTGGTAATTTAAAAGTATGAAATAACTTCTCAGATTTACCGGCGATTATTCATAATTCCCAAATAAATATGTCACGTTTAATCAATATTGCTGAATATATTACTTTTAAAGCGATTTTTGCATAATTTCCAAACTACAGTTCATAAATTTGATAAATATCATGAAATTTTCCACCTTTTGTTATTTTCACAAATCAGCTTATGCATCTAATGCTCTATGTGCAATGAAATAAGTCCAAAAATGAAAATTAAACTGATGTTCGCACAGCAGAAGTCTCTGCTAAATGTGCCAAGGAACACCTGTTGCTCAAACAGTTGTTGCTACGTGCGATTTCCGACAGTCAGCGGGACGAATTCTGTGATTATTTTTATTGGACAAGCGTCAGCAAGGTAAGTCAGCGTAGAGAGCATAGATCCATGTTCTAATTGCCTTGGATCAACTATTGCGCAATTAAATGGCGAATAAAATCGTTGCCTCCCCCTTCCTGACACACATGCATCTAGAAGGTCTGAAATTTAGAAAGTTATTAACTTTCAAGTAAAAAAGCTGAATTTATAAAATTCTTAAGCAACAGTTTCTTACCACCCTTGATAGCCCCCTTGTGCGCAAATCGTACAAAATTGAAACAAGTAATAAAACAACACAAAAGGATGGGAATTAATATATAAAACTCGTTATTACATAATAGATAAATACACGAAACAGATTATAAATAAAAAACACAGCAATAGTTTATCAAAAGCAAAGGAAAGAAATTATATTAAGAAATGTAATTAATCACAAATTAAGTATTACGCTGTAATTTAATTTGTGCTTATTTATGTTGTTTACATTATTACTTTCCCTGCAATACATGGTAATATATAGGGAAAGTATTGGAATCATACCGAAAATCACAACTCGAGTTTTCGACGGATCTACACGTTTCGAGACCTCTAGAATATGAAAAAAACCATTTTTAACGTGACGTCTGTGTGTGTGTCTGTGTGTCTGTCTGTTTCTGTCTCTCTGTCTGTGTGTCTGTCTGTGCAATGTATGTATCCACTTTAACTTAAAAACTAATAGACCGAATTTCATAAAATTTAGTAGGTGAGACACCTCTGGGTGACCCTGGTGCTGATTAGTTTTGGGTACGATTCGTGATAAACGAACCCGCTTTTTTTTGCGAAATGGCCAGCAAAAATTGCCTGTATCTACTCTATCTGAAAAGCTAATGGACCGAATTTCACAAAATTCGGTAGATAAGTCGGTTGTGGGTTACCCTGCTACTGATTAGATTTTAGTATAATTCGGAAAAAAATAACCAGCTTTTTTTTTGCAAAATGACCCGCAAAAATCGTCAAAATCTAAAATAAAAACTACGTTTGCTCAAATACATCTATTAAATGCTTGTTTTATATGTAATTTTTAACGAAGAAAAGAATAAGACCAACCCCATTACACTAAGGCTAGCCGTTCTCGAGATATTTTCGTTTTTTTGCATTTTCTCTGCGCCACCTTTGAAAATAAGACCAGTTACCAAATGAGAACGAAAATTGAATTAAAAGTGAATTAAATTTAATTGAAATAAAGAGAAAGTGGATATAAGTCTCCTGGGAAAGTCATGTGCTGCCCACATCAGATTTTTCTTACTGTAAGAGTTGGTTAAACATCATAGCAAGAATGTTATTGAATTTAAAACACTTACCCCTTTTTCCAGAAAATGAACTCTAGCCTAAATATCCTACGCATTTACAGCTCCTCCATTAACTGGCTTCCGAGGTCGCATGCCCCATTCTGCCTCCCCCTCATTGCTATGCCTCTGTATATGAAAAATGCGAGTGAAACCTCTCATTAAAGATATTTTTATTTTTAAATTACATATCACTCGTAAATGCCAACTTTTAATTTATATATAAATTTCTTCTCATATACTCTCTCTTTAACGCATTCGTCTAGTTCATTTTCAAACATTTTCTACTCCATATGAATCGCTTTTTTATTTTATCAGTCAGAAAAATAACCTTACCCGTCTCGCTCAAATAATCATCAACAACTTCTTTGGATGAGAAGATATCTTTGTCTTCGATTGTGTCGTCTTTTATATTGTTGTTGAACTGCTGGATGACATTTTGCGGATCTTCCAACCACGGAGTAGTGGTGTATATTGGGTTATTAAAATGGGGTGCACCTGAGAAAGATCATACATTGTTTAGAATAAAATAATAAAAAAGGATTGGAAAAAAGGAAACAAATTATTCTGTAGATCATTAGACTTCATTTCACGCTTAAAAGTCACAATCCACCGTCATAATCGGATTCCTGATAAGTGATCAGCTTGTGCAAAATCTTCGGATGCACACACCTTTCTCGATCAATATTATAACTAATAATAATAATAATAATAATAATAATAATAATAATAATAATAATGATCTTAATAATAATAATAGTAATAGTAATAATAATAGCAATAGTAATAATAATATTAGTAATAGTAATAATAATAGTAATAGTAATAATAATAATAGTAATAGTAATAATAATATTAGTAATATTATTATTATTTTTATCTACATAATATGCATTGACTGACTGACTGAGATAGGGGGTGATGTATCAAAATTATCGAGCACTTCCACTATAGCTAGAATCTTGATTTTGGTGTCATTCGATCCTCCTTAGATTCAAGACCAAGAAAAAATACTAAACTTCTAAAAATTCTAATTAAGGATGACAGTGCAGAGGAATAATAAAAAAACTCAAAACTACTTTTGTTAATTATCAGAAACTTTTGTTCTAGCTGGAATCTCGATTTTGGTCTTACTCGATCTGTCTAAGCTTTCAGGATCTAATATTTTGAAAATTCGAACTAGGAGTGGTGATACACAGGAATAATTAAAAAGTTAAAAAATACTTTTAAAATGCTCAAGCACTTTCACTCGACCCGAAAATATCGGTTTGTATCTCATTCGATTCGTCCCATCTTCCAGATCAACGAAAAAGGAAAAAATAAAGCATTCGAATTAGGGGTGACAATACGAAAGGATTTTCAAAAAACTTACACCACTTTGTCTCTCAGAAACAATAAAAAACAATTTGATATTCTTTTGCCGACAACAAATAAAACTGGCTATCAACAACTTTGATTATGTGTGCAAGTGTCATATTTAATGACCACTAGCTAATGAGAACGCGCCGTAATGCAATAGTTGTAGGCCGAGGGCACATGTAAAACAGTTATACACAAAGTTGAAATTTAACATCGTAGTAAATTTTTAAGTATCGGCTCTTGGACGAACTTTGGTTCGTGATCTGGGACTGTCTGATCTGAACTTGGGTCCGTGATAATTAGCTTTGGTCCGTGATAATTAGCTTGGCATATCCAGGCTTGCGAAATTTGCCCCCGAGAGAACAGAAAGACAGACAAATAGATATGAGTTTTTTTTTATATAGTATTGCAACTAGCAGAGGTACTAGAGTAACTCGATCCATAAAAAACTATTTACTTCACACGTTCTCCGTTCCGGCCACATATTAAGCTACAATAAGCCTTTCGGGTCTGTTGTGTGGTCTGGGTTTTTAACACGTTCTCAGTGGTTAGTGTTCATTAGATGTGACAGTTATACACTTAATCCAAACTATTGATAACCAGTTTTAATTGTTGACAGCGAAAGGGTATTGAATTGTGTATTTATTGCTTTTCAGAAGCAAAGTTTTCTGAAAATACCTTTATATCGTCATGCGTAATTTGAATTTTTAAAACCTTTATTGATCTGGAAGCTGAGACGGATCGAATGAGACCCAAACCAAGATACTGGCGTGAGGGGAAGTGCTCGATCATTTTTAAAAATTGTTTCAAACTTTTTAATTATTCTTTTTCATTGTTATCTCTGATTTGTAATTTCGAAATATCAGATATTTTCTCGTTGATTTGGAAGCTGAAAGGGATCAAATGAGACTAAAACTAAGATACTGGCTCTAGTGGAAGTGCTGGTTTATTTTGAAAAGAGAATTTAAATGTCTTAAATATTCTTTTGTATTAAAATCCTAATTCGAATTCGAAATATTAGATATTTTCGCGTTAACCTGGAAGCTGAGACGGAACGAATAAGACCAAACAAAGATTGTATCTAGAGTGTAAGTGCTTGAAAATACGGTAAAATGGTTTAATATTTTCCCTTGGTCTCGAAGCTGAGACGAATCGAATGACACCGAAACCAAGATTCTAGCTACAGTTTAAGTGCTCGATAATTTTGATGCATCACCCCTTCACTCAGTCAATCAATCAGTTTAGTGCATATTACAAAAATATTCAGATTTCAATGCTATAAAATTTTTTAATACAAAACCATATTTTAATGCAGCAGTCACATTTTTAATGCAATTATCATATTTGAAAACAAAACAATCTATTGCACTAATGAAGGAAAGTTTATGTAGTAGAACTTGACTATAGAAAATTAAATTTGTGGAAGAAACATTATGTAATCAAGAAATTATGATGGATTTTTCATATAGCGGCAAGTGGTTCGCACACTTCTTTTTCAACGGAAAAGAATGTTTATACTCTTTTGTACACTTATATCGTACAGTGAGGTAAATTTTTGGTCATACCCAGATTTGGAAGAGGAAATCCTTAGTAAGCCCTCAACCTCATCTGAAATTCAATACTTCTTCTTCGACCTAGATCGTCCGACCTACCAGAGAGGTATATGGTATCTGTTTGGGCGGCAGGGAAGTGCCACCAGATTTAGACCGGAACCCAGTGAGGGAGCTATCCATAGGGACCGTACCCTCCTTCCCCTACCACCAACCTCTCGGAAGCACTTACGGACCCACATGCTTAATGTGATCGTATTCCGCGTAAACACGGCGGCAGTTTTAGTAGTGGCGGGAATCGAACCCGGGTCGAGCGAGTGCAATTCCCGCGCGCTAACCACTGGGCTGTTGCGCCCCTGAAATTCGTTACTGAATTCATGTCATTTATAGCGGTAACACAAATCATCAACTTGGCATATCCAGGGTTTGATCCTGCGACCAATGCCTGGTAAGCCAGTATCACAGCGTTCAGCCAAAGACCTATCCAGTTCAAGGCATTTAATGGTGTCTTATGAGTACAAAAGTACTCCGTTTCCCAGTGAGTTTCATCGAAACCGAACGAAGTTGTTACCGAGTTTCAGATAAGGCGTAAGAGCTATACGTTGAAGTGAAGGAGCGATTACAAGTAGCCAATCAAGGACGTAAGGTCAGTCGATGTAAGAGAATCTAGGAAGATCAAGTAAGTGTGGTGAAGTCATCTCGTATGAAGTACAGGAAGTACATTTAGAAATAAATATTGCAAGGAAAATCTGCACTTTTAAGTTGGAACTGACATCTCTCTTGAACCATAAATGGAAACCCTTAGTGAGACCCCTACTTTCATTGGAATTTAACGCTGAATCAACGTCAGGTAGCATTTAAGCTATTTACCAATTCTAAAAAGAAAGAAAAATATGTTTCAAGGAAAATTTTGAATTGAGAGTAAAAAAGAACCGGAAGTTGTATATTTAAATCTGTGAGTAACTGAGTTTCTTTTTCGAAAACAATTTCATTTCGTTTGATTGAAAGGAGAATGGCGTATGGCATTCGATGTTCAAAATTGTCAACAATACATTGTAAAATTGTTACAGACCGATATTATAATCATACACTTTCCATCTTAACCCCATCGAAAAGATCGAAAAATTATGTTAAAAAAACAACAAATTTGAATTGGTCTAAGTGTGATTGTTGAAATTTAAATTTAAATTGTGTTCGTTAACGTAGTTCGTTAACGTAGAACCCGTCGCTTGAGTCAACTCAAGTGACGGGTTTCGGTTTTGTAATTTGAGGGTGCGGAGGTATCACACCCGCTCTTCCGATGTATACAGATTGCATACAATTTTCACTGTTATTTATACGAATCAAATTTATTTACTTTTTTATTTTATATAACTTTACTGCTCAACTCCCGAGCGACGTCGACTACTATTTTTTGTATAACATAAAATGGGAGAGAAAAAGCAATTATAGCCGAACCTTCAGAATATTTCAGGAATATTTTAGAATTGAGCGCAATTAGCGATGAGGGAAGCACAGAATGGTTTTTTTTTCACTCAGAATTACAGAATTCTAAACAGCATTTTTGATTTCTACAAGAAGAACGTTTGTAGAGTCAGTGACAAAGTCAGTCAGTTGAAAGTTCTGACAAAATGTTGCTGTGGGTACACTAGTAGATAATAATATGGCAAATAAATCCGTGTTGTAACATTGTTTTCATTACAATAACATGTATAAAAAAGCTGCAACCTGATACTTACCTAATGCATCTCTATTTTCGTTTTGATACCTGTCAAATGAATAAAGAAGTAAAACATAAATTACACAAAGTTTTTAGTACTTTTATACAAGAAAACAATATATTTTCAATGTTTCAAAAATTTTATTGTCTGGATTTAAGAGTACCCATTACAGGACTATTATTTTATTTCTCAGTTTATATTTTTCTCTATTAAAAAAATCCTGCCAATTTTTGTCACTGCATAGCGAACAGATGGAAAAACATATATTAATGAAATTTTATATATAGACAAAACATGAACCCGTTTATAAACGAGAAAGAGCTTAAAATTTTGATTAAGACTTGATTAATTAAATAATAATTAATATAAAATTTAGCTTTGGCAGTATGGCAACTTCTCTATGATTGGCTTCCGATAGAAATGTCCCAAAGATGGTCGAGAACTGAACAATTATATGTGTTATTGTTGATTGCTTAGCGTTTTGTAACTATGATTGCCATGATCCATTACGATTATAATGCAATTATTAATGAAGTCAACAATTATATCTCATACAAGCAGTATACCCATTCTTCGTACGGAATATATATTATAAAGAAATTTAAAATTCACAATCATGTGCAAATTCCTACAGTATTCTAAATGACATTGCTATTCAAATCATTCTATTAAAATATTTAAACCAATGCTCCTAAATAGAAGTTTAAGAATCTACGATCTAGCTATACAGAATTATCTTCACAGGCAGATATGAAAAGTAAAACATTTTGGTCCCGTTCGTAAACAAATTTACAAAAAATATAAAATTGAATGTGACAAAATGAAAACGCTAAAATTGTATGGACTAAGGACCTATTGGACTAAGGATACCCTCAAAATTTCATTAAATTCGATGCAGCCGTTCTCCTGTAATGATGAGACAAAGACATATATGCATACATACGCCCACATACAGATTTTCAATTTTATTTATATCAGTGGCGTGCGGTGAGCGAATGATGTGTGCCTATGGCTACAGATGATTTGTTTGGGAGCTATTTGAAAGACACATTTATTTGATAACAACTTTTTCAGCAGTTAGTGCCTTCGTGGAGAATTTTTAAAGGAAAGCTGATTTTTTTTCCTTTATTTCAAATTAGGATGCTACATGGAGCAAATCATTTCCACAAATATCTATCTATCTATCTATCTATCTATCTATATATATATATATATATATATATATATATATATATATATATATATATATATATATATATATATATATATATATATATATATATATGGCTAGCGAATTTATTAAATTAAATATTCCTTGATTATGGAAAATTTATTACTTTTTAATTAGCAACTGTCAATATTTAACCATAATAAAACATTTAATCCTAGCAAAACAATTAACGTGAATAAAATATAACATTTTAAATTCATATTATATTCTATCGCCGACAAAAGTTTTGTTTTTAGATTTGAGTGTCCAGATTAAGAATAAAATAATTAAAAAAATGAAAATTATTAAAACAATAAGTTGAGCATGATAGGTTCCAATTACAATCTGTGAAAGTGAAATTCTAGCACCAAGAAGTAAGGAAAACGTATGAACAAGACTGGTTAGGTAGTAAAACAGACATGATGAAATTTCCAAAGATAAAGAAAACTTTTATTATTCAAAAAATGGTTTACATGGCCGTACAATTGTTCGATGGCTTACCCCTTCTTAACACTTTCCAACATAGTTGATAAGTGTTTATGACTTTGGTCATTCTGTCTGTCCGTTAGTACGATAACTACCGTAAAAATGACTTTATCGAAATGTAATTTTTGAATATTATTGAGAAGGTCTGTGGGATGTCTGGAAAAGAAAATGGATAATATTACGTAACTAGTTTCGGATTGAACCCGGGTTGAAAAAGTGAAATACATTGATCCCTTTCGGATTTCATTTTCCAAACATTTGTTATGCAAAGTTGAAATTCTCAAACTGTTTCGAAAATTTTAGAAAATGTTCAAATTGTCCCATAAAATGTGTAAAAAAATTTCAGCAAAATATGTTAGGTCGTTTTTTAAATAAAAATTTAAATAATAATTACATCTGTGATCTATGATCATGTGAGTCATTGCAAAATAAAAAAATATGGCTTCTATTTTTCCTCTGTTATCATAGATGCTTAAAGATCGTTTAAATTTATATTTAGTGTTGTATCCGTCCTAAAACAGCTTTATTTTTGCGTATTATCCATGTATCTAAATTCTGTGACAATACAATTACAATATTTATCTTAAATGATCACTAAATGCTATTCTATCCATACATTTGTTGATCTATATAATACCTATTGTGCTGATATTGATATATTTAACTTGACTCCTGCCGGTTTTAAAAAAGCCTGTTTCAATGCGCTTGACATGTTTAATACTTAGTATTTTTGTATCATATGTTCTGTACTTTTTAATTTCTTGTGTGGCTACTCTGTAACTGGATTTCATCTGTAGTTGCCACGTAAATTGAATAAAATAAAATAAAATAAAATAAAAATAAACTATTCCTACAATTCCTGCAACGAAGCCTAATTTTAACACTAAATTGTAGTATCCTGAATGTAAGCAAATCAAGCGCTTGTGAAGTGAGTTGTATAACAATTGCTGAATTTTTTACTCACAAAATTATTTAGTTCTGCAGTCTGGAATATAAGTGATATAAATGAAACATTCATTGATTTTACATAGAGAGACAGACGATTTATAGTTCGGTGACGCCATTTGAATAAAATTCATTTTGTGTAACTAGCATTGTTTTTTTCGATGATGTTTCAAGTTTTCAAGTATAATAAGTTACTGCTGTATTGTGATAATGTAAAACGCATCAGCGCTGAATGTATCATATTTTAGAGTATCATATTTAAATAAAATTAAAATTAAAATTAAATTTTATTTAAATATGTATCATATTTAAATAAAATTGTATTTCAGTTGGAAAGTGTTTTATAATCAATGCTTTATGCATAATTGATTCTTTTTGCCCTTATTTCGCCCCAGATTGACGAAAATATCGTAAAAATTGCAAAAATGATACTAAATTAATGGAAATGATGCCTAATTGATGAATTAAAATATTTTAATATATGGACTATATCGCTTATTGAGGATGCTATCAATATTCATAACTGTTTATTTAGAGGTGCGCGAAATATAAGTAAATTGGGCACTTTGAAATAGTTTTAAATGTTGTCATCCGGAAAATCGTCAAATGTACAATACAACGTTAAAAACACCGTGGATCTTATATATTATTATTTGCTGTAAAAGGAGTAAATTCATTGCATTATATAAAGTCTTGTGCTGTCCACATCAGAATTTTTTTTATAACAGAATGTATTTTAAGTTCGAATAGGAAGGATGAGCGTTGAAATCCCGATTCACCTTTATATTCGTCTCCTGCCCGTATATTAAGCTACCTCATTACTTGAAGAGCTGAACACAACTAGTACTTTTCTAACAAAATGTGATCAGAATTTACATATCAGGGAATCTATATTTTAATTGCATTTTCATAACAGAGTCAGGCATCCCAAATTCTGTAAGTAAATGAAATTTAATTCATCTTATTTTTTTTCCTTTTATACTCAGCATTAGAAATAGGATTGTTTGATAAGCAAAGTCGTTACTCTATTATGGCAAAATTTAAATAACAAAAGTAACCCTAGCAAATCTTCGAAGTTAATATCTCCATACGCTAAGGTATCCAATTGTAAGTAGTAATGATTTCTGCTCCAGTATATAATTAGTTTTATTTTATTGAGTAAGAAAGAAAATAAAGCGATATTTTACATGCGTATATATTCCCAGTTTACCTTGCAATTTTTATGATTGTGGTGTGCGTTTGTCTTCTATCATATTACGAAAACACTTACACTGTAATCAAATCGGAGCTCAATTGCTTCATCTTCCTTCTGTAATGTACAGCTATGAAGATTATGATGATGAAAACGACAACAATGATCATACTCACTATGATGATGAACAAAGGGCTCACAGCAGACGTTAGCAAGCCAGATTCTGAAATGAAAAAACATTTAATTTGAGAAGAAATAAGTATTAGTTTAATATATTATAGCAATCTACTATTGCTGCTATATCTGTGGAAAATAAATAATGAAAATAGAAGTACAACTTTTAGGAAAATGAATCGTTCACATAATACGGAATTATATAAGAAAATGGTGTTTCTGTTGAAGACACTATTTTCACATATCGAACATTTATGTGTTAAGCCCCTCTTCCCTCCCAACAACCATTTAAAAGAAAAATCTTTTTTTCTGGTGCTTTTATTAAACGATTGACCAGTATACCAAATTGTAAGTATCCATATCACTTAAAAGAAGGGGTGTCTCATTTATTCGGTAAATCAAAGATTTTGGTATGCAGCCCCTTAAAATAGAAAATTCGAAAAACTGAGATTGTAACACTTTCTTCTTTTTGATCTATTCACCCTTGTACCAAATGTAAAGCCTATCTCATCGCGAAGTATGCTTTTCTATAAATTCACCTTTCGAACATTTTAGTGTGGAACACTCTCTACTCCTCGAATGAACATTTTTGTAAGCATTTGATTTTTGCTGGGAGTTTTATCGAATAATTAACTTTTATCGCAAATTGTAAGTCTCCATTTCACTTCAAAAGGGTCGTTTCACATATTTTCTTTCGATTTATCGAACAAGTTGGTGTGTGACATCCCTAAAGTTATAAATATTGAAAATTTAAATTGTGCATTTTCTTCCTTTTTAGATGGCCTGTTATCAAACTAAATTAAACGTCTCTATCTCATCGGAAAATATTTTTTCTATCATTTCATCTTCCGAACGTTTTGGTATGGAGTACCTTTTCAAAAGAACATTTCTAAAAAATTCTATTTTTTCCATGTGGTTCTATGAAATGATTGGGGCTTTATAAGTGATTTTTTTCTCAAATTCGAGACATACCTAAATCGCTTTTTCACATCCGATAACAGTAGATTCACCCCATTTCGTCAAAATCTGTAGCTTTGTTTTCAAAATACAATACGTAAACAAATATACAAATATATGAGAATACGGTGCTTTATAGTAGAGGATGTATAATTTCAATAAGAAAATTCTATTCATATATAAGATTCATTATTGAAAATGATTTGTCTGAAGAATATAAACTGCCATCATGAGATGCTTGTGAAAGTGTGAAAAGATTTGTGTTTGTAGAATAAAGTAAGAGGCAATAGAGGTTTTGTCTGATATTATACAAATGAAATGAGTTCAAAGTTGAAAAGGAGATTCCTTACCATTTGTACAGCCCTGTATTGAGTCGCAAGTTTGTCCAAATGAACATTCACACAGTTTGGCACAATTTTCCCCGTGGTAACCGTTAGGACATGCTGAAATTATTAACATGCTGATATTTTAATATGCTTTGGATACATAATTTCTTACAAGCAAGGACACAAGTTATACATTGTGTAAAAATTAGATAATTAAAGTGATGGTGATTGAACTAACTGTAACTAATTGTAAATAGTTTAGCGTATGAAAGAAAGTCAGTCGAACTTAAGCAAAAGTTAAATTGTTATTATTATGAAAGCACCATGTATGCAAGCATGTCATCTTCAAAGAGTAGTATAAGTTTATATAACAAAGCTAAAAAAAATCCAACTCAGGGTGTAAAAAAAATGATATATCAGCTCGAATAAATGTTTGAAGTCGTGGTCAACGGCTGATGCTGAAAATGAGAGTGAAGAGAGTAAAACGTACTTTTCCAGCTTTGACCTTTAAAACTGTCAAAGTGCGCACCTCGATGAGAGTCAGGCTTGAGGAAATTTATATGAGCTGCAGTGTGGCCACAAAGATAACTATTTCAACTTTATCCCGAGGCTAGGTTCGATGTTAGAAATTCAGCGTATAAGAACTGTAGGATTAGACTAAAATAATATTCAGCCCGTAGCTTTTATACTAGTTTATAAGAAGGTCACACTGAAATTTTTGAGAAACGGCTAAGTGGTACAGGTTAAACTTACCAACTCTTAGGAGTGTTCAAAGTACTCCCCTCTAACATCAATGCACTTTTGTGGGCGAATTTTCCAAAGATTAAATGTTTCAAACCATCCATTTCTTGGAATCGCTGAAAGATATGCTTTTATAGTCTCATCAATCTCATCTTAGGAATGAAAACGACGTCCACGTAAATAATTTAGTTTAGATTAAAAAATAGCCAAAAGTCACACATAGTAAGATCAGGAGAATAGGGTGGATGTTCTATCACTTTGATGTTTTTTTTTATCAAGAGATACGACTGTCATTCTTGCTGACTGAGAAGATGCATTGCCATGGTGAAGCATGAGTCCTCTAACATTTACTTCCTGAAGAATTTCTGGAAGACACTTAGTGGTGTACCAGTTAGCTTCAACTGTCTTCTGTCTCTCAAGCTTTATGGCTTTGACCAGACCTGTACTTCTGTAGAACACGGCATACTCATTGATCATTGTCTTTTCACCATTGCTGATTTGGGATCATCTTCAAAGCCCCATACTTTACGTTTACCATTTCTTGACGTGTTGGAACGTCAAAAAATGGTTTGTACGTTTCATCACCAGTTATGATTTTAGAAATAATGCGGTGTCTGTCCACCATCATTATGTAACATTAGGGTTTCTTTACTGATTCTGACACGCTCCGCTTTTTGGTGTTCTGTTAAATTATGGAGGACTCAACGACAAACTAATTTTTTCATATGCAGTTCTTCATGAATAATTTTATGTACAGCTGCGAATCCAGTATTAAGTTCCTTCTGTATCATTTGGTAGGTACAGCGATTATCCTCGATTAACATTTTTCGAATGGCCGACACATTTTCTGGGAATACAGCTGACAAAGGTGTGTTTTTCATCCAGGAGAGAAGTTCAACCTCTTTTAAATTCTGTAAACCATCTGACTACAGTGGCACGAGATGGAGCATCATTTCCATATGCTAATTGTAGACGTTGAGGGGATTCTTCTTGATTTAGCTCCACATAAAAATCATAGGAAATCACAGCTGGTTGGAATTGATGCTTTCGCGTCAATTCCATTTTCTTTTCTTTCAAAATTTATTCTACGATAGCTAAATTGTAATTGTTGCCACAAATTATCGTCTGCGGACATAAAAATTTTAAATTTAAATATTCGACTAATAATTCTTTTCCAGGTCATAACGTATGTCCCTGTCTCAAAAGTTTCAGTGTGACCCTCGTATATGTGCTATTAAAATAGTCTATTTTCCAGACAACAAGGTGAGAAATTCGTATAATATAGAAATTTAGATGAAATATAGCAGTTATGAGCTGAAGATAGTCCGAAGTTGTATTTCCGTGAGGTGATTTTGTTAAATTGTGCTGATTTGCACTCTGTTGGGTCATCTCAACTGTGTTTCAACCCTCTTTGATATACTTTTCAATGAAAACATTATATCAAATAAGTTTAACATACATAAGGCATGATCAAAAAGTTTTCGTCCGAGGTCATTACAATTACCACATATGACATAAGCATTGATAAAAGTATGATAAGGTGGTAATTAACCTATGGGGGAGACAGTCTAATCGGGCCACAGTGCATTGAAAGTGTAGTTACAAGAATTGGCATGCCATTTATGCTGTTAAAGATGATGCATTGTTACCGAGCGCGACCAAAATATATTAATATGCTGCCCGCTGAAGGGAAGAAACCTGCAGAAATGTATAGCAGAACGGTGGTGATGGGGATATGTGCTCGTTAAAAAACACTGTAGTGCAATTGTGTCGAAAACGCACGACAACACGTGACCTTTTATTGCTAACGTCATAAAGGGCACATTGCGATTCTTTAGAGGGTTAGACTCTGAAACACACTTACAGTCCAGATCTCTGTCTTTACGATTTTCACTTCGTTAGCTCGCTGAAAAGACACTGAAAGGACAGTTGGACGATGACGTAAAGTAGACTCAGTTGGATTTTTGAATGTGATAGATTAATGTGATAGATAAATTTCCACAACAATGGCATCTTCAACCTTGTTAGTGCGATTGTCTTAACGCCCACGGAAACTACTGTTAAATATCTTTAACCTATATGAAGTTATCGACTCCGAGCGGAAACTTCTTGATCATGGTTAATATCTAAAAATAAGCTTGAACCAAGATGAATGGAACATTAACAGAAGGTATGTATTCATATAAGGTATTCTGCGGACCTTGAATTTGAGAGAACTCTGTTTAAATAAATTTTTAAACATGAAAACTGTTAGATTTCAGATACTAAAATGTATGAGATTGCATATAAAGCATACTAGTACTAAATATTGTAATTTTACCATCAGCGCATCTGGGCCCCATCCAGCCTCTAGTACATCGACACAATCCATTGTTTGCCTGACACGATGCGCCGTTGAAGCAGTTGCACGTTTGTTGACAGTAAAATCCGTAAGTTCCATTCATGCAAGCTATGAAATATATGAATAAATCAATGATAAAATATATAAGAAATTGAACTTGCTAAGCAATAAGCATAAAATTTTGTGAGTGTAATGGCTTCGATGTTGTTGCTTGATCCATTGATGATATGACATAAACTTCACTATTGGAAAAGTACTTAAACGAGTTTCAAATTAAGCAGTTTTATCACATATATTTTTTTTAATTTTCAATGGCAAGGCAAGTTACAGAACATGTACATCATTAATTAACTTATTTTAACATTTTAAAATAAAAAAAATTACATAATCAAAGACTATTTAAACAAATTCAAAATATCCAATGTTTTATGAAAAGTTGTCAGCGAGAAGACAAGCTATATATATATATATATATATATATATATATGATGTAAAATGCTCTGTCGAATGTTCGCCTGCGAACATGTAGACTCCCACGTGGTGGCTGTGCCTGTGAGTTAATATTTCTGTTTTTATACTTCTGGTTTATAATTAACTTGGTTTTTATTATTTGTCTTTCCACTAGCCAGTAGACAGTTTCAATGGTGTCCATGGGTAAATACTATCGCCATTGTCAGAAACTGGCTATTCTATCGGTTTTAATTCGAATTGTATGGCTGTCCTGACGAGAATGCAATTTCGAACTAACCGCCTTTTTTTGTGTAGTTTCAGTTGATTGTTCTCTATGTCTTGATCTTCAATCTTGAACTATTTATTATTGCCTTTTCTCATTTTTGCCGTGTTTGCTTTTTATTTTATATGTATTTATATATATACCTTTTTAATTATGATTTTTGTATACTCATCTTCCCCTCACCCCCTTTTCATTATAGTGATAAGTTACCTTCTATTTTTATCCTTAGTCTTGGTCTATAGTTATATATATATTTGCTTTTATATATATATATATATATATATATGTGTGTGTGTGTATATACAGTAGAACCTGGTAAAGTGACCGCCTGGCTAATGTGACCATTTTTGCAAAATTTTGCTTTAACCTATATAGAATAAATAGGAAAATGTCCCTTAAAGTGACTACATGTATATAGTGCAAAGTGACTGATTAAATTCTCATGTCAATGTTATTTTAACCTGTAAAATGTGACCTCCACCTGTTTGTGCTTGGTCTTATCTATATCTCTTATCTATCACTTTATCTTATCTTCTTGCTTTCTACATCCACTTAAAGTCAAAAACTCTTTTCTTTCTTTTAAAGGGAGTGGAGGAAGTGATAACACACACAATAGGGATATTTCCTGTTGTTGAAGTAGTTGAGACTTTTAGCAGTTGTTTTTGGTTTCAACGTGCTTTGCGTATGAAACTAATTTTTAAATAATGGCATCTGGAAAGTCTAAAGCATATAAAGAACTTTGTTTAAAAGAAAAAATTGAGGTTCTGAAATTTCTTGAAATTAATAGCCATAGAGCAGCTGCAGAAAAATTTCAGATTAGTAAAACTAGTGTGAGCAACATCTATAAACGAAAATTGGAGTACCGGGAACGATATGAAGAAAATGGAAATGGTTCTCGAAGCCGTAAAATTCGTAAAACAAACAATTTGGAGATGAACCAAGCGACGAAGAAAGAATGCGGGGAATGAATGCACGTGTTTCCGAACCAATGTTGCAAGAAGTAGCATTAGATTAAAAAAAAAAAAACCTGGAGTTCAGGAATTCACAGCTTCAAATGGATGGCTTGAATCTTTCAAGAAAAGGAATAATATTTCAGAGAAGGTTTTATGTGGCGAATTAAATGATGTTTACACCGAAACAGTGAATGATTTTAAGGAAAGAATTGTTAGTTTCATTGGAGACTACAAGATAGTAGATATTTTTAATGCTGAAGAGTGTGGGTTATTTTATCGAGCAATGCCCAGCAAATCTCTGGCGATGGTTGGCGATAAATGTAAAGATGGAAAAATTTCAAAAGGAAGTTTAACAGTGTTATTAACATGGAGAAACACTAAAACTTCTGGTTATTGGCATAGCTAAAAAACCACGCTGTTTTAAAAATGTGGATGCTATAAACTTGCATATTTTATGGTATGGCAACTGTAAAGCTTGGATGACAGCTTCTACTTTTTCAGAATGGGTGGGCATAATAAACAAGAGATGAAGCAGATACACAGAAAAATCCTTTTGATTATATACAACTGTCCGGCTCATCCTCAAGGCTCATCATTTTCTAATGTTAAAGTTCAGTTTCTTCCGGCAAACACAAATGCACATTTACAACCACCTGACCAAGGTGGAATTCAAGGATTCAAGCTTTTACAGAAAATTCTTATTGGAATCTGTGTTATCTGGGTCTGATGATTGTAAATCTGTGAATGAAATTGCCACGTGCATAAATATTTTCTATGCCATTACGTGAATAAGAGAGTCCTGGGAGCTAGTGTGTACATTTACAATTTCTAAGTGTTTTGGAAAATGTGGTTTATCTCAGAAAAACTCCGATGTCAGTGATGGTGCTTCACACGAAGACAAATGTGTGACAACAGATAGCAATTCCAGCATGCAGCATCTCATAAACCTAGCAGTACATTTAGATGATGGGATAGTCAATGTTGAGATATTTTTGAATTTCGACAATAATGTTCCATCATGTCACAATCTTAATGATACTGAAAGCTTAAATAATGACATTCTTATGAATAAAAGTGAAAATTAATCTGTTCCAATGATGAAAATGAAATGGAAAATGAAGATGCTGAAAATCCTCTGATGCTGAAATGTTGCATATGTGTAAGAAAATGCAGTTGCATGTTTTAACTAACTGTCCAAATATGCTGAATCCGTTAAGAAAAATTGAAAAAAGGGTTTAAGATGTAATTTTGAAGAAAAGGCATTTTACACAAAAGACAATCAAAGATTTTTTTACTAAAAGTGGCACTTCGTTGTAAGATCTTGAACTGCAAAATTGTAAATAACATATTTTTAATGTTACATTAAAAGTTTTGAAAGGGCATACGAATGTGTATGTATACATGTGTTAAGTGAATCATTCAGTGAATAATTCAGAATATTCAGCTAATTACCGTCTACCGAAGAGTTATTTTTGTATATATATATATATATATATATATATATATATATATATATATATATATATATTTGTTATTTTCAATAATTATATTTTTCAAGGAAATAAATTATACTTACAAGTCTCAGGAGTTCCACAGGGTGGATGCAGTACCAGTATGTTAGCTAATTTATACCTTTATCATTATGAAGTGTATGTATACATGTGTGAAGTGAATCATTCAGTGAATAATTCAGAATATTCAGCTAATTACCGTCTACCGAAGAGTTATTTTTGTATATATATATATATATATATATATATATATATATATATATATATATATTTGTTATTTTCAATAATTATATTTTTCAAGGAAATAAATTATACTTACAAGTCTCAGGAGTTCCACAGGGTGGATGCAGTACCAGTATGTTAGCTAATTTATACCTTTATCATTATGAACAGTCTTTTACTTCAATACATTATACAGATATGTTGATGATTTGCTTAGTATATACTGAAAATTATGTCATAGATATAGATTTTTCTCCAGACAATTTGGAATTAATTCTTAATGAAGCTACTATTAGTAATAATATTAATTTTTTGGATTTAAATCTTATTATTGAATCTTCTAATAGAATTGTTACTAATTTATATGATAAAAGAGACTCTTTTAATTTTAATATTAATAAAATCTTACCATGTAATTCCTGCAACTCGATTCTATTGTTTAGAAATATTATATTTAATCAGCTTTTTAGAATTTATAGATTATCTGATAAAAATGTCACGCTATACATATAAATAATTTAAAAATTACCAGCAATTTATATAAATTTCCCTTTATGGTATTGTTAAAAAATTCAGATTAGCTGGATTTTCATGAATTCTATTTATAGTTTTTTTTTATATATTAGCCTGACATCTCCATTCTCTTGTATTAATAATACTTTTATTTTTACAGCCTCTTAAACATTAGCCTTTCTACTATTAGCCCCACTTTTTAGTAGCTCTGATTGTATATTATCACTTTTTTTTGCCTTTTCGCATCATTGTTATTTATTTCTTACGAATGGCAACAGTAGATCATTACTTTTCCTATAAGAATGGCAGCACTGGTCTCGTCATTCTGGGCTCCCTGGTTCGACAGGTTCGTGCATTTGTAGTGTTTTTCTCCAGGTATTCCTGTTTCCTTTTATTTTTTCTTCTTTATGTATATTGTCCAAGTAGAAATAGTTTACAGATATAATCTATCTATTTCTTCAGAAACATACATTTTTTGTGTTTGCTTCGACAAAATACATGGACCCGATGAAGAGTGAACAAATCCATTATTTAGGCCTAGCCTTTGTCCACGTGTATAGTATTAATGCTTGGATTTCATTTGTTTTTCTTTTATCGATTCCATACCATTGATTTTTGATGATTTTCTTTAATCTGATGATTCGAAATTTGTATTATTTTCCATTTTATTTTGTGGGCTTATTAGTAAGTTAGATTTTTAGAGTTATAGCTTCGCACTTTTCTTTTATTGGACTTTCAAACTATTACTATTATTTTATATATAATTGTTTAGAAATATACTTAATCAACTTTTCAGAATTTATATTATTATCAAATAAAAAATTTCATGCTTTGCACATTAATAACCTCAAAATTACCAGTAAATTTTATAAATATCCAGCATATTTAGTAAATGGTATAGTTAATAAGTTTCAATTAGCCTAAAATTCTCATAATCTCTCCTTAGCATCTTATTTTAGACGTACTTCTACATTCTCTTGAATTTATTATATTTTCATCTTTTTATCTTGCAGCTTTAACTGTAGCATATCTCACTTTATTGCTTTTACGCAGTACGGTTTTTATTACTCTCTTTGGCAACAGCAAATCACATCTTTTCATTTCAGCATATGGCAACATTGGTCTAGTCATATTTTGCTCGTCATGGTTGTACTAACGAAGTGTATTTTAAGGTATTTATGTTCCTTTAATTTTCCAATCTATATGCTTGTCGTCCATATAACACAAGTTTATAGATAAAATCTATCTTGTGTTTCAGAAACAAGCATTTTTGGTTTCATTTCGAAGGGAATATGGACTTGACAAGAATTTTTTCGAAATGAACTTATCTTAAGCCTAAAGCTCTTCCACGTGCAAGCTTTTTTGCTTTTTTTTTTGTTTTCCTATTTTCATTCCTCACCTTTGAAATTTGTTGATTGTATTTGTCTTTATGACCTTCATTACGCTTTATAATTTCCTCTTTTGGTTTAATTTCTTTGTATTTTGTAGAAAATTTTGGGATAGTGTATTATGAGTTACTACTTACATTCTAACATTGGATTTAGAATTATATATATATATATATATATATATATATATATATATATATATATATAATATGAAAATCCAAAAATAGAATAGAGAGAAGTTGTAACCCTTTAATATATAGATATATATATATTCATAGAATGGTACAAATGAATAGACTTCTGGAGGAATTAAGAAAATAATTTTGACTTATTTCACTCTTTTCTATGTCGAAGTCAGGCAGCATCGGGCGCGGTTAGTACTTGGGTGGGTGACCACCTGGGAACACCGCGTGTTGTTGGCTCTTTTCGGGCTCGGCAGCCCAGTGGTTAGCGCGCGATTCTCGCCGCTGCCAGAACTGCCGCCGTGTTCATGCGGAGTACGATCACGTTAAACATGTGGGTCCGTAAGTCCTTCCGAGAGGTTGGTGGTAGGGGAAGGAGGGTACGGTCCCTGTGGATGCCTCCCCCACTGGGTTCCGGTCTAAATTGGGTGGCACTTCCCGGCCGTCCAAACAGTTACCTTACACCTTTCTGGTAGGTCAGATGGTCTGGGTCTCAACAACAACTCTTTTCTATGTAGAAATGGAGGATGTTCCATGATCTGAGAATTTTTCAACTATCCTTAAATCATAAATTAGATGTGTCCACATCCCCTATTAGGAAGGTAAATGTATATAAGATTGAATGTATATGTTTTGGAAACTTTGGAAATGTCCGTTATAAGAAGAGTTTACTATTACGAAGAGTTCGTTAAAAGACATTTAACTGTACTTGCCTATTGAGCAGTCGTCCCCCATCCAACCGGGGAGACACTGACAAAATCCATCTGTCTGGTTACAAGTAGAACCGTGTCTGCAGATGCATCTCTCCTTGCAGTCGTAACCCCATCGACCTTTCGGACATCCTACGTATACAAAATGAAAATTGTTAAGACATGCACACATGAAGCTATATTTAGTATTTATTAAAGGAAATTTATAAATGTTTCAGTGGTGAGACTAAGAAAATTTAGCAGATCTCTTTCATAGAATATTTTTCTTTTCAAATAGTACAATGTCATTGCAAAAAACATTTCTCAGAAAATTAAAAATATGATGGGAGTTTAACTTCCTAAAACCTTATTTATAATCTTGTCGAAACGTGAACATTTTGCCACCATGGATGTTATCGATAACTATTTTCTTTTTACTTTCCTTATACGTATACATAGTATAATGTATGAGGAAAGTATTGTGACGGGGTCGAAAATTCGAATTCCCGTTTTCAAAGGGAGAGCACGATTCAAATATACCTGATCACGAATCGAACATTTTTGAGATGATGTCTGTGCGTGAGTGTGTATGCTTGTGGAGATGATATCTCACGAACGAGTGAAGCGATTCGAATGAAATTTGGTACAGAAATTATAATCCGTGAATACTGGAAGCCTATTGTTTTTAAACACAATCGAATGTTCAGAACCCCCTAAACTTTCGAGTGAAATTCTGAAAAAATCATAAAAAAATCAAAACCTTTAATAAAGTTACGCAAATAGACATTTCCTATGTAGTTTTTCCTTAGAAAGCGATTGACATAAACTTTAAAACGCTAGCATGAACTGTTCCCGAGATATTGTACATTTTTCAAATAAGTTTATCAAAAAATCCCAGAAATAAAAAAAAATATTAACTGTTGAGAAGCATGTTCACTTTTCATATGTAATACCATGCGATAAATTGGGTGACATCATTCTCGAGGATCTAGTTCGTTCTATTCATGAGAAAAGATACTTTGAGTAATACTTTTGTATTTGAACGCCAATAGTCATTTACTGGCTATAAGAATAACTTGTTTCTCCGTCCATAACGCTTGGCGAGATTTTGGCGACGAATTTGGCGGAATGTCGTCAACTTGGTGACTTTTTTAAATATTGCCAAATTAATGAAAATCTCTCCAAATGGATAGAAATGACGCTAAATCAATGAAAATGACGACTAATTGATAAAAATTCAATATCTTGGAAAGAATGTAAGTATCTACTTTAACCTATTTATTTTACTGCAAAAGTAGTAAATTCATTGCATTATATGAGGAAATTCATCTGCTGCCCACATCAGATTTTTTACTGCTGTAGTTATATCATAAATACTGAATTTGTTTGTCACATTCATTATTACGGGGATTAAGTTTGTATAATTTGAATTCATTATATTGTTATTACATATGCTTTATTGAAAATCCATCCATTACATAACTGGCATGTCACAATGATATAAAGGTAGAAATATAAAACAGAGAAGACTAACTAAACACAAAACAAAAATATTACAAATCAAACAAACACAAAATGAAAAGCGGACCCAAATGAACAATGAAATGTGTGAATGAACAATGAAGAAAACCCCATGAAAAGAGGTCGAAGAAGGGCTCAAGACCTCAGTGCATTCATTGTTACAACTGTATATGACTGATAATATTTGAAAGAAATTCAGTATAACAAAAATAGTGACTGTATTAGAATAAACAACACATCTTAAAAATGTGTGCAAAACCTTATCTTCGAAGAAGAATTTTATAACTGATTTATTACTTTCCTTTTATGCATAGTATAAAGGAAAGTACTGTGGCGGGGTCGAAAATTCCAATTGGAGTTTTCGATGTGACAGCACGTTTCAAGCATCCCTGACTACGCATCAGACGTTTTTGAGGTGATGTCTCTGTGTTGTGTGTGTGTGTGTGAGAGAGAGACAGAAAGTGTGTGTGTGCGTGTGTGAAAGTATGTATGTGTGTGTATGTGTGTGAAAGTGTGTGTGTGTGTGAAAGTGTGTGCGTGTGTGAAAGTGTGTATGTGTGTGTGTGTGTGTGAAAGTGTGTGTGTGTGTGCGAATGTGTGTGTGTGTGTGTGAAAGTGTCTGTGTCTGTGTGTGTGTGAGCTTGTTCGTGAGTCTGTGGAGACGGTATCTCACGAACGAATCAAGCGATCAGAACAAAATTTGGTACAAAAATCACAATCACTGAATTCTGGAAGCTTATTGTTTTCACACGCAATCGAATGTTAAGAACCCTCATAAATTTTGAAATTATTTTTTTAAAAAATCATCAAAAAATCAAAACATTCAATAAAGTTACGTAGATAATAATTTTTTATTTAATTTTTCGTTTTACGATTGACATAAACTTTATAACGTTAGTATGAACTGTTCTCTAGATTTGTACATTTTTGAAATAAATTTATCAAGAAATCACAAAAAATTAAAAAAATATATTAACTATTGTGAAATCTATTCGCTTTTCATGCGTAATATTATACGATAAATTTATTATCATCATTCTCGTAGATCTAGCTGGTTCCATTCACGAGAGAAGACACTTTGAGTAATAGCTTTGTAAAATTACTCTATTAGTCTTTTATCTACCATAAGACTAACCTATATCACCATAAACTATGCGTCGCAAAACTTTGGAGGCGAGTTTGTCGGAATATCGCCAACTTGGCGAGTTTTTTAAATGTTACCAAATTGACGAAAATATTGCCAAATTGATAAAAATGTCACCAAATTGGTAAAAATGACGCTCAATCGATGAAAATAAAGACTAAGTGATGAAAATTCAATATTTTGGTAAGAATCTAGTATAAGAGAAGACATTTTGGGAAATAGTTTTGCATTTGGACGCCATAAGTGGTTTATCTATTGTAAGAATAGCCTTTTTCTCCGACCATAAAGCTTGACGAATTTTTAGCGACGAATTTTGCGGAATATCGCCAATTTGACAAGTTTTTAAGTGCTGCCAAATTAACGAAAATGTCGCCAAATTAATAAGAATTACGCTAAATCAATGAAATTACAACTAATTGATTAAAATTCAATATTTTGGAAATAATATCAGACTCTACCATAAGACTCTATGTAACACTTGGCAAAATTCTGGCGACAAATTTTGGTGGCAGATTGCCAACTTGACGGCTTTTATAAATGTTGCCAAATTGACGAAATTGACGTATGTCAAATTGATAAAAATGTTATCAAATTGATAAATATGTCGCCAAATTGATAAAAATGACGCCAATTATATATGCAATATTTTGAACTTTTTAATTCCGTCATATGATGAGCATACCTTTTATTATATAAGAAATGGTCTTCTAAATATCGCCAAATTTGAAATATTTGGCCGATTATGACGAAAATATCGCAAAATTGCAAAAATGACGCCAAGTTAATGAAAATGATGCCTAATTAATGAATTTATCATTAAAATACTTAAATAGATGGACTACATTGCTTATTGAAGATGCTATCAATATTGATAATTGTTAATTTAGAGTTGCCTATAATTTAAGTTAATTGGGTACGAAATAGTTTTAGATGTTGTCATCCGGTTGCAAAATTTAACGTTACAAACACTATGCCATGGATCTTTTCATCACTTTTTCACCGTTAAAAAAGTAAATTCATAAAGAAGTAATTTCATTAATAATTGTATAAGGAAGTCATGTGCTGCCCACATCATATTTTTTATATTGAATTTATCGCTCTTGAAATAGTTTACAGTACATTTTAAATTTTACCTGTAAGAAAAGTTAGTTAAAAGTATTTTGAAAGTTTACAAAGGCAAAAAATGGGACAAGAGTTTTTTTTACGAATAATCAATCAAGCTATGAGTCCGTTGTCATAATGAAAATTTCATTTTTTTAAATAAAATACTTTTATTCTAATTTTGTCATGTATAAGCAGAAAATCAATCATAAAATCTATAACATCATGGTAAAAAGACTTACAAATTATTGTATTTATAGTTCATAGTAAAAGTGTTAATACTGGTAATTTGGAAGGGTTGCTAAAATGATACTAGAATAAAAGCATTTAATACTGAAAAGCAGCACAGTGTTAAATTTCATATCTAGTTAGTAACTCTGTATATAATATTCTGTCTTCAGCGTAAAAAAAATCAGTCTTACTCTTTTCGCATCGGCTTCCTGTATAGCCGGGCAGACAGTTGCAGTTGCCGCTAATGTGGTGGCAGGTTCCATCGCCATGCAAGCAGTAGGGGCATTGCTCTTCACATCCTGGACCATAAGTTCCAATTCCACACTCTTTAATTATGAGAAAAAAGAATGTCAAGCAGTAGGGACATTGCTTTTCACATTTTGGATTATAATTTCCAGATCCACACTTTATGATTATAAAAAAAGAATGACATATATTTATCTCTGCTTGGCTGAAAAGGGAAAAGTAAAAATTACAAAAGTTTACAACTAAGTACAGAATGTGCCTACCTTATCGTTCTTTAAAATATAGACTGATTACAACTAACTGTTGTCAAAATTTAAACTTTTTCATTGCAATGAAACAATATTCAACTACTTTCAATGAAACAATATAAAACATTTTATTCTAGACCCATATACGAAGTAGATGACAAGCAATAATTTGCAAATCTCCACCAAAGTGTAAGCGACTTGGCAAAGTCAACCGAAACTCCTTTTAAGCAAGGAAACTACAATGTTTCAAATAAAGTTTGAAAATATTTAATAACATCTGATGACTGGGCTATTTATGCAAGACATAATTGTTGTGTGCGACTTTGCTGATCCTATGATTTTCCCAGCTGAAAAATTATAAAACCCTGAAATCAGAGGCGCTTTGTTATAGGGAAGCCATAGAATTAATGTTGTGAAGGACATAGATATTAAAACTAAGAATGTTTATAAGACATAATATCAGAAAGAAGAATACATGATATGTTTAACACTTACTTTGAGAACAGTCACTTCCTGCCCATCCAGGTCCGCACATGCAGTGTCCTGTAGATGGATGGCAAGTGCCATTGTTAGCACACATGCATTCTCGTTGGCAATTTTCACCCCACTTTGGGTGCGAGCACTGAGAATCACAACGCGAACCTAGTGAGAAAGAGACAAAAATTTATAGAAATGCATCAAATTTGACGTTTCACTTTTATTAACACGTTAAAAATTATACGTAACATTAAAAACATTACATACTAAAGCAATAAAAACATTACGTAAATTTAAAAACATTACATACTGTATCATACTGCATATAAACGTATGTTTGGAGCTATCAGCTAAATGTATATAGGTAACTCAAGATATGTTACGCCCACTAGCAATAAATATAAATTAAGGGGGAAGAATTAGAAATTAGAAAAAGAAATAAATAAATTTATAAATTAGAAAAGGAGTGGGATAATTTTTAATTAAAACATGTAGCAGGATGGCTACTCGCCTCACTTCGACTGCTGCTTCTATTAATACCCAAAACAGTTCGTGCGTTGAATGCAGTCTATATGTTTCAGTGCCCTCCGAATATTACAACGGAGGTTTTGAACAGAAAAATTACAAGAGATAACAAACAGTCTATTTGCGTATAGTATAATATATCAAATAGGGTACATTTTGTATTTTCAGCATTTAATTTCACATCTAAAGGGTATCTAAATTAATGGTAGAGTATTTAATAGTGTACTTTAATTGCACTATTCTAGTATAAATGAAAGAATATCTAACTATCGGCCAGTGGCGGAGATCCGACCCACAATTTTCGCGATTACGCCCGTAGAAGCTTTGGCAGGATTTAGGGATGTAACGTTAAATCACGATAACTTGAGGGCAAGATGCATGGGATCACGCTTTTCCGACCGTGCAGCAAAACCCTTTAAGCCCTTGTTGGCAAGGGGCACTGTCTGGGTCACGGGAGGGCATGGTGAAAGGGGTTGAACGAGGTGTAATATTTGAAGCTGTGGAGGGATGTTATCAAGTTCCATGACTGTTGTCGATGTCGATACAATGTCAATGTAGTACTGTGCAATTTGAAATTAAGTGAAGATACTAGGTATAGTACTTAAGTTTTTTAATGTGATAATACAAAAAAATCTGATGTGGGCAGCACATGACTTACCTTATATAATGCAATGAATTTACTACTTTTACAGTAAAAAAAATAGATTATTTTTATAGTAGATATTTATATTCTTTCCACGATATTGAATTTTCGTCAATGAGTCGTCACTTTCATTGATTTAGCGTCATTTTTATCCATTTGGCGAGTTTTTCGTTAATTTAGCAACATTTAAAAAAGGCGCTAAGTTGGGGGGACATTCCACCAAATTCGTCGCCAAAATCTCGCCAAGCATTATGGACGGAGAAATAAGTTATTCTTACAGCAGATAAATGACTATTGGCGTTCAAATACAAAAGTTTTACTCAAAGTATCTTTTTTCATGAATGGAACGATGTATATCCACGAAAATGATGTCACCAAATTTATCGCATGGTTTTATATATGAAAAATGAACATGTTTCCCAATAGGAAATATTTGTTTTTTATTTTATATGACTTTTCGATAATTTTTTGAAAAATGTGCAATATCTCGAGAACGGTTCATATTAGCGTTCTAAAATTTATCTCAATCGTTTTCTAATGAATAATTACATAAGAAATGTCTATTTGCGTAACTTTATTACATATTTTGATTTTTTGACGAGTTTTTCAAAATTTCACTCAAATATTTAGGGGGTTCTGAACATTCGATTGCGTATAAAAACAATAGGCTTCCAGTGTTTACGGATTGTAAGTTTTGTACCAAATTTCGTTCGAATCGGTCCATTCGTTCGTTAGTTATCGTCTCCACACACTCACTGACACACACACACACAGACATCACTTCAAAAATATTCGATTCGTGATCAGGGATGCTTGAAACGTGCTCTCCCGTCGAAAACTCGAATTCGAATTTTCGACCCCGTCACAATACTTTCCTTATACATTATTGTATATAAGGAAAGTAAAAATGTGAATTTTAAATTAAAATTTGAACTACACGTGAACGGCTGTTAAAGAAAGAGAATTGCTATAAATTTTTTTTCGGCGTAATCTGGCACGTTTGAGACTGTAGCGGCGCCAGATAACCAAATTTTCGGGATAATAAATATGATATTTATTTATATAATGCAATAAATATTACATTTATTTGTCTGAAACTTTACACCGATTGGATACACTGTACAGTATGCGGAAAAATATTAAAATGATTTTAAAAATTAAGGTAGACTTTAATAATCAGAAATCTGCATATAAATTTCTTTAGTTCATTACAGTAAATACCTCAATGAGGACCCGAATACCATCCGAGAAAACGTTGCTATCGAGCGTGCCAAATCATTGGATGTTACTGTAATGCAGTTAAGCAAAGTGCTTTTATGAAAAAGTTGCTAATCAAATTGTTATGTTATGTTTTTGCCAATTCTCCTTTTGCTTATAACAAGGCTATTTATTACCTTGCCATCCTGAAATGCATTTGCAATCGCCAGAAACAGGATCACACAGGGAGGTAGTGTGTTGGTTGCAGTTGCACAAGTAGCTGCAGTTGTGTCCGAAGAATCCGGGCTGAAAAATTGATATCAATTACATAATCGTACTTTCAGTACATTGTTTGATATTAATAAATAAATAAATTAATAAATAAATAAATGAAATGCCAAATCCAGCAATTTGAATGTTACCTTGGAACCTCAACTGCGTTTGTTTTCTATCATCATTTAAATTGCAGAGGCTCCGACCGTCCAAATTGCTGCTCTATATCTTAGGATGAGTCGGAGTTTGTCATGTTTGATCACGGATCTTAAAATCGTGACTCAAATAGACACGACACCAACCAACCAACCAAGAGTTTTCTATTATTTCGTACATATTATCTCAGGAACGAATTATTAAATAATCCATGTTTTAAGTAAAAGAAAAGATGATGATTTGACTGGTTTAGCTAGTAAAATCAAAATCAGCTGGAGTGTGATTCAACTCGACTTTCCGCTATTAGAATACTTTTTTATTAAGTAGCTTGTGTGTGTACGCACATTTTGCAACAAAAAATTTACAAATATGTATCGTTGTCCAAATAACCACAGTTATAGTTGGGGTCTAATAACGTCACATGAATACAACAATTTTATCGCGACTATTTTTTACTACAATGGTTGAAACTGTTAAATTTTGCGATCATTGATCTGTAAATAACGCCGTATGCATAATTATGTCAAATTGTGTCCTATGCTGCTGTATTAAGAAAATATAAGATTTCGAATGAATTTCGAAATCTACTCTCGAATATAAAGAAGTCTATCTAGTTCTAGATTTTTCGATAACAAAGCAAGATATAAAGTTTCGAAAAACTCCATTGATATGTGTGGTAGCTATAGTGTGTACCAGAAACCGACCACAGACAGACGGACATTACTCTAAAATTAGTTAAAACGTGTTCAGGACGTCCTAAAAGCATATATTAGCATCAAAATCTTGAAATCAAAGATTTTCGCGAAAACAATACTGTTACGAATATGTAAAATGTTTCACTGTGCTTTACCTCTACTCAGATAATAAATAGCTCACCTTTGCTTCTATTCAAAGCGTTTTCTCTCTTCGAGGAGAAAGCACCTTTACAGGCAGCCACTCCTATTACGTGAATGTAGGGTTGCCGTATTGTGAAAGTTGGAACGGGCTTGCCAGAATTGGCGACTTATCGCCAATTTGACATCTTTTCGAATGTACTAGAACTTTTTCGAAAAAAAGAATATCCTGAGAGGTACGAGCTTCTTCTGGAAGTCTCTACGGAAAGTATATAAAATGAGCCATCTCTCAGTTAGAGAGAAGTTGATGTGATTCGAGCTAAATTGAATTGTGAGATACATAAGTGTTTTGAGAATAATATCGGCTATTTTCTGAATTAGTTTAGGATTTAATTGTTATTTTATTGTAGCTGACAGCCGCTTAGTTATCTTATAAGGTATTTATCGAGTTATTCTCTGTATATTGTTCCTACTTACGCTCATTAGTGCTTTGAAATGAGTCTTAGTTATCCAGAAATTTAGACTCATTCTTGTATTTTAAGAGTACACTCACGATACAGAGGCCTGATTGAGGTAGAAGTCCCCGTAATAACGCTCACTGGAGATTCAGGGAAGAATAGCATAGAGAGATCGCCTCTTGACAGAATCATACCACCGACTCTGCCATTATGCTTGAATTTCCACTTTGATGATTGATCGAAGCTGAGTGACCAATAGTGGAAAACTGTATTTCAAAGTGTGTTAGGCTTCAAAGATACGTGACGAAGTGTGGAATACGATATGGGATGAATCCAGTATGATTTCAAGCAAAGCTTTTGAGATGATAGATCGAACTCTCCGCGTGATCTTATGAAAAATGATAGACCTTTCGGTGGAAAAGTGTTTATTTTAAGGGGTGATTTTCGTCAAGTTTTACTGGACGTCAAGAAAGGCACACGAAACCAGGTTATCAAGGAAACCATCAAATAACTATTTCTGAGATCTTTATTTGAAATTCATCATTTGCTGTCAATATGCAAACGACACACGAAGCCAAATATTTTTCAAACTGGATGTTATGTGTTGGCAGTGGAGAATGCTCCGTTAATCACCATAGATGAAAATTCAGATTTTTAATGCAAATATTTTATTGCTTTGTTTTTCAATGAAGTAACAGACACCAGCTGTGACCTTCTCAATAAGATCATATTATCCTATCAAAACGAAGTTAATCTTGTAAATAATAAAAGTTTGTTCTGCATACTTGGAGAATAAGTTAATCATTTGTTGTCATAGTATTGACAGGACCACTTTGCTTGTAGACAAATCATATAAAAGAGAAGAAGCTACACGAACATTTAAATTCCATCATGCTTCTTGGATTGTTCCCTCATCGACTAAAATTAAAAGTGGACTGCATTGTAATACTAAAAATAAACCTATCTATAGTGGATGTCCTTTGTAATGGTACACGGTTAATTGTCATTAAAATAGGAAACATACTTTAACATGTTATATCATAACTAGTGATAGAAAAATGCTATAGCAGATATACCCAGAATTCAATTGAATACGTCCACAAGTCACTACCATTTGTGTTGTATCCAGTTTCCTGTCCGATTAACTTATACTTTCACAATAAATAAGGTTCAAGACCAAACCTTTGACAGATTAAGATTATTTATTGAATACCCTTTTTTTTCATATGGCGAATAATATATTGCCTTGTCATGTTGGGTTTCTAGAAAAAAATAGTTAAATTTATTTAAATAAAGGAAATTATCGATAATATTGTGTATAAAGTGACTTTTTAGGATAAAAAAAATTGTACTCCATAGTCTATAAGCAGCGTGTGTAAATAATTTGTTTAATATTGCTGCCAATCAGAGGCCGGAATCCTTAACAAATTTAAAGAATTAAAAATAAATATATTTTTCTGCATTGTAATAGCAATGCTATGTTTGATATTTTCGTTATCGTTGGCTATCGGTATCTTTAGATTTTAAATAGGTCTCATTGTTGTAAATATGCGAGCAGGGGATCAGGCATGGGCTCATGGTCACAACGCAGGCCGGGGGAAAGAGTTCATGAAGCGAGTTCCTAGGATAAATGAGCGTCAGCGAACAAGGAGCAACATCCTAACTTTTTTTTAATCCTGCTACGTAATCGTAACGAAACAGCCTGCTAAGCCCCCGAGCACCGGAAGTTAGCGAGCATATTCGAACAGGAAATATAAAGGCGGTCGTATACACTAGATAGAGTTAAAGAGCTCTCGAATCAATCTCCAAAGTTGGTGAGCGTCACCAAACAACAGACTCGAACGGATGTATTACGCCTGAGTAGCAGTCGGCAACGGTGAGTTCTCGAAGCGAGCATAAGAGTGTAAGAGGCGACGTCTCCTCACTCGCGAAACGAGTTACGAGGGTTAGTGAGCGTCAGCGAGCAGGGGGCGGATTCCTCTAGTAATGTTAAATAAATAAAATTAAAATCGGATTTTATACATAATTAGGAAGATAAGCCCGTCATACAATGGGATAAAGTTGCAAAATACTTGTTCGAATGCGCTATTGATAAAATTGAAGAGGATCTCATCTCATCCACTCCGTGCTTAGGCACGCCAGCCATACACCCCTCCCATTCAACATTATTATTTATTATACAACTCCCTACCAAAACACACTATACCATTTGCTAACATAACGCGATTAATCTACGCTCTTTTAGGCACCTTAACAGCGAATTTATAAAGTTTAATGCATCAAACTGGTATTCCAAATTTTCAATTACTGGCCATATCATAAAGAAAAGGACTGACTTCATGGATCATGCAATTTAGCTTCAACCAATCTATATAAATAAGTTTACATTAATTCCATTGTTTAAAACTTGAATGTTAAGATGAAGGAGAAACAGAGTTTCTCTAACTGTATGGTTTAATTAACCACATTCTGACTTTAAGTTGGGAAAACCTCTCAGTACATTCGAAACAAGAGCTTTTATACACACAGAAATCGGGAATACAAATTTGCATAGGGTAAATTGGATAAACCGATACTAAAATTAACATATATCACAAACAATTTCAAGCAAAATAACCCAATTCATTTCAAAACCAAGTACATAAATAAATCAGACCCATTCATAAACATAACACTAGTATGAAATACAAGATTTCCAGAAAATCATATAATGGTTTAACATGCATACAGTCGAGAACGAGACGTCAAGTAAAACTAAGGATTTGAACAGGATCGAAGTTACAAATAGATTCTAGATGAATGTGAGCAAGAAAGATCAATCATGCATAAAGCATTGGTCATGGAACGCTTTCCAACTGAAATGCAATTTTATTTAAACATCTCTAAAATGAGACACATTCAGCGTTGATATTTTTTTAATTATCACAGTACTGCAATAATTTATTATAATTGAAAACTTAAAACTTCATAAAAAAAAGCGAACTTGATTGAAATGACGTCATTGTGATATAAATAAATCACCTGGTTCTCTATGCAAAAGCAATGAATATACTTCATTCATACTCTTTTATTCCATACTCCAGAGTTAAATAATTTTGCGCGAAAAAAATTCAGCAAATCTTATACAACTCATCTTACAATCATTTGTTTACATTCTGCATCCATTAAAATTAGGCTTCATTGTAGAAATAATCACAGTTTGATGATCATTTAAACTCAAAAATATTGTAATTGCGTTGGCGCAGAATATAGATGCATAGAAAATACTCAAAAATAAAACGGTTTTAGGACGGATGCAACACTAAATATAAGTTTAAAAGAACTTTAAAAATCACGATTTTTACGCTGGAAAAAAAAAGATGTTTCCCTATTTTATTTTGAAGTGGTTCACATGATCTCTTCAAATTATAAGGGTGCAATTATTATTTTAATTTCTATTAAAAAGACTACCAAACATATTTTGCTAAAAAAATTTTTTATATATTTTATGGCATAATTTAAATATTTCCTAAACTTTTCGAAGTCATTTGGGAATTTTAACTTTGCTTAAAAAGTGTTTAAAAAATTAAGTCCCATAGAGTTCAATGTATTTCATTTTTTCAACCCGGGTTCAATCCAAAACTAATTGGGTGACATTATTCATTTACATTCCCATATATCCAACAGACCGTCTTAACAACATACTAAAATTTCATTTTGATAAAGTCATTTTTATGGCAGTTATCGTGCGAACGGACAGACAGAATGACCAAAGTCGAAAACACTTTTCAATTATATTGTAAAGTGTTAAAAAGGGATTCATAACGTAATATATTAGGGGGGCTATTGCAATTCATTAAAATAAAAGCTTTATAAAAATTAGAGGTAATTGTATCATTAATAACTAATTGTGAAAGAGTCGCGGACTTATTATTATTAGTATCAAGAGCATGATATTAATTTAACTGATAAAGGAATATCGAAAGTACGTTTCGTACTACCAATATAAAACTTTATTATCGGAATCTAATTATTATCGGGAGATAAAAGAGGGAGAACATACAACCTAGCCTGACTCAAGAAATTACTTTTATCCCTAAATTTATCGGTACGTACGATTAAATAATGAATAAACAGTGGAATGGGCAGGTTTACATTTAAATTCACGGCAAAATTGAAGAAGAGGTCGAAAAATAGCAGGATGAAAAGGAACGCATGATTTATACGGCAAAATGTCAGAGGAAGGGGCAAGATTGGTTTCAGGAAAAATAAATTTAGAATGAAATGGGGGGAAAAGATTTTATATATGAAATAGAACAAATAGGCGGCTTTATAGACAAGGTTAAAGACAAAGTTTATTTCAAAATGTAAAGCAGAAATTGAAGAACAAACATTAAAAGCATGATTAAGATAAGCAATGAAAGAGATTTTTTAGACAAAATAGGGTGGGAAGAATTAGTGAGAAATCGAGAATTAGAAAAAAAAAAGGTTTACGAAACGTAGAAGTATGGAAACTTTGAGTGTCGTGGTTTTTCGATTCGATTTTTTTTCAAAATTAAGGTAAATTTCCTTAATCCTTGTCGTTTTGTGGAAATTATTAATTTAATACACTTGATTCAATTTTAAGTGACTTCTACTGTTCATTGTACAGATACGTTTTGTTAGAAGGGTTCATAAATGAATTGCGTTTTGTTAGGGGATGATATAGTATGTACGATTCGATAGGGAGTCGTATTCATTATAAGGAAAATCCATTTCCCCCTATGTTCGTTCCTCGGTCTCTATAACGCTTGATGAAAATTTGGGTGACAAATTTGTCAGAATATCGCCAACTTGTCGATTTTTTTTAAATGTTGCAAAATTGATGGAATTGTGGCCAAATTTATAAAAGTGGCGCCAAATCAATAAAATAAAGGACATTTTGAAAAGGGACTGTATTGTAATGAAGTTTCGGTAGCATTTGTCTGTCCAGTCCAATCGTCACACTTGGCGACAATTTTGGTGACTTCCTAATGTCCCATACTGATAAAAATATTGCCGAATTAACGAAAATGTCGCCAAATCGAAAAATATATTATCAAATCGATACAAATGTCGACAAGGTAATAAAAATGACTCCAAATCAATGAAATTAATTGTCTTTTGAAAGGAGATAGTATTGTAATGATGTTTCGGTAGCGTTTGTCTATTAGTCCAACCACCCCACTTGGCGACAAATTTAGCAACTTTAATAAATGTTGCCAAATTTATCAAAATATCGATAGTATTGTAATGTCGTTTCGGTAGATTCTGTTAGTCCAACCGTCTCACTTGATGACAAATTTGGCGACTTTTTAAATGACGCTTAATTGATAAAAATTCGATCTTTTGGAAAATTTTAGATTCATTTCCTTGATAATCCCTGTCGCTATGTGGCAATTAAATAATATTTTTGTAGCTTCGTTTAAAACAGGATCAAGCTGTTTTTTTCTTCTTATCTACCAGTGAAGATAATTATGCATAGCGAGAACAGATATTTTATACATCGTTATAGGAGAATTAAATTAAATATTTTAATAGAATGTTTTGAATAACAATGTAATTTAAAATATTATGGAAATTTGCACATAATTTTGAATTTTAAATTTCTTTATATTATATATTCCGTACGAAGTATTGGTATACTGCTAATATTAAATCATAATATTGATTTTGAGAGGTGCATGGCTCTCATGTGTTCGTAGATAGTAAGAGAACAAGTGTAGCCGGTGAGAGGATGGGAGATAATATTTTTCAAACTTTTAAATTCGGTCTTATGACGGACTTCTAGTTGTTAATAGTATTTACTAGATGAACTTAGCGGGGGCTTACAGTTCTCCTTTTCAAGTTAGCTTTGTTGCAAGTATACATACGTATAGTTAAAATTTTCGAAATGTTACCATTATGAGCAAATGCTTCTGTACCAGTAGTAAATTTTGACAGGAGTGAAATCATTTTGTGTTAAATATTCTTGAATAATTATTTACTTACCTTGCAAACATCTTTGCACTGAGCCCCTGCAAATCCAGGGGAACACAAACACTGGCCTGTTACAGCATTACAGCCTAAAGCATTCACGCAGTTGCAGATCCTTGAGCAGTTCTTGCCATAAAAACCTTGCTCGCAAATCTTTTCACACGCTTCGCCAGAATAACCTAGAACAGGTATTGTTAACATTTTATTCACTGGAACATATGATATAACTTTGACCCCAAATTGGGCCAAATCATTCAATTTATTTATTTCTCGACCCAGACTGTGCGGTCCGGACAATAGACGTAGGGCAAGTTGATGCACAGCCGGGAAAATGAAGCATCCTCAACACGATTAATTATAAATATATAATTTGATTGCATTTATAATCAAGTTACTTAATGAACTATGACATAGACATTTGCAGTTGATGGCCACATGAGATGAACTTAACTCGGGCTGTGTCTTCGATGCAAATCGATGACTTTGAAACCGTGTAGTTTATCTGTGACTATCACGCGCACTACTGTACTTTAACATCTTGTAACATTGAATTAAATAATTTCAAAGACGGACACAAAATAGGGCAATTAAGGATAATTAATGGCGCATAAAAGGAGCACCAGTTAGTCTGGAATAAGACAATGTGGTAATTTAAATCAGGATATTTTGATGACAATATTTACAATATCTTTAGGGAGTTGTGATGTTAAGACAACTCGATGCGGTTGTACCCCAGGATATAAAAAAACCGACTCGGCCCACTAATAATCTAGCTTTGGACCAGCCAATGAAGCATCTGGCCAATAGCGGATCAGGATGTTTGAAACGCGCTGTTCTTCGAATTTTCATCAAAATATTTTCCCTATACATTGACCTCTGAAGCAATTTCAATATTTTAACATTAAAATTGACGTAAAATTGTTATTTAGTGTTTTGTTATTGATATACCGTGTGTTTCACGAAGAATGGTTCATCAACGATTAGTCTTAGAAGTAAAGTCGGATATTGAATATAATCAGGAAACAGGAGAGAATTCAACTGTTACGGTAGTGATTTTCCACGCCTAAAAATATATGTATGTAGCGTGGATCTTGCCAGATGTCCGGTCAGGACGCAGAATTCATTAGTTAATTTCATCCCCGCAATCGTTGTGCTTTCCGAACTGGCCTTATCGTATTTTATAATATCAAAAAACATTAAAGATATTCTAAACTGAGGACACATTGTTACATATATACAACATTTTATTAATAATAAACAACCTTAACTTAATTAATATACAGTATTTGAATTCTCAAAATATATTTGATTTTCCATGAAAATCATCAAATTCGCCCCTCATTATCCTCTTAGATAAATTATTCAAGAATGCCTTCACGTTAAAAAGTGCCTAAAATTATTCTATTTGTTTTTCATACTAATACATTTATGACTTCATTCCATTAACCACTTTCACATTTTCTCTATACAATTATATATCTACATAATTTCCCCTGATTCATACATATAAACATCATTACTTAGTGTTGAGAGAGATTTAGGAATACCAAGTGGTACATGGAGCATGCATAGGCCTACCTCGGTCATCTTATCGGAGGCTTCGGCGTCAAGGCAGGTGTCGAGGGTCCGGACATCGATTTTTGGAGCGCATACTCTGGAAGTCTAAAAAAAATTTCCTGAAACTCATCTTAACTTCTAACTCTCTTTCTCAACACTCAAATTGTTTCCGCCTTCATTTCGGCGCCCCCGCTTTCCAATTGGACAGCATAGGGTTACATCTACGCCCCATGTTGCCCCCATTGGCTAGGTGTAATCCTTGATAGATATGAGAAACCCAAAATTCCTAACTTTGTTGGCCCAGCTTCCCCCGCTTCCAAGAAACACGTGTTACCGGGGCGGGCAAGAGGTCAGCCTCGTTATCAACCAAACCACGGCGCCCTGTGAAACCCTAGAACGTCTGCTTTAGAGCCGCAAAAGGGGACGCGGAGCCATTTCCGCTGCAGGTGCAGAAGAGGGAACCTCGTACAAATTTCATAGTTCCTTAAGGGACCCTCTCTTTTAAATGCAGGTCTCCCTTGTATAATCTACAATGTTACCATTGTGAGAAATATCAATGTAACAATGTGTATCTTAATAAAATAATGGTTTTGATACACAGGTAATATTAAAAAATAAAGGCGTTTTATGATGGATGCAACATTAAATATAAATTTAAATGATCTTTAACATCTACATCAAATATCTACATCCCTTGTACTGTGGGTAATGGGAACAGTATGTTCTCTATTTACTATCCCTACAATGCATGGGAATCTACAAGGTGTCCACTTATATCTGTTACACCTCCGTAACTTCTAAACGGTGACAGCTTAGGCCATAAAGTTGGTGTCTAGGTATAGTAAAAAGGCTATGCGCGCTACTCGATAAGACAGCTTACAACGCCATCTATCGGCAAATTTTGGAATTAGCGATCCTATCTCGTAAACGGTGAAAGATACGTATAAAAAGTCAATTAGAAAGTTTTAGAGCACTCTCGATTTAGTACGAAAAGATGCCTTGCGCACATTAATACTCAAAACAAAATGTAAAAAATGAACATTTGTTTGGTCACGATTTCGAAAATTGTCATGTCATAAAGAGTGGAAGAAAGAAACTGAGACACTTCCCTGTTTTCAGAATCATTTGTTTACAATAGTATATTGCTCAAAATGCTCTCCGTTAGCCACTATACACATTTGCACTCTGGACTGGATTTCTCGCTGCACATTGTGCAACATGGCAGGTGTTACGGACGCACAAGCATCAGTAATGCGTGTCGAAGATCCTGCAATGTTGGCGGAGGGGTCGCATATACCTGCCCTTTTATGTGTCCCCATAAGAAGTCCAATGGGGTAAAGTCTGGTGAGCGCGGGGGTCACTCGACGGAACCACCATACCCGATAACTTGATTCTGGAATGTCTCTATTAGGTACTGCTGAACGTTTGAAATCTTATGCGGAGGTGCGCCGTCATGTTGGAACCATACATTTAGGAGTTGGTGCAATGGTAGATTCTCAACCAAGTCGGTTATTACATCCTGCAGAAGCTGCAAGTACCGTTGTCCCGTTAACGTGCCCTCGTAAAATACTGGTCCAATGAGCCTGTCATTAAAAATTCCGCACCAAACATTAATCGACCAGCGTTGTTGATGTCGAACTTCGACGGCATATCTCGGATTTTCCGGCGACCAGGTATGAACGTTCTGTCTATTAAATATTCCGTTCCTCGAAAAACATGCCTCATCCGTCCATATTATGTCTGCCAGGAATGTTGGGTGGACCTCTAAGTTATTCATCACAAAGTTGCACCACGTGTAACGTCTCTCAGCATCTTTTGGCAGCAATCCATGCACAGGTGTGGATCGGTATGGATGAGCACCTGATTCATTCAGGATTTTCCAGACGCGGCTTTTTGAGAGGCCACAATTTTCACTGATCATTATTGTGCTGCTCTGAGGATGGGCGAGAGCGTATGATAGCACATCTTCAGGTTGCACTTTGCGTCCTACATTACGAGGTGTACGAATTCGAGGTCGGCTGGTCACGCAGCCCGTCTCCCTTAAACGTTTTACAACTTTTAAGATGGTCTGCCGTGTACGATGCGGGCCTTGAGGGAAACGTTCACGATACAGTCTTGCAGCTGATTTTGCCTTACGCCCTCATTCACTGTAAATTAACCCCATCTCGCAATACTCGTTACTTCCAAATTTTGCCATAACTCTCCGCTTTAACGTACAACCCAGCAGAAACATCCTTTTTATAGTAGTAGTCTCTGGTGAACAGGTATGACATTCCATCCTCATTTGCATAATACACGAGATCCATGTGATTTTTATACCAGACATGGTTAAGTTGAGCTACGGGTTTGGGGAGACGATTTTGCAAGATCAACAGAAAGTTTTCATGGTTTGTAGAGACATTCAGTAAAACACGCAACCGGTGGGGACAGAACCATGGTCCGCATGAATGCGAATCACGTGCGTTTCCCCTGCGCCACAACACAGACTCGTATTTATTCCGTAAGGTGGTCTTTTCTCGCTTCGCTTCACAATCAAACAAATGTTCATTTTTTGCATTCTGTTTTGAGTAATAATGTGCGCAAGGTATTTTTTCGTACTAAATCGAGAGTGCTCTACAACTTTCTAATTGACTTTTTTCACGTATCTTTCAACGTTTACGAGATAGGACCGCTAATTCCAAAATTTGCCGATAGATGGTGTTGTAAGTTGTCTCATCGAGTAGCGCATAGCCTTTTTACTATACCTAGACACCAACTTTATGGCCTAAGCTGTCACCGTTTAGAAGTTAAGAGGGGTGTAACGGATATAAGTGGGCACCCTGTATAGGGAAAGTATTGGAATAAGAGCGAAAATTGGAAATCGAGTTCTCGTTGGAACTACATTGAGCACTTTAGAACACGAATACACCATTTTTATTGTGACGTCTGTATGTGTGTGTGTGATTCTGTGCAATGTATGCAACCCCTCTAGTTCAAAAAATATTTGACTAAATTTCTCAAAATTCTTAGACACTTGCAGGTTATCCAGGGGCATTTACTCTTCTGTTTATTTATTTTGTCAGGTTTGTCTGCGAGACGTGCATGCAAGGGCATAAGCTGAACTAGAAAATTCCGCCCTAGACCCCCTTTATTTATACCTCAGATGTGTTTTTGGAGTATTTCACTTCACTCCTATGACCAACCATGATTTTATATTCCTTACGGACATTCTTCGTGAAACAAGCGGCATAATTCAACGTGTTACTAATAATTATTACTATTTTAGCTCAATGAATATAGATATTTTTCCTAAACTACCTGCACACAAGAAAAATAAATAATAATTGAAATTGAAATTTGTGAATTTTATTGCACAAAAATAAATAAAACGCGAATAATATTATACAAAATAGAAAAATTGCATACTAATCTCAATAATTCATTTAGCCGCACTATCTGTCTCGTCCTTCCTCAATATGTACTTTTCCCTTATATATAATTCTCGCAGGTTCGAACCGCACGACGAGTTAAATATGATCCACAGAAAATAAATTACGCTTATATGATAAATTAGTATGCGTTTTTGATTCACAATAACACTAGATACAATTTTTGGCTTAAAAGAATAGAATAATATATTTCTCTATAGGTGGCAGTCAACATACGAAGTGGTTAGACTACCTGCAAGTGCGGTTGCGGAAGCGATGTAATTTGGCTGCCGTCAAGTGCGGACGCGCATTGAGCTACCTGCAAGTGGGCTACCGTCAAATTAACCGGATACTTGTCGCCTTACGGCGGAAGATAACAAATTATATTTCGTTTACTAACGTTAGACGACAGTGTTATTTAAATTGTAATTCTTCAAATATATTTAAAAATGAATTACTGATAAAAGAGTCGAATTTTACGGTTTCTAGCTCCCACAAATGTATATATAGCATTAAAATAGAGCTTGAAGAATGGAGCGATTCCTCTTTTCCACTTCTATTTTTCTGAAAATAAAATATAATAATCTTTCCAAACTTTTTAAGGAACTTGACAAGAAGTATTTGATCATAAAATTGTCTAATTAATAGACCTGAGCTGGAGACCCCCCCCCTCCCCCGGTGTGCAGGGGAACCCGGCCCGGACAGGAAAAATTAGGTACAAAAATGAGGGGACGGGGGCCCGAAGAGGCCCCTTCCCCTCTCGCTTTCCACGGGCCTGCATGTGTGTGCTTTATTTTGAAGAAAAAGAATAAGAGAAAGGTACAAGTGACATTTTACTCCTTCTCAGAAAAACGCTGGTAAAGTTGTGAAGGAAGAATATAAAATATTTAAGCAAGTACTTCTAGTGAAGGAATATGATTTAATTGCACTAAATTTATGCTTAACTTATCTTTCAGCAAATTTTCTCTTCCATTTCATAATATTATACCATTCAATTACAAGCAGCTATTCTTTTTAATATTATATATAATAATATATTCTTAAAAAGATTTAATTATAAACCGGTTTTTCATTTTTTTAATTATTCAATAATGCATTTTTTTGTATATAATAAAGAGTAAATTATGTTTCTTTTTTTGTTATTAATTTTATTTTTTTCATAAGTGGCAAAAAGGTTTCCCATCGGTAAGTATTTAAAACGAATTCTAATATAATATTTAATAATATATTTTTCAAAATCATTTTTAAATTTGTTCTTATAATTTAATAATTTACTCTTATTTATTATATTTAATAATTTACGTTTTAAGAACTTTAAATTATTTTTTCCTGCTATTCCTTTTGTGCAATGTTTTAAATTTATCATTAAAAAAAATCCTGTTATAGATAAAAAATAATTATTTTATGACTTTTCTTTATCAAGAAAGAAAATATTTAAAAATAAACTACTTTAAAAAATTAAAAATATACTATTTTTAGATCTCACCAATTCATATATAACATCAAAATAGATCTTGTAAAATGGAATTTTTTCCTCCTATATACATATAGGAGGAGGGAATTGGGGCGGGGGGGCTTTGATTTTATTGAAATTATTTTCATTATTACATGTTAGCTGGAATAATATGTCCAATGACGTTTTAAAGTATTTATTCTTATATTACAGCTACAGTTAAACATATATTACACAACATAGCTATAAAAAGGGGTTTGAATTTAAAAAATATATAAAAATTTCTTATACTTGTATATTGCAGTCAGCATAATATCGACCTAAACGGAATATAACGCTACTTTCCACCGGAAGATAACCATCCGACTAATTTGACGGAAGTCCACTTGCAGGTGTCCTACTACAACTCCATCCGCGACCGCACATGCAGGCAGCCTAACCACAGCCGTCAACATATCGGGCATCATGTGTATACGGTGAGTCACGTGACTCAAGCCCCTTGTGTACGGCAAATGCGTCTGTGCGTCAACTGTGAAACTGCGTTCGAAGACAATACTGACACATTTTCGTCGAAGAGATATTTACCCTAAAGGGCGATAATCACAGCCATGAGCGTTTCATATGGAACGTTTTTATTTGAATTTATTTGAATACTATTTATTTGATAGCGTTAAATGTTCATTCTAACAGTTACAACGTATTTTCCTAAAACTTGACCATAAACTATAGGAAGGTTCCAATGAATCATCTTTTCATCTAGAGCGGTAAAGCGTGGTTTTAAAATATATATATAAAAAAAGACAAATCATTTCTCGTCACTCTGCTATGGTATAACTGAGCATGGGTTATCGTTTTGTTCTAGTTTAATGATTGCGTTGGTGAATTATTGGAATGTAAGAGAGTATTTTCTTTCAAATTTGGATTTTAAAGGAATATGAGATACGTTTTCTACGTATAGAGGACTATAATCGCACGATAATCGAACAGGATAGTTATGAAAGTAATGTAGATTGTGAAGATTCGTGAAACTCTGGGATTTCTGATGAGCACACGGACAGTTTTTATGAATGCAAAGATTGCAATGTTGGTCTGTGCGTGAATCCATGTTTTGAAATATATAATATACGTAATGCGTATTAATTAGTGAAAATAATAATGCTATTTTCTTTTTTTAAATTGTATGAGCTATATAAAATTTTGAGTACAATCATTCGGATATTTTTCCTGAGTAACAAATAACCATTTTAATAAAGTTAATTATTAATTTTTTATCATTTGAATTTTTAGTATTTAAATGAAAGATAATCTGTGTGGAAGGTATTCATCAAATGCAAAATAAATATTTTCTTTATTCCTGAAAAAAGTAGAATGGTGTATTGAATGGGTGATTTTTGGTGAATTTTTCTCGAGGAGTTAGGTTTAGTGCTAAGGAATGAATGTGAACGGGAACAGTTCAGAAGTGTGAATGGGAACAGTTCAGAAATGGTGAATAGGAACAGTTCAGAAATGGTGAATAGGAACAGTTCAGAAATGGTGAATTGGAACAGTTCGGAAAAGAGACGTTCCGCCTTCTAGATCGTTCCGGAATGGCGCCGTCTGCAAAAGGCTAGAAGCAAATATGGATAACGCACCAGCCATTATAATAAAGATAATAAAGGAAACTTAGTTGGAACGAAATACGATAGCCTTCGTAGATAATCCATAAATAATTCTGTTCATTTTTGATATACATAAATGATTTACTAAGCATTTTTTTTTAGTATTGCCAATCAAATTACAGGAGTATTAAAAATCAGTACTTCAAAAGTATTTTGAGTATCTTTTTTATAAATAAGCATAATGTTTTAGGTTTATATTTTATGTAGCTTAATACCTGGATTACAAATGCAAACTCCTGTGGTGTGCAAACATTTTCCAGATGGCCTGCACTTGCATTTAGATCTGCACTGCCGGCCAAACCATCCTTTAGGGCAAATGGACTCACACCTGTTTAAAAAAATAGATTTTATTCTTATAGAGTAGTTGTGTAATACTATATAACTTTGTTTTTAATTCACGATTTCAAATTATCAATTGTACGCTAAAATTGGTGCAAATCCAGTAAAATCTGAGAAATTTTAGAAAGCACATGCACAGTTTTCAATGGCTGTTGATAGGAAATATCACTCCCATATTCGAATTCCCGATATCGAATTACGATTAATTTAAGTGAAGTTAGAGCATAAAATTATTTTTTCAACGTGGTTTTGTCCTGTACGATATAAGCAGATTTTAAAAATAATCAGACTGTTTTCATATTGTTGCTTTTGACAATTTTGGATTATTTTGATTGATTATCGTTAAGACAAAAGTGATGAATGATATGAAAAGTACTTAGCAAATGGATGGCGCAAAACTTCTCAACATTGCGCCAGTGAATGAAAATATTATGCATAGTACGTCATCTTTGAATAATAGTACTTCATTTTTTTAATGCACCGTTTATGAAGTTGCTGATCAAAAGTGAAATTCATTGAACTATAGGTGCCACTGAACTCGGGGTAGTTCACAACAAGCTAACATCGTTGAGAAAAACTTCTCTCGTGAGTATTATTTACTTTGTCGATATCTGAAGTTCATAAAATATTTAACTTGTGATATAAAAGTGTGATGTGATAAACAGTTTAAGAAAAAATCACCTTAGAAGTATTGCAGGTTTCTCTAACAATACTGATGTATATAGAAAATGTATTAATCTTCGATAGAAGTTCAACTAGAGGAGGAATACACCTTTTACAAGAAAGGGAACTGACTAGATTCAGGATGAACGAATAGAAAGGGCTAAATTCAATACGGGTAAATCTAACAAACTTAATGACTGTTAAAGGAATTACTGTTTAATGTTTTAAACCTTTGACAGGGAAATCGACTTTCTAATAAACCCATATCGCAAGATTGAACTTACTCATTTCCAACGTAACCAGGAGGACAGATACAAGTTCCATTTACCGGGTCACACGATGCCCCATTGCTACAATTGCATGTGTACTTGCAGTTTATCCCATAGGATAGGCTCGGGCAGCGGAGTTCACAATACGTTCCAGTATAACCTGATCTGCAGATGCATTTCCCAGTTACCTTGTCGCAGTCGGCAGCGTTTCTGCAGGAACATGTGTTAGAGCAATTTAGTCCATAAGTTCCATTAGCACAGGGTTCTTCGCAATAAACACCGGTATAGCCTGAAAAAGTGGTACAGACATGTTTTAGCGAGCAGAGAACTATTGGTAATATTAAACAATATGATCTATGATATCTGAGAGTGTATAAATAAATAGACAATCAAAGAGAAACAGAAGCAACTAAGCAGAAACTGGAAAATTAAGCACTAAACTCAATATCGTGTACTAAAATGTAAGGTCCACTTCAACAGAAGAAAACACTACCACCATGTAGTTCAATGGATAGAGCGTCAACTCGCCATGTAAAGTTCAGTAGTTAGAATTTTTGTTAAGACATAGTACTTTACATAACACATGAATAGGAACTTAAAAATCATATTATCCTATTTTAATAAGGCTCCCGTATCATAATGTTGAGCTCCTTAGTAACTTGGGACCCATAGATTGTGGCACTCCAATCTCCCCTTAAATTGCCTCTGAGTGTACGACTAGATTACCCATACACAATCATTCAGTATGCGTCTATCAAAGTGTTTAGAAAGAACAGGATGCTAAAATTAAAATTATAAACGCTGTACAAATTGGAAGAATTTAAAAAATATTTGAATATTTAAAAATTTATTTTTTAAATATTTAAACAACTTCGTAAGAAACCTTCAGACGCTTGGATTCCGGGGTTGGCAGCCAGTCACTCTTGATAGGGAGCGATGGAAACGCATTACTGTAGTTCAGCTTGAATGAAGCTGTAGCACCGAAAAAAATATGAACTCCTGCAGAATAAGAATATTCCAGAAAATTTCCGCAATTCCTACATATCCCAGCAAATTTGACCTTTTACAAACTAGATTTAGGAGGAAACGAAAGTCCACTATTATTGGATATTATCGTAAAAAACCGTTATTCTTTAGAACCGCTTGGAGTCTGGGGCTAGGAGGCTGTCGCTCTAGATAGGGAGCGATAGAGACGCTTTAGATAGAGTTCATTGGGCCTTGATAACAAGACGTACACTAAAAATATCATAAAGGTACCGGACGAATAAGGCTAATTATTTGGCAAGAGAAAACACAAACTTTTCATTTCTGTGCTGTAACATTTTGACTACGTTCCTTAACATATTGAAGAAAAGTAGGAAAACTACTAATTTCATTTATTATTTATAACAAATGCAGTGGCAATAAAATCTAATAATAGGGATGGGTTCTCTGTAATTTTGGCAATACTAATGAAACAGAAATGGTAGTAGTAGGATCGTTAAAGCTATACCAATACTTCTTATAATCATTTCTCGATATATATTTTTATTTTGTATGTTAGGTGTAGAAAAAGTCGCGTCTTGAGTTAAAAACTCTATAAAAGTTTCAGTCTCAACTACAGTAAACGTTGAAAGGAATTAAATTCAGTGTTACCTAAATTACAATAGCATTCTCCTGTAGTGTGCACACACCTTCCGGAACTGCTACATTTGCATTTAGATCCACAGAGTTGGCCAAACCATCCTTCAGGGCAAATGGAGTCACATCTGTTAGGTTTACATAATTTAAAAGAAGGTTATATTCATGATTAACATTTATGCACGACATTTCAATATAGTAATTAAGAACTACCAACTTGCAAAATAAATTCAAATAGAATAGACTTGTGTTCAAAAGTTAATCATGATTGCTATATGTGTTAGATTTTCACGAATCAAAAAACGGAATGAAACAAAACTTGGTATACGTATGTAATAAGATAACTCAAGTACACCAACAGAAGAAACAAGAGTAGAAAAGAATTGAATTTTATGCAGGAATTATGTAATTAAAAAACAGGAAAGATCAATCATGCATAAAGCATTGATTATGAAACACTTTCCAACTCAAATGCAATTTTATTTAAACATCTCTAAAATGCTATACATTCAGCGCTGACATATTTTAAATTATCACAGTACTACAATAATTTTTATGCCTGAAAATTTAAAACTTCGTCCAAAAAAAATTAACTTTATTCAAATGACGTCACCGAAATATAAATCGTGTGGTTCTCTATGTAAAAGCAGTTAATATTCCATTCATATACTTTTATACCAGACTCCAGAATTAAATAATTTTGCGTGACAAAAATGCAGCAAGTCCTATATAACTCATCTTACAATCAATCACTTGTTGACATACTGCATCTATTAAAATTAGGCTTCATTGTTGAAATAATCAAAGTATGATGATCATTTAAACTAAAAAATATAGTAATTGCTTTGGCACAGAATATACACTCACAGAAAATAATCAAAACTTATGCGGTTTTAGGATGGATGCAACATTAAATATAAATATAAAATATTTTTTAAAATCACGATTTTGACACTGAGAGAAAGATGGATGCCATATTTTATTTTGAAGTGGTTCACGTGATCTCATCATATTATATGGGTGTAATTATTATTTTATTTTTTATTTAAAAAACTACCGAACATATTTTGCTGAAATTTTTTTATTTATATTTTTACAGGATAATTTGAATATTTCCTAAAATTTTCGAAGCCATTTGTGAATTTTAACTTTACTTAAAAAATGTTTGAAAAATTGGGTGCCATAGAGATCAACGTATTTCACTTTTTCAACCCGGGTTCAATACAAAACTAATTGGGCGATATTATTAATTTACTTTCCCATATGTCCCACAGACCGTCTCAACAATACACTAAAATATCAGTTTGAAGAAGTCATTTTTACGGCAGTTATCGTGCGAACGGACAGGCAGACAGACAGATGGATAGAATGAACAAAGTCATAAACACTTTTCAACTATGTTGTAAAGTGTTAAAAACGGATGTCAAAACATTATTTTTGTTTTCGTAGTAAAAAACAGAAACAACTCTCGTACATGAGTATTAATGAAAGATGTTACCACCGCATATAGCCAGCATAGACAGCCTCACATAGACTTTTCGTTCTTTCTATGAGGTTTTCCATGAGCTAAGTCGGTAAAAAGTCCCACTCCTGAAGTAGAGCTGTTTTGGCTCTGGAAGCGTCCTTGGTGAAGGCTGAGCCGATGCATTTCGCCTGACTAATGCATCTTACGCATGATCTGTGGAATTTATATCTAGACACTTCTATGGCAACAATATTCGCTTGATATCTTCACTTTGAAAAAAATAATTGGCAGACTAAGAGCGGTGTTACACGTATTAATGTTCATGAATACAAATTGTGGACCTACTGCAACCCGAAAATGCCGAACATGGTGATTTCAAAATGCCGTCCCTATACCGCTTCCTAGTAACAGAACCTCTGTGATTATGCCTATCCATATCAAGAATCCACGTTCTCTAAATTGACCCCTTTCGCGATGCTAAGGGAATGGTAACATGTTTTCTGTTCTCGCCATACAGTGGCACGATAAAAATCAATCTGTAATCTGAATCTGAACTCTTCAGTGAGAAGCATATTGCTCAATTTATTCAGAGCTCATTTTCAATGTTCTTGACTCCACTGTAAACATGTACGTCGGTAGATAGTAGTGTGACAGAGGCAAACTGTTGGATGTCTGGCATACAGACCAGTGTCTCTGAGTCTTTTGTAAACATTTGGTTTGAAAACAGTTGTTCCTGTAACGACTATATTTCCCCAGAGTCTTGCAGCATCGTGCAGTTAATGACAGCTACTGGTACTGCTGAAGTGTTGAAGACCCAGACCGTCCGACTCGTCCAGAGGACTAAGATCAACTATTTGGACGGCCGGCTACTGCTGAAGTGTTGTAATTCTTGGATGAAATTGTAGGGGTGGTCGTTAAACGTCTTCAGTGTTTTGTTTGCATTTCCCCTTTACTTTGCTGGGTATTTGCGAACACCTTTACTTTGCTGTTCTGTTTGCTTTAACCCTTTACTTTGCACATTTTGCGATTAGTGATCACTATTCTAAATGTTGAAGTGAAGTGGAACCAGAATATATATATATATACCTATAGTTTGGGAAATTTCCCAAAATTATCTAGCCTCATGAATGAACAGCTGGCAAATGTTACAGCGATGAAATTTTAAACCGTTACCATAGACAAACCATATAATTAGTTAGTGTACAACAGTACTTAACTGTTGTTTCTTATACAAATCTTTTATTAAAGTATCTAATAAGTAACGGGTATTTGCAGAATCTATTGACATACTTCGGCAAGCAGCTAAGTTCCCTTTTCAAAAGCTCTTAACTTGCAACAGCTTTCCTTTAAAAACTGTACGACCGCGTATAGACGCATGCAATCCGTTTATGTAATCCAGATACGTGTGCTGTGCAAACACCATAAGTAAGCGCCTTTGATTTGCTGCTCCAGTTCATGGGTCATCGGCACCTATACGGCCCAAAGCAAGGTTTTGGCCTATTTAGGAACTGAGATATGATCAAATTGGTGAAGTGGTTAAAATCGGAAAGAAGTGATAATTAATAAAATATAAGCCGAGGTGTTTATTATCTATTTAGTTTTATTAGTTGGATAAATAGAGAAGGTGAACTGCCATTGTTATTTTACCGTACGTTTAAAAAGAAAAACGTAGAGACATATGATTTACCCTCACCGCGAATACTTCTGTAAGCAGACGATTGTGTTCTTCCTACTCTCATAAGGGGTTCCAATTTATCAGTTATTAGAAAAATGCTAAAAAACGGTGCTGAACAGGTTTTTTTTCTCTTTTTTTCTCCTTGAAATTAAAAAAAATTATAAAAATTTATTATTATTATTTTAATTTTTAAATATTTTGCGAACATTTTCAGAACATTATTAAAAAATATAAATAAAGCGCTTTTGTAACCAAAGGATTAGCGTTATAAATACGCTGGATACACAAGTGCTAAGCTTAATTTGGGGTGTTTTTGTCTTTTTTTGAGGATTTTTTAAAATAACTAAAAATATTTCAATATTGTTTTTTAATTTTTGAATATTTCTGGATCATCGTTACATTATCATATCACTTAAAAAAAAGGGAATTTCTAGACTAAGATTTAATGTTTTCAATCGCAGAACATACTGCTTACACCTCACATACACGGAGATACAGAAATTATAGTGGAGATTCATGTTATTTAGCTCAGTATTATTTAAAGATAGAATGAATACTTGTAACGTATTACTGTGTAGCGTCTTACCTCACAATTGTGTTAAAAACACATGTATAAGTTAATCCATTAAAAAATCACTGTGATAAATTTAAATTTAGAAAATTGCTGTGTAATAATGATATATTTCAGTTATTTAAAAATATTCAAATTTAATTTTAATGTTCTTAGAGATCTTATATTGAAAATGAGCATTAAAATTTTATCTTACTTATCTCCAATGTAACCGGGTGGACACATGCAAGTCCCATTTACTGGGTCACATGTGGCTCCATCTTTGCAGTGACAAGTATTCTGGCAGTTAATCCCGTAAGTCATGTTTAGGCAAGGGATTTCACAAAATTCTCCTGTAAAACCTGCCTTGCATATGCAATGTCCCGTTATTTTGTCGCAGTCAGCGTAATTTTTGCAGTAACAGGCTTGAGAGCAGTTATAACCGTAAGTTCCATCTTCACATGGGTTTTCGCAGTGGATGCCTGCATAGCCTTAAAAAGAAAGTAATAGTATTTTAATCAAGCTGTTGAAATACAGATATTTAAAAAATATATTAATCCTGTATAAAATAAAATTAAACTTTTCAATCTTTTTTATCTAATCAGAGGATCGTAAGCGGCGAGTCTGTGCTATGCGTTTAAAGAGCATGTGCAGCAGTTAGATTCACCCTTTCCTTAAGTGATTATAGATTATTAGATTTATTAGATTCCCCTTCCTATAGATTATCACCTTTCTATAGATTATTATTAGATTCCCCTTCCCCACCCTTCATGCAACGTACCAAGGAGGTTTGAATCTATTTAAAGGGGCAGAGAGGTTGTATTTTTAAACCTCCTTTGCAACGAGAGGCGATCGCAAGTGAATCCTGGAATCCTGTATAATCCCCGAATATTGAATATTGGTCTATTTAAGTTTTGAAAACTTTACTTGAGGACAATGAATGTTGCATATGAGAGTGCCAGTGTTTATGAATACCGGTATCCATAAACACTGGAAACTTATTGTTTTTATACGCAATCGAATATTCAGAACTCCCCTAAATTTTCGAGTGAAATTTTGAAAAAAATCGTCAAATAATCAAAACCGCTAATAAAGTTACGCAAATAGACATTTCTTATGTAATTTTTCATTGAGAAAGGATTGACATAAATTTTAGAACGCTAACATGAACCGTTCTCGAGATATTGCACATTTTTCAAAAAAATTATCAAATTATCAAAAAGTTATATAAAATAAAAATATATATATTTCCTATTGAGAAACATGTTCACTTTTCATATGTAATACCATGCGATAAATTGGGTGACATCATTCTCGTGGATCTAGCTCGTTCTATTCATTAAAAAATATACTTTGAGTAATACTTTTGTATTTGAACGCCAATAGTCATTTATCTGCTGTAAGAATAACTTATTTCTCCGTCCATAACGCTTGGCGAGATTTTGGCGACGAATTTGGCGGAATGTTGCCAACTTGGCGACATTTTTAATTGTTGCCAAATTAACAAAAATCTCGCCAAATTGATAAAAATGACGTTAAATCAATGAAAATGACGACTAATTGAAAAAAATTCAATATCTTGGAAAGAAGAACGACTAATTGAAAAAAATTCAATATCTTGGAAAGAAGAATATAGGAAGGGGAATATCTTGGAAAGGCCCAAAGTATCTACTATAAGAATACTGTTTTTTTTAACTGTAAAAGTAGTAAATTCATTGCATTATATAAGGAAAGTCATGTGTTGCCCACATAAGATTTTTTTAACTGTAAAAGTAGTAAATTCATTGCATTATATAAGGAAAGTCATGTGCTGCCCACATCAGATTTTTTTTGTGTGTGTCAGGAGGAGGGAACAGCTGACCTCCTTCCTTCTCCGTGAGTGCTCCACTGTAAACCTGCGTCAGTACCAATGTAACAATTATCTTTATAGGAAAAAAGGTTAAAATGCAACTCGTTGTAAGATTTGCACCCGTACTGAAGCAAGAAATCTGGTTGATGCGGTTAGGTTTTGCTTTTTTGCACTTTCTAACAAAATAATTTTTGCCGAAAAAGTTTATTTGTTACAAATGATTTTGACAAAGTGTGGGTGCAATATAGTTTTTTTCATAGTGATTAAGAAATTTAATGAATATCAATAGGAGTTTGGGGAGATTCAATTAATTAGTGAATTGGTTGAATTATGCAGTAAAATTATGAAATTTATGCATTTGGTTTAATATTTCTGATTTTGTAAAGTAGTTGAGTCAATTATATAGTGAAACAATTAAGTTATGCTCACTATGGTTAGTTTATAGGACCACATAGATAAATATTTCTACTAGGATTCAAACCTATGTCCTCGTATTTCGTGAAAAATATTCAAGTACATTATGAAATAGTAATTTAAATAGATAAATAATGTACAAAAGTTTTAAAAAAATGGAAACAAATAAGAAATTAATTTTTTATACAGCCCCTCTAGCAAAAAAAATGAAATCACAAAATATTGCACATACTTCGCTTAATCGAGCTAAACAAGTATAGATTTCAAAAGTGCAAATTTAAAACGAAATCATTTGCCAAACTTCCAAATTCACACTGCTTTATCGTCGATACGTTTAAAATCACCGCTAATCATGAATCCAAGGGCCATTTGCAAATTGAAATGATTCAGAAAAGTCATTTAGTAGGATTTGAATACGATTTTCTTTTCGCTAGCTTGCATTTGAAACTGTTCAACAGACATATAATTTTAGTTGAAAGGTATTTTAATACTCAGATAAGTTTAAAAAACTGATAATTGTGATTTTGTTCTATTAGATACTTTCTTAACAAAATCTATGGGAAAAAAAGCATGTTCCTTAGTTTTTGAAATTTTTTGGAGATCGGTTGCATTCGTCGTAAATCATAATTGTCTCTGTTAGAGTTCAGCATTACTGAACAGCCGCATAATTTAAACTTTAGTTATGTAGAATTACTTGGAAGCTTAAATACAGACTGTGAATCAACGAAATGTGACGAAGTAGCTTTACTAAAATATTTGCATAAAATGCATTGAAATAAGTAGTAGAAGTTTTAATAAGTATTTATAACTGAAATTGAGTTTAGGATGGATGCCCCCTTATTTTTCGTTGAAAATTTTAATCAATGATAACTAAGATAAATTTCAATGGATTGTTGGGTGGAAATTACCTCACGTCCGGTGAGGACGCTCGAAACCACAAATACCTAAACTCCCAAATTATATCCGTAGTGGCCGTTTATGTATATACAATCAAGAAGTAATTTAATACATTTATAAAATGAAGACACACGATAAAATACACAAACATAAATTTACTATAATGTTACTTCAGGATATATGTATACAACGTTTTCTTACACTGTTCGATTTCTCTTTAATATTTAACTATAAAAATTTACAATGTAATTAACTATGATTAAGTAATTAAGTAATTAACCTTGTAATTAACTTTCCTTATCATTGTGATTATTCATAACTCACGATATACCATTTCACCATTCAATATTCTCTTAAAACCAAAATTTATAAAATGCAATTAACTAAATCCTCAAAATATTGACACGACGCATAATTCACCCTCCAGACGTTTTAAGGTTTTGGGACCCCAACTAAACTGTATAGTTATAATTAGAGAGTACCTTGAAAGAGATATAGAGAGAGTTCAGGGGAGCATCGAACGTGGGTATAAAGCATGCAAGGTCTACCTTAGTCGTGTTGAGGATAACGACTTCTCGGCGCTGATCTGTTCCTTGAAATCGACGTTCCCATTCCGTCCGACCACACTCGTCTGGGGTTTTTAATAGTCATTTTTCTCATTTGAAAACTGAACTCGCTTTTTGTGTGAAACTGAACTCGCTTTTAGATGTTTAATAGATTTACATTCAAAAGAAAAATTAGAAAAGCATGAAGAAGATTATAGTAGAAATATTGTCTGTAGAGTTGAAATACTAGAAAAGGATAATAGTATATCAATTGTCAATTATAAACATTCAATGAGAGTACCATTTGTTATATATATAGATTTTGAATGTTCTTTGAAAAAAATTCATTCATGTTAACCTGATAACACAAATTCCTATATAATGAAATATCAAAAACATATTCCAAGCGAACTTTGTTATTATATTAAGTATGAACATGATTACTTTAAACCTCCAGTTTATTATAAAGGAACTGACGCAGTGAAAAAATTTTGTCTATGTTAAAAAAAGATACTATTGAAATTGAAAAATTTAATAATGTAAAAGTAAAAAATTTAAAGATATCAAATCAATGACAGATTTTGATGAGAATCATTATAAACAAACTAATATTTGCCATATATGTGAAAAAGAAATTTTGTCAGAAAAAGTAATTGATCATTGTCATTTAACTGGAAAATATAGAGAACCAACTCATAATGATTGTAACTTGAACTATAAGATTCCAAATTTTATACCTACATATTTACATAATTTATCTGGATATGATGCTCATTTGTTTATAAAAGAGTTTGGATTTGATAAATCTAGAATAGATGTCATTCCTAATAGTGAAGAAAATAAATACATTTTAATAACAAATTTGAAAATTATTTAAAATTAAGATTTCTAGATTCATTTAAATTCATGTCTAGTAGTATATATACTTTATCTAAGAATTTAAGGATATTTAAAGAAACTGTAAAACATTTTCCTGGAGGTAAATTAGATTTAATTACAAGAAAAGGTGTTTATCCTTATGATTATATAGACTGAAAAAAGTATAATGAAACAAAATTGCCACCTAAAAATAATTTTATAACACATTGAACGAATGTGATATATCTGATGAAGATTATAAACATGCGAGAAATGTATGGAAAACTTTCAATGTTAAATATTTAGGAGAATATTCAGAATTATATGTTAAAACGGATGTTTTAATATTAGCTGCTATTTTTGAAAATTTTAGAGATGTTTGTATGAAAACATATAAATTATATCCTTCTTGATATTATACAGCTCCTGGATTATCTCGGGATGCTATGTTAAACAAGACTGAAATTAAATAGATTTATAAAATGATTCTGATATGATTTAAATGTTAGAAAAAGGTATAAAAGGTGGTATTTCTCAATGCTGTAATAGATATGCGAAAGCAGGTGATAAATATATGAAAAAATATGATAAAAGTAAGTCATCTAATTATTTAATTTATCTAGATGCAAATAATTTATATAGTTGGGTTATGAGTCAATATTTACCAACTAGTGGATTTAAGTGGAGAAATGATATAGAAAAAGAAAAAATTTTGTTCAGATTTACCATTAGCACCTGAAAAGAAAATACCTGACGGATCTAAACAAGTGAAATTATTAACAACTTTGTATGATAAAACTAAATATGTCATACATTATAAAAGTTTGAAACAGTATTTAGAAATGGGATTAAAATTAACAAAAGTACAATAGAGTTTTAGAATTTAATCAAAAAGATTAGTTAAAGAAATATATAGATTTAAATACTCATATGAGAACTGAAGCTACTAATGATTTTGAGAAGGATTTTTATAAATTAATGAATAATGAAGTCTTTGGAAAGACTATTGAAAACATTCGAAAAAGAATGGATGTTAGATTATGCTCTCGTTATGAACAAGCTAAAAAATTGATTGCTAAACCAAATTTTAAAGGTAGGACTATATTTGGTGAAAATCTAGTAGCTATTCATATGAATTAAAACTAAAATAAAATTTGATAAACCAATATATGTAGGAATGAGCATTTTAGATTTATCAAAGCATTTAATGTATGACTTTCATTATAAAGTGATGAAACCTAAATATAAAGATGAAATAATGTTATTGCATATGGATACAGATAGTTTAACATACAATATTAAAACATTTGATTTTTATGAAGATATGAAAACTATGAATGATTATTTTGATACTTCAGATTATCAGATAAATAATAAATACAATATAGAAAGAAAAAATAAAAAAGTTTTGGGAAAAATGAAAGATGAAAACAATGGTGGGGTTATGGAAGAATTTGTAGGTTTAAGATCTAAAATGTATGCAAATAAACTAAACGAATTGAGTGTTGAAGAAAATATAAACGAAAAAGATAATGAAAAATAAAAAATACCTAATTCTAAAAAATCAAAAGGAGTTAAAAAATGTGTCGTTAAAAATAGAATAACATTTGAAGATTATAAAGACTTTATTTATTAAAACTGATCATTATAGAACTATGAATATAATTAGGAGTATAAAGCATGAATTGTATTCAGTTCGAGTCAATAAATAAGCTTTATCTGCAAAGATGATAAAAGAATTATATTAGAAGATGGAATTCGTAAGAGAGCATTAGGTCATAGTCATATTAAAAACCTTTAATAAAATATTTCTAAATAAATAGAGTTTACTCAGATAGAGCTTGCTCAGATGATCATAATTATACGCTGATCATAATTATACAAGGATTTATTTTTCCAGATAAAGAAATATATAGAGAAAAATAAGCTGGATTCATTTAAAACTAGGTATAGGAGAGACTATTTCTGTTTTTACATCTGATTGTGAATAAAATAAAAAGGTATTAGAAATAGTTCGCAAATGTACCAATGAAGTACATGGTCTAAGGTTAAAAAGATTTTCAAATGATAAAAGAATATGGATCAGTAATAATGATGTAAAAGCTTATATCAAACAATTACATAATTTATATGGAGGAACATTTGTTTATAAAGGAGATTTTTTTAAATTGGAAGAATTAGAAATTCCTACTATACAATTAAATAATCCAAAATGTGTGAAAATATAAGCTTTTGATTTCTCTATGTATGAATGATTTTTTTTTATAAAACTTGTTTTGGAAAAGACAGAATTTGTTCCGAAGTTTCCGAAGATAAAAGTGTAAAAAAGACCAAAAAAAAAGATAAAAGTGTAGAAACAAAAAGCTGAGCTGAAAGATTTTATCTTTTAAAAAATAATTGTATATAAATAAGATGGATGAATTTAATAGTTTAAACGGTGTTAAAAAATTCATAATTTTACAGTTGGAAGATTTGAAACCTGGAAAATATAATCTAATATCTTTACGCAAAATAAATACTAAATTTGGAAATTCTGTTATCGTTAAATTGGATGTGAATAATTTAGAAGTGGAATATTTCCTTAGCAAATCTCATGGAGATCTCTCTAATGAATCTATAAATGAAATTAATCAAGATGAATATATTTTTAATTATTTGGGGATGAACGACTTTTTATTAGAGAGATAATTAATCGAAATGCGTTTGAAAGAAAGGAAGCTATAATTGGATAGACAGTTATTTAAAATAGTTCTTATTTATGAGTTTTCATGGGACTTTATAGAGTTTATAACCTTCTCTTTAATTTTTATATATTATTTTCATTTTAATAATATTATTCTCATTTTTTCTTTATCTAAATATTTATATGTTAGTACTATATTTTTATTGTATTTTATCTTATTATATTCTATATTATTATTCTTTAATGTTTTTATAAAATCTTTCTTTAAATTTTTAAAGTTTGGGGGGGGATGGCCATCCCCCCCAAGACTTATAGCATAATGAATAAGTATATTATTTGTAATTAATATATCATTTTTATAATATAAAGGTATCCATATATATTTAAACCAATTAAGTTTTTAAAGAGTAAAAAAGCTAATTTTATGAAAATACTTAAAATATTTATATTTTTTTTAAATAATAAACTGTATTATTCTCAACGGCCCGAATTCGGGCTCATGAGAATTATTCAAAACAATGAAAATTTATAGATGATTTAAAGTGATCCTAAAATGGAATCGCGTTTTTAAAACGTAAAAAAGTCAATTTTATAATTATAGTATATTTTAAGCATTTACTGTTATTTAAGAGGCGGTTCAAATCGCTTCGTTTTTAATGATATTATTCTTATTTTTTATGTTGAAATTCAATACTTTTATGATTTTATTTTACTTTTATATATTTTATAATGATATTATTCTTATTTTCTATATATTTTTGATTTTTTATAAATTTGCTTCACTCTCAGAAGCGTGAGCCTTGCTCTCTGATTTTTCATATTTTTTAAATATTTTCTGTTATTTCTGCATTGGAACCAATAGGAACCGATGTTCAAATTCTCATCTTTTCTCTATATATTTCTTATTTTTCAGAAGGTTAACTTTTACACCCCTGAATCGAAAGATTAAAAAATGCTTGATTTTGATTTATTTTATATCATTTTCAGTCTCACTGATGTTAAAAAGGCCTTTTTAACTAAAAACACTGTTTTTTGATGCGTATATTTTTGCAGAATTTTCAAAAAATGATTTTATATTTATTGATTTTTTCTATAAAATGAGAAATTTTTTATTTATTAATTTTTTTCTCTAAAATTAAGCATTTTAGATGATTTTTTATATATTAATTTTTTAAACGAGACAAAATTTATAAAGTGAGCCAGAACGGGTAAATATACATTACTGTGAGACCGCCTTTCCACGCTTCCAAAACGTAAACATGATATTGAGGCGGTCACTGAGGCCAGGTTCGTTAGGACCAAAGCATCGACATATCTGCAGGTATCCATGAAAGGAACTTCATACAAATTGTGTATATTACTCCAGGGGGTCATCTCTTTAATTTCTGATCTTACTTGTAATTTTCAGAATGTTAAATTTTAGTGAGATGTCAATGTACCACACATTACAGTTAACTTTTTACCAATTTTACTGAAGACGGTATGGGTAGCATTTCTTTAATTTAACATTTGCAGCACAGGGGCTTTAAAAAAAGTTAATATTTTTGTATTTGTTACAAAAATATTGTATATTATTTAAATTACTATTGTATAGCTTTCTACATTATTTAAAGTATTTTTGCACGTGGAACTATGTGTCTGCAACCAACGGGTTAAAAAAAACGACCATCGCTCACTTTTTTTGAACTCTCTATAATTAATGCTCATTAAAATGTTGAAATAAATTTGCATATTTCTGAATAATACGTTCAATTAAAATGTTACCAGCTGGACAAATGCATCCTCCTGTAATTTTGTCACACAGTGCGTTATTTTCACACAGGCAGCTATTTTCACAATTTATCCCATAGCGTCCTTCTTCACAATCGTAAGTACAACTGCAAAAAACAAGATCAATCATTCGTAATAAAGAATCGATTATGAAACACATTCCAACTGAAATGCAATTTTATTTTTACATTTTAAACTGCTTCAAAAATTGTCATTGACAAAACTAATCTTGAATGTATCGAAACACAGCGTTTTACAATTAAGACAATATTCAAATTTATTATCATAATACTATGCAAGAACTATATATATATACACTACCCAACATAGAAAATGCAGCATCATAAAGCTTTAGCCATATAATTATGCAAATTTGGAGACAAACGCAGCTGGCCGATGTATGCAAATGATCTAAATTGCAAGTAGGTCACATGATCAGAGAGCAGGATAAAAGGGATGGAAATGGTAGATGAGCCAACAGTTGTTACTGTTGTGACGAGATTTCTTAATCCCGCCAAACCCTTGTAAAAATCGCAAATTATATATTAATTATCCAGATTCTATATTTTTACATCATTTTATACCCTGTTTTAATTATCCCTCTTGTCTTTGAAATATGTATTATACAAACCATTCTATACTGAAAGGAAAGCTTTTAGCCATTTTATTAATCCGTGAAAACCGCATTCAGAGAGAAGTTTCGTTATTATTTGACCGTTAAAGTCAAGGTCTTTATTCCCGGGCAGAGCAGATGGTGGCTTGCTCGAGGCCTGGTAATGTTAGTGCAATGCATGCACTTTCCTACACAATAGATTTTGGAGAGAAACTTTTGGATGAATTTGAGACCTTGCGGCGAGGGTCTGATGTATCAGCATATTTCATTTTCGGGACCCTGCCGTAAGTTGAAGAGGGTATGTCTTGGAAGTTTTTGATTGGTCAAAAACTGTAAATAAGCTTACTGACAGATCCGAATGATTCTGGGGCCTGAATCCGCCTGGTTACATAAAAGCTGTTGCAAAGAATATTCGTAGCTTTTTTCTTCCTGTCTAGTTGTCGACGCTCTCAGGTCGGCCTGGACCATTTTTCAATGTTGCTCACCACGGAGTGCGGGATTCGGTCCAAGCCGACTCGTGGACATGGGAAGAAAAGCCGAAGATGCCTACATCGCCGAAGAACATCGATGGAGAACCCGACGTCTAGCTGAGAGAGCTGCGACGAGGAAGGTACGATGGGCCCGAGGTCTATGTGCCGGATCGAGGTGTTGGAATGGTACGGAAGCAACTATGAAACCAAATTCCCTGCGATATGAGGCGAATGTGTGATTCCGAACCTTCTGCAACTCCGACTAGGGAGGTAAGAGTTGACTGCTCTCTGCATCTACACCTGTCTTACGGAAGCATAAATATAAAGAATCTTCTCCTTAAATTACGTAATCTCTGACTTCCGTTTCTAAATTATATCAACATGTTTAATTATCAGTTCTAATTTGCTTATCTCTGAGTGCGAGTTTTCTCCTGTTGCTTTGAGACCATACCTTAAATATTATATCATGTTGTTTATTATATACTTAAATGTTGCTGTGCCACTTTATTTATATTGTTGATTAACTTATTATCATTGAATTATTTCCGAGGCTGCAAATATATTTGATGGGATCCTGAGTCCAGTGTCACGGTTACTTAGCGTTGTGCTTCCTGATAATGATTCAGTTATAATTTTAACTTCTGCTCTTCTTAATTACAATATCGAATAAAGAAAGTGATTTATCTTTAAACCTGTGTGGTTATTTAATATCTTTGTCTCTTGAAATTGTGCATCTGTGTTTTCAGGAGATAGCGCCTTACAAGGTAAGGGTTTATTGCACCTTTGTATTTATTGCACTGCAGGTCATCCAGGGATTTATTCCTGGACGAGAGAACTTCGAAAAAGAACCTGGGGTTTAACATTTATGGGTTGTGCCAACAAACTTCACGGCTTAACACATTCACGGCTTTATCACGGCTTAGCATATTTGCTTCTTACTAATTACAAAATTACAAATATCTTATTAATTTCATATTGCATATAACATGCTTGGTGCTTGACACCGTGATTCCACTATACGCATTTTCCGTCGTCACACTAAAACTGCGTGACATATACCATCTGTATCATACGGAAACCCTTTTTTCAAGCTATTTTCTGTTTCAGAAGATACGTGCTTCCCGGGAATTAGAACACGCTTTAACCAGGTATAGGGGTCACAATCCCCCTAGACATTACTGATACCCCGTTTGCACTTTTTATTTGTTTCTGTTTATCCTTGAGTTTCATGATATATCTTGTACTTTTCCTAGATCTTTCTTTTGTAATATTTTGAGATATGTGTTAAGAGCTGCAAATTGCGCCTATACTCATTTCACCTTTTATATTATTCTATGGATTGTAGTCTTTTATAATATATATATATATATATATATATATATATATATATAAATAAAAATTGAAAGATTTTAATCGAAAATTATGCATAAACTACTGTATGTACAAAAAAAACCCATCTCTAGCATATCTGTTACAAATGAGTAACTATAGACCAAGACTAAGGATAAAGATAGAAGGTAACATATCACTACAATGGAAAGGGGGATGAGAAGAATATTAAGATACAAAAATCACAATTAAAAGTACATAATAAATAAAAATGAAAAAGAAAACACGGCAAAAATGAGAAAAGGCAATAATAATTAGCTCAAGATAAAAGATTAAGACATAGAGAACAATCAATTGAAACTACACAAAAAATGGTGGTTAGTTCGAAATTGCATTCTTATCAGGACAGCCATACAATTCGAGTTAAAACCGATAGAATAGCCAGTTTCTGACAATGGCGATAGTATTTAACTATAGACACCATTGGAACTATCATTGACCTCCGAATGCGTATATCGTAAAACTCGGTATCAATCGAATACTTTTTTCAAGCCCTTTAAAATGAAGGATAACATACTACGTTTGTGATCATTTCGACAAAAGATAATTTTTTTCTTGCAAAATTTGAAAAAAATATCACAAGCCACTTAAAAATCGATTCTCGTATGAGAAGACTGAGTTGAGCAACACTCTATTTAATTTATAATATATCATTTCACTTTAGAAAACTTTCGAAAATTATGTATAAAAGATATCTATAAGGATATCTTCTATACAAGAAAACCTATGAATATTCATAAGCACTAATGAGGGAACTCTATGTATTTTTAAATTATTGTTTCCCCCTTCTTACTATCGAAATATTTATCGTGCTTCCAAATATCAAGTCTGCCTCATTGGTAAGTGCTTTTTACAAACTTCTCGAACCTTTACCTTATTTTACATACAAATTTTCGAATAATTCGATTTAAATCGTGATTGTTGAATGTATATAAAATTAAAAAAAAAATATGTGTCTATTTTGGTTAACAGATCGTTTTACAAACAGTTCACATTTAGAACGTTTTAGAATAGACCTCCCCCACTCCCACTCCGCTAAATGTAAAGTTTTAAACAATTTAAATTTTTCTGGAGGTTTTTAATCAAATTATTGAACCATATACTAAATTTCTTTCTATTCAACAGTGTTCCCATCAGGAATCAAATTTTAAGTCTCAATTTCATATTCAAGAGCGTTTCCCAAATAATTCATATTTCGAATGATTTCGTTTCCAGTGACTCCTCAAATGGAGATATTAGTAGAATAATTTGATTTTTACCTAAATTGTTACCGAACGATTGAACTATATACCAAATATCAGATTCTTTATCGCAATTGAAAAAGGTAACTCACATTTATTCGGCAAATGAAATATTTTGGTGTGGACCACCCCAACAGATGAATTTCTTTGAAAAATTCAATTTTTAACTACAGTTATATCAAACGCTTGCCCGGTGAACTAAATGTCAAGTATATATCTCCCTTAAAAGAAGCTGTATCCTATTTAGTCGACATATCGAACATGTGGATAAACGGCATTCTTCAATTAATAAATATTGAAACCTGAAATTATCTCTTCTTCTTATCGACCGATTTGCAGTTACATCAATTTCAAGTCTTTATCTCGTCGCAAACTACGTATTAGTATCATTCCACATTTCAAACGTTTTGGCGTGGACCATTTTCAAAGTAGCCAATATTCGAAAACTGACATTATACACTTTCCTCCTTTCGAACTATTTGCCCTTGTACCAAATTAAAAGTCTCTATCTCGATGAAAATTATGTTTTACTATAACTTTTATCTTTCGAATATTTTAGTGTACAGCGCCCCATTCCCTCTAATGAACATTTTGGAAAAGTTCGATTCTTACAGGGTTTTATCAAGCGATTAATCCGTATAGGAATAATTGCAAAACTTTATTTCACTTAAAAGAAGGCATTTCTCGTTTATAAATAGAGCATTTTAATCTTTTGAACTATCTACTTTTATATGAAATTCAAAGTCTCTACCTCTTCTCGAAGTATGATTTTCTTTCATTTCAGCTTTCGAACGGTGTGGTATGTAACACCCAAAAAGTTTCAAATATTGTTTGAAAAAGTTGGATTGTTCACTCGCTTCCTTCAGAACTAGCTACCCTGGCACCAAAAATAATGTCTTTCGAATGTTTTGATGTTGATCCCCCCCCCCCCACACACACACACCACCACCACCATCACCTTCTCTAATGAACGTTTAAATGATTGAACTTTTGGTCTGTATAACGAATTGTTAATCTCTCTATCTCTCATTTATTCGGCCAATTGAACATTGTGGTTTTCGGCACCCCGAAAGTAGGAAATATTTGAAAACTGAAATTATACTCATCCTTCCTCTCAAACTATTTACCCGTACACCAAATGTAAAGTTTCCATCTCATTGTTTTCTATCACGTTTCAGTGTGAGCAACTCTCGAATGAATATTTCAGAAAAAATATATGTTTTATGGAGGTTTTACTGAACTTTTGGCCTGTTCTACAAATATAAAGCCTATATTTACTTGCGTGTCGGCAAATTAAACATTTTGGTGCTTGACACCCCTCAAGTATCACATAGTGCAAAACTGAAATTTTATACTTTCGTCCTTTCAAACTATCTAACCTTACACAAAATTTATAAAGTCTCTATCTCATCGTAAAGTATGTTTTTCTTCAGTTTCACATTTCGAATATTTTGTTGTGTTCAATGAACATGTTTGAAATCATCCTCCTTCAATGAACATGTTTAAAAAATTCGATGTTTTCTGGAATTTTTGACGAACAATTGCGTGTACCTAATTACGTGTACCAAATTACGTGTCTATCTATTCGGGGAGTGCTTAAAATAGCATGACAAACAGACAGACAGACAAACGGACGGACAGAAGGACAGAAGAATACTTGGGAATTGGAATAAAAAGATGTGGAATAATTTTCATAAATTTAAACTACAATTTTATTATAGAAAATCGATGGTTTGAATTTCAATCATTAGATTCCAAATATTCAAAATTTTAATTTTAATTATGTTCTTCATGTGTCAATAATGTATTTACATTTTCGTTATTTAATTTTAAAAGACGAATATGTTATTTTGGCAACCACCAAATCTTTTGTATGTAAAGTCTCCAAGTATGTGCATAAATAAATAAAGCAATACCAATGTTATTGGCATTGAAGTAACGAATTTTCGATCCAGTCATAATACTTTGCCTACATATTATATAAGTGGGGAAAGTAAAAGTTCGGCCCGTGATTCGGCTAGTTACTCTATTGCCAGGAAGCTAACAACAGCGTCACAATAAGGCAGGAAGGACAGAAGTTAAAGATGTTATCTATCCCATCTGTCAGATGTGCGCAATTTTCTTTTTTTAGATATACTAGGTCTAAATTTAGAAAACGATACTAGCCGAATACCCGTTGAAAATCAACGGTCTCGCAATAAGAAACCCCTGAATAATGTAAATTTTTTAATAATTCACGTTTCACATTTATTCGACAAATCGAATATTTTGGTGTGCAGAACCCCCTAAAGAAGGAAATATTGGGAAACAAAATTTGAGCATTTCTTCCTTTCGAATTATCTACCCTTACACCATATTAAAGTCTATCTCATCCCGAGGCACCCCTATATTATTATTTCTCCATTGGAACTATTTTTCTGTGAAGCACATCCATAAATGAACATTTTTCTCGCAATTCGACATGCTGTCCGTTAGTGGTCAATAAAGATCCCAAGAATTCTGACAATGCCTCATACGTAAAAAAGTAGGTGCACCATAGATCTATACTAGTCAATCCACTTACAGATTTCATCACCCGCATCCGTGACTGGTCGATAAACATATCAGATACACATATAAAATTATTTGAAGAAAAGGTGAACCTTGATACTGGACCCGCACAAAAATTATGGAACAATTATCAAATCAAATAGTTTGTGTGGAAACAGTTTATTATACCTGAGAACGAACTTCTCGCTAATCTTTTAACTTCATTTTTTTCAGTCTACAAAAGAAGTTGGAAATGAAAGCGTGACATTCTTATTTACCGTGGGACTCTTCTTACCTTTGGGGTGCACGTACTTATACATCGTTTTAAAGCTTAAAAAATTTTGGGTATTTGTAAGCTAATTAAAGAGAAATAAATTGGCCAAAATTTTGGTAAAAGCTCTCAAATTTTACATTTTCTGTACTGGTATAAAAATAAGATACACATATTTAAAATGTTTAAAGAATATATACATATTCCATGAGATATTTGAAACAGTTTGGAACTTACTACATTATTATCAGATGTCTCGTTCATGAAATATAAATTTATTTCTGAGACACTGTGATTTCAAAGTTTAGGGAGTCGTGGGGGGAGAAGCAAGGAGAGTGCAAGGGCGGATTTTTGGGAAAACACATTTATCACTTGCGTACAAAAATTCAACTTTCCCTAAATTTGTTGTGGGTTATAATCATTTTTGCCTTTATTTACTGGACTATTTATATTAATGCATTCGGTCATTCCGTGAATCGATTTCAAAATATTTGTAACCATATTTAAAAATAAAATAACATCCCTGGCAATTTCTACAATACTTTTCGTCAACTTATTTCACGACCAACGAATGTAACAGCATTTAAAATCACAAGAACCCGCCAGCAAAGGCCGTTCCCAAAATTAAGGAAGACACTCCCATTGCAGATAATAGTATCCATGGACCGGTTTCGTGCTTATTAAACGCTTATCAGCATGGAATAACCATTAACTGCAATGACAGCAAGAAAATTTGATATCTGTCTTAATTTGCGAATTTCTATAGAACTGACAAGTTCAGTCCATCCACCTAGCCAGAGCAAGTTTTCTTGCTGCCATTGTATGTAATTATCTGGAATGAGAGTTACTTCCGTAACAATATTTACTTTATACATCCAGGGTTACCAAAATTGGAAAAGGATATAGCATTTCTACAATACTCTCTTCAAACTCACTCACTTTTTGCCGAAATATCCAGGCCTGCAAGAGCAGCTGCCATCGACGCTATCACATGTCGCGTTATTCCTGCAGTCGCATGGAAGCTGGCAGTCCACCCCGAATGTACCTTCGTCGCAGGACTGGTCACATAGTTCTCCTTGAAAGCCCGGAAAGCAGCGGCACTTCCCAGTTGACGAGTCACAGTGAAATGCGTGCACACAGTCACATTTCTTAGAGCAGAACGGTCCATACCAGCCCTCAGCACAGTTACTCTCACAGTGTTCACCATAATAACCTGTTCAAATAGAAAATGCGAATCAATACCTGCAGTACAGATCCTGGTCAAAAGATCCGTAGGCATTTTGAGGTAGATGAGTTTTCTCCTCTGATCCTATTAGGGCATGCCTACAGGGAGGATAACATTTTGGGTAGATATCTGAGAACTTGGATATACGTTTTATAGGGCAGTATTTTGTTTTCGCATACTTGCGCAGTAGCTAGTACTGACCTTCACAATTTTCTGTTCTTGTCAGCATGCCTACGCTAAATATGATATATTTTGGATTCCTTTTAAAATTTCCTATAAAATAAAAATAACTTTACTCATCTGGAAAGTAGATGTAAAAAATGAATCCGCTCCGCCCTAAGGCATTCGGGAAAATGACTCGTCGAAGCGATAGCATAGCCGAACATCCGGCACTACATCCGGCGGGGCCAGTGGTGGAGAAACCATCCGCCAGACCACCCCGCGTCCCCAAATCGGGATTACCCCCGGTCACATCGCCCGAAGCACCACAGCAACGGAAAAGGACCCGACGGCCCAAAAAAAAAAAAACAGCAACTACTATACCAGCCGGTCGGGACTCATCCTCGACTAGAAGAGCCTAAACACTATATTGGGCAATAGAAATTACAAACTGCATCACATGGTGGAGGAAAAATAATAATATAATGAAAAGGCCAGGAAGAGCAGCTTTCTATAAGAGATCACGACCAAGTGAATAGTTCCTTGTAGTATCAATAGGGTTGATAAGGGTACAGTTTCTTTTCAAGAACATGGGCTAGAAGCTTTCTGAATCCCTCCTTTCATGTGGGATGTTAAGTAAGTTCAAGCAGAATAGCATTCGAGCAGTTTTGGGGAATTTATTTTTCCTAATATTCACCCAAAGATGACAATCAGATACAGTGACTGACAGGCCCAATTGTCTGGCCACAAGGGCAGAGGTCAGGCTTATTGAAGAACCTTTACTGATAAGTCTTTAAAAAGTTACGTACCGTGAGCACCTGGTTGCAATGGAAGTCTCCGAGATATTTATTAGTGTTTACCAGAGGAATAAGTTGGAATAGTGTTCCCAACGATTCTGCCATTGTAAGATAATTTATTGTCTGATCAGAGTTCGAAGTTGTACCACAGAGAGAGGAAAATCAAAATCCACAATTTATATAGTGGTGGCAGCCTTTGCTAGCTGACCCGCTATTTCGTTTCCCTGTATCCCAACGTGTGCCTTTATTCAGTGAAAATGATAATCAGAAAATGATTCACTGATAATGGTCCCAATTTGAAATACTAATTTATTCTTAACGTTCGGAGAGGAGATCGTCTGAATGGGCGATCTGGAACCAAAGAAGATGTGCGCTTCTGGTTTATAGTTGTTAATGAAGGCCTTGAAGATTGCAAGTAACTCAGCATTGAAGACAGCAGTCATGTCATTCAATTTTTGCTGTTCTGAGTGGAAGAGATGATTGTCTGAATATAACACAAGAGTTGTGAACAATTGTTTTAAAAACACGATGTTCAGCTAACACTTGGTTTATATAAAAATTTCCATGCAGCTTTTTTAATGCTATCTTATTAATATGACTACAAAGTCTTCTTCCGTTAGTAGATTCATCCAATTTATCCTGCCAACGAACGTCTCCAACATTTTTGTAATAATATTCTTTTGAATTTTTGTTTGCTGATCTTGAATGCGAAGTCTATTGCTTCTTTGGATGCTGTTTCCTTGGGCATTTTGCCTGCTTCTTCATTACTTGAAATTCCTATATGAGCTTTTATCCAATTTAATTTAATCGTATCTTGGTACTTCAATATTCTATTTTTTAACTCTTGTATCTTTTCATTCTTAATATCATAGAACTCAGTGATGTCAAAACGGCTTTGGAATCTGTACAGATATGTACGGTATTAATTCTATATGTATAAATACAATCAATAGTCTTACTAATTGCTAGTAATTCGGCATTATAGACAGTTGATTTGTCGTTTAATCTATATTGTTCCATATGTACAATACTTCTGTCATCATGCACAATGAATGCACAACCCACTTTATTCTCCATCCTCGATTCGTTAGTATAGATTTTCCATTCATTTTTCACTGATACCATGCTATCAAATTCTAAATATTCTTCTTTCGAGGGTGATAAGCCTGTACCATCAACCATACTACCATCAACTGAAGTTGACAAAGCAAGTTATTCGTGAATAACTTGTTCTGTCAACTTCAGTTGATGGTACTATTTTTTCATGAATCTTTATATCTTCATTCCAATATACACATTTGTATAACTTGACATCGTTGTCAATTTTGATGCCTAAAGGCAAACAGCCTGCTGATACTTACTTCTACACTTACCGTCGGTGTCGTTTTATAAAAACAATTTAATGAAGAAGTGCAGCTCTTTGAATTTGTATAAACTTGTCTTTGGTTCTGCGGATGTCATAGAACAAAATTTCTGCTACATAAATTATATACTTTTCTGTTACCTTAAGGTAAATTTATTTTAAACTTTCGGGTTTTAAGGTCCAAGTGACTCGAGTGAACCTAACAAGTTTCTGTTGAAAGTTTATGACTCCATTCTTTATCCCATTAAGATTACAGGTTCAAATGCATCTTGTGATCGAAAACTATACCCAGGTACTTCAGCTCCTTGGTGTATGATATTCCTTTATTCATAAGTTTTATGTTGGGTAAACATGTTATCAGCTTTCTGTATGGAAACATTATATATTTAGTTATTTCCATGCGCAATTCCAAACTATAATTATATGCACAACTTTCTAACTTCTTGATAGCATTCGTTCTCATATCTCCAAACAGATATGAAGCAGAAGCACTCATGATTAATGTTAAAGCATCAACGAAAGCTTGAATATGGATTTGAATATGGCCTCCCTGTCCTTCGTCCATGCCAAGCTACCGACTTTGAGACCAGGCTTTACTAATGTATCTTGAAAGATACTCGTGTAAATAAAACCCTTTTAAAGTAAAATACACTTTTCAAAAGAAGCTTCTCAAATTCACTTAAAGAACTTCATTTTTATTGTCACTGGTCTCCGGGAGGTAAAACAAATGGAACACAACTGGAATCTTGGAACAGCTAAAACTCCTCGTAACACTTCGCCTTATAATTTTATAAACGCAACAATAATAATAACATCAATCTTCTGGGAAGGATAAAATGAACACAAAAAACCCATACAAGATGCACTTCATATATTGACCATATATATTGATGTAGCAAGCATGCCTCACACTATTTTTCGCGGTGCACAACAGTTTATCTAGAATGCGATCGCACTGTCTAATTTGATCTACAAAAATAGATTTAACTAAAAAAATAAAGAGCTTTCAATGGACTTGCGCATATAAAGTATGCGAGCTATGAAAGATTTCATATTAAAACAAATAATTATGAAATTAGAAGTATAAAAAATTAATTTTAATATTTGAAAATCCTAATACAAAAGAGCATATAAGCTTTTAGAATATGAATATTAAATGAAATAAATTAGAATACATGAAAACAATACAACACATTTAAATAGCGAAAACCTCTTTAATATACAGGAGCACATTTTAAATCACATGAAAGTACACACGTTTTGATTAGCTGTTTTACAGTTGTTGTTTACTTGCTATTTACAAGAAGCTTAGAGAGCATGCACAGTTTAAAAATGAACGTTTTAATAATCGAAATTGTGCTTCTGCAAATATGTGTGCAATTTCACTTACATCTGCAAAACGCCATCTTTCAACCTATTATAGTTTTCGAGTAAAAGTAATAGAAAAATTCAGGCAAATGTTGATTTCGCTTCATTAGGAATGAAGAACGCAGTTTACTCGTCCATAATAAAATGGTATACATTGAAAATAAGTTGCCAATTAATTGAAAATAATCAAAAGTTTAAAAATGTAAAGAAATGCTGAAAATTTTTTTTATTAAACTTTCATTTCTATATTTCATTTCAAGATTTGCACCTTCTATTTAACACTAAATGTACCATGACCGGCCAAATGACCTGTTGTAAGCTTTTGATTAGAAAACTCGTATATAATGTTATCGCTTTTTTAACACTTTACAACATAGTTGAAAAGTGTTTATGACTTTGTGCATTCTGACTGTCTGTCTGTCTGTCTGTCTGTTTGTCCGTTAGCACGGTAACTGCCGTAAGAATGACTTTATCAAAATGAAATTTTAGTATGTTGTTCAGACGGTGTATGGGACCTATGGGAATATAAATGAAAAATATCACCCAATTAGTTTTGGATTGAACTCGGGTTGAAAAAATGAAATACATTGAACCTTACGGGACCTAATTTTTCAAACATTTTTTAAGCGGATTTAAAATTCACAAATTGCTTCGAAAGTTTTAAGAAATATTCAAATTATCCCATAAAATATATAATAAAAATTCAGCAAAATATAATAAGTAGTTTTTTAAATAAAAATTAAAATAATAATTACACCTTTTATATGAAGAGATCACTTGACCATTATATGAAGAGATCACGTGACCAACTTCAAAATAAAATATGGCATCCATCTTGCGGTAAAATCGTTATTTTTAAAGTTCTTTTTAATTCATATTTAGTGTTGTTTCCGTCCTAAAACCGCTATATTTTTGCTTAAATTCTGTGCATCTACACACTGAAACAACGCCTTCCGAGAGGTTGGTGGTAGGGGAAGGAGGGTACGGTCCCTGTGGATGCCTCCACCACTGGGTTCCGGTCTAAATTGGGTGGCACTTCCCGGCCGTCCATACAAGTTACCTTACACCTTTCTGGTAGGTCGGACGGTCTGGGTCATCAACATCAACATCAACACTGAAACAACGCAATTATAATATATTTCAGTTTAAATGATCATCCAACTTTGATTATTTCTACAACGAAACCTAATTTTCACTTATGAAGAATGTAAATACCAAGAGATGTAGAATGAATTTTATAAGAATTGCTGTATTTCTTTAACGCAAAATTATTTAGCTTATGGAGTCTGCAATATAGCTGATATGAATGAAATGTTCATTGATTTTACACAGAGAAGCAGACGATTTTTTCGATAAAGCTGTAAGAATAGAGTTTAATTACTTGTACCTCCATGGTCTCTTAAGTTTTCAAATAAAATAAATTAGTATAGTATTGTGATGAATTAAATGAATGGAAAAAAGTTAATGAATGAAATGCTGCTTTTATAGAGAGAGCCAGGAGTGTTATATTTCGATGACGTCATTGGAATAAATTTCATTCGTTTTCGATGAAGTTTTCAAAAATAATAATTTATTGTACTATTATGATAATTTAAAAAATATTACCGAGGAATGTATCGCATTTTAGAGTTGTTTAAACCAGGCAATTTATATTTCAATCCTGTTATTTGAATGAAGTTCATTTTTCTCGATGAAGTTTTAAGTTTTCAAATATCTATATATATAAATAAGAAAAGTATGTATGTATGTATGTATATATGTATGATCCAGCATCACGGAAGACCGGTTGAATCGAATTTGATGAAATTTGGTGGGTAGTCTTGAAAGAGACCCACTTAAAATTTAGTCTATGTTTCGAGTTTCAAATACCAGGGATTGTTGCGATATTAATGAAAAACTAAAGTTTTGTTTGTCTCATCATCACGGGAGTGAAATTTTGTGGGTAGCTTTGAAATAGCCTCCCATAAATTTATTCCAAGTTTCGAGTTTCTAAGACCAGGGGTTGTCGAGATATTAATGGAAAACAAAACTTTTTCCTAGGACTTCTACTCTCCAACTCCATGATTCCTAACGAAAAAGGTTGGAAATCGTTAGTTTAAATCGTAAAAGTCAATTAAATCTCTGAATTTTGTGGGATTTTATTGAACGTATTAGTCACTTATGAAAATCGCTGGTTTGAAATATGAATTTAAATGGAAAATGTATCACCATGGTTTATTTTTCACAGACTTACTCAACAAATTTTATTAATTTGAATCTATATATATATATATATATATATATATATACAAAGAAGAAAAGTATGTATGTATGTATGATCTAACATCACGGGAGAATGGCTGAACCGAAAGAGTTTTGCATCGTAAATCCCGTGCAACGCCGGGTAATCTCTGATAGTAATAAATTAATGTATTATTGTGATAATTTTAAAAATATTACAAAGGAATGTATCGCATTTTAGAGATGTTTAAATGAAATTGCATTGAAGTTGGAAAGTGTTTCATAATCAATGCTTAATGCGTGATTGATCTTTCTTGTCTCACTCGACTTTGACTTTTCTATTTAATTTATACTATCAATGTTTCAATATTTATTTTTTTTCGTTTTGTGTTTATATAATAAAGATACATTGTCTAGTGTTATCTACCACGACCTGGTAATTTGACCGCGAAAAAAATGTATTGCTTATAAGGTTATCGGGTCAGAAAATGTGATGTTCATGCACATTCCACATATTTGCACCAGTTTCCTGCACATTTCTGCAAGGACTGTTGCGTAGTAAGTTCAATTTAAAATAATTGTGTATTAAAATTTCAATAATGTGCGTAAAATTTAAAGTTGCAAGAAAAGGTGATAATAACTAAAAAGTATTACTTAGTTTATATTTTGTTTTTACAACATTACTCCTTTCCTAAACTCCACCCTGAAAAATTGTCGAAACATTCAGGACACTAGACGAAATAAATAACATAGGCGAAGAATTTTCGAAAATGGATGAAAGTGAAGATATATTATTTGAAAATGATAATGATCTATTAGACACGAGTGTGAGCCTATAGATACCGACGATGAAGAGGAAAATATTGTGAATATAATACGTAGAGGACGAAAAGGAATGACATTGCTCTCAAGTTCTGAAGATGAGAATGAAAAAATGAGCAGTATATTTCGATTGATGGCACTGTTTGGGAAGAAATGCAAATAGGTGTTACATCTGGGAGAGTAGCACTTCAGAATATTTTCAGAGAAGAATCAGGTTCAACAAAACGTAATATTGTAAAGGGTAAAGTGAAGATTGCATTTTCGTTGATAATTGTCCAAAGTATTATGAAATATATAAGAACATATACAATAGAAAAAGCAAATTGAGTTTTAAGAACCGAATGGAGTCTATTACCTTAAACTTTGCTTAATATTTCCTTACTAATATCAATATTATCTGCATTCAATCAGAAAAAATAAAGATTTTATCTAAAAATCGGTCATTTGATCGGTTACGGTACTAATTGGTGTATATTGAGTGTCGGCACGTTTAGTGTTCATACAACTCGTATTTTCATACGCCTAGAATTCGAGTTTTAAATCCCAGGGAGCCAAGACGCTTTTTAAGGTCTTTTGCAAATAAATTTAAAACTATTATTTTTTTTATTTCGACTCTGAACTTTCATTCCATGATTTATCATTTAAGACTAGCCTCCACCTTCTAGACCCAGTATGTGCATAATAAATTCCGGGACAGACAGACATGGTCGGACGACTTTTAATATGGGGGCCAATACTTAAGCTTTAAAACTTGTTAATATAAAAAATAACAGATTTCAGTGGAGACGATTTTTTAAATTTTGAACTTTCACTGCAAAAGAACTAAAAATGCTATAAAATTCTTTTTTCAGTGTTGCTTTGAAGTTAATAATAAAACATGTATTTAATTCGAAGGAATTTTCGAAAAATGATTTATTATAACTTTCGACTAGGGTTCTCACAGCAATAAAGTGTGATATATAGCCAATTTGGTGATATTTCGCCCCAGATTGAAAAAAATATTGTTAAATTATGAAATGAAGCCAAATTAATGAAAATGACGCCTTATTGATGAATTTATTTTTAAAAAATTTTGATATATTGATTATATTGCTTATTGCGGATGCTATCAATATTGATAATTATTAATTTAGAGTTGCACGAAATATAAGTTTATTGGGTACGAAATAGTTTTACATGTTGTCATCCGGAAAGCGTCAAATGTACATTTCAACGTTGCAAAGAACTGTGTTGTAGATTGTTTCATCATTTTTTCACTGTGAAATAGGTAAATTCATTGCATTATATAAAGTCATGTGCTGCCCACATCAAACTTTTTGGTATATCCGGCCATGTTGCAACCATTGCTTTCGTAGATCGTAGAACAGTAACTGCTGATGGGTATACGATAATTTGTTTTCCAGAAATAGTTGCTCAAATCAGAAAAAAATGCAGAATGCCTCATCATTCTTCATGACAATGCAAGCTTACACACTGCATTTAAAACGATTAATTATATGAAACATGAAAAATTTATTTTAAGAGTCAATGTCCTTCTTAGCCTGATTTAGAACCCAAGAATTATTTCTTGTTCCCAACAATCAAAAATAAAATGCGTGTTAACGATTTAACAGTCCAGAAGACGTAGTTGAAGCTTATAAATCATATATTTCTACTATATCAACTTCTGAATGTCATAACTGTTTTGAAAGTTGTTTTATTCGAATGAAACAATATACTGATGCTAAAGGCTATTGAAATGCATACAAATGCTACATGAATTAATACTATTTTGAAAAGCAATAAAAAGAATATTTATTTCCATACAAAAAATATTATGTATATTATTTTCCAAGAATTTAAATACTAGCCTACGTAAAGTAGATGATGATTTTATACAGGGATATTCAACATGTTTAAATACATTGAAATCGGTGAAAAATTTAGCTTCATTGTTCTTCATTTGCATATATGTCCGCATGCACTGTCCAAAATACGAAAATTTAAAGTGCTTTAAAATAAAAATGTAAAGTTAAAATGGGAGTTAAAATGGAATTACACTGGAGAATTGTAAAGGTAAAATTCATAATATCTTAACTTGCCTTTAGGGCAGATGCACTTTCCTGTCGTATGAAGACAGTCGGCATTATTTTTACATTCACAGTCGAATTTGCAGTTTTCTCCAAATTTTCCTGGTGAACAAACTTGAGAACACCTGCAAAAATTTAAATATCTTTGCATATTTTATAAAGCAAAGTAAAAGCGTAAAACAGCATTTATATAATTTTCAATTCCTTTAAAAATTCACACTATGCCTGAAATAAAATGCAGCTATTTTTACAGCACAGAGTGCCTTTGTGAAGTTCAGTACTGCTGAAAAGCAAATAGTCAACATTCCTAAGGTTCAGAGATTGTACTTAGACACAAATATAAAAGATGAATAACTCATTCAACTAAAAATGTGCGTCTTCTTGCCTGAATAAATAAACTTAACATATACTACTTGTACCGAAACTTCACAGAAATACATTCATGTATCCGTGTCTATACTTACTCACAACTCTTCATACTCGATCAACCCAAGAGAAACCCAACATCAAAACATTATTATCTCCAACACAATTGCCTAGAATCCATGTAAACAGAACAATATTACATAACCAAACAGCTGTTAACGGCCTGGATCTATGGAAGAAATCAATGAAATAAGCGCAGTATAACCACACAGATGGGATTCACTTTTATGATGCGATCTGCTGAAAACTTCGAGTTAAACAAATGAGGGAAATAATAATAAAAAAAATAGGTTATTGCCACTTCGCAACTTACGTTTACTTCTTAGAAGAAATGACATGGAAATCCGGCTAGGATTCCAGAATCTAATTAACTGGGGTGTAGCTCAACTGGTCTTTCTCATACCAGAATCCTTTTACAGCATCTTTTTTTTCTTTAACTCAGAGGCTCCGCCCCCTGCTCGCCAACTCCCTTAACTCGCTTTGCGAGTCGAGAGGCTTTACCTCCTACTCGTTGACGCTCACTGAGAACGCTTCGCGAGCACTTTAGTATCGCCTGCTACGCAGGTGTAGTACGCAAATGGGTACCGTCCTCGTTAACTGACATTCATGAACCCTAGAACTCGTTTCGCTAGCTTTTCCAATATGGACGGCGCATACGACCACCTACGTGTCCCATGATAGTTGACACTCGCAGAATCCCGGGAATCCGCCCTCCATTGGCTTCCTATCATTACCCTCGTAACTTTATTCACGAGTCAGGATGCTTCGCCTCCTAATCACTGATGCTCACTGACGTTTCGCTTCCTACTCACTGACTCTAGTTAAGATCGCTTCGCGAGCATTTTCGTGCCTCCTGCTCCGCAAGCGTAATGCATCCGCTGGGGGTCGTTCTTTCCTAACGTACATTCACCAGCCCTAGAGCTCGCTTTGCAAGCTATTTCACTTCGGACGGCGCACACGATCGCCTACGTGTCCCATGCTCGCTGAAGCTCGCAAAACCGCTGTACTCTGTTCTCCAATGACTGCCATTCATTAATCGCAGCTCGCCGCAGGCGTAATGTTCTCGTGGGGGTTTGGTCTCATTATCAGCTGATGTTCACCAACTCCCTTAACTTCGTGAACAATGTCATGAAGATCAACCCCAAATCGCTACGCTCGCCAACTCCGAATATCGGTTCCTGAGTTGGAAGGCTTCGTCTTCTACTTCCTGGCACTGAGCCTGCATCGCGAATCTTTTCGTGCTGCCTGCTATTAAGAACGATAGCCTACTGTATTAGAAAGAAACGACAAAATTTCATAACTGTTGGTTTTGCTGTCCCTTGTTTGCTGTCCCTTGTTAATCCTTCGGGTCGGTGCCTATAGGTGGTTAATCTGTTAATCTGTCCCTTGTTAACTGACATTCATCAGCCCTAGAGCACGCTTCGCGAGATATTTCAATTTGGATGACGCACATGATCGCTTACGTGTCCCATGTTCGCTGAAGATCGCAAAACCCGCGGACTCCGCTCTCCATTGACTGCCACTCATTAATGGTAACTCTCTCTGCAGGCAGCCCCCCCCCCCCTTAGGGAGACTCCATCTCATTATTAGCTGACGCTCATCAATTCCCTTAACTTCGAACAATGTCACCAAGCTCAGCCCCCCAAATCGCTACGCTCGCGAATTCCGAATATTGCTTCGTGAGTTGGAAGGCTTCGTCTTCTACTTCCAGGTGCTCGCTGAGCCTGCATCGCGAATCCTTTCGTGCCGCCTGCTATTAAGAACAATAGCTCACTGTATTAGGAGGAAACGGCAAATTTTCATAACTGTAGGTTTTGTTATCTTGTTCGTAATACAGTTTCATAATGCCTGTTACGTTTTCAGTATAGATATTTACAACAATAAAACATTTAATTGTTGTGCAATGTAACAATGAAATCCTGATGTTCATGACAAGAATGGTTGCGGAACGCTCTGTTTGTTTGTCAGAATAAACGATAAGTCATTTGATTGTCAACATATCACATTTTCCAATGTGCGCTACTAACGTTGTAATCATGTTTAGAAATAACTGTCTATGTTTTTAAAGTTTTTATTGCTTCAATAACTCAGTCCTTGCCCCTTTTTGTAACGTTTCTGTCAGAAACCAATCAGAAAGAAGCTAGCAATCTTCTCGGCCAATTAAATCTTCGCCAGTAGAGAAGGAAATTTTCACTTCTGAAGTGCATAAAAAAATTGAATAACTCATTAACTAAATCGAAATTTAAAAAAATTGTTTTGTCCGACAAAAATTCAACTATGAAGGGACATGTCAACAAAACTTGGAGGTCTTCCTATTGCTGGCCTGTCCAAGACGCGAACTCGCAGCTCAGAAACCCTTCCTTTGACTTTTACATTAAATATTTCCTAAACTAAAGTTTAGATCGAAAAACGGTTTCAATCAGTGTGTTCCCCTAATATTTCTTTACAGATGTACCAACTTTCATATTTTTATATGATACGGATTTTGCGTCACAGAGAAACTTGAAAAACGCGAAATTTGTGAAACGGCGGCTGCTACTGGTTTTTATTATATATAATTTTATATCTTGACGCCTAACATTTCACCAATAGCCATTTATCTACTATAAGAATAACTTATTTCTCTCTTCGCACGCTGGGTAAAATTTCGGAGACTAATTTGGCGAAATATCGCTGACTTTGCGATTTTTCCTAAATGTTGCCAAATTGACGAAAATGTCGCTAAAATTAATAAAAATGAACTAAATCAATGAAAATCAATGAAAATATCTCGAGAACGGTTCATGCTAGCGTTCTAAAGTTTATGTCAATCGTTTTGTAAGGAAAAAATTACATAAGAAATGTCTATTTGCGTAACTTTATTAAAGGTTCTGTTTTTTTGATGATTTTTTTAAAATTTCACTCGGAAATTTAGGAGGGGGGGTGGGTCTGAACATTTGATTGTGTTTAAAAACAATAGGCTTCCAGTATTCACGGATTATAATTTTTGTACCAAATTTCATACGAATCGATCCATTCGTTCGTGAGTTATCGTCTCCACAGAGTTACTGACACACACACACACATACACACATCACCTCAAAAATGTTCGATTCGTAATCAGGGATACTTGAAACGTGCTTTCAACAACAATACTTTTCTTATATATTTTACTATGTATATAAGGAAAGTAATGAAAACACTAAAATTGCATTAGAAGACATACCTGTTCTACTCTAATTCTCTCTTAATAATCGGCTAGATGAGTTTATTGGCTAAACACAATATATGAGTTTATTGGCTGAACACAATATATAAGTTTAAAAACTCGTTGCCAAAATAAATGAAAGTGATGTACGCAGTTCGCAATTAATATAATTAAAAGAAAAATCAAAACGTTTATTTATAAGATATATTTTTATATCCATTTATTTAATATTCAAATCGAAAAAATAATAATAAAAATTAACAAACGCATTTAATTTAATTGCGTTGCTGAGTAACATGATATAAGAAAGAACCTTCCTCATAAAATGCTGATAATTAAATAACCATTTTGATTTCTTAATACTTTTCATTGTTAAGTAAGAGACTGTAAAAAATAAATCATGGTGATAGAATTTCCATTTAAATTCATGTCACAAACCTGCAATTTTCAAAAGTGACTAATTAGCGCAATAAACTCCTATCAAACTCAAAGAGAGTTTTAATTCACTTCGACGTTCTAAACCAGCGATATAAAACCTTTTTCGTTTGGAGGAACCAGGGAGTTAGAGTGTTGAGACCCAGACCGTCCGACCTACCAGAAAGGTGTAAGGTAACTGTTTGGACGGCCGGGGGAGTTAGAGTGTAGAACTCCTAGGGAAAAGTTTCATTTTCATTAATATCTCGATAACCCCTGGTCATAGGAACTCGAAACATGGACTAAATTTTGAGTGGGGCTCTTTCAAGGATACCCATAAAATTTCATCAAATTCAGTTCAGCCGTTCTGATGATGAGACAGACAGAGATATTTTCAATTGTATTTATATTGATAAGTGATGGCAAATTGTTAGGCGTCAAAATCCAAACTATCCAAAGTACTCTCTCTCGATAATGGAACGAACTAGATCCACTAGAATGATGTTAAAATATTTATTGCATAATATTACATAGGAAAAGTGAACATATTCACAATAGTTAATACTTTTTTACTTTTCCTGCAATACATAGTAATGTATGAGGAATTATACTAAAACTCGCAACTCGATCTTTTGATGGATCTACACGTTTTGAGACATCTAGAACACGAGAAACTATTTTGAGCGTGACGTTACTCTGTGTGTGTGTGTGTATGTATGTGTGTATGTATGTGTGTGTGTGCGCGTGAGTATGTGTGTGTGTATGTGTGTGTGTGCGTGAGTGTGTGTGTACTACGTGAGTGTGTGTGTACCACGTGAGTGTGTGTGTGTGTGTGTGTGCGTGAGTGTGTGCGGTTGTGTGCGTGAGTGTGTGTGTCTGTGTGTGCAATGTATGTGTTCACTCTGAGAAAGTGATTGACTAAATTTCATTAAATTTAGTAGGTAAGTTACTTGTACGAGTATGTGACCATGGTGCTGATTAGATTTTGGTACGATTTCGGATAATTGAATCTGCTTTCTTTTGCGAAATGGCCTGCAGATAGAGTGTGAGTAACCCTAGGGCAGATAAGATTTTGCTTCGATTTGGAAAAAAGGAATCTGCGTTCTTTTTACGAAACAGCCCGCAAAAGTCGTATGTACGAGTATCCATCCACTCTGCTGACAAACTAATTGAACAAATTAAAGAAAATTGGATGGATGCGTGGCTTGAGGGATATTGTGGTACTGGTTAGATTTTAGTACGATTCGAAAAAAAATAAAGAATCTGCCTCTTTTTTTGCGAAATGCCTATAAATCACAAATGTCCTATCTAAAATAAAAGACTATATATGCAAACATTTATCAATTAAATGCTTTTTTTATACATATTTTTGATGACAAAAAGAATAAGATCAATCTAGGAATAACCGTTCTCGAGATATTTCAATTTTCAATTTTGATGAACGTTTTTCCCTTTAGTTAAAAAACTAGCTAATGAAATTTTTTAAAACTTAATAGTTAAGTCTAATGATGGTTATTCTGATGCTGAATTAGATTTTGATATGATTCAGAAAAGTATAACTCTTTTTTGTGAAATGGCCCGCAAAGATAGTGAAAACCTGAAATAGATGTCTAATATTGTTGACCTATATTAATTAAGTACTTGTTCTTCAGGTAAATTCTGACAACTAAGCGAATAAGACTGACCCCCTGACTGTAGGATCAACCATTCTTGAGAGATTTTAGTTTTTTGGGAATTTTGAGATCCTGAGGAATTTAAAGTGAATTAAGTTGCCAAATGTAATGAAGGTGTAATAAAACGGCAAATTAGATAAAATATCAGAAAAATATCCATATTTTTTTCCGTAATTGAACTCAATTTAATGCATAAAGAAACAATTAAGCTTGATCATGCATAAAGCATTGATTATGAAACACTTTCCAACTGAACTGCAATTTTATTTAAACATCTCTAAAATGTGATACATTTCGCAATGAAATTTTTAAAAGTATCTCAGCACTACACAATATTTTATTAAACTTGGAAACTTAAAACTTCATCAAAAAATACAATGCTATAAAATCGCCTGCTTCTCTATGAAAAACCAATGAATATTTCATTTATATCACTTCATTCCAAACTCCAGAGCTAAAAAATTTTGCTTTAAAAATATTCAGCAATTCTTATACTACTTATCTTACAATCCCTCGATTTGTTTATATCTACACCCGTTAAAATTAGTCTTGGTTGTAGAAATAATCAAAGTTTGATGATCACTTAAACTAAAAATATTGTAATTGCGTTGGCATAGAATATAGATGCACAGAAAATGCGCAAAAATAGAGCGGTTTTAGGACAGATGCAACACTAAATATAAATTTAAAAGATTATTAAAAATCATGATCTCTACACATAGGGAAAAAAATGTATGCCATATTTTATTTTGTAATGAGTCACGTGATCGCTTCATATATTACAGGTGTAATTATTATTTTAATTTTTATTTAAAAATCTACCGAACATATTTGTTTACATTCTGGAAATGTTAAAATTAGGCTTTACTGTTGAATTGCCTAAATCAAAACAATCTGAAATCTGAATACAAACTGAAATCTCAAACCAAGTTGAAATTGCAATTGAATCGGAAATCTTAAACACATCGGAATTATTAAATCAAATTGAAATCACAAATGAATCGATAATCTCGAATGAATCGGAAATCTTAACGAAATCAGAAATCTCAAACTAAATTAAAATTACAAAGGAATTTGAAATCTCGTATGAATTGAAAATCTCAAACGAATCAGAGGTCTAAAATCAATCTAAAATCAATACAGAATCAGAATTCCCAAAAGAAGACAGTTCGTCAAAAACACAGAAACTAATTCATTTTAAGCATTTTACTTCCCTGCATGGTAATGTATAGGGAAAGTATTGGAATCATGCCGAAAATCGCAAGTCGAGTTTTCGACGGATCTACACGTTTCGAGACCTCTAGAGTACGAAAAAACTATTTTTAGCGTGACGTCTGTGTGTGTGTGCCTGTCTGTTTGTGCAATGTATGTATCCACTCTAACTAAAAAACTAATGAACCGAATTTCATAAAATTTGGTAGGTAAGTCATTTGGGCGAGACCCTGGTGCTCATCAGTTTTTGGTAGGATTCGAAAAAACAAAACCCGTCTTTTTGCGAAATGATCCATAAAAATTTCATTTATCCACTTTCGCTAAAATACTAATTGACCAAATTTTACAAAATTCGGTAGATAAGTTACTTGTACGATACTCTGGTGCTGATTAGATTTTGGTACGATTTGGAAAAGAACAACCTGCCTTTTTTAGGAAATGGCTTGCAAAAATTTCATGTATCCACCCTAGCTAAAATACTAATTGACCCAAATTTCACAAAATTTGGTAGATCAGTTACTTGTGGGATACTCTGATGCTGATTAGATTTTGGTACAATTCGAAAAAAAAAAACCTGCCTTTCTTTACGAAATGGCCCGCTAAAATCAACAAAATCCAAAGAAAAAGACTAAGAAGTGTATGCTCAAATGTATCAATTAGATTCATGTTTTATACGCACTTTTTGTAGTCGAAAAGAATATAACACACTCCATTATACTTTAGAATTAACCTTTCTCAAGATATGAGATTTCTTACATTTTTTTACGCCGATTTCAGAAAAATGTCCAATTACCAAATAAAAACAAAAAATGAATTAGAAATGCATATTTAGTGTTATTTGTGCAATTAAACGTAATTTAATGAATTATAAAAGAAATGAAGAGAACATGAATATGAGTCTACAGGGAAAGTCATGTGCTGCCCACATCAAATTTTTCTTATTCTTGTGAAATTCAAAACTACTACTCAGTTTCCAATAGTTTATTAATTAAAACCTCAGTAAGTAGTCAGAAGTCGGAAGGAGCCAAGATCATGGACCTCATTGAAATCAGAGTCAGGGAATTGCAGTCGGTTAGTACCTGAACATTGTTCTGTAGGGACTTTAGTGCTACTTTCCATTTCTGATCATTCGGATACCTCAAAACCACAACAATGCATATTGAGGCAAGTACTTCGTACTCCTGTTTTTGAGACGTCTATAACTGTCTATTTTATTCTACCTGTGCGGTTAAGTCATCGCGGGGAACTTTGTCTTCAATCCAAACGATGTCGATCTCGTACAATTTGTATTAAATATAAACTGTTTGATCAGCGTGAGGAAGAGTATGATGAGTACTTCTGAACACTTGCCGGAACTAAAATGACTTTTGAAACTTTATGCAAATTTGCAACAAGCAAGCTGGAATAAAAGGTTTCCTGCTTGTACGAACATCCTTTCTTGCTACCGCCATACACATAACTAATTAAGCCATTAAGGCTAAGATTGATGTAATGCTATATATCATGACAAACGGCTGTAATCAGCAGTAGTGCTGCTAAATAAATGTTCTATTCTTTTTATCAAATGGATGCCTTATTTCGAACTCAGCAGAGTTCAACTAAATCCTTTCCAGCCGTCAACTAAGTAAACTTGGAGAGCGTCATCCATTGAATTGTTTATTTAGGATCGCGATGTTTAACCAAATAGCAATATGTATAAATAGCAATGATGGAAAAATAATCGGATTTATAGATTGTAGATTAAATCTTTATGCTGGTAAAAATACATGGGTCTCTTCTTTTTCAAAATACGTTTTCATACTGCTTGCATTAAAAATGTTAAACAGCACTCAGCTTGCATTGACTTTCGAGATTAGGCCCGTTTTGATCCGCAGTTTAGACTAAGCATTCAATGAAAAGAAGTAGAACTACATTTTAATTAAGTATGTTAAATATTTTTATTAATTTCAGTTATATATAAAGAAGTAATAGAGAAAACATCTTATACGTAATTTTTATTTGAAAAAGACATGAACATTCGATCTCGTAATCTCTAAACCAGCTGTACAATGACTGAGATAGCTCGGTTTGGTAGACATGACACATTTTCAACCAAATTCGATCTACAAATGATATCCGTTCATGGTATTGGCTCGATATTAGTCGAAATTTCAGCTGTGCTGAAAAGTTAGTTCACTTCAACGATAAGAGCTTGCAATTCTGTATGAATAGTTCAACGGTATAGTGTCAGTTGGTCAGTACGAAATTACATAGTTCGATTTTCGGTTGGGGCAGCAAATTTTTTATAATGACGCCCGAACGAATGAACCATGCAGGTTAGTGTAATCACATAGGGGTTTAAACGTCACCCTGATACGATTACCACGGACTCTGGCATATTGGGCGCCTTCAAATCAGTAGGCTAACAACCACCTAGAATACTAACTTAGACAAAAATAGTTGTATCTATAGGCTAACTTGATGTACAAATGGCAGAAGGTTGTCTACGGGAAGAATGTAGAGATCATTTTGACGATAAGAGTTAGCAATTCCGTCGCAGTAGCTCACCGGTAGAGCATCGCCTGGCCAGTACAAAAATTCGTGGTTCAATTCCCGGTTCTTTACAGTGCAAACCTCATATATACACAGAGAGAGAGTGAGAGAGAAAACATTTTATATGAACTCATCTAAACTTATTTTTCAAAGAAAGTTTGCTTTTATTGCCTTTACGACCATATAAGATGCCTTTATGACCATGCCTTTAAGACCATATAAGATTACTTCCCCTGCTTCTCCTCTTCCAAATATATATATACACTCATGTTCAAAAGTTAAACATAATTCGTAAAATGCGAAAAATTCGGAGTTAATATAGATACAATGGTTCACAATCCGTTGTGGAAAACCATGGGAAGAAGGTAAATCATTCTGCATATGCAAAACAGTTCAGTCGGCGTCGACATGCGCAAAGCACCGGCGTACGTCAGAACGAGTATAAAAAGGGCCTCGAGCGGCATGGTCACTTGAGGTACAATTTCACAATTCTGTGGTACGGAGCGTTGTTTACAAACAAAAAGGACGAAAGATGTCACAAAGATACCAACTGGACAGGGTTTTGAAGGGACGAATTATTGGAATGCTGGAATCCGGTCGATCCCAAACCGAAGCGTCTCGAATTTCGAATGTGCCTCAGTGTGTGATCTCCAGACTGTGGCAGAGTTTCCAAACCACTGGAGATGTTACCCGACGACCAGTACCAGTTCGGCCAAGGATAACAACCGCTCGGCAAGACCGATATGTGGTGATCACTGCGCGACATCAGAGGAACCGTTCTGCCAGACAACTGGGTTCAGCCCTGACAGTCGCCACAGGAGTCACTGTTACGAGACAAACTGTTTACAGGAGACTCAGACACGTTGGTATCTATGCCATACGACCAAAAGTTTGCATCCCCCTGACGTTTGCACAGAAACGCTCGCTTCCACTGTGGAGTTTGGAGCATCGGCAGTGAAGTCGACAATGGTGGGGCAATGTCATAGTCAGTAACGAGTTCAGGTTTAGCCTGCAAACTGATTCTCGTTGTACCACGATCTGGAGAGAACATGGAACGCATTTTCACCCGGGAAACATCAGGAAAATCATCGTTTTCCGTTTGGGGGAGTCATGGTCTGGGCAGGTATCACGATGGACGGCCGCACAGACCTCCACACCTTTGACACGGGGTGGGTTACCGGTCAAAGATACAGAAACGAAGTCTTTGAGCCTACCGTTCGATTGTTTCGATGTGCAGTTGGTCCTGATTTCATATTGATGGATGATAACGCGTTCCTGATCGTACGACCCTGGTCGACGACTTCCTTCAAACTGAATATATCCAGCACATGCAGTGGCCTGCCAACTCTCCTGATCTGAATCCAATAGATCATGTGTGGGATATTCTCGGGAGACATCTTTTTGCCCTCCGCTACCCAGCAAGCTCCATTACGAGATTGAAAACTGCTCTCCGTGAGACTTGGAAAACTTTGAGCACACAACTTATCCAAACCCTCATTGAAAGTATAGGAAATCGTTGTGAAGCATACGTGGCTACTCGAGGTTGCCATACATTGTATTAAACTGCAGCATCACATTGTTTTAATTATTAGGTTTCACAGAGATTGACACTGGCATTGTGACCCATTTTCTTTCAACCCTTTTATGTGGATAAAAGAAGTCGTTATTATCTTTGTTTTCCATTGTTTTCTTCTTCTATAACCCTATTGCACCCTCATACCGCGTTTCCTTCCATTCTGATGTAGATTTCCTGAAATTTTCACATAAACAGCAACTATGCTAAACTTTTGGACATGAGTGTATATATATTGTTTATATATATATATATATATATATATAGATATATATATATATATATATATATATATATATATATATATATGTAATAAATACAATATACAGTTATGGACACAGAAACGTAGAATTTTAGTATTACCGAATCAAGTATGGTCCTTGAAAATGTACATGGTTTCGGAAATACTTCACACTTTTACTAAATTATCATCAATCATTTTTATTTATAATTATTTTTCATGATGTTAAATTTATGGGCCCAGGACAGGTATAGCTCCATGTGCTGTTTTTAACAGTTTGAATCTTTACATCTATCACACTATTCATTGACATACTCCATGTATATCAATGCAGGGAACAAGGGAATTAGTGCCTTAAGTACCTGTATTACACATATATGATTTATAAACACCTATAAAATAATAAGTATAAAAATTAAACATTTAATTTAATCTTAGGGCGGAGTTACAGGCATATACCAGTCTTTCACTAAACTGAAATCCATTTTTCAATTGCTTACCTTATACAGGCGGCCCTCGACTTTCGCAGATTCTACTTTCGCACAATTCGCTATTTCGCATATTTTTAAAAATTCAATTTTTTGGAGAGTAAGAAATAAAAGAGTCAACAATGAAAGGTTCCTGGAAACAATTATGCCCACAAATGATGAGTGATTTTATAAATTCTGAAGAAACTCCCGAAACTATCACAGATGAAATAGTTAGCTTAATAATGAATGAACTAAACTTGGACGTCAACAACGAAGATGTTAATGAGTTGATTGAATCTCACTCAGGACCTCTGTCAAATGAATACTTAATTGAGCAACAAGAGTTAAATGAAATACACAATGAAAGTGAGGAAGAAGAAGCTGATAAAATCGTCAAGACTTTGATAATCAAAAATATGAATGAAGTCTTTATGCATCTTGACAAATTTTTGACTATCATGGAAGAATATGATCCCAATGGAGAACGTATATCTCAAGTACATAGGGCGATTGAGAAAGACACAGTATGTTATAGAACTTTTTATCAAGAAAAGAAAAAAAGGGATGGTACTCAACTAACTCTTGACAAGTTTATAAAGAAACACCTGAAAGCACTTAAACACGCCTCGTTAACTTAATTATGTATATTGATAAATAAATATTATTATTGATAAATAAATATTTTAAAATACAATTTTTGATGTTTTTTTTTACATCCCTCTACTTTCGAACATTCAACATTCGCATACATTTTCAGGAACCAATTACGTGCGAAAGTCGAGGGCCGCCTGTATATGTAACAGGGAAAGAGGGATATTTAATACCTATTTAGTACCAGTTCTAATTATAATGGAATTTTTCTCCAGCATAACGTTGAATCTGTTTTATTTTTACATATGCTCTTCAGTCCATTTTCAATTAAAATAATTCACTGGTATTTGAAATACAAGTAAATAAATCTCTATAAAAATTATATATATATATATATATATATATTCAAACCTATTTTTGTGCGGTGGATAGGGACCGCATAAAAGAAAATGCATAAAAAAAATCGCACAAAACTTCACGAGTAGCTATAAAAAATAGTTTTAGCAACACAATTAAAAAGTATTTTTTTATGCGGTGAATAGGGACCGCATAAAAAAAGTCTCACGTAGAAAATAACTCAAAACCTTACGAAATAACTAGGAATTGTTTTTTTAAACGAAATCAAGACACGAGGCTTGGCAACTACTTAGAATCTCGCCAAACCTTTTGGTATCTGATTTAGAAAATACACATGCGAACATTTTTAAATATTTTATTTACATATGTACTTATTTTACACATACAAAACTTTTCAAAACGTATAACCATTATCCTTCGTAGTCTGACAATACGCGAACTTTCTTGTGGTAAATTGGTTCAAAATCGCTTTCGTCACTTGAAGATACTACCTCGCACTCGTTTAGAGTTGACTTTTTTTCAGTTACCATGTAGTCGGTGATCAGTTTTTGAGACGACTGTTGTTTCACTAGACGCTTGTATATGTCTCGGTAGCCAGATATACAAGATTGAAGCTCTTTTTGGAATTTTGAAGTTCTTTCAGAATTGGCATCGAAAAACTAAATGGCCGATCAAACCTACTAAATTTTTTTTATTGATAACTTCGTCAATTATGTTCCCATTTGATTGAAATTTTCATATACCGCACAAAAACAGGCTTGAGTGTATATATATATATATATATATACAGTAATCATATTAACTATGTTTATATATTTAAAATATAGAAAAAAATACTATAAAAGCTCTTACTTTTCACCTAAATACCCTGGCTCGCACTCACATATTCCAGTCATCGGGTTGCACTGTTTCCCGTGGCAGTCGCATCTACTTTTGCAATTCGGACCCCAACTGTAAGCCGAGCAAACTTCACCACAGGTCGATCCTGTGTAGCCTGGAGGACACTGGCACTCTCCAGTTATAGAATCGCAGACTCCTCCATGCTCGCAGTTACAGTTCTTCGAGCAATTTTCTCCATATGTTCCATTGGAACACATATCTTCACAGTATTTTCCGGTGAAACCTTGAGGACAAATTTTATTTCAATACAAATTAAACAATTTCGTGCATATTTTTGTAAAAGAACACCTCTAAATAAAAAATACGTGTCTGATTGATAGTAAAGGAAGTTATTATTACCTTGATAGTGCATATCTCTAATACTGAACACTTTGGAAAGAATTTTACTCCTTACTATTCGAAAGCTTTCTTTTTTAAATTTACTTTATGTGCTAACAGAGTGTAAACTTGAATGGGACCAGTGGGAGGATTAAAATTTGGATAAATTAATAACCTCTGTACATTGAGCTTTTTCGCTTCACCTTGCTTATTTGATAATGAATTAAATCGACGATTCGCATTATTCAAGGTATTAGTCATTGGTGATTCGTATAATTTTTCTATATTTGTAAGCCGATCCGGTGGTCGAGCGGTCAGGGGCACGCGTTTCCGTCTGATCGCTGGATTGCCGGGTTTTGGGATCGAATCTTGCCAGCGGGCATGGATATTGAGTTGTCGAGGCAGTCAGGCTTCCGCCCTTAAGGAGCCTCAATAAAAGTGAAGCTACAAATCTCTCTCCCCTTCGCTAGGGGTCTAGTGGACGCGGTGCTAGGGCTCCTTCACCACGGGGAATTAGTAACAACAACAACATAATTTTTCTAACTTACCAAGTGAGCACAGACATTCTCCAGATGATGTTATGCATGTTCCTCCGTTTTTACAGTGACAGTATTCGGCACAGTAAGTTTCATCCCAGTGACTTCCCGGCAAGCATCTGCGACATCTAAAGGACAGTATTTTTATAACTGTTATCAATTTGTCACACAAAAACAATTTCAGAGTGCACGAAGCTCTACTCATGATTTGATTTGTCATGAGTTTATAATAACGAAACTTTGATCATAAAAAGGCACAACCATGCATGCAATAAATATCATAATTTAAATATGTTATATATAAAATACAATCTGAAAATTATTGTTAGTTATTTATCAAGCATTGAAGCAATAGAACACATTAAGCAATAGAGCACATTAAGCAATAGAACACATCCACAATGAAATCTAGGTTAATGCCTATGATATTTGGAGCATTTTGCCGCCGGCTGAACCCACGGACCCGGTATGCAAGTTAATCGAAAATCTCGACACTTCACAGATAGAGCGTTTCCTAGAATGAAATAGAAATGTCCACCCCTGTATCCAATTGTAGCTTCACACATGTAATACCTCACAGGATTATCGGATTTCGAAAATCAAACATTTCGACAGAATTCGGATTTGACTCTCCGTTTAAAGTTAAAGGCGTTTAAAGGAGCTCTACGAGACGTCTCTGGGCAAAGCATGGCAATGTGCTCTAACTGACCGCATCGATAGCATTTCAAAATCTCGATTCGTGTTTGCTGTTTCTATGTTCCTTTCGGTTGTTATTTAACTGTCATGCTTCTATTGCAGAAATGCAATGGAAGCATGCCAGTTAAATAACAAGGGCACTAGATAAGTAATGAATTACAACAGTACGTTTGTCAATAAATGCTTACTTTAACTCTTTTAGATTTGGTATGCATTTTATGTATTTTACAAACCTCGAACCATAGTATCCCGGTGCACATGAACAAGTACCATCCACATGATCACATAGCTGACGACTGGTGCAGTTACAAACATTAGAGCAATTCATTCCGTAAGTGCGCTCTCTGCAGGGTTGTCCACAAATATTTCCACGAAATCCAGGGGAGCACAGGCAGATACCAGAGGATGGATCGCATGTACCGTGGATACAGGGACATCTTTTGGAGCAACTGTCGCCATAAAATCCTTCGGGACAAACTTCCTCACAAAGTTTTCCTGTAAATCCTAGAAGACATATTTATTTTTAAATTTTGCAAAATACACTGCTAAAGAAATTAAGAGATAATTTGACAAAACGTACCTGCATAGATGAAGCACGGTGTAAATCAAGACTAGTGCAATAAGATGAAAAGTTGCAAAACAGAAAAAATTTTTGCACGTGGAGCTAGACCGTTCTGGCTCTTAATTTTTTTTTTTTTTTTTTTTTTTGGAAAATGAATAAAATGAAAAAAGTGAAAAGCATTATGTTAGAAAAAAGGAATTTTCTAACATAAATTAAATATATATATATATATACATATAAATGATTAGTTTAATATTATGACTGCTCCTCGTAATAAACTCAGATTTCCTAATCTTTTAAGATCCTAAGAAAATTTCTAATTTCTTCTATATTCAGAAAAATTCTAGTACAATTTATTTAAGGAATTGTCCAGTACTCCTTTTTTGTCCGTGGTCTATTTAAGTGACTTGTAATTTTTTCTCTTTATATTTGTCCATTTCTTAGCCTTTGTGGCTCTTACGTGTCGTTTAGGCTCATTTTTCGTTTTGTTTGGTTTCGTTTATTCTTGACTAGCCGCTTTTGCCGACCAGCCTGTTCGCTATCCTGGGAAAATTCTGACCGTGGCAAATTATGATCGTCGCAAACCCGCTGGCGCGACCTACCAGAAAGGTGTAAGGTAACTGTTTGGACGGCCAGGAAGTGCCACCCAATTTAGACCGGAACTCATTGGGGGAGGCATCCACTAGGACTCTACCCTCCTTCCCCTACCACCAACCTCTCGGAAGGACTTACGGTTCCACATGTTTAACGTGATTGTACTCCGCGTGAACACGGCGGCAGTTTCGGCAGTGGCGGGAATCGAACTCGGGCCTACTGAATGCAATTCCTGCGCGTAACCACTTGGCTACCGCGCCCTCCGAGACAATCTCCATAACTTTCTTCTTATTCACCCAATTTAGACCGGAACCCAGAGGGGGAGGCATCCACAGGGACCGTACCCTCCTTCCCCTACCACCAACCTCTCAGAAGGACTTACGGACCCACATGTTTAACGTGATCGTACTCCGCCTGAACACGGCGCCAGTTTAGGCACTGGCGGGAATCGCTAACCACTGGGCTACCGCGCCCTCTGCGACAATCTCCATAACTTTCTATTTATTCATCCAATTTAGACCGGAACCCAGTGGGGGAGGCATCCACAGGGACCGTACCCTCCTTCCCCTACCACCAACCTCTCGGAAGAACTTCCGGACCCACATGTTTAACGTGATCGTACTCCGCCTGAACACGGCGGCAGTTTAGGCACTGGCGGGAATCGCTAACCACTGGGCTACCGCGTCCTCCGCGACAATCTCCATAACTTTCTTTTTTTTCAGTCCAATGTAAATTTGTTTTGATCCGTAAGTCCTCGGAAGGACTTACGGACGTGAACATGGCGGCAATTTTGGGAATCGGACCCGGGCCTACCAAGTGCAAATCCCGCGCGCTAACCACTGGGGTACTTCGCCCTCCGCGACATTCTCCATAATTTTCTTTTTATTCACCCAATTTAGACCGGAACCCAGTGGAAGAGGCATCCACTGGGACCGTACCCTCCTTCCCCTACCACCATCGTCTCGGAAGGACTTACGGTTCCATATGTTTAACGTGATCGATAGTATGTGGTTAGCTATAGTAAGTGGCTGCTATAGTAACCTCTCAAGGTTATTATAGCAGCCACATCAAGAGAAAAGACTCTCGCAATTTGGTTTATTTTTTCATTATATGACTTACAATTTAGCAATATAGACACACGTTTTAAATGGATTATCTCTTAGATTGGAATTAAATTAATTCAATATTGATTAAATTAAAAAAGCCGATATATAACTTACAATTAAGCAATATAGACACTTTTTAAATGCATTATCGCTTAGATTAGAATTAAATTAATTCAGTATTGACTCAATTAAAGAATCATTTTATTACTTTTAATGCTATTGTATACAGGAAGTTCATATATATATATATATGATATATATATTATATATATATATATATACATATATATATATATATATATATATTATATATATATTATATATATATATATATATATATATATATATATATATATATATATATATATATATATATATATATATATATATATATATATATATATATATATATATATATATATATATATATATATATATATATATATATATATATATATATATATATATCTTTATATTTCACAAAAAAAAAATCCATAAATATCAAATTAGTGAGATTTTACATTCTACGGCATAAATATACCTTTAAATCGGTATACAACAATTTAAGTTTATTTAGTCTTTCAGATCTATAATTGTTATATTAGATCCATTTTTATGAAGGATAAAACTGAGTGTAAATATATATTGTTCACAACCCACTTAAAACTGTAAGTCACAGACAATTTATCTCATGTGTGTACAAAAAATAATAATATAATTTTACTCTAAATAATTTTGAAATGCAGATTTTGGTGAGAAAATTTTACAATTTGCCATTATTTTTAACGAATTTTTTTTAAACTTCTATTTCGTAGGATTTAGATGTTTAAAAATATATAGTGGCTAATATGGATGCAGCATAAAATTAAGGAGGAGGTAGGGTTTATGAAGGATTTTCAGTTCTTGTTCGGGAGAGAGATGTCACTTCCTATTCAAAAATTTATATCTTCATTTTAACATCTGTTTTTCAGACTTTGCTTTAGGTACAGCTTAGATGAAGACTGATATAGATTAAACATTGAATTTCGGAGGGGTTGGTAGGGTTCACTAAGGATTTTCTGGTCTGAATATGTAACTTCTGGTTTTTCCAATAATTCATATGACTGTATGAAATAAGTGTGTTAAAAAGTATAGAAATACTTAATAGTTATTTCGAAATTGAAGTGTACACATCACTTTCCATTGCATAAAAGCTTTTTCATATTTTTATAATTTTTTGTATTAAAAATTTCAATTTTGCCAAACTTAGACGTAAAAATGATTGTAAAATATATTACTAATTTGAATGAACGATTACACGTACATAATTTGCTGGAAATGTAATTGGCCAGAGAATTTTTTAAATGCAAAGTGCAATTAATTTTGATATTTGTTTACCATATTTAAATTAGGAAATATTTTTATTTATTTTCCAATAACATTTAAAATTCTTCAATTTAATAATAAAATATTTAAAATTAAAATTATTTAAAAGTATAAAAGCATTAAAATTTTACCTATTTTTAAATTTTTAAGAAAATTTACTTGAAACTATCACGTCGTAGAACCCCAAGGGTTCCGCAGAACAAACACATCTTGAAAAACGCTGCATTATCCTACGTGTGTCGGAAAAGCAACATTGCTCCTACAAACTGAAAAATGTCAAGCAAATTTCCTTAAAATGTTACAAATTTTGCATTTTTAAAATGACAGATATTTCCTCCTTTCAAATAATCTTCAAATTTTGTTACGGATTCTTGTACTATATAAGAATTGAATATTATACGGATTCTACACATATATTTTCTCCGAAATCTTAGAATCGTTTTATTCAAATAATAAATTATATGTATGTGTGTCGAACATTTCTTTAACTAATTTCAAACAATCCGTATGCAGTACACAAAGTTCTTAAATACATGTATTTTAATAGTATTACTTGAAAACCACATTAGTCGGATTGTTATTTGATTTATAAATAATCAAACCAGTATTTGAAATACTACTGTATACTTTGATAAGTTACTTAACATCTTCCCTAATAATCTGATACAAATAATCTTCTAAACAATCTTCTAGATAATCTGTTACAAATAATAATTTTCTAAGTAATTTGATACAAATGTATCTAACGACATTCTCATACGCAATCTAATATGCAATCAAATTATAAACAATATTCTTTATTAAACAATTCGTCTTTCCTCTCCAACTGCAGGTATAGCCAGAATAAACCAGAACTCGCGATAAAACGACGTTTCGCGTGTGGCATGAGAGATTACTTCTGAATGTTCTGAATCGGCATACGTTCTGCCTTATCGCAGGAGAAACCCCGGTTAAGAAATGCGTTAGCGGATCGCCGAGAAATTGAAATTCGGAAAATCTTAAAATCCCGATTCTGTGGGCAATACGGAATATTTCTTGACCAGATTGGACTTGTAAGAATGCCAGATCTTTGACATTTCTAAAAATGTAAATTATTAGTCGAAATTATGAGTACTTTTTACTATGAGAGAATTTAAAAACCAAAAATCGTTTTTTTGAGCCAAAAGTTACTTTTGTTTTATAATCTTTAAAAAATATTAGAAATCGAAATTGAAATTTGAAATTGATAAACTTTTATTCGTAATTGTCTGCTCTTTCCGGTGGTGTGATTTGTTTTTTCCTACAACGTTTGGATCGTGGAGAAAAAAGGGCAAAAAACGGTCGAAATCGCATAAAACATTAAATAACAAAAAAATAATTAAAATTTTAAAAATCGGATTTCACGTGTCCCCTTCCCACCCCCCGTGTCTCCGATTGCCAAATTTCGTAGCTCTCCGACGCGCGATCGCTGAACGCATAGTGTGTAAGAAAGACAGACAGACAGACAGACAGACAGAAAAACAGACAGACAGACAATGTCTTTTATTATATAGACTAGCCGCCTTTGGGAACCAGCCTGTTCGCTACCCTTGAAAATTCTGAACGTGGTAAACTCGCTGGCGCGACCATCCAGAAAGGTGTAAGGTAACTGTTTGGACGGATAGGAAGTGTCACCCAATTTAGACCGGAACCCAGTGGGGGAGGCATCCACAGGGCCAGTACTCCTCTTCCCCTACCACCAATCTCTCGGAAGGACTTACGGTCCCACATGCTTAACGTGATCGTACTCCGAATGAACACGGCGGCAGTTTGGTCAGTGACGGGACTCGAAACCGGGCCTACCGAGTGAAATTCCCGCACGCTAACCACTGGGCTACCGCGCCCTTTGCGAAAATCTCCATAACTTTCTTTTTATTCGCCCAATTTAGACCGGAACGCAGTGGTGGAGGCATCCACAGGGACCGTACCCTCCTTCCCCTACTACCAACCTCTCGGAAGGGCTTACGGACTCATATGTTTAACGTGATCGTACTCCGCGTGAACACAGCAGCAGTTTTGGCTGTGGCGGGAATCGAATCCGGGCCTACCGAGTGAAATTCCCGCACGCTAACCACTGGGCTACCGCTACCTCCGCGACAATCTCCATAACTTTCTTTTTATTCATCCAATTTAGACCGGAACCCAGTGGGGGAGGCAACCACAGGGACCGTACCCTCCTTCCCCTACCACCAACCTCTCGGAAGGACTTACGGTCCCACATTTTTAACGTGATTGTACTCCGCGTGAACACGGCGGCAGTTTTGGCAGTGGCGGAAATCGAAACCGGGCCTACCGAGTGAAATTCCCGCACACTAACCACTGGGCTACCGCGCCCTCCTCGACAATCTCCATAACTTTATTTTTATTCACCCAATTTAGACCGGAACCCAATGGGGGAGGCATCCACAGGGACCGTACCCACGGAAGGACTTACGGACCCATATGTTTAACGTGATCGTACTCCGCGTCAGTAGCGGGAATCGAACCCGGGCCTACCGAGTGCAATTCTCGCGCGCTGACTCCCCGCGAGCTAATTTAAATTTTATTATTAAGCTCTTAATTCTATCATCCTCGTTCCATCGTTCCATTATTTAAAATATCCATAAAATTAAAATATTCATTTTAAAAAGCCATAAATTAAAATATCCTTTTAGAAAATCCATGTCGTTCTATCAATCATCCATATCGTTCCACCAATCTATAAATATAATACTTTCAAATACATCACCACAATTCAAACCACCATAATTCAATCATTTAAATTATTTAAAATATCCATTTAAAATATCATATAAATAAAATAATTTCACCCGATGTATCCAATACATATGCTAAGCTCTTATTTCGTTTAAAACCGAAAGGGCGGTCTCCATAGAGACTGGTTAAAAACTACTGCCGAGGGGAGAAATGCCGTTGAAGAACTCAGCGGATTGCCGTAAAATATAAAATCATGACGTCTTTAAAATTGCGATCCTGCGGGCTATTTTCATTATTTCTTCACCAGATTGGTCATATAAATATAATCATTTCACCCGCTGTATAAAATACATATATCAATTCATTTAAAACCGGAAGGGCGGACTCCATGGAGACGGTGCCGAGAAATTGAAAATCCTTAGGTCATTAAAATCGCGATCCTGTGGATATTTAAAATTATTTCTTGACCAGATTGGACTTGTAAGAATGCCAGATCTTTGACCTTTCTAAAAATGTAAATTATTAGTCGAAATTATGAGTAGTTTTTACGATGGGAAGATTTAAAAACGAAAGTTGGTTTTTTGAATCGAAAGTGACTTTTGTTTTAAAATCTTTAAAGAATATTATAAATCGAAATTGAGATTTGAAATTGATATATTTTTACTCGCAATCGTCTACTCTTTCCGGTGGGGTAATTTTTGTTTTTTTCTACGACGTCTGGATCGTGGAGGAAAAAGGGCAAAAAACGGTCGAAATCGCATAAAACATTGAATAACTAAAAAAATAATTAACATTTTAAAAATCGGTTTTCACGTGTCCCCTCCCCCCCCCCCCGGGTCTCTGATTGCCAAATTTCGTAGCTCTCCGACGCGCGGTCGCTGAACGTATAGTGTATAAGACAGACAGACAGACAGACAGACAGACATTGTCTTTTATTATTTAAGAAGATAAGACTTGACTCATATTGGTGGATTGTTCTTTATTCTGTTTTCGGATTGGCTCTCTCAAGTGGACTCTTCATCCGGGACTTGCGTATATAAACACCTCTGTTTCTTGTATTTGTGCCCATTTCGCTTTTATGTTTGGCGGTTTTCTTTCACCGATGAAGGGAATCCAGTGTATCTTCGAAAGAGCTGTATGCCGCATTATTATTTTATTTGTGATTTTATGCATTGTTCAAAAGTTTTCTTGTATAGAGCTACATCTAGAGACTTTTCATATATATATATATATATATTATAGTAAATACAAAAACAAATTTAAAAAGGTTGGGGATAGAAAGGAAGAGGGGGAAAAGAAGGGAGAGTGTTTACAGGAACAGTAGTAAAAAGGCTCATATTATATGTATATAATAATGCTCATGTTATATATATATAATATGAGCATTATTTCTGTAATACAATTTACAGTAATGAACACAGAAACGAAGAATCAGCATTAACGAACCAGGATGGCCCTTGATAACGTGCATAGTTTCGGAAATGCTTTTTACTTTTTTCATTATATTCATTTTCAAAAAAAATTTTGGGGGACCCAAAAAGGTCTAGCTCCACATGCAAAAATGTTTTTTTGTTTTGCAACATTTCATCTTATGCACTATTCTTGATTTACACCATGTATGTTTATGCAGGGAACAAGGGGATTACGACCTTAAGTACCTGTGTTATATATATGATTTATAACACAAATAAAAATTTAATCTAAGGGTGTAGTTAAGAGATTATATTAACAGTCTTTACCACATGCCATTCGTTTTCAATTCCTTAACTCATATATAGAACAAGGTAAAAGGGGTATGTTATACCAATTTAGTACCTGTTTTATTTATATTGTTTTATTTATAATGTTTTATAATGTTCTCATCATCATCTTCACAAGCTTGTAGTATAGTTACTTTTGATGCCAAATAATCACTTCAGACCATCTTATTTTCACTTTTGCTATACAGAACATTTCAATAAATGATCAATCTCTGGTATATATAATACAAGTAAATTAAAATTCTCCAATTATTTATATATATATATATGTATGTGTACAGTTTGTGTTCTTTAGATCCTTCAAAATATTTTCTACTACAGAAATCAGGTTGTGTTTTCCATCTTTACCTAAACGTAACCAAGATTTCGGAGAGAAAAATGTGTGTGTGTGTGTGGGGGGGGGGGGCTGAATGTGGAGAGGAGGGGATGTTACAGTGCTGGATCGTATTTTCCAGTATTAAGATTTTGGAGAATTAACGTAATTTTTCCACCAACAGAAGAAGAATATAAGCATTAATATATAATTAGAATATAAGAATATAAGCATAATACTATACAAATAAGCACAATAATAATAGTAATACTAATAATGATAATAACTGTAGGTGGTGTTAGGAGGAGAGAGAGAATTTGGGGTCATAACCCTTCCCCTGTTGGTTGAAGGCCCAGACCACACAGCCAACCCTAAGGTTAACGACAGTTTGGACCACTCATTCCTTGGACCACTCATTCCCAACCATACAACTGTGTAGAGAAGGGGGAGATTCGATTTATGCCTCACCCATCTTCACCCCCTCCCCTCTAAATTCCGTATAAAAATTCACGAATTCTGCGAAAAGGCGCTACATCCAGTAAAAATTGTTCGATTTAGATTTTAAAAAAAACCATATCTACATATTGGCTACATATTAGAAATCAAATTTCATCAAAATCGAATAAGCTGTCCTAAACTTGTGCTGTTTAAAACATTTTGACATTGGGGTAACTCAACAGGAAAGCTGTGCTTCAAAAAAGTCTCTAAATAAATGTAGCTCTATATAAAAAACTAAAATTATAGTTTACACTTTCTTTATCAAAATCATGTCAATTTATTTTCACTTGCTCAGCAAAAATGTCTGAATTTTCACCACCTAGCTGATAACTATGAATAATTTATTAATTGATAGTTGCATATTTTTACAAAAAATATCAATTTTGGCATCAAGTCAAAAAGGAAGCTCCGACTTATGTTGCCTTTGATACGGATGGATTATTTTCTTCCAGTTCTATGCCCGTTGTAACTCTGTTACTGGGTGAATCTTGAGAGCATAATTTTTATTGTAGTTTGCCTTTGTGTATACATTTAGTGTGTGCAAATTTCATTTTTTATCAGACCCCACCACCAGAGAAATTTGATCTTAAACATTTTTTTTTATTTTTTCTCTATACTAAGGCATCAAGTATAAATTTTCACACGCAATAGAAAGAGAACTAGTAGTACATAGGTACTTGTAGAAAATATTCAGATGTAAGACTTTCTCCCCTTCCTATAAAAATTATGCCTTGAAAAGTCAATATTAACAAATACGTGATTGAACTTTAGACCTTAATTTTGGCCATAAGAAAACAGCCTAGATAAATGACGCATGATCAGATTTTTAGCTTAGGTTCTGCTCAAGGCAACGGATTTTGACCATGGTCCTGGGACGTAAAAAAGCTGAGATAGTGTTTTGCTTTAGTGTAAAAGTCTAAACTGACTGAAAACGAAATGCGCCACGGCACAATCATGGACAACATCTCTAAAAATCACAAAATTAAAATGCTGGTGATTTTAAAATATAAACATATAGGGGTGATCACTCATAAAAAAAAAGTTAAGGATGGTCAAGTACTAATTAAAGATTTTCTTTATCACTTGAAAGAATTGACCGGTTTACGTAGTCACTATTTTATTAAAAACATCAATTACTTCGATTCCTATTAAAACTATATACATAAATAGAATAAAGACAATTTAATAAAAATATTTATGCATGCCTGAAATGATTAATTTAAAATTCTGTGCAGCAATATATTTAAAAATTTAATAGATTTTTGGTTTTTATCATTTAATTTTTAGAAAATAATATAACTTACCCTTTGGGCACTGGCACGTGGTGCTATTATGAACTATACCATTATTCTCGCATGTTATGGATGCTAAAAAATTCACAAAACAAATAAAATTGTTAAATAAATTACATATTATATTTTTTAAATATATTTCCTACATTTTAAGTATAAATAGCTATATGTATAAATATTGTATTAACCAGTATTGGAGGCAAACATCAATCTCCTTTTCCAGGAAAAGAAAACGGAGTACCAATACCTACAAAAGCAAGTAGGTTAGCCTTTTATTGGTTCTGGTACTAAGTCGTATTACCCAAATAAAGGAGAAGGATGATCTTTGCCTCCGAAACCAGTTAATACTTTTAATCAACCTTGTATACTGTTAAACTAACAAAGTATTTATTTTTTAGTTCGGCAAAATGTTCGATTTCCAAACACAAGTTTAATGGTTAAATTCTCAATCTTGCATGGCTGCAATACGTTTTTGTAAATTATGCAACAGTTTATTTTAAAGCAAAATCGATTTTGACTTACCTCTCCTTGGCTGCATTTATTTTTTTATACAAAAATGTGTATTAGTTCGATTATATGTAATGAAATTAAAACAAAATCATGGAGAGAACTTAAACCTCTTCCATATTTGTCCCATACTTGCTTGATGGTATTGAAGTCGGGTGACCTCTATAGCCATTCCATACGAAGCAGAGTTTCAGATTTTAAGTACTGGGTGGCAATGTGAGCCCTGCTAACTCGTGCGTTATCGTCCACAAAAATGGCATCAGGACTCATATCCACAAGAAATGGGCGAAAATATTGAGCAAGGATGTCATCCCTTTACCTTACTGTAGTCACAGAAACGCGAGGGAAGATGTGGAGATCAATCAGCAATCCTTGCTCAAACCATCAAACCACCGCCTCTGTTTGCATGAATTTTGCCAGATCAATAATCACCGGGTGTCACTCTGTACACCAAAACGTAAATCATCCGTAACCCATTGTTGTGGAGTCCATTTGAGGTGATCGCGATCCCAGTTTAAGTGGTTCCCTCTGTATATTGACTAACTATTGACATTTTGTGCTCCGGCTACTTCCGACTGTCGATAGCTTCCTTCGAGACGCCCTATTACCTCTCATCGCTTGACGTTCGTCAGATGATGTCATCTACTCATTTCTCAAAATTTGGTTATTTCGATTTTTCTTTTGGAATCCGTAACGCGGTGATACAGGCCGTTTTTATACCTAACACGTGTCCTTGTTAAAAACTGTTGGTATGCAAAATGTTTTCTGCGGGCTAGTGTCCACGTGTGTGCGCTTGTCATGTATGCATATAGCCTCGTGCTATTAATGTCTTTACCCCAGTTAGTATCCTGCGCGGTCTTTGTCCTCTTCATTTGAAATCGGTGCTCAATATCTCAGTGTCCACTGAATCCGTGCTAGGTTGCTTTTCGACATGGTTAATTTCGTCGAGAACCATTGTAAAGAATCTTGCTGTCTCAACCGGGAATCGAACCCTGGATCTCCGAACTGGCTAGCCGACGCTCTACCGTCGAGCTATTAGGGCGAAATTGCTAGCTCTTATCTTCAAAGTGGACTTTGCAACACGCGCGGCTTAACAGATGTGAAAACTAAACACTAGATCAATCGAAATGGGAAATGATTGCAAAGAGTACTTGATAAATAGATTTATGCAAACTTGAAAATAGATATAAAATGAGGTCGCTTCATACAATTAACTTAAAAAAATTGCAGTGTTGCATGCTTTCTTACTTTGATATAGATGTTTTAGTTATCATACACTTTGCTTGTATTCTAAAACTGATTATAATAGAAGTCTACTTAAGTAATATTAAATATGAATGTATGAAAAAGGCCAATGGAGATTCACAGATTATTTTTCCTGCATTTATCAGCCTTTACGAAAGTATTTTCCTATCGCATGTTCTTAAAGATGAATAACTTTGAAATATAAAACTTACGAATGCAGGAATATCCTTTTTGTTTAAACCCTTCACAGCAGTATTCCACAATATCAGTTACCGTTTTATCTTCTTTCCTATAATCTATTCTGTACATTGTTCTGGAGATAGAAAATGTAAAAATATCAAATATATAATTTTAACTTCAAATATTGTACATTATTTTAATGTCAATTCATTAAATTACATACAACATAAAACTCAAAATTAATTACTTTTAATGCCTATATAACAGAAAATTACAATAACCTCTTTTTAATGCCATAGCAAGTAAACTAAAAGATATATATATATATATATGAACAAGTTTGCTGAATTATTTTTACTGCCCAGAGTATAAACTGAATTGCACAATTGCACATTAAGTAAAAATATTTTTAAAGGAAATAATTAATCACGTTTACATAAACTCTTAAAACTCTACTTTTTACATAAATTCTTGAAACTCTAATACGTAGAGAGTTTTAAAAGTTTCGCGTTATTACGTTTAGAATTCGGAATTGTGGGTGGTGACATGGATTAAGAGAAAGGTCACCAGAAGGTGATTGTCAGAATTTTTACTTGCCACACTTATCTGAATAGTCCCCCTTTTGTCGGTAGCGACCATTAATTTTTCCTCCGCCAACCTGTACACTCTTTTTAAACATTAATAATGCTATTAATAGCTGCTTTGATAGCGGTTACATTATGTCGAACAAGTGATGTCGAACTGCGGAGTTGCGTGCAAATGTCCAATGACAGAAAGCTGTCATAAAAAAGGAGGAAGGATTTGTGTTGGGTGAAATGCAGAGATGCCATAAAAATCGCATCTCTAAGTTTCCTTTTAAAATATAAATTAAATACTATTTAATGTTTAGACCCTTCTTATTATTAATGCGTAACAATGAGTTTAAAAAACATTCCATGTAAAGGATAAGGAAGACCTCAGCAACGTATTTAAAAACACAAGTAAAAGAATAATGCAGCATACACCTGTTTCGAAGAATACGTTGGACCTCCTTCGTCAGTGCTAGACAACCAATAAACCCGAAGTCAAAGGGTCATTTTGTCTTTTTGACTTTAAGTTTGTTGGTTGTCTAGCACTGACGAAAAGGAGGCGGCGTATTCTCGAAACAGTTATATGCTGCATTATTATTATGTTTGTACTTAAATACGCTGCTCAAGTTTCCCTTATTTTAATCAGATAAGAGGATTTGATATCTAGAACGTGCCGAAATGGCTCTTTGTTTCACTTATAGAGCTTTTTAACACTTTACATAGTTGAAAAGTGTTTATGACTTTGTTCATTCTGTCTGTCTATCTGTCCTTTCGCACGATAACTACCTTAAAAATGACAACACCAACATATCAAAATGAAATTTTAGTATGTTGGTGAGACGGTTTGTGGGACATATGGGAATGTAAATGAATAATATCACCCAATTAGTTTTGGATTGAACCCGAGTTGAAAAAATGAAATATATTAAAGGGACCGGACCTAATTTTTCAAACATGTTTTAAGCTAAGTTAAAATTCACAAATTGCTTCGAAAATTTTGGGAAATATTCAAGTTATCCCTTAAAATGTAAAAAAAAAATTCAGCAAAATATGTTCGGAAGTTTTTTAAATAAAAATTAAAATAATAATTACACGATCCACTTCAAAATAAAATATGGCATCCATCTTTTTTTCTCAGAGTAAAAATCGTGATTTTTAAAGTTCTTTTAAATTTATATGTAGTTTTGCATACGTCCTAAAACCGCTTTGTTTTTGAGTATTTTCTGTGCATATATATTCTGTGCCAACGCAATTACAATATATTTGAGTTTAAATGATCACCAAACTTTGATTATTTCTACAACGAAGCCTAATTTTAATGGATGCAGAATGTAAACAAGTGATTGTAAGATGAGTTGTATAAGAATTGCTGAATTTTTTTTCACGCAAAATTATTTAACTCTGGAGTCTGGAATAAAAGTGTATCAATAAAATATTCACTGCTTTTACATAGAGAACCAGACGATTTATATTTCGATGACGTCATTTGAATAAAGTTCCTCTTCTTCGATGATTTTTTAAGTTTTCAAGTAAAATAAATTATTGCAGTTCTGCGGTAATTAAAAAAATATCACAGCTGAATGTATCGAATTTCAGAGATGTTTAAATAAAATGGCATTTCAGTTGGAAAGTGTTTTATAATCAATGCTTTATACATGACTGATCTCTCTTGTTAGAATATATACCGAGGCTTTCAAAAGAGAAGTCGTCCCCTGGAGCTAGGTTAGAAACTAATGATTTAAATTATCCAATTTTTTTTTCCTGATATGAAACTAAGGAAATTTAAACATAAGTGTAATGGAATGCATTTTCACTTTTAGTAAATCCTTTATTCCAATCTCTATTATGGGAACAAGATTTCGAGTTCAGAATTCGAACCTTTCAACTGCAAACCGTGAGTACTCAGGAAACAGACTATACGTTTGTAATAAATATTGAGACCTGTATTGGCATCCCCAAATTTCCCTGTGGAAAGGGTTCATCTGATGGATCAAGGTGCCTAGGTCGAAGTCACTAGATATATCGGATTACTCACGTATCAGACAGCAATATTAGAAAAAAGGGAAATGTAATGTGGGCAGTGCATTATTTTCCTTGTATAATGCAATAAATTTACTTCTTTTACAGTCAAAAAATAATCTATGAGATACACGGTACTGAGCTTTTAATGTTGAATACTACATTTGGCGCTTTTCCGGATGACAACATGTAATACTATTTCAAAGTACTCAATTAACTTATGTTTCACGCAACTCTAAATAAACAATTATCAATATTGATAACATCTTTAATCAGCAATACAGTACATATATTAAAATATTTTTATCATTAATTCATCGATTACGCGCTATTTTCATTCACTTGGCGTCAATATGAAGTGAAATGTCGTCAAGCTGGCAATATTTAGCTATATTATTCGCTAACTCTGCTAGATTATTCACTAACTTTGGTAGATTAATCACTAACTTTTCTAGATGAATCGCCAAGTGTTACAGACAAACAAAAAGAAGAGCTATATTATTCGCTAACTCTGCTAGATTATTCACTAACTTTGCTAGATTAATCACAAACTTTGCTAGATGTATCGCCAAGTGTTACAGACAAATAAAAAGAAGAGCATTTCTTACATACTAGAAGGTTCCCGTAATGGAATTCAAAATTTGCAAAACATTACCCCTCATTTAGCGTCATTTTTATCAACTTAGCGACATTTTTGTCAATTTGGCAACATTTAAAAAAGTCGACAAGTTGACTACATCTCGCCAAATTTTTCGCCAATCGTTACGGACGAAGGAAGGGACAATTCTTATGTTCTTTTCAGGATATTAAATTTTCATCATTTAGTCGTCATTTTCATTAATGTAGAGTCATTTTTATCAATTTGGCGACATTCAGCAACATTTAAAAAGAGTCGCCAAGTTGGCGTTATTTCGCCAAATTCGTTGCCAAAATTTCGCCAAGCGTTATGAAGAAATAGATTGTACTTCCAGTAGATAAAAAATATAGTAAAAAAAACAAATTTATCGCATAATATTACATATGAAAAGTGAAATTATTTCACAATAGTTTATAATTTTCTTTTAATTTTATGTGGTTTTTTGATAAATTTATTTGAAAAATATGCAATACCTCGAGAACAGTTCATGCTAACGTTCAAAAGTTTAGTCAACCATTTTCTAATGAAAAATTACATAATTTATCGCATAAAATAACAATAATTAATATTTTAAGGATAATTTTAGGATAGATGGCCATAGTTTTTACTGATTGAAATAAAAACTCATAGAATGCAAATACAAGAAATGTTTATGCATATTTTAAATTCTTATACATATACTCAACATATTTTGGGCAAAAAATAAGTAAATATTGAGAACAAAAAATGAAAAGCATGGTTTGAAATTAAAATGACAAATGGCCATCTCTCCTTCATGTCGAAGAGAGATGGCCATCCAATACAAAAGAGAAAAATAAAGTTGAAATAGGAAGAAATAATGCACTTCATATAGTTAACCATGAAAAACTCGTAATCACTTGTAAAGATGCAATTCTATCACTGAAAATGAGTGAATATAATTCTAATAAACAAAATTTAAAGGACAATTTCAATCCTTCACTTTTCGTAAAATTTTACCACATTTTTAGCAAAGGTCTTGAACGTTTGTACACGTTTCATGGAGTTACTGAATGCACCTTATGCATCTTATTCAGTCATCCTGTTTGGTTGCGGTAATGTATTCTTCTCCACAGCGAACACAGTGATCCTCATTTAATTCTATTCCCCCTGAATCTGTAATATCCGATAATTTCAAATCTATTTCATCTTCGCTGCTGAAAGTGTCGTGTTTTTGTTTTTTTCTCGCAATTATTTTAGACTTTTTCACGGTTTCAACCTTAGGCCAACGGCCGTACCGTGCTGAAAACACCGGTTCTCGTTAGATCACCGAAGTCAAGCAGCATCGGACGCGGTTAGTACTTGGTGGGTGACCACCTCGGAACGCCGCGTGCTGTTGGCCATCTCGGGTGCGGTATCCCCGTGGTTTGCGCGCTAGATTTGCACGCTGCCACATATGCCGCCGTGTTCATGCGGAGTACGATCACGTTAAACATGTGGGTCCGTAAGTCCTTCCGAGAGGTTGGTGGTAGGGGAAGGAGGGTACGGTCCCTGTGGATGCCTCCCCCACTGGGTTCCGGTCTAAATTGGGTGGCACTTCCCGGCCGTCCATACAGTTACCTTACACCTTTCTGGTAGGTCGGACGGTCTGGGTCATCAACATCAACGGTTTCAACCTTATTTATCAACTTTTTCTGTTTCTAGGATGGAGATTTCCAACGTTTTTCAATATTTTTTGGCGATTTTATATTTTCAGGGCGCACGAAGTTTTTTCCAATATACGTTAAGTACTTTTTGAGTTATATGCATTTATTGAAGTAATGCAAACAGATTTAAATGTCAGGTGACCATGGGATATATATTCACTGTATAATTACCTAATTAATTAGCATATATTTTTTTAATAAAATGTGATAAATGTTTTTTCAGTCTGCTAATTACAACCTTTTAGGCCTATGCACTATGCATATAATGTGCAAAATCCTCATTCCCTATATTTTTGAAATATTGATGAAAAGTGATCATCTCTCCTCGATTTGATGTGACCATCTCTCCAGAAATTGAAGGAGAGATGGCCACCCAATTTAAAGCGTCACTTCGCCATTGCACGTCTTTATTTTACGTTTAGGAACAAAGACTGGATTATATACGTGCCCTAAAAGTCCGTATAATTAAAAAAAAATGGAACGTAACGTATTGCAAAGCATTCAAATACCTAACTCAAGAAAAACATTCAACCACTAAATAAAATAAACATTAATATTTCACTTACCTTTTGTAATCGAAAAACGCAACGACACGTCGCAATGGATAAGCGGCTTGAACTGCTTCCTATGAACGAAGTTCGTACTGCGAGCTATAAATGATTTTGGGAAATATTTAAACTGGCCATCTCTCCTCTATGGCCATCTATCCTAGAATTACTCTATATAAAGTGAACATATTTTACAATAGTTAATGTTTTTTTCAGCTACTTTTTCATAAATTTCTTTGAAAAGTATGCAATATCTCGAGAACGGTTGATGCTAGTGTTTTAAAAGTTGAAGTCAATCGTTTTCTAATGACAAATTACATAGGAAAAAATTATTCACATAACTGTGTTAAAGATTTTGTTTTTTGATGATTTTTTCCAAATTTGATTCGAAAATTTGGGAGGCGGGGGGATGGCTTTCGAACATTCGATTGAGTTTAAAAACTATAGGTTTCCAGTACTCACTGATTGTAATTTTTGTACCAAATTTCTTTCGAATTGCTCCATTCGTTCTTTAGATATCGTTTCTACAGACTCACGGACACAAACACACAGACATCACCTCGGAAACGTTCAATTTGTGTTCAGAGATGCTTGATACTTGCTCTCCCGTCCAAAACTTGAATTTACATTTTCGACCCCGTCGCAATGCTTTCTTTAAACACTGTACTATGTAAGTAAGGAAAGTAACAAGCCCATAATTTCACTAATCTGAAAGTTCTGATAATCAAAGTTTATCTACATCAGCAAATCGCAAATATCAGTAACATAGTATTATTATCTAATATAATTTATTTGTTGTTCATAACTTTAATAACTTCATAAGTAATAAATTTTATTTCTATAATTTTATACATTTTATCCTTCTTACCTGTACTTTGAGCATCTTGGTGGTATGCTGAAACACCAGGTTGTAGTACGAATTTCATATGGCCTAGTATAAGAGATCCAGGTAGATTTGTTGTGCCTGAAATGAGAAGAACTTGTATTAGATTAGAGGCATCTCAAAGAGTTTAGCTCCGCACAATAGAAGTCTGAACGGGCTTAGATCTGACTTGGATTTTTTTCAGACGGTTACTGTCCGAGTCGACCGCGGGCTTAATTAGAAAAAATCGAATTGACCTGGACTGAAATCCAATATTTAAAAAAAAATATATAGAAATTAAATTTAGTATATTGAATATAATTACTTTGTCGATTTGAACTATGTAAATAGTAAATGCTAAGGAAAACCAACGTGTGGCTTAATTCTGGGTACAAAATTGAAAATTCATGTTTTTGGAATATTTAAATAAAAATTGTTTACGTTCGGACCGGGCTGAGAATCAAGGCCTTCTGACACAGTTGGATTCGAGTTCTACATTTGAGAATTTATTTAAATGGAAACTGTTTAAATGGATTTATTTAAATGTTGTGGGCGAAGGTATTGCTGGAAAGTGATAAAATTTTAAAATTACGACCTGCGCAATTCTTTAACTCACAGATTTATGTCAGAGATTTTGACAAAAAATATTTCTCTCAGCATCGCATATGAATTTTGTCCTACGTGGATTTTATAGATTTCTGTCACATCAAATATAAAGGTACTGGATGATCAAGATCATGACAAGTTAGCTGATAACTCATATTAATTTTATCGAAATTGAGCGATAAGTGTACTAGCGATTATGCTATACCCACAACTACGATAACTTCACAAATACCAATATATTTTAACTTGAAAATTTGTGTAACTAATATTTTTAATGAATACGAAAAAAAGTGTGTGTATTAATGAGTGGAGTAGAATGAAAATGAAATTGCTCTCTCTTTATAGTAAGTTATACCAATGCCTTCGGGATCTAGATTCTTTCAAATCCATAGTTTCTTTATTATAGATGTTAGCATAGAATTCCATTGTGCTACGAATCTAAAAACGTGATAATTGGGGTCTTGTGAAGTATTAATTTTCTAGTGATCATTCATTAAAAACAAAACACATAATATATGTTAATGTGATTGTTTTTTATTTAAATCATTCAGTTAAAATAAAACTATTTCATTCCGTGAAACTTTTTTGTGGATAAATACAAATAATAATGTTATTCCTTAGTACAAATTAGCAGTAATTATTTTTATTTATTTGTTTTTTTATTTATTACCCATCCCATCCTGCTCATCTAAAGAATATAGAGCATTTACAAGGTATGGTCGGGAAAAACACATAAAAGCAGAACATAGATATACACAAACATACATTGACAATATACATGAACATACAATATTTTAATGAATACAAATATGATAAAAATAAATAAAAGGATACAAAAATTTAGAAAAATAATTTTGAATGGAAAGTCTGTAAAGTCTAAAGAAATGAAAGAATTTAAAAAAGAAAGCGAAAACAAAAATATACAAACAAAACGAACAGTTCAAAAATTTAACCCATGCTTCATTGATCAGAAGATAATTAAATGCATAGGCAGCTCATAAACCAGTAAATGCATAGGCAACTCATAAATAAGTAAATGAGATAATGTCATCACAAATCCTTTTTGTTATAAGAATGCGATTTTTAATTCTGTTGATAGATTTTTTTTTTTTTTACAAATTTTTTACAATTAAATGAATAGCAATTTTTAGAATGGAGACAATAAAATATATAATAGTCAACATTGCTAAAGTTAATGCAATTAGAAGTTGATTTGATATGGATATAATAAAAGTAATTTATAAAGGGTACATGAACAGTTAAAATGTATATAAAGAATTTATTAAACACCAGAAAAGTCCTCTCGCTTTGTACGCAACACCACGTCCAAGTGCACCACCGCCATGCATGGAAAACAAGAACCGGCGAACATAAATCCCCGCTAAGCTTCCCATCCATCAGCGAACTTGAGGTCACCTAGGAAGAATCCTCCTAGGAAGTTACCTGCTCTGTCGTCTCCCTTCCCATCAGGGACATAGACATGTCTATGAGCAGGAAACGCTCGCCTTCCCTGACTTTTTCTTCATCAGCGCAGTAAATATCCTAAAGAATATATAGGATATCTACAGTTAAGTTGTACACCATTTCTCCGTCTTCCTTGGCATTTTCTCCCGTTCTCTTTGAAACTCGAGGTCTAACTTGAACCGCTTCTTATTTCTCCGAGACAGCCTTTTTCATAACGGAATTCTCGCTTTCCATTCTGAGACCCTGGAGATCCGATACCCGAAAAAATAGTTTAATTTTACTAGCTATGCTTTTCTCTCCAATCTGAATATCGAGGCTTTCTTTCTTCGTTCTTCGACCCAAATCTTCCGTAATGTATCTGTTTGGGCCGCCAAGAAGTGGAGGCAACCAGAGACCATACCGTTCTTTTCCTACCCCCAACCTCTTGGAAGGATTTACGCACCCATATGTTTAACGTGATCGTACTCCCCGTGAAGACGGCGACAGTTTGGGCAGAGGCGGGAATCGAACTAGGGTCGTTCGAGTTCAATCCTCGTACGCTAACCACTAGACTGTTGCGCCCGAATAGCCAGGCATGGCAGTTCTGGTTTTTCCCAAGTTTCTTCCAATATTCCAATCTAAATTTACCGCGACTTTTTCAAATTAAACCCTTTACTGTTACTTATAAATGACAATGACTCACTTTAAACTCGTTGAATATTTCAAAATTTAAAATAAGCTCTAATACGGAGAGCATCACCAGAATTTCCACTTCTCTCTTCCCTCTTCTGTATCGAAGGCTATCAATTTTTCCTGTGCGTAAGAGGTCTTTGTCAGAGGCTGTCGCAGAAAGTCCGTCAATGGCTAGTGACCATTAAATATACATATACACAATTAATCAAAGTTGTTGATAACCAGTTTTAATAGTTAGCAGGGAAAGGATCTCAAATTGTGTATTTATTGTTTTGAGAAGCAAAGTAATGTAAGTTTTTTGAAAATCTCTTTCTATCGTTACTCCAAATTCGAATTTTCGAAACATTCGATTTTTAGTTGACGCTTTGACTTGGATGCTACAACGGATCGAATGATACCAAAACCAAAATTCTAGCTAGCGTGGAAGTGCTCGATAAGTTTGATACATCACCTCCTCACTTAGTCAGTCAGTCCGTTCAGTGTATAATATATAGATAAATATTCGCGTAAGCACGAAAACCAGTTTTATTTTGATTGATCGTTATTTGGGAAATTTATTAGACCAAATATACAGGGTGTCCCAAAAAGATTGAAACGCGCATTAATTCTTTACCTGTTGGAAATAAGTGGGCAATGTAAATTTCAAAAATGTTGAAAGTAAGGTAGGAAATAAGACGACGTTAATGAAATAGTCCTCTCATTCATTTTCAAAAAGTTAAACTTTTTAAATTTTCATACGACTCCCTTAAACATATTGGGTCAATCAGAAAATTTTTATTTTTAATGCAACAAGATTATGAAAAAAAACCCGCATATCTCTATCTTTAAAATTGAGCAAGTTGTATTTAATTAACAAGAAAGATCAATCATGCTTAAAGCATTGATTATGAAACACTTTCCAACTTCAATGCAATTTTATTTAAAAAAGTCGAAAATGCAATACATTCCTCGGTAATATTTTAAAACTTATCACGATACTACATTGATTTATTATCTTTGAAAACTTAAACCTTCATTGAAAAAAATGAACTTCATTCAAAAGACGGCATTGAAATATAAATTGCGTGGTTTAAATATCTCTAAAATGCAATACATTCCACGGTAATATTTTTAAATCTATCATAATACTACGATAATTTATTATATTTGAAAACTTCATCGAAAACAACTGAAATTAATTCAAATAACGTCATAGAAAAAATAACACGCCTGGATCTCTCTATAAAAGCAGGATTTCATTCATAACTTTCTCAATTTCATTCATCACAATACTATAAAAATTTATTTTATTTAAAAATTAAGACCATGGAGCTACAATTCATAAACTTTATGCTTAAAACTTCATCGAAAAATATCGTCCTTCTGTTTATAAAATCAATTAATATTTCATTCATATCAGCCATGCAGACTCCATGGACTGAATTATTTTGTGTTAAAGAAATACAGTAATTCTAATACAACTCATTCTACATATTTTGCTGTTTACATTTTACATAGGTGAAAAATAGGCTTAATTGTAGAAATAATCAAATTTGAATGAGAATTTAAACTCAAATATATTGTCATTGTGTTGTTTTAGTATGTAGATGCACAGAATTTAAGCAGAAATAAAGTAGTTTTAGGATGGATACAACACTCAATATGAATTAAAAAGAACTTTAAAAAATCACGAATTTGAAACAAAATGGATGCCATATCTCATTTTGAAGTGGGTCATGTGATCGTTTAATATCATGGTCACGTGATCGTTTCATATAAGATGTGTAATTATTATTTTAATTTTTATTTAAAAAACTACTGAATATATTTAGCTGAATTTTTTTTTATATATTTTATGGAACAATTTGACTATTACCTAAAATTTTCGAAGCAATTTGTGAATTTTAAATCCGCTTAAAAAATGTTAGAAAAATTAGGTCCCATAGGGCTCAATGTATTTCATTTTTTCAACCCGGGTTCAATCCAAAACTAATTGTGTGATATTATTCATTTATATTCCCATAGGTCCTACAGACCGTCTGAACAACATACTAAAATTTCATTTTGATTAAGTCATTTTTACGGCAGTTATCGTGCTAACGGACAGACAGACAGACAGACAGACAGACAGACAGACAGACAGACAGAATGAACAAAGTCATAAACACTTTTCAACTTTGTTGTAAAGTGTTAAAAATTGAACATTGTGAATGGGGGCCATATATCAAATTAGAAATGTAAATTTTTCATATATCACAAAAATGATAAAACTGGAGGATATAAGATGATTTTTCAACACTTTACAACAAAGTTGAAAAGTGTTTATGACTTTGCTCATTCTATCTGTCTGTCTGTCTGTCTGTCTGTCTGTCCGTTAGCACGATAACTGCCGTAAAAATGACTTAATCAAAATGAAATTTTAGTATGTTGTTCAGACGGTCTGTAGGACCTATGGGAATATAAATAAATAATATCACCCAATTAGTTTTGGATTGAACCCGGGTTGAAAAAATGAAATACATTGAACCCTATGGGACCTAATTTTTCAAACATTTTTTAAGCGGATTTAAAATTCACAAATTGCTTCGAAAATTTTAGGTAATATTCAAATTATTCCATAAAATATATAAAAAAAAATTCAGCAAAATATATTCAGTAGTTTTTTAAATAAAAATTAAAATAATAATTACACCTCTTATATGAAGCGATCACGTGACCATGATATGAAACGATCACGTGACCAACTTCAAAATATAATACGGCATCCATCTTGTCTCAAAATCGTCATTTTTGAAGTTCTTTTTAATTCATAGTGAGTGTTGTATTCGTCGTAAAACCTCTTTATTTTCGCTTAAATTCTGTGCATCTACATACTGAAACAACGCAATGACAATATATTTGAGTTTAAATGAGTATCCAATTTTGATTATTTCTCTAACGAAGCCTATTTTTCACTTATGTGAAATGTAAACAGCAAAATATGTAGGATGAGTTGTATAGGAATTGCTGTATTTTTTTAATGCTAAAGAATTTAGCTCATGGAGTCTGCATAGCTGATATGAAAGAAATATTCATTGACTTTACCGAGAGAAGGACGATTTTTTGCGATGAAGTTTTAATCATAGAGTTAAATTACTTATAGCTCCATGATCTTAATTTTTAAATAAAATAAATTATTATAGTATTGTGATGAATGACATGAATGGGAAATTATTTATGAATGAAATGCTGCTTTTTTAGAGAGAGCCAGGCGTGTTATTTTTTCTATGACGTTATTTGAACGAATTTCAGTTGTTTTCGATGAAGTTTTTAAATATAATAAATTATCGTGGTGTTATGATAATTCTAAACTTGTTACCGAGTAATATATCACATTTTAGAGATGTTTAAACCAGGCAATTTATATTTCAATGCCGTCATTTGAATGAAGTTCCTTTTTTTCGATGAATGTTTAAATTTTCAAATATAATAAATCAATGTAGTATTGTGAGGAATGTATTGCATTTTAGACATGTTTAAATAAAATTGCATTGAATTTGGAAAGTGTTTTATAATCAATGCTTTAAGCATGATTGATCTCTCTTGTTTTTTATAATATGGTAAAACATGTTTTTGTATGGTTTAATTTCGAAGATTATCCGATATAAATTTTTTTATTAATAATGGAACGTATGAATAATTTATTTATGTTGCAAAAAATATGCATTATAAGTTTTACGAATTAAAAAAAATCAAATTCGTTAACATCGTCGTCTTAACTCGGTCTCCCCTACGTAGAATCAAGTGTATGTAGAAATTTACTTACTTTTCTTCTCGGGTACAGACGTGTTCACCTGAGAGAACTTGATCTTGCGATAGAACGAAGGAAGTAGAACAAAGTAATAGAAAGGGAACGATCACAAGAGATGACAATAACATACTGAATCTGAAAAAAATAACGAATAAAAAGTATTAGTCGTTACTATTAAAACTCGTTCAAACTGCTGACGGAAACAATGTATAAAAATAAATAATTCATTTGTTTAACAGCATAAGATGTTGGTAAAAAGTAGTAACCGATTTCGGAAGGAAAGTTCGGTCTCTTTCGTCATGAAAATGCAGAGCACCACCACCAACAAATGTAAGAACGTGTCTGTTAACTGTTATATGACGTAACCAAAAAGTAAAATCGTTGCCAAACGAAAATTCCATTAAAATGAAAGAATAAACCTACGTTGAAGGAAAAGGGTTTCCTTTATTTAGAAAGTTGCAGATTTTCCCTTGTTTCAATCATCCCAAAAATCAATAAGTTTCGGATATTCATCTATTAAAACGTCATAAGACTTGATCAATTTGTTCGAGAGGCGTACCCACAGACGCATAAACAAGCAGGCATACAGACATAATTGAAAAAATGGTTAATTGGTACTCATGCTTGAAACGTGCAAATCCTCCATAATTCGAGAGTCGGATTTTTAACACTATCGCAAAACTTTCCTTTTATATATTGTAGGGAAGGTAAAGTTATTAAAAATAAATATTAAATGGTTATAATTATTTTCATGAAAATGCAATGCTTCAAAAATGAAATATTAGGAAATATTCGGTTTCGAAGTAAAATCCATACTTCCGTGTAATAATTCTTTAAAATATTCTTTTAAGAATAAATAATTACAAATACTCTGAACGTCTTATGGAGGAAAAGTTTGAATCTGGTTAAAGAAACGTCATGAAATTGAAATCAAAGACGCATTGATTTTTATCTTGGGAGTTGTTTGAACACATGCCACTCCGTGACATCATCCGCTATAAAGGTTGAAAGCAATTTCATTCCAACTATTTGCTTTATGTTGCTCATTTTTTTTTATTTAAACTGTAGATATTTTGTTTTTTGCATACCAAGGTAGTTTCTGATGACACAGTATGAGACAATTGTATCTCCATAATTGATTTAATATTATATTATGAAGCATAGTTTTATTATTGATTCATAAATATCTTGCTATTTTTAAGAAATGTGATTTATCTAAACAATGTTTCTCATATAAAATATCTATTACTTTTATTACTTAGATAATATAACGTTGATGGAAAAATAAAATTTTAATTCGAGTTTTCGAAGGGTTTACCTTACACACCCTCAGCGTCCCTAAAAACTAATCAGATATTATAAAAACTGCGGATACCATATCTACTACACGAAATGTAATAATTCGGATAAAATTTCGTACAATTATTACAGTCTGTAAATATTGGAATCTTATTGATTGTGAATGTGATTAAAAATACTTTATTAACAAAATCACAAAAATAAACAATCAAATTCAACAATGATAAGCACTATATCATTTATAGTAATTTTTCACCAGAAACCAAATAATGTGCATTTCAGAATGTTGGTATTAAAAATGCTTGAAATATTTCACAATTTACAAATTGAATTATCAAAGATATAACATACAACGTTCTAAATATGATTGAATTTTTTATCCTTTTATATGTAACATTACGCAACACATTAATTAAGGTCAATACCCTGCAACTATCACACACGTCCCATTACTATGTTATAACACTTATTGTAATAGTGTTCAATAGTGACACCAACAAATTAGTCAATAGTTTCAAATACCAATCCACATAGATAGCATTTCACAAGTCTATACCATACTGTAATATAGAAACGTAAAACTTAAAAACCGATTAATACTACAGGTAATTATTTATTAAACTGTACATTTTCGACAGTCGTCAATCTTTTCCAAATTTCAGGTAAAGCTATTATCGTAAGGTTTATGATGAGTTGTTCTATATTAGATAGGTTTTAGGAATCTGATCCTATTTTACAAAGCAAGTGGAAGTTTTTGATCACGTATCACGCGTTTTCACTGAATATTTTTCAAAAGAAGTGTTCTGAAAATGTCACGATTGTGCCATATAATTTATGACAGGATTGCTGTAGTTGCGTGCAGAAAACATTTGCACGGCACTCTGTGATTCCATGCTTCGATTACTCGGTTTCAATTTCTAACATTTATATCAGTGCTATCTAACTTATGTACTACCATGGAGAATATTTCATATAAAGTTCTTTTGTGGGACGCAAATATATATACAGTAGAACTCGGTTATAACGAGCAACATAAGAAGTTCTAGTTCCTTAAACAGTTTTGTATAGTAAGAATATAGTATATACATATATATATGTGTGTGTGTGTGTGTGTGCGCGTGTGTGTGTGTGTAATAAAATATATAAATAAGAAAGATAATATATATAGAACATGAAACATATGGCATACCCTAGTTTAATAACATTAAAGAGGTTAAATGATATCCGTCAAAGGGGATTTGAAATATTATATCTAACAAAAGGAATACAATGATACCAGAGAATTAAAATTGAACTTATTTTTACATTAAAAGGTGATATAAGCAACAAAACATGGGAATTAAATTAACAGTTTATAAGAATGATACATAAAATCTAAGCACCTGCGTCAAAGGAATGGTAAATGCTGGAAGATATCAAAAATATAATGAAGAAAACATGTAAATTTGAATAGATGGAATTGGATAGAACCTCTGTGGATGTTACTTTTCAAGGATCTTTACATCCAGAGGTTCCAAATGTATATACAGGGTTTTTATAATTAAAGTTCCACTTTGAAATGGCCATAAAAGGAAAACTACTGGACAGAATGTTATAAAACTTCGTAATAGTTTACAACAGGTCATGGGATTTTATTTTCCGCAAAAAAAAAAAAGAAAGTTCAAAAATTCACCGTCAGCGGGGAATGGCGCTGTATGCAATATTGTTAAACGAAATAAGACATGAAGACATCGGTTTAAAAAGTTTTTTATCGTTTCTAAAACGTGTTACAAATCATGTTCAATGTGGCTTCCACAATTATCTGAAAGTAAGTTAAATCGCATTACTACGTTCTCAACAGTAGCTCTTAACATATCAGGAAGAATGTTACGGACATGTCGGTGCATCACATTTTTCAATTCCGCCAAATTGTTTATATTATCACCATAAACAGTGGCTTAGATAGTACGATTTTTATGCAGGACGGGGTTCCAAACAGTTACTAAGCAACATTTCACGGATGACCGGATTATAAGCCGACACTTCCCCATTTCTTGACCACCCTGGTCACCAAACCTCAACCCTTGTGACCTCTGGCTATGCGGTTACCGCAAAGCCACTGTATAAAAACTGTAAAGCAAAATACCAAGCCACTGTAAAGCAAAATATAATTTATTATATTTTGATTTTCCAATGTTGACAGTTGGAGGATTGCTTCAGACTAGTCTGGTTCCGAGAACGTTTCCTGGGTTTAAAAGCATGCTTCAACCGGGAACAAGGGGTCGTAATTCCCCTTAGCTGTTCGACTTCAATGTAAGCATTTCCATTCTCCTTTTGTTTTTCTTTCATTTCTTAATCATTTGATTCCATATATATATATATATATATAGTAAGGAATGGTCAATGGGGACGTGCCAAAAGGGAAACTGGGGTCCTACTCCCAAATACGTATAAAAGTAATGTGAAACAAGAAAGATCAATCATGCTTAAAGCATTGATTATGAAACACTTTCCAACTTCAATGCAATTTTATTTAAACACCTTTAAATGCAATTCATTTCTCGGTAATATTTTAAAATTTATCACAATACTACATTAATTTATTATATTTGAAAACTTAAACCTTCATCGAAAAAAAATGAACTTCATTCAAATGACGGCATTGAAATATAAATTGCCTGGTTTAAACATCTCTAAAATGCGATACATTCCTCAGTAATATTTTTAAAATTATCATAATACTACAATAATTTATTATATTTGAAAACTTCACCGAAAACAACTTAAATTCATTCAAATTACTTCATAGAAAAAATAACACGCCTGGCTCTCTCTATAAAATCAGCATTTCATTCATAAACATTTTCCCATTCATTTCATTCATCACAATAATATAATAATTAATTTTATTTAAAAACTTAAGACCATGGAGCTACAAGTAATTAAACTCTATGCTGAAAATTTCATCGAAAAAAATCGTCCTTCTCTCTGTAAAATCAATGAATATTTCATTCATTTCAGCTATGCAGACTCCATGAGCTAAATAATTTTGCGTTAAAGAAATGCAGCAATTCTTGTACGAGAAAGAAATGTACAATTCAAGAAATGCAGTAATTCTTGTTTAAATTTTACATAAGTGAAAAATGGGTTTCGTTGTAGAAATTATCAAATTTGAATGATCATTTAAACTCAGATATATTGTAATTGCGTTGTTTCAGTATGTAGATGCACAGAATTTAAGAAAAAATAATGCGATTTTAGGACGGATACTACATTCAATATGAATCAAAAAGAACTTTAAAAATCACACTTTTGAAACAAGATAGATGCCATTATTCATTTTGAAGTGGGTATCACCTGGTCTCTTCATATAATGGTCACGTGATCGCTTCATATAAGAGGTGTAATTATTATTTAATTTTTATTTCAAAAACTACTGAATATATTTTGCTGAAATTTTTTTTATATATTTTATGGGATAATTTGAATCTTACCCGAAATTTTCGGAGCAATTTGTGAATTTTAAATCCCCTTAAAAAATGTTTGAAAAATTAGGTCCCGTAGGGTTCAATGTATTTCATTTTTTCAACCCGGGTTCAATCCAAAACTAATTGGGTGATATTATTGATTTATATTCCCATAGGTCCTAGAGACCTCAAAAATTGCAAACATACTAAAATTTCATTTTGATTAAGTCATTTTTACGGCAGTTATCGTACTAACGGACAGACAGGCAGAATGAACAAAGTCATAAACACTTTTCAACTTTGTTGTAAAGTGTTAAAAATGCTGCGATCCCCAATTTATGCATACTTATTATTTTCCCCCAAGCTACTATATCCCCAAGATAAAATTTTGGTATTGGCTGATGAATTCTTATATCCTCTTTGACTTCGGGTCCATTCTCTTCCTTAAAAACATTTCCTTTCAACAAGTGCATTAAAAGGAAAACTATCTAATATTTTCGTTTTACCTCCGAAACTGTCTAAGAATTCTTATTTATGTATTTTCTGAGTTATAGTTGTAAAGAATTTCTTCAAGGTATCTTATGCTTAGACCTTCTAATGATACCTCTCCATACCCCCTCTCTAAAAAACTTTTGTCATCTTTCCTACTTTTACAACCACTCATTAACAAAAATTATATTTTTTTCTATGTTGATTTTTTAATATATTTTTAACACTTTACAACAAAGTTGAAAAGTGTTTATGACTTTGTTCATTCTCTCTGTCTGTCTGTCTGTCTGTCTGTCTGTTCGTTAGCACGATAACTGCCGTAAAAATGACTTAATCAAAATGAAATTTTAGTATGTTGTTCAGACGGTCTGTAGAACCTATGGGAATATAAATGAATAATATCACCTAATTAGTTTTGGATTGAACCCCGGTTAAAAAAATGAAATATATTGAGCCCTATGGGACCTAATTTTTCAAACATTTTTTAAGCGGATTTAAGATTTACAGATTGCTTCGAAAATTTTAGGTAATATTCAAATTGTTCCATAAAATACATAAAAAAAATTCAGCGAAATATATTCATAGTTTTTTAAATAAAAATTAAAATAATAATTACACCTCTTATATGAAGCGATCACTGGACCATGATATGAAAAGATCAGATGACCCAATTCAAAATGATATATGGCATCCATCTTGTCTCAAAATCGTGATTTTTTAAGTTCTTTTTAATTCATATTGAGTGTTGTATCCGTCCTAAAACCACTTCTTTTTTGCTTAAATTCTGTTCATCTACATACTGAAACAACGCAATTACAAAATATTTGAATTTGTCACGGGGAAAAATAGGGCGCCAAGCACCAAGCATGTTATATGCAATATGAAATTAAGTGGTAGATGCAAATATGCTAAGCCGAGAATATGTTAAGCCATGAAGTTCGTTGGCACAACCCAGGATCATTTAGAAAGACTCTCATCCAGGAATATCCTGAATGACCTGCTGCACAAATAAAGTACACTGGCGCAAATAAATGCACAATCTCAAGAGACAAGATGTTAAATAACCACACGGGTGTTTGGATATAAATATAATCTCTTTTTTTAGCAACGTAATTAAAAAGGCAGAAAATAAGATAATAAACTGAATAGCTTTCAGCTCAACATTTGATATCTGTAACACTGTACAGTACACTGGACTCAGGATCGAACCAATTTAACTGCTGCCACGAAATTAACCAATGATAATAATAAGCTTTCAACAGCATAAATGGAAGTGGCAAGGAAGCAACACATGAGAATGTAATAAACAGACAATTAAGGTATGGTCTTAAAACACAGGTGGAAACCCCGCACTCAGAGATACGATATACTTAGTAAATTTAGAAGAACAGGATATTAACGTTACTGGAATTAAGATGATCTGCAGCTATAATAATTAGACGGAAGTCAGAGATTACTTTACGTAGATATAGAACTTAAGTTATACTTCCGTAACTGCAGGAAATAAATATAGTAGCTGCAGCGAGAGGTCACCTTACCTCAGAACATGTCGTTGTAGAGAAGAGCGTTGGATCATACATCCACCGTAATTGCCCTCGAGACATTCTCGTTCAAAGAAAAGCCGGCTCACCTAGAGTCATTTAAAACGCTTAGGCCCGACCAGGGCACAGCTTCATTCAGGTCCCTCGTTCTCCATTATCAGCGGTCGAAGTTCCTCGATGTCAGGTCGGTGAAGTTAACGTCTTCTTCGGCTCTCCTTCCCATGCCCACGGAGGCCAGGAATCGACTTGGGGCCGACTCCCGCACTCCTAGGTGAGCAACATTGAAAATGGTCCAGGCCGACCTGTGAGTGTCGACGACCAGACAGAAAGAAGAGCCACGAATACTCTTTGCAACATGGTTTTATGCAACTAGTCAGATTCAGGTCCCCGAATCATCCGGACCTGCGAGAAGACTTATTTACAGTTTTAGGCCAATAGAAATCATCACAGACCTACCCTCTTCAACTTACGGCAGGGTCCCGAAAATGAAATATGCCGATACAGCATACCCTCGCCACAAGGTCTCAAATCGGTTGTATCGAAAATGCAAGCCTTCCATAATCATTACCAGGCCTCGAGCAAGCTCCATCCGCTTTGTCCGGGAATAAAAACCTTGAACTATAACGGCCAAATATACATCTCTCTGAATGCGGTTTTCATAGAATAATAAAATGGCTAAAAAGCTTTCTTTTTAGTATTGAACATTTTGTATAATAATGAATTTCAAAGACAAGAGGGATAATTAAAACAGGGTTTAAAATGATGTAAAAATATAGAATCTTGATGAATAATATATAAATTGCGATTTTTACAAAGGTGTTGCGAGATTATGAAATCTCGTCGCAACAAGTTTAAATGATCATCTAAATTTGATTATTTCTACAACGAAGCCTATTTTTCACTTATGAAAAATATAAACAGCAAAATATGTAGAATGAGTTGTATTAGAATTGCTGTACTTCTTTAACACAAAATTATTTAGCCCATGGAGTCTGCATAGCTGGTATGAATGAAATATTCATTGATTTTACAAAGAGAAGGACGATTTTTTTCGATGAGGTTTTAAGCATAGAGTTTAATTACTTGTAGCTCCATGGTCTTAATTTTTAAGTAAAATAAATTATTATAGTATTGTGATGAATGAAATGAATGGGAAAATGTTATGAATGAAATGCTGTTTTTATAGAGAGATCCAGGCGTGTTATTTTTTCTATGACGTCATTTGAATGAATTTCAGCTGTTTTCGATGAAGTTTTCAAATAAAATAAATTATCGTAGTATTATGATAGTTTTAAAAATATTACCGAGGAATGTATCGCGTTTTAAAGATGTTTAAACCAGGCAATTTATATTTCAATGCCATCATTTGAATGAAGTTCATTTGTTTCGATGAAGGTGTAAGTTTTCAAATATAATAAATTAATGTAGTATTGTGATAAGTTTTAAAATATTACCGAGAAATGAATTGCATTTAATGGTGTTAAAATAAAATTGCATTGAAGTTGGAAAGTATTTCATAATCAATGCTTTAAGCATGATTGATCTTTCTTGTTTTATTTTATTCAGTTTTACTATTTCTTATGCTCGGTTGTTAATTCTAATTAACATCCAATTAACGTTAAATCAATTGAAAGGGTTTTATTCCCTAGTTATATACAAAATATCGCTAAATAAAGATTCATTATGAGCCGGTTCTAGTGTAATTGAAAACAAAAAAATTATTTCGCAACTTCTTAAAAAATGAGTTCCGGAGAGGAGATTTAAATATCAAGATTTGATGGTCCCAGTTCCCAGTCGTAGTCTCCGTTTAATATTTCTATTGCGGTATATAAATTCAACAATTACTTTTTAATTTTTAAAATTTATTAAAAATAACTGTAAGCTAATTGTAAACGCCAACCGCAACCGAGAACTATTTTCTTGTAACCTTGCGCTAGCAGAACTCAGTTCAGTGAATCTCGTGAGGATATATGTATTCGACGACTGATGCCCGCATATGATGTACGATTGATGCCCGCATATGATGTACGATTGATGCCCGCATACGGTGTAACACGATGTAATACGATGTTCGACGCACTCGATGTAATATATATTTTGGTTTGTTACGATGCGATGACGACGATGTAATTTAATAAACCTTTACTAATTTATGCTAGAATGTTGTTCTTCGTAAGTTCTTCTGGCTGATTCATTTTCCTTACAATTCAGAAGTGGGATTGACATCGATGACTTGTTTGAACTGGTATTTATATTACCAGGTAAATAAATGTTTTTGAATAATTTTGATTTGAATGTATTGCGATGTTGATGTAGTTTAAAATGCAGTATTCTGATGCTCAGTTTTGACTAAGAAAGTCATTTTTATTTTTTTGATACTGTATAATACATTGATATAATAAGTACTGAAGATGGCGTATTTAGCCAGAGGAAGAAAGGCTGATTTAATGTTGTTAGCACGCGAAGTTGGGGAAACTATTCTTCCAGAAGATACAATTTTAGAGTTAAAAACAAAAATATTAAGTAGTAAAGAATACGATGAGGATTTTGTAAAACAAATGTTAGAAACTATAATTTTTGATAGAAAAGAAGCAGAAAAAGAAAAATTAGCGCAAGAAAAAGAAAAATTAAAGTATGAGTTTGAACTGGAAAAATTAAAGCTTGAGACTTCGAACAAAATAAACATTGATGATTTAAGTTCGCGTAATGTTGAAAATTCTGAAAATAAAAGCAAGCGTTATAGTTTACAGCTTTTGATGCAGAAATTTGAAATGAAAGAAGGTGATATTAGTTTTTATTTAACATTATTTGAAAGACAGGCGCGTAGAGCAAACATACATGAAGATGATTTAGTAGCAAATTTACTAGTGCTATTACCGTACGAAATATCACAATTAGTTGCACGTGAATCCGATGAAGTAGCAAATAACTATGAGCATGTCAAGAATTTATTGTTAAAAAGGTTTAGGTTAAGCCCGGAGAAATTTCGGCAAAAGTTTGTATATCATCAAAAATCACCTAAAGACACTTGGCGCGATTTTACTTTCGAATTGAAAAATTATTTTGAAGAATGGATCAAAGGATTGGATATAAACAATTTTGAAAAATTTAAAGATTTGATTATAACAGATCAATTAAAGAGGAAGGTTCCACATGATATTAAAGATCATTTTTTGGATGATTGGTCGAAATTTGTATCTTCCAGTGAACTTGCAGACAAATTAGATGAATACGAAAGTGTTAGGGGCGGTAGAAGAATTGCGCGGTCAGTTGAACCCCATCAGTATTTTGAGTATGCGAGGAAAAACAGTCAAATAAATAAGTTCCATGTACCAAATGAAATAAAAGCAGAAGTTCAAACCGTAAAAGAATGGGATAGAAAAAAACTTGCTGGTCCTGATACTTGTTATAACTGCTATGAAAAGGGACATTTTTCGCGTGATTGTGGAAAACCTAAACGTCAAAAATATTGCACAAAGTGTAAAAAGGAAGGTCATGGTACTAAAGATTGCATTGAAGTGAAACATCCAACTTCTTTATGTGTTTCAAATATTATACCTCTACATCAGTCATATAAATTTATAAATGTTGACGGGTTAAATTCAATTTCATCTATTATAGACACAGGTTCGAATGTGAGTTTAATGAAACTTAAACTAGTATCGGCTCTTAATAAAACTATTGAAAAAGAAGCACCAGAAAACTTGAAAGGTATCGGGGGTAGTTTGACACCCTTTAGTGTTGTTTATTGCAATATTGTTATTGATGAGATAAAGTTAAGATCGATTCGCTTTCTTGTTGTTCCTGATGATAGTTTCAAAGGACCTGATGTACTTATAGGGACAAATGTTATTGATCTTCCAAATGTAGCATTAGTACGAAAACAAGGAAATTCTATGTTAGTAGATGAAAACAATTTCGATTTGTTAGAAAATTTTAATCTTGAAAGCGATTCGAATTGCAAAGCAGTACTTAAAAGTGAAAAAGCCATGATTGTGCAACCTCATAGTGTACAGCTAGTTAATTCTGTAAATGATGATATAAATTTAAATTCCTTTATGATTGAAGAACAGAACTATCAAGGTAATGAAATATATGTTCAAAATGGTGTAGCATGTGTTCCAGTCATAAATTTTACCAATAGTAAAATTCGCATAAAAGAAAATCAAGTCGTCCTTAGAGGGAATGCAATTCCAATTACAGTAATAGAGAACTATGAAAAAGAAAATTTTGATGAGAATTACTTAAATGTTGCACAAAATAATTGTGAGGAAATTGAAGCTTTTGATAATTCCTTTGAATTTGGTGAAAGTTTACATATACAATTAGAAGATCAAGAACCTTCATTTCGTGAGCCGTTAACGTTAAGTCAAATTAAAGTCGGTTCTCAGCTCACAGAATCAGAAGCACAAAAGGTGTGCGATCTTTTAAATGAATTCAGAGACTGTATTGCAGTGAAAACCAATGAGTTGGGTGCATCAAAACCACAACTATGAAAATTACGAAAGTTCTTGGAAGCAAGCCGGTTTCGCATGCTCCATACCGTACGTCATATCACGAACGTGAAATTTTACGAAAAATTATTACCGAACTGAAAGAACAGGGAGTCATTCAAAATAGTACTTCGGATTATAGTAGCCCTGTATTATTAGTAAAGAAGAAAACAGGAGATTACCGTATGGTCATAGATTATAGGCGTTTAAATGCACAGACTGTAAAAGATAAATTTCCTTTGCCACACATTGATGACTTACTTGATAGATTGACTGGATATAATCTTTTCTGTATACTCGATGCTACACAAGGTTTCAACCAGATTCCTCTACATGCAGATTCAAGACACAAGGCAGCATTTGTTACACCCGATGGCCATTATGAGCCAAAAAGATTAATTTTTGGATTAACAAATGGACCTGCTGTTTTTCAAAGAGCCATAACAGTGGCGCTGGACGATCTCTTGTGGAATGTCGTAACTTGCTTTATCGACGATATGCTCATAGCAGCTAAAACACTTGAAGATTTGATAACTAGATTACGTAAAGTTCTGACGAAACTTCGTCAGGCAGGAATAACGCTCAAACTATCGAAATGTGAATTTGCGATGGAAGAAATAGATTATTTGGGTTTCTCAATATCAAAGGCAGGAATAAAACCTGGATCTCGAAAACTTGCTGCAATTTCAGAAATTCCACCACCAAGAAATGTAAGAGAATTGAGAAGATTTTTAGGACTTTCTAGTTTCTTTCGCAGATTTATAGAACGCTATGCTTTATTAGCATCTCCGTTAACCCAATTGTTGAAGAAAAATTCTACATTTGAGTGGACTGCGGATCACCAGAAAGTCTTCGATGAATTAAAGTTACGTTTAACTTCTAAACCAGTACTAAAACTTTATGACAACCGTGATGAAACTGAACTCCACACCGATGCAAGTTCAGTCGGATTGTCTGGAATGCTCCTGCAATACGATAAAGATAAAAGATTACGTCTAGTATACTGCGTAAGCCGTCGAACGAGTCCGGATGAAGCAGTGTACCACTCAAGTCGTTTAGAGTTGATTGCTACTGTTTGGTCAATGACTCGATTGCGACCATTTCTTATTGGAAAACATTTTACTCTAGTAACGGACTGTTCAGCGATAACATTTCTTGTCACTCAAAGGAATCTCAAGCCTCAGATAGCCCGGTGGGCAGAACTCTTGAGCGAATTCGACTATGAAGTAAAACATCGTTCAGGGGATAAAATGTGCCACGTTGATGCCCTTAGTAGAGCACCAGTAGAAGAACGAAAATATACTCCAAATGATGAATTCGATCTAACAAGCCCCGTTGAACTAACATATTCACCTACAATACTGTATATTGCTACTGAAAGCGATCAGGTAGCTTTACTTCAGTCTCAGGATAAGGAAGTACAAAGTATTTTGCATGCAATAACTAAACCCTCAATTAACCGAAACCCAGCAGAACGTCAACTTACCAATCAGTATAGTCTAGAAAACGGAATTCTTTTTAGAGTTATGACAGATCGTGATGCAACCAAGAAACTGTTTGTTATGCCTCGAACCATGCGGAAGTATTTAGTTGTCCGATATCATGATTTTGCTGGACACTTTGGAGTCGATAAAGTTAGACAGCTAATTCAAGAAAAATTTTGGTTTCCAAATATGACGAATTACATAAAACAGCATATAAGACAATGTGTTAGCTGCGCTTTTAACAAAGTTCCTGCTGGAAAAGTTCAAGGGAAATTAAACCCAATTCCCCCTGGAAGACGACCATTTGAAATTATCCATATGGATTTTCTTGGACCCCTTAGAACTAGTTCCCGCAGAAACAAGGAAGTTTTTGTCATCATAGATAACTTAACGAAGTTCATACGTTTACATGCTTGTTCCACTTGCACAACGGCTAATGTGATCAAATGTTTAGATGAGTTTATCAAAGATTTTGGAGCTCCGCTTCGAATAATCTCTGATCGAGGAACATGTTTTACCTCAAAGGCATTCACTGAATACTGCAGTGAAAGAAAAATTAAACACACATTAATTTGCAGCCAACGACCCCAAGCAAATGGCCAAGTCGAACGAATAAATCGAATTTTGATTCCTGCTATTACTGCCAGTTGTAATAAAGATAATCAAAAGGATTGGGACAAATTTCTGACAGAAGTCCAAAGTCAAACTGGACACCAAGCAAATCCACTGGCAAATCTGCATTCGAGTTGTTGTATGGTTATGTACCAGAAAGAACTAATGATTTCCCAATTGACTTGTTACCGGAAGAAGGGAAATATTGTGAACCCAAAGTCCTACAGGCAAAAGTAAAAGACACTATTTCTGAATCTCAAGCTAAAATGAAGAAAAATTACGATAAACGACATTGCCCTGCTTTTAAGTATGAAATCGGTGATGTTGTCCTTGTGAAGCGTTTGCCAGAGCACACTGGTAGCAGCACAAAACTACAGGTACGGTACCGTGGACCCTTAGTGGTAGAAACTGTTTTACCCTCTGACACATATAGAGTGTCTGATCTGCGGAATATTGGACAAGGACGAAGACGACGTCCAAGTCACGAAACAACTGCACACGCCTCGCAATTGAAACTGTTCAAATTAGTAAACGACGAAGAACATTATGACTTTGAGGATGTAGATTGCAAGACTACCGCTGATGCACCATAGACGAGGACGCCTATTTTGCAGGATGGCCGATTGTAAGCTAATTGTAAACGCCAACCGCAACCGAGAACTATTTTCTTGTAACCTTGCGCTAGCAGAACTCAGTTCAGTGAATCTCGTGAGGATATATGTATTCGACGACTGATGCCCGCATATGATGTACGATTGATGCCCGCATATGATGTACGATTGATGCCCGCATACGGTGTAACACGATGTAATACGATGTTCGACGCACTCGATGTAATATATATTTTGGTTTGTTACGATGCGATGACGACGATGTAATTTAATAAACCTTTACTAATTTATGCTAGAATGTTGTTCTTCGTAAGTTCTTCTGGCTGATTCATTTCCCTTACATAACTTTTAAACTTAATTACAGGATATCCCCACTTTTTATCGCGTATTATCTTATCCGTACTGTACCTTATAAACTACCCAATTATATATTACGAATCCTTCAGATTCAAAATATTAATGTATAAGGATTTCTTTCTATTCTGCCTATTGTGTAAAGAAGAGGAAATGGCGATCTACGCTCTTTAACACGAAAGGAGGCGGGGTTCAGCAGGGTTGAAACTCCTTTTTGGCCTTCCACTTTACAGTTCTTACTTGCCGTTTGTTAATGAAAGACACGGTTTTGAAATGATGAAGAGGGAGCAAAACTCTCTCAAAACAGTTGTTATCGTATAATTTACATATATATATTTTCTTGAAGGGTGTACTAATTGTGTTATTCTCACAAGAAACAGTTTTATATTTTAGGATATTATCTTCTACAATATTAATGTTTTCATTTTGGCTTATGTTGATCAGGCTTTGTTAAGCGAGAGCAGATATTCTTTTACTTCTTTTTAAAGGAAGTAACTTATTTTTTAATAGAATTGTATAAAAAATATATCATTTAGAATACTCCTAGAATTGCCACATATTCTTAATCATGAGTAACGCCGGACATATCTGCTAGATCTATATAAGAAGAAAATAAGATTAACAAACTATAAAGGTGTCGACTGGGCAATCTTGTTTTAGAAACAAAATTTCCAGGCAAAGTTCAATAGAACGAACAAAAGCATCGATGTGGGTCAATGTTCCTGTGCCGGTCACACAGTTGCATGGTTATTCAATATCGCCTCACCGGAATACGTCCAATAGCGGTCCATAGCCCGTTGACCTCAAACGGACCATCCACAAAAACTTTGAGCTGTTGCTCACAGCTTTTCCTAATTGCTCATATCCGCAGATGGGGAGCACGTTATGGTGAACACGTTAATTGCTGGATGTAATTTCGTCACGCTTATGTAACTTCAATGTGAGCAATAGTAAGAAAAAAATCCAAAACTGTGTATGCGAGAATATGTTATCAGATGAACAGGTTTGCAATTTCACGTTTCCAAATGCACTATATGGTAAACTTCCTTTCGCGCTAATGGCGATATATGCATAACTTTTTACCTTTATTTGTTCGGTTGACCTTTATACACAGCTGATATCTGATATTTCAAACTTTTATCAGTTTCAGATATTCCGGAGAAGTAAGTCATCGTATTGCTTATGATTTAAATAATACTAGTATTACTTTCCTAATATACATAATGTATAAAATATTATGACGGGGTCAAAAATTCGAATTCGAGTTTTCGACGGAAGAGCACGTTTCAAGCATCCATGATCACGAATCAAACATTTTTGAGGTGATGTCTGTGTGTGTGTGTATGTGTGTGTGTTAAAGTATGTGAGTGTGTCTGTGTGTGTGTTAGTGTGTGTGTTAGTGTGTGTGTGTGTCTGTGTGTGTGTTAGTGTGAATGTGTGTGTGTGTGTGTGTGTCAGTGAGTCTGTGGAGACGATATCTCACGAACGAGTGGAGCGATTCGAATGAAATTTGGTACAAAAATCACAATCCATGAATAATGAAAACCTATTGTTTTTAAACATAATCGAATTTTCAGAATCCCCTAAATTTTCGAGTGAAATTTTGAAAAAATCGTCAAAAAATCAAAACCTCTCATAAAGTTACGCAAATAGACATTTCTGATGTAATTTTTCATTAGAAAACGATTGAAATAAGTTTTAGAACGCTAACATGAACTGTTCTCGGGATATTGCGCATTTTTCAAAAAAATTATCAAAAAGTCATATAAAATGAAAAAAGATATTTCCTATTGAGAAACATGTTCACTTTTCATATATAAAACCATGCGATAAATTTGATGACATCATTTTCGGGGATCTAGTTCGTTCCATTCAAGAAAAAAGATACTTTGAGTAATACTTTTGTATTTGAACGCCAATAGTCATTTATCTGCTGTAAGAATAACTTATTTCTCCGTCCATAACGCTTGACGAGATTTTGGCGACAAATTTGGTGGAATGTCGCCAACTTGGCGACTTTTTAAATGTTGCTAAATTAACGATAAACTCGCCAAATGGATAAAAATGACCCTAAATCAATGAAAATGACGACTCGTTGACGAAAATTCAATATATTGGAAAGAATATATATATCTACTATAAAAATATAATATATTTTTTTACTGTAAAAGTAGTAAATTCATTTCATTATATAAGGAAAGTCTTGTGCTGCCCACATCAGATTTTTTTTCTTATGGCTAGGTGATCCATCCAGAACCCATGTTATCGTCAAGTTGGCGATATTTCACCAAATGAATTAACAAGTTTGCTAAATTAATCGCCAAAAGTTACAGATAGATGGAGAAAAGGGATTTTCTTAAATAAATAAATAACAATTGAAAAATTGTTGGACTTCAATTTACAAAACTATTACACAAAGTATCTTCTCTCACGAGAAATGAACTCGATCCACGAGAATGGTGTTAACAAATTGTTGCATACTACTGCAATGAAAAGTGAACAAATTCCGCAATAGTTAATGCTTCTTTAATGTTATGTAATTTTTAACACTTTACAACATAGTTGAAAAGTGTTTATGACTTTGTTCATTCTGTTTGTCTGTCTGTCTGTCTCTCCGTTAGCACGATAACTGTCGTAAAAATGACTTTATCAAAATGAAATTTTAGTATGTTGTTCAGACGGTCTGTGGGACCTATGGGAATATAAATAAATAATATCACCCAATTAGTTTTTTATTAAACCCGGGTTGAAGAAATGAAATACATTGAACCCTATGGGACCTCATTTTTCAAAGCAAATTTAAAATTCACAAATTGCTTCGAAATTTTTAGAAAATATTCACATTATCCCATAAAATATATAAAAAAATTTCAGTAAAATATGTTAAGTAGTTTTTTAATTAAAAATTATTTAACAGAGGGAGAAAAACAAATTTAATTAAATTCTGACTTTTGGGGTATCCCCCAGAAAAAAAAGAGAGATATATTATGTAATAAATATCTTTCCAAGAGTTTAATTATTTTGTAAATGAGAGAGGCTTCACATTTTAAAATAAATTTGGTAGATAACAATTTATCAAAATTTTTTTTAATTTTATATAGATATTATTTGATGGCATTTTCAATGCACTTTCCTATGTCCCAGAGAGTTAAAATTTGGTACACAACTTAAATTTCTTGAACATTTTTTTCTACAAAAATTTGGTGGATCTTTAAATATAGATACTACATTTTTTTCGAAATGGCCTGCAAATAATCCCCTTTCACTTCTATAAATGATTGTTGTAATATTGTTAAAAATTCTGATGTGGGCAGCACATGTCTTTCCCTGCAGACTCATATTCAAGTTCTCTTTATTTCTTCAATAATAATTTGAGAGGTTATCCGCACAAAATAACAACCATAAGTATTTTCAATGACATTGAATTTGCACGTTAAACTTAAATTTGGTTCTCATTTGATAGCTGAACTTATTGTCAAAGGTGGCGTAGCGAAAACGCGAAAAAACTAGAATATCTCAAGAACGGCTAGGCCTAAAGTACTGGGGTTAGTCTTATTCTTTTTGTTGTCAAAAATTACGTATAAAATAGGAATTTAATTGATATAATTGAGCACACGTAGTCTTTTATTTTTCTATTTAGCGATTTTTGCGGGCCATTTCGCAAAAATAGCCCGTTCCTTTTTTCCCGAATCGTACTAGAATAACCTAAATATGATTTATATACCAAATTTTGTTAAATTTGGTATAAAAATCACTTGTAGGTTATTGAAATATTATACACCAAATTTTGTTAAATTTGTTCCATTAGTTTTTAGCTAGAGTGGATAAAGGCAATTTCTGCCTGCCATTTCCCAAAGAATGCGGATTCTTTTATTACGAATCGTACTATAATCAAATGAACATCAGGGTTTCCTACAAAAAACATACCTACCAAATTTTATGAAATTCGGTCCATTAGTTTTTCACTTAGAGTGGATGTAATATCCTGACAGACACACAGAAACATACACAGATATACCCTTACACACACAGACGTCTTCCTAAAAATAGTTTTTTCGTATTCTAGAAGTCCCAAAACGTGTAGATCCTTTGAAAATTCGAGTTCCGATCTTCGGCGCGATTCCAATACTTTGAATACATACACACACACACATATATTATCTGTGTATCTGTGTATTATCTGTGTATCTAAATTCCTTGCCTATTCAATTACAATAGCTGTGATTTTAAATGATCCCTTAACTTTTATTATTTCTTCAACGAAGCCTAATTTTAAAATATGCAGAATGCAAATATCTCAAGCGATTGTAAGGTGAGTTACATAAGAATTGCTGAATTTTTTTCTCACAGAATTATTTAGCTCTGGAGTATGGAATACAAGTTATATGAATGAAATATTCATTGATTTTGCATAGAGAATCAGATGATTTATATTTCGATACAGTTTTAAATATTTAAGTATAATAAATTACTGTAGTATTGTGATAATGTAAAAGATATCACCACTGAATGTATCACATTTTAGAAATTTTAAAATAAATTGCATTTCAGTTGGAAAGTGTTTCATAATCAATGCTTATGCATGATTGATCTTTCTTGTTTAAGTTTTAGAGGACTTGTTTTATACATTTATTTGAAAAACGCGCAAGATCGTGAGAATAATTCATACGAGCGTTCTAAAGTTAAGTCATTCATTTTCTAATTAAATTCACTGGAGTGTGTCTCAACTCGACTTTCTCATACTGGAATTCATTTTAAGTAGCTCTTTTTTCTTTTAAAATTTTATAAGAAAGCATTTTGAAAATCGATATTGTTGGTCCAATTGTATTATCTGTGTATCTAAATTCCGTGCATATTCAATTACAATAGTTGTGATTTTAAATGATCCCTAAACTTTTATTATTTCTTCAACGAAGCCTAATTTTAACACATGCAGAATGCAAATATCTCAAGCGATTGTAAGGTGAGTTACATAAGAATTGCTGAATTTTTTTCACACAAAATTATTTAGCTCTGGAGTATGGAATACAAGTTATATGAATGAAATATTCATTGATTTTGTATAGAGAATCAGATGATTTATATTTCGATACAGTTTATTATATTTTATGTTTCGATAAATTATTTAGCTCTGGAGTATGGAATACAAGTTATATGAATGAAATATTCGTTGATTTTGCATAGAGAATCAGTTGATTTATATTTCGATACAGTTTTAAATATTTAAGTATAATAAATTACTGTAGTATTGTGATAATGTAAAAGATATCACCACTGCAATTATAGCCTGTTACCGTCAATTAAAAGGGCTGGAAAAAATCTTTCGATTGATATCATATTTGACAATATACTCTCCAAGGGGGTTACTTGCCATCAGAGGGGAGTTGATGTCATCCCTAACACAAAAATTATATCGCGACGGTTTTTTCGCATCAATCATTGAAACTATTAAGTCTTGTGGTCACTGAGCCATAAATAACTCTTTTTATTTTTAACACTTTACAACAAAGTTGAAAAGTGTTTATGACTTTGTTCATTCTGTCTGTCTGTCTGTCTGTCTGTCTGTCTGTCTGTCTGTCTGTCCGTTAGCACGATAACTGCCGTAAAAATGACTTTATCAAAATGAAATTTTAGTATGTTGTTCAGACGGTCTGTAGGACCTATGGGAATATAAATAAATAATATCACCCAATTAGTTTTTTATTGAACCCGGGTTGAAAAAATGAAATACATTGAACCCTATGGGACCTAATTTTTCAAACATTTTTTAAGTAAATTTAAAATTCACGAATTGCTTCGAAATTTTTAGAAAATATTCACATTATCCCATAGAATATATAAAAAAAAAATCAGTAAAATATGTTAAGTAGTTTTTTAATTAAAAATTATTTAATATAGGGAAAAAAACAAATTCAATTAAATTCTGACTTTGGGATATCTTCCAGAAAGAAAAGAGAGACATATTATATAATAAATATCTCTCCATTTGTTTAAATGTTTTGGGTATGGGAGTGGCTTCACATTTTAAAATAAATTTGGTAGATAACAATTTTTCATTTTTTTAAATTTTATATAACTCTTCATGATAAATTTATTTGATGGCATTTTTAATGCACTTTCCTACGTCCTAGAGAGTTAAAATTTGGTACACAGCTTAAATTTGTTGAACATTTTTTTCGACAAAAATTTGATGGATCTTTAAATATAGATCATACATTTTTTTCGAAATGGCCTGAAAATAATCCCCGTTCACTTCTATAAATCATTGTTGTAATATTGTTAAAAATTCTGATGTGGGCAGCACATGTCTTTCCCTGCAGACTCATATTCGTTCTTTTTATTTATTTTTTCTATGACGTCATTTGAATTAATTTCAGTTGTTTTCGATGAAGTTTTTAAATATAATAAATTATCGTAGTATTATGATAGTTTTAAAAATATTACCGTGGAATGTATCGCTTTTCAGATATATTTAAACCAGGCAATTTTTATTTCAATGCCGTCATTTGAATGAAGTTCATGTTTTTCAATGAAGGTTTAATTTTTCAAATATAATAAATTAATGTAGTATTATGATAAGTTTTAAAATATTACCGAGGAATGTATTGCATTTTCGACTGTTTTAAATAAAATTGCATTGAAGTTGGAAAGTGTTTCATAATCAATGCTTTAAGCATGATTGATCTTTCTTGTTAACACCTGACAACATAGTTGAAAAGTGTTTAAGACTTTGTTCATTCTGTCTGTCTGTCCGTTAGCACGATAACTGCCGTAAAAATGACTTTATCAAAATGAAATTTCAGTATGTTGTTTAGGCGGGCTGTGGAACCTATGGGAATATAAATGAATAATATCACCCAATTAGTTTTGGATTGAGCCCGGGTTGAAAAAATAAAACAGACAGAACCCTATGGGACCTAATTTTTCAAACATTTTTTAAACGAATTTAAAATTCAAGAAGAGAGATCAATCATGCTTTAAGCATTGATTATGAAACACTTTCCAACTTCAATGCAATTTTATTTAAATATGTCTAAAATGCAATGAATTCCTCGGTAATATTTTAAAACTTATCACAATACTATATTAATTTATTATATTTGAAAACTTAAACCTTCATCGAAACAAATGAACTTCATTCAAATGACGGCATTGAAATATAAATTTCCTGGTTTAAACATCTCTAAAATGTGATAATTCCTCGGTAATAATTTTAGAATTATCATAATACTTCGATAATTTATTATATTTGAAAACTTCAACGAAAACAGCTGAAATTCATTCAAATGACGTCATAGAAAAAACGACACGCCTGGCTCTCTCTATAAAATCAGCATTTCATTCATAAATAATTTCTCATTCATGTCATTCATCACAATACTATAAAAATTTATTTTATTTAAAAATTAAGACCATGGAGCTACAAGTAATTAAACTCTATGCGTAAAACTTAATCGAAAAAAAATCGTCCTGCTCTTTATAAAATCAATGAATATTTCATTTATATCAGCTATGCAGACTCCATGAACTAAATGGTTTTGTGTTAAAGAAATACAGCAATTCTAATATAACTCATTCTACATATTTTGCTGTTTACATTTTACATAGGTGAAAAATAGGCTTCGTTGTAGAAATAATCTTTGGAGCATTTAAACTCAAATATATTGTCATTGCGTTGTTTCAGTATGTAGATGCACAGAATTTAGGCAAAAATAAAGTGGTTTTAGGACGGATACAACACTCAATATGAATTAAAAAGAACTTTAAATATCACGATTTTGAGACAAGATGGATGCCATATTTTATTTTGTTTCATTCATATCAGTTATATTGCAGACTCCAGAGCTAAATAATTTTGTGTTAAAGAAATTCAGCAATCCTTATACAACTCATCATACAGCTCGATGTGTTTACATTCTCCATACGTATTAGGCTTCGTTGTTAGTTAGACTTCGTTGTAGTTCAAAGTTTGATGATCATTTAAACTCCAAAATATTGTAATTGCGTTGGCGCAGTATATAGATACACAGAAAAAATTTAAAAATAAAGCAGTTTTGGGACGGATGCAGCACTAAATATAAATGAAAAAGTACTCTAACAATCACGATTTTGACACAAGATGGATGCCATATATCATTTTGAAGTGGATCACGTGATCTTTTCATATCATGGTCACGTGATCGCTTCATATAAGAGGTGTTATTATTATTTTCATTTTTATTTAAAAACTACTGAATATATTTCGCTGAATTTTTTTTATATATTTTATGGAAGAATTTGAATATTACCTAAAATTTTCGAAGCAATTTGTGGATTTTAAATCCGCTTAAAAAATGTTTGAAAAATTGGGTCCCATAGGGCTCAATATATTTCATTTTTTTAACCCGGGTTCAATCCAAAACTAATTGGGTGATATTATTCATTTATATTCCCATAGGTCCTACAGACCGTCTGAACAACATACTAAAATTTCATTTTGATTAAGTCATTTTTACGGCAGTTATCGTGCTAACGGACAGACAGACAGACAGACAGAATGAACAAAGTTATAAACACTTTTCAACTTTGTTGTAAAGTGTTAATAAAAATTGCTTCGAATATTTTAGGAGATATTTAAATTATCCCATAAAATATATTAAAAAATTTTCAGCAAAATATATTCTGTTGTTTTTTAAATAAAAATTAAACTAATAATTATGCTTTTATATGAAGATATCACGTGACCTCCTTCAAAATAAAATATGGCATCCACGTTGTGTCAAAATCGCGATTTTTTAAATTCTTTTTAATTTATATTTAGTGTTGTATCCGTCCTAAAACCACTTTATTTTTGCTTAATTTCTGTGCATCTGTATTCTGAAACAACACAATTACAATATATTTGAGTTTAAATGATCATCAAACCTTGATTATTTCTACAACGAAACTTAATTTTCACTTATGGAGAATGTAAACAGATTAGGCTGTAAGATGAGTTGTATAAGAATTGCTAAATTTCTTTAACTCAAAATTATTCTGTTCTGGAGTCTGTAATATAGATAATATGAATGAAACATTAATTGATTTTACATGGAGAAGCAGACGATTTAACTGCAGACTTTTTCGATGAAGTTTTATGCATAGAGTTAAATTACTTTTACCTCCATGATTTAAAGTTTTTCGGTAGAATAAATTATTGCAGTACTGTTATGAATGAAATAAAAATGTATGAATGAAATATTTACTGCTTTTACACAGAGAGCCAGACGATTTATATTTCGATGGCGTCATTTGAATCAAGTTCGTTTTTTTCGATGAAGTTTTGAATTTTCAAATATAATTAATTATTGCAGTACTGTGATAATTTTAAAAATATTACCACTAAATGTATCGCATTTTAGAGATGTTTAAATAAAATTAGAGTTGGAAAGTGTTTCATAATCAATGCTTTATGCATGATTGATCTTTCTTGTTATACTTGATTACGTAAATTTTTGTCCTATGTTGCCATGTTAAAAAAATATAAAATTTCAAATAAATTTTGAAGTTTTTGCTCGAAATTAATAAAATTCTAGCAAGTTCTAGATTTTTCTATAACAAAGCCGCATATCAAAGTTTTTGAAAATCCATTAATATTTATGGTAGCCACAGTGTGCACAATAAATTGACTAGACAGACAGACGGATATCACTCTAAAAATAGTCAAAACATGTTCAGGAGGTCCTTAAATATATACTGGCATCAAAATCTCGAATTCGAAAATTTTCGAGAAAACAATACTATATTACATGGTATGATAAAGTAAAAATTACATAAAAAATGATCATTTATGTGACATTCTTTAAGGTTTTGATATTTTATTGAATTTTTTTAACTTTCACTTGAAAATTCGGGGTCTTCCAAGCATTCGATTACGTTTATAATCAATAGGGTTCCGGTATTCACCAATTGTGATAATTTGTATTACATTTCATTCGAAATTATTCGTATCACATTTTATTGTTCCATTTGTCCGTGAGATTTCGCGAGTGAACGCGCACACACATACACAGAGAGAGAGAGACATCAGCTCGAAAACATTTGATTCGAATTCAGAGATGCTTGAAACGGACTCTTTGAATTCGTATTCTCGACCGCTTCACAATACTTTTTCTTTACATTATACAACGTATATAGGGAAAGTAATAACTATCTTTGTAGTATTTTAAAACATAGTTATGTTTTTATACCGTTTATAGATTTTTGAAAAAAATGTTAGAAAATTTGAGGACCTGTCTCTGGATTTGTTTCTGAATCCAAAAATCATTTGATCTCTAATATTTATCTATTAAAATAATCGCATTAAATTTCAACCGATTTGCTCAATTTGTGCCAGAGATATCGCGCGCGCAGACAGACATGCAGACGTTATTGGAAAATTGGTGATAATTGGTTAATTTGTATTCAGGGAAGGTGAAAGTGTGTAGATCCGACTAAATCCAAAGGTTCGGATTCTTGAGCTTACCAGAAAACTCCCAGTGTACATACTATAGTAAATACTGAAGAGAAAATAAAAAGTAAGTAACGGAATTACACACAAATTATTATACAATACAAAAGTTCATTTGATTGACCTTGTTTTGTGGAGGAGCAACATAAAAAAGTATCAAGTTTGCTATCTAAATTTAAAAAATCTGATGTGGGCAGCATATGACTTTCCTTATATAATGTAATAAATTTATTACCTTTACAGTAAAAGAAAATAGGTTATTCTTATAGTAGATACATATATTATTTCCAAGATATTGAATTTCTATCAATGAGTCGTCATTTTCATTGATTTAGTGTCATTTTTATCCATTTGGCGAGATTTTCGTTAATTTGGCAACATTTAAAAAGTCGCCAAGTTTCGACATTCCACCAAATTCGTAGTCAAAATATCGCCAAGCGTTATGGATGGAGAAATAAGTTATTCTTATAGCAGATAAATGACTATTGGCGTTCGAATACAAAAGTATTACTCAAAGTATCTTTTCTCTTGAATGGAACGAGCTAGATCCACGAGAATGACGTCGCCAAATTTATCGCATGATATTACATATGAAAAGCGTTTCTCAATAATTAATATTTTTTATAATTTATGGGATTTTTTGATAAATTTATTTGAAAAATGTGCAATACCTCGAAAACGGTTCATGCTAGCGTTCTAAAGTTTATGTCAATCGTTTTTTAAGGAAAATTACGTAACAGACGTCTATTTGCATAATTTTATTAAATATTTTGATTTTTTGATGATTTTTTCAAAATTTCACTCGAAAATTTAGGGTGGGTTCTGAGCATTCGATTGTGTTTGAAAACAATAGGCTTCCAGTATTCACGGATCGTAATTTTTGTTCCAAATTTTATTCGAATTGCTGCATTCGTTCGTGAGGTATCGTCTCCACCGACTCACTGACACGCACATACACTCACTCAAACACACACACACACACACACACACACACACACACACACACACACACACTCACACACTCATACACACACACAAACACACACACATACATACACACATACACGCACAACGTCACCTCAAAAATGTTCGATTCGTGTTCAGGGATACTTGAGACGTGCTATCCCGTCGAAAACCCGAATTCGAATTTTCGACCTCGTCACAATACTTCCTTATACATTGTACTATGTATATAAGGAAAGTAAAAACTTCTGTCAAAAACTATATGTGCTAGTAGAGGCACAGTTTTCCGATACTCCATTTTACGTAAATAGATGCATTCAGATATGCTATTGCATCTGGAATTGAAAATAAAACAACTGTTTCCCAGAATTTGCCCTATTTAATAACTTGCCGTGTACAATTCAGTTTTATTAATGCGAGACATGCCGCCAAGGTTCCAAATAATTTTATTTATATTGAATGGAACCAGCCACATTTATTCTAAGAATATCTTACGCAATCCGTTTTGAGTAGTAAATAGTTCTATCGGATTTTGATTGCATTTTTAATATTTTAGCCAATTATGTTCTCTTCACTGGCGTAACTGATGTTGTTAGTGATTTAAGCAACATGCAAATTGTATGTTTTACTTTTATTACAAAAAATGCCTAACGTGGGCAACAGATGACTTTCCTTACATAATGCAAGTAAGTTTACTTCTTTCAATGTTTCCAATGTTGAAAAGTACACTGAACATTGGGTTAATTGTACAACATTGAGTTAAAAGTACACTGAACACTGGCTTTTCGAGTGTTACCAGATTTGGCGAAATATCGTAGATTTGACGACTTTTAGCAATTTTCCGAATCTACTAGAACTTTCTCGAAATACAGACTTGTTCCGATGATACCGAGCACTTTTTAGAACTTTCTACATGAAGAGTATATAAAAAAGCCATCGCTCAGTTGGACAGAATAGGCCACAAGCTAAATTGAAATGTGTGATAGGTTAGTGTTTTGAGAATAAATACTATCTGCAATTTTATGAATAGGATGATCATTTAATTGCTGTTTTATCTGACACTTGATTAGCGATCTTGTAAGATGGTTATCGCGCTATTTACTGTATATTATTTCTGTTTACGCTTATTAGTGCTTTTAAATAAAGCGTTATAGTTTTCTAAAAATTTGGACTCATTCGTGTACCCTTAGGGTACATCACTAACGGATCCAGGAGGCCTAGGGGACTTGGTCTCCCCAGAATGAAATCGTTTGCATTAGATAAAATGACGTTTTGACTTATATTGTATCTATTTACGTATATTGAGATTAGATCTGTGAAAAGAGAATGCAAGGTAGGGCAAGTCGAAATGAAGAATAAATTAAATCCTCGTTGATAGAAAAAATCAAAAGTCGCCAAATTGGCGCTGTTTCTCCATATCTTTAACTCTGTCCCCAAAAAGTCGCCAAATTCAGGCAACCCTACTTTTATGTAATAGCAATGGGTGCCTGTAAAGGTGTTTTCTCACTGCATGGAGTCAATATGAGGAAAAATCATTTTATGAATTCGTAACAATATGAAAACAAACAGAAGAATGCCTACATTTTAAGTGACACCTTACCAAGGCTGCCCATCCAAATTTGATGAAATTCGATACAACCGTTCTTCCAGCCAACGGTCCTACCGTGCAGAAAACACCGGTTCTCGTTAGATCACCGAAGTTAACCACCGTTAGATCACCGAAGTATCCACCTGGGAACACCGCGTGCTGTTGGCACATTACAGGCGCGGTAGCCCGGTGGTTTGCGCACTGGATTTGCACGCTGCCACAACTGCCGCCATGTTCATGCAGAGTACGATCACGTTAAACATGTGGGTCCATAAGTCCTTCCGAGAGGTTGGTAGTAGGGGAAGGAGGGTACGGACCCTGCGGATGCCACCCCCACTGGGTTCTGGACTAAATTGGGTGGCACTTCCCGGTCGTCCAAACAGTTACCTTACACCTTTTCTGGTAGGTCTGATGGTCTGGATCTCAACAACAACAACCGTTCTTCCGTGATGATGAGACAAAAGGATTTTCAATTTTATTAACACTTTACGACATAGTTGAAAAGTGTTTATGACTTTGCTCATTCTGTCTGTCTGTATGTATGTCTGTCGGTCTGTCTGTCTGTCTGTCTGTCTCTCCGTTAGCACGATAACTGCCGTAAAAATGACTTTATCAAAATGAAATTTTAGTATGTTTTTCAGACGGTCTGTGGGACCTATGGGAATATAAATAAATAATATCACCCAATTAGTTTTTTATTGAACCCGGGTTGAAAAAATGAAATACATTGAACCCTATGGGACCCAATTTTTCAAACATTTTTCAAGCAAATTTAAAATTCACAAATTGCTTCGAAATTTTTAGGAAATATTCATATTATCCCATAAAATATATAAAAAAAATTTCAGTAAAATATGTTAAGTAGTTTTTTAAATAAAAATTATTTAAAAAAAAAACAAATTCAATTAAATTCTGACTTTTGGGATATCCTCCAGAAAGAAAAAAGAGATATATTATATAATAAATATCTTTCCAAAAGTTTAATCATTTTGTATATGAGAGAGGCTTCACATTTTAAAATAAATTTGGTAGATAAAAATTTTTCAAATTTTTTTTTAATTTTATATAACTCTCCGTGATATACTTATTTGATAGCATTTTTAATGCACTTTCCTACGTCCTAGGGAGTTAAAATTTGGTACACAGCTTAAATTTGTTGAACATTTTATTCTACAAAAATTTGGTGGATCTTTAAATATAGATCATACATTTTTTTCGAAATGGCCTGCAAATATCCCCGCTCACTTCTATAAATCATTGTTGTAATATTGTTAAAAATTCTGATGAGGGCAGCACATGTCTTTCCCTGCAGACTCATATTCACGTTCTCTTTATTTCTTCAATAATAATTTGAGTTTATCTGCACAAAATAACAGCCATAAGTATTTTAAATGACATTGAATTTGCACGTTAAACTTAAATTTGGTTTTCATTTGATAGCTGGACTTATTGTCAAAGGTGGCGTAGCGAAAACGCGAAAAATCTAGAATATCTCAAGAACGGCTAGTCCTGGAGTAATGGGGTTAGTCTTATTCTTTTTGTTGTCAAAAATCACGTATAAAATAGGAATTTAATTGATATAATTGAGCACACGTAGTCCTTTATTTTTATATTTATCGATTTTTGTGGGCCATTTCGCAAAAATAGCCCGTTCCCTTTTCCCGAATCGTACTAGAATAACCTACAAATGATTTATTTACCAAATTTTGTTAAATTTGGTATATAAATCACTTGTAGATCATTGAAATATTATACACCAAATTTTGTTAAATTTGTTCCATTAGTTTTTAGCTAGAGTGGATAAAGGCAATTTCTGCCGGCCATTTCGCAAAGAAGGCAGATTCTTTTATTACGAATCGTACTATAATCTAATGAACATCAGGATTTCCCACAAAAAACATACCTACCAAATTTTATGAAATTCGGTTCATTAGTTTTTTGATTAGAGTGGATGAAATATCCTCACAGACACACAGAAACATACACAGATATACACACACAGATGTCTTCCTAAAAATAGTTTTTTCGTGTTCTAGAAGTCCCAAAACGTGTAGATCCTTCGGAAATTCGAGTTCCGATCTTCGGCACGATTCCAATACTTTGAATACATACACACACACACACACACACATATATTATCTGCGTATCAGTGTATTATCTGTGTATCTAAATTCCGTGCCTATGCAATTACAATAGTTGTGATTTTAAATGATCCCTAAACTTTTATTATTTCTTCAACGAAGCCTAATTTTAACTTATGCAGAATGCAATTATCTGAAGCGATTGCCAGGTGAGTAGTTACATAAGAATTGCTGCATTTTTTTCACACAAAATTATTTAGCTCTGGAGTCTGAAATACAAGTTATATGAATGAAATATTCATTGATTTTGCATAGGGAATCAGATGATTTATATTTCGATACAGTTTTAAATATATAAGTATAATAAATTACTGTAATACTGTGATAATGTAAAAGATATCACCACTGAATGTATCACATTTTAAAAATTTTTAAATGAAATTGCATTTCAGTTGGAAAGTGTTTCATAATCAATGTTTATGCATGATTGATTTTTCTTGTTTATATAGATATCAAATAAATGGACTTCATATGAAATTGAATTTTTTAGATTGCCTCTTTTCTACGTAACTTTTTGTACAGGTAAAATTAAAAATATTTCCAAAATAGCAATTTTTACTTTCATACCATTTAAAAAAATTATTGCTTTCCTGAAAAAACTTTTCAAGATTTTGATGAAAGAGAACGTTTTAAGACCTTCTAAATCCATTTTAAACACTTTTGAAAAAGATGTCCACCTGTGTGTACATTGCGCGGAATTTAAGATGCAAACCGCTGATTAAAATTATACCGTAACATGTAGCGCATTTTCGAAAACCTAACAACTCTTTTACGATAAATACACTTCCGTTTCCCAGAGCGACGGAAAGAAGTTATAAATTGTAACGTCCCGTGCGTAGCAACCTGCAAACCAGAGAATGAAGCCACAGCGAAATCTAAAATCTCAATTTTTACGATTTTGTTTGAAAATTCACAGAAAATTAAAAAATAGTGCAATTAAAATAAATCATTAGAAGGCGATATACATCCACATTTTTGTCAAAATATAGACATGGTACAAATCTTTCATTTTTGGATTCAGTGAACTAAGAATTGAACAGCGGCGAAGCGTAATAAAATAATTTCAGGAGTTCATCAAATTCGGTTCAGCCGTTCTCTCGTAATGTTGGATCATACATGCATACATACATACATACATACATACGTTTCTTCCTTATATATATAGATATAACTGTATAACTATATAACTCTTAAATTTCAGCGAATTTTAAATGGAATGAAAAAAGTTTATAATAATAGCATCCATCAAATGTATCAACAGTGTCTCAGTGTCATGAAACTGTTACCAACTTGAGAAAAGAAACTTTTAAGAAAATTTTACGAAATATTTTACAATAACTTCTGCAGAAAATCTTAAACAGATACATCTTTATTTACCAGTAGAAAATATACCAGCTGTTACCCGGGATTTAAGATGCAAACTTCTGATTAAAACACATAGGAACTCACAGCGAATTATTGAAAACTAAAGAACGCATTAACAATGCGGTAACTTATAACAACAATAACAACAACAATGATGACAAGAAAAAACTGCTCGTACATATGACTAGGCCATGACTGCTGCGTTTTTTTTAAAACTTTACAACAAAGTTGAAAAGTGTTTATGACTTTGTTCATTCTGTCTGTCTGTCTGTCCGTTAGCACGATAACTGCCGTAAAAATGACTTAATCGAATTGAAATTTTAGTATGTTGTTCAGACGGTCTGTAGGACCTTTGGAAATATAAATGAATAATATCAACCAATTAGTTTTGGATTGAACCCGGGTTGAAAAAATGAAATACATTGAGCCCTAAGGGACCTAATTTTTCAAACATTTTTAAGCGGATTTAAAATTCACAAATTGCTTCGAAAATTTTAGGTAATATTCAAATTGTTCCATAAAATATATAAAAAAAAATTCAGCGAAATATATTCAGTAGTGTTTTAAATAAAAATTAAAATAATAATTACACCTGTTATATGAAACGATCACGTGACCACGATATGAAAAGATCACATGACCCACTTCAAAATGATGCATGGCATCCATCTTGTTTCAAAATCGTGATTTTTTAAGTTCTTTTAATTCATATTGAGTGTTGTATCCGTCCTAAAACTACTTTATTTTTGCTTAAATTCTGTGCATCTACATACTGAAACAACGCAAATACAATATATTTGAGTTTAAATGATTATCCAAATTTGATTATTTCTACAACGAAGCCTATTTTTCACGTATGTAAAATGTAAACAGCAAAATATTTAAAATGAGTTGTATTAGACTTGCTGTATTTCTTTAACACAAAATAATTTAGCCCATGGAGTCTGCATGGCTGATATGAATGAAATAATAATGGATTTTATAAAGAGAAGGACGATTTTTTTCGATGAAGTTTTAAGTATAGAGTTTAATTACTTGTAGCTCCATGGTCTTAATTTTTAAATAAAATAAATTATTATAGTATTGTGATGAATGAAATGAATGGGAGAAAGTTATGAATGAAATGCTGTTTTTATAGAGAGATCCAGGCGTGTTATTTTTTCTATGACGTCATTTGAATTAATTTCAGTTGTTTTCGATGAAGTTTTCAAATATAATAAATTATCGTAATATTATGATAGTTTTAAAAATATTACTGTGGAATGTATCGCATTTTAGAGATATTTAAACCAGGCAATTTATATTTCAATGCGATCATTTGAATGAAGTTCATTTTTTTCAATGAACGTTTAAGTTTTCAAATATAAAGAATTAATGTAGTATTGTGATAAGTTTTAAAATATTACCGAGGAATGTATTGCATTTTAGACTTTTTTAAGTAAAACTGCATTGAAGTTGGAAAGTGTAAAATCAATGCTTTAAGCATGATTGATCTTTCTTGTTAGAACTTTCAACTGCAATAGCTCTCTTGCAGTAACTCGCTACCATGCAGAAAATGTACCCCTCGTTTCTTGAGATTGACAGCAGGAATTAATTGAATTCATTCATTCAATCTTTCAAGAGGCGTAGTCGTTCGCTGCGCGAACACTCGCGCGTCAGGCATAGATTACGTGTCTTCAAAACAGGAAAAGTATGTATTTTATTGAAAATTCACGAATTCGTCTATTGATAACACGGATTCCATTTTAAGTGTGTTTGAAATAGAATTCTTTGGTCCTTCCGATTATGTTAAAATAGAAACTCAGTGTCTGCGATAATATTTTTGATCGCAAAGGAACTAATATGGCCCCTCGATATTAAATAACTGAAAAACTAATTTGAATTTAAAAAAAAAAAATCTGATGTGGGTAGCACATAACATTCCTTATATAATGCAATGAATTTACTACTTTTACAGCAAAAAATAGGCTATTCTTACAGTGGATACTTATATTCTTTTCAAGATATTGAATTTTGGTCAATTAATCGTCATTTTCATTGATTTAGCGTCATTTTTAATCATTTGGCGAGATTTTCATTAATTTGGCAACATTTCAAAAAGTCGATAAGTTGGCAACATTCCGCCAAATTCGTCGCCAAAATCTCGCCAAGCGTTATGGAAGATGAAATAAGTTATTCTTAAAGCAGAGAAATTACTATTGGCGTTCAAATACAAAAGTATTACTTAAAGTATCTTTTCTCATGAATGGCACGAGCTAGATCCACGAAAATAATGTCACCCAATTTATCGCATGACATTACACATGAAAAATGAATATGTTTCTCAACAGTTAATATATTTTTTTTAATTTAGGGGATTTTTTGATAAATTTATTTGAAAAATATGCAATATCTCGAGAACAATTAATGCTAGCGTTCTAAAGTTTATGTTAATCGTTTTCTAAGGAAAAATTACATAAGAACTGTCTATTTTCGTAACTATATTAAAGGTTTTGATTGTTTGATGATTTTTTCAAAATTTCACTCAACAATTTAGGGGGTTCTGAATATTCGATTGCGTTTAAAAACAATAGGCATCCAGTATTCACGGTTTGTGATTTCTGTACCAAATTTCATTCGAATCGCTCCATTCATTCGTGAGATATCGTCTCCACAGACTCACTGACACAAGCACACACACATACCTTCACACACATACACACACACACACACACACACACAGACATCACCTCAAAAATGTTCGATTCATGATCATGGATGCTTGAAACGTGTTCTCCCGTCGAAAACTCGAATTAGAATTTTCAACCTCGTCACAATATTTTTCTTATACATTATGTATATAAGGAAAGTAAAAATCTGATGTGGGCAACATATGACTTTCCTTATATAATGCAATGAATTTACTACTTTTACAGTGAAAAAAATAGGTTTTTCTTATAGTGGATACTTATATTCCTTCCAAGATATTGAATTTTCGACAATTAGTCGTCATTTTCATTGATTTAGCGTCATTTTAATCGATTTGGCGAGATTTTCGTTAATTTGACAACATTCCAAAAAGTCGTCAAGTTGGCGACATTCCGCCAAATTCGTCGCCAAAATCTCGCCAAGCGTTATGGACGAAGAAATAAGTTATTTTTACAACAGACAAATGACTATTGGCGTTCAAATACAAACGTATTACTCAAAGTATCTTTCTTCATGAATGAAACGAGCTAGATCCACGAGAATGTTGTCACCCAATTTATCGTATGGTATTACATATGAAAAGTGAACATGTTTCTCATTAGGAAATATTTTTTTTTTATTTTATATGACTTTTTGATAATTTTTTTGAAAAATCTGCAATATCTCGAGAACGGTTCATGTTAGCGTTCTAAAATGTATGCTAATCGTTTTCTAATGAAAAATTACATAAGAAATGTCTATTTGCGTAACTTTATTAGTGGTTTTGATTTTTTGACGATTTTTGCAAAATTCCATTCGAAAATTTAGGGGAGTTCTGAACATTCGATTGTGTATAAAAACAATAGTTTGATTCGTGATCAGGGATGCTTGAAACGTGCTCTCCCGTCGAAAACTCGAATTCGAATTTTCGACCCCGTCACAATACTTTCCTTATACATTATGTATATAAGGAAAGTAAAAATATTAATGAGGTGTTTCCTCTCGGGAGACGAGGTAGATCTATGCCAAATTTCATGGCAGTATCATGCTTATATTTTTCGCTATATACAACATTAACAAGCAGATATTCTTCTATTATTTTAAATTATGATTATTATTGTGATACAAGTATAACTAAACACTAGGGAATATGAATGTATGAAAAAGTCCAATGGATATTCACACTTTCATCAGTAAAAAAAAAAAAAAAAATTCTAAATTTTGCATTAAATAAAAAGAAAATGGCACTTACATTTTGCTTAATCCAACATGTTCGCAATTGTTTTCACCTGGAATAAAAATAGAGCCTCTCTCGCTTCATCGGAACGCGGCACTTTTGTGAAAGTTCGAACGGACACTCGATTCCGAACACAGATGAAACGCAAATAAACTTCCGATCCGTGGCTTCGACCTTTTTCTGACGCAAAAAGGTTTGTTCCACATCACTTTCAACAGGATCTCCACTCTTTTTGGTTTTTATTTGTTTGGTTGTTACTATAGTGAGTGGCAAATTTGACTGGTGTGACGATGTACATAGATAATCCAGCTAACATGGATTATTACTTTCCTTGTATACGTAGTATAATGTGCTACTTTACCATAATATAATGTAAAGGGAAAATAATATGACGGGATCGAAAATTCGAATTCGAGTTTTTGCTGGAAGAGCATCCCTGAACTCGAATGAAACGTTTCAGAAGTGATAACTGTGTGTGTGTGTGTGTGTGTGTGTGTGTGTTAGTATAGTGAGTGGCAAATTTGACTGGTGTTAAGATATACATAGATAATCCAGCTAACATGGATTATTAGACCCAGACCGTCCGACCTACCAGAAAGGTGTAAGGTAGCTGTTTGGACGGCCGGAAAGAACCACCCAATTTAGACCGGAACCCTGTGGGGAAGGCATCCACCAAGACCGTGGCCTCCTTCCCCTACCACCAACCTCTCCGAAGGACTTACGGACCCACGTATTTAACGTGATCGTACTCCACGTGAACACGGCGATAGTTTTGGCAGCGGAGGGAATCGAACCCAGGCCTACCGAGTGCAATTACCTCGCGCTAAACAGTGGGCTACCGCGCCGCACATAATACGAGTATAATGTGTTACTTTACCTTAATATAATGTAAAGAGAAAATAATATGACGGGGTCGAAAATTTGAATTCGAGTTTTTGCCGGAAGAGCATCGATGAACTCGAATCAAACGTTTCAAAAGTGATAGCTGTGTGTGTGTGTGTGTGTGTGTGTGTCTGTGTGTGTCTGTGTATGTGTGTGTGTGTGTGTGTGTGTGTGTGTGTGTGTGTATTTGGTGTCTCACGAACGAATGGAACGTTTTAAACGCAATTTGGTACGATTAATATCATCAGTGAATACTGGAAATCGATTGATTTTAAACGCGATCGAATGTTCAAAAGCCTCCCAATTTTCAAATATTTTTTTGAAAAAATCATTCAATAAATCAAAACCTGCAATAATTATAAATAAATAATTATTTTAGATGCAATTTTTATTAGAAAACCAATGACATAAAAATTAGAACGCTATCAGTTCCTGTGATATAGCAATTTAAATAAGTTTTCTTCAAGGACCAAGGAATTCAGTTTTTTGTAGTCCTTAAACATGTAAGTTTTCTACAAAAATAAGTTTTCCACACATTTTATGTAAATTTTCCACAAAAATTACATGCAATGTTATAAATATCATCTAATAGGTTTACTTTCCATATACAATATTATGCATATCTATCAATTTCATTCTTGCAGATCTAGACGAGAAATCGACGACGAATCGTTTCATTGACCAGAGAAGTTACTTTTGTAATAGTTTTGTATTTTTGGCACCCAAGAATTTTGCTAATAGTCATTTATTTAAAGATATATTTATTAAATATCAATTACATCTTGATTAAGATTTTTAGGTGAGTATGAATAAATCATTCTATTTAAACTAACAAGTTGCCAGAAGCGTCCGATTTCAATTTATGTGGTATTAATTCAATCCCAAAAAACATTGCGACGTGGATCTTGTTCATCATAATTTCACTGTGAAAGAAGTAATGTTATTGCGTTATGTCTTCTTCTGCTCACTTATCCCACTTTGCCTAGTCTGAGCTAGAGTCCAAAAGAACATTAACCTTGAGTTCGATTGGAACCAGCATTGGAGTTTCTTCTTCTTGGACCCAGACCATCCGACCTACCAGAAAGGTATAAGATATCTGTTTGGACGGCCGGGAAGTATCACCCAATTTAGAACGGAACCCAGTGGGGGAGGCATCCACAGGGATTGTACCCTCCTTCTCCTAACACCATCCCCTCGGAAAGACTTACGGACCCACATGTTAAACGTGATCGTATTTCGCGTGAACACGGAGGCAGTTTTGGCAGCTGCGGGAATTGAACTCGGGCCGTCTGAGTGCAATTCCCGCACGCTAACCACTGGGCTGTCGTCCCCACCTCCCCCCCCCCCAAAAAAAAAGACATCTTTAGAATAACAAAGATAGTTGATCAGGCAAAGGCCGGGTCGGCCATGCACTTGATAGAAAGGGGTATATATTTTCGCCACATGCAATTTTTTACAACAACCCACACCAATATTTTTTCCGAATTCTAGCTGAGGATTACAATAGTGGGGATTTTTATTTGCTCTACGATATATCATAATGTATAGGGAAAGTATTCGAATCATGTCGAAAATCGGAACTGGAGTTTTCAACTAATCTGCACGTTTCGAGGACTCTAGAACCAGAAAAAACATTTTTTGCGTGACATCTATGTGTGTTTGTGAGTTTATCTGTGCGTTTGTCTGTGCAATGTATGGGACCAGAAATAGATCTCACACCAGACTTTTTGAGACAGTTTTATGTGCGTTATTTATTGTGTCTGAAACGTCAGATAATACATTCAGTCTCAATGACGCCAGTTTTTACAACACCCTAACCGAAATGTCAGCTGAAACCATAAACTTAGGGGCGTCAAGACAGGTGGGTCGAAGGACTCCAAGGATAAGGTGAGGCCACGAGAGTGATCAAAGATATTGACCAATGTGCAAGATGCCTCGGTTCAGTGCCCTTAAGTCACCCAATTAGAGCCAAAGAGACGTGTTAGACATCAGGCAAAAGAGCTACAACCAAACTGGTGGAACACGTACGATTGTACGAGCTGTGTATTAACCTCTAAAGACAACCAGAAGGTATGTGCTCCACTACTATTGTGTGCAGATCATTGAACCTTTTGATAACTACATATTAATGGTCTCACACTTTCTCGCTCTGGCACAATTAATGGTAATCATTGTTGTAATTGAGTTATTAGTTGATCCATGTTGTTAATAAATAGTTTTATTTTAAAGTTAAAATGGTGCAATCAATTTAGTAATATGCTAATAAATATTCTTTTACAGGATTCGCGCTCAAGATATAATAAGTGGGTAATAGCAGCACAATGCAATGGATTCCACGATTTACGATAATTTCGACCATGTTATAAGAGTAATTAAATATGTTTCTTAAAGGTAACGTTAAGTAAGTTCTTTTTACTGCGCCACACAATGTATGTATCCACTCTTGTTCTAAACCTTATTTACTAAATTTCACAAAATTTGGCAGATAAATCACCTGCGGATGATCCTGGGTGTACATTCAATATTAGTACGATTCGCGAAAAAAGAACCTGCCTTTTTTGCAAAATAACCTGCAAATATCGTCACATTCTAAACTAAAGGACAACATATGTTCAAATGTATCCATTTAATGTTTGTTTCATACGTAATTTTTGGCGACCAAAAGAATAAAACCTACCCCATAACTCTAGGATTAACAGTTCTTGAGATACTTTATGATTTGTTTTCGCAACTTTGTAACGGCTGTCGTTATCTTTGTATACATCCTGGACAAATTCAGTATAATTCCATATAATTATTCCTGTTATTTTGTGCATATAAACTCACTTTAATAAATTACTAAAGAAATAAAGAGAAAATTAATTTCAGTCTGTAGGAAAAGTCATGTGCTGTCCAGATCAGAGTTTTTACATTCCCAGGATTTTAGGATTAAGTATTTTTCAATCTCGGTATCCCGCGGGATTGGAAATTTGTTTTTACTTCAGTTAAGGGGACAGCACATCCTTAAAACTTTGAAATAACTCATTTTCCAATTTTAACATCATTTTGCAGTCTAATAAATTCTATAAAGGCTGATGACAATTACATTAGTATTTAAATTTTTACAAAATAGTACATAAAACATTTTTGCACAGAAATAAATCGTAAATCGTTTTACTGCTTTTCAAAATATTCGCCTATAGCATCAATATATTTTTTTTATTCGAATAAACCAATTTTCAAAACAATTCAGAAGTTCGTATAGCAGAAACTTGTGATTTATAAGCTTCAAATGCTTCTTCTGGGCTGCTAAATCGTTGACCACGCATTTTATTTTTGAATGGTGGGAACAAGAAAAACCTCTTGAATGCTAAATCAGATAAATAAGGAGAATGACTCTTCAAATCAATTTTTTCATACTTCAAATAATAGTTTAAAGTACAATGTGTGAGTTTGCATTGCCATGATAAAGAATGATATATCGCATTATTTTTTTCTGATTTGAGCAACTATTTCTGGCAAACAAATTGTTATATACCAGAATCAGCATTCACTGTTCCACCATCCTCCAAAGCAATGGTTGCACCATGGCCGGATTTACCAAAAAACGAAGCAATCGCTTTCTTTGTAACACTTCGTGCACGAACAGCTTTTGTTGGATTTGGTTCATTTCCAAACATTCAAACAGTAGATTGTTGTTTTGTTTCGGGTTCATAAGATTAAATCCTTTTTTTTCACGTGTTACAATGTCAAAGATATGTTTTAAGGCACCAGGGTTGAATATTTTGAGATTTTCCTTGCACCATTTGACACGAGCATCATTTTGAGCTTGAGTTAAATTATGTAGAACGCAACGCGCTCTATACCTTTATGACTTTACAATGATCATGTAAAATTGAATGCAGTCTGGTCCTTAAAAGGCCTTGCGGTGCCTTAATTTCATCATATGAGAAATGACGATCTAATGTGACTGTTTGTTGCACAGCATTAATGTTCTCTGGCGTCGCAGTAGTTCTACCACGGCCTTCACGAAATTCATTGCTGAGAGTCCTACGTCCAAGATGGAATTCTTTAAACCAGTTGTAAACAGTTACTTTGGACTATGCTTCACCAAAAATTGAATTCATTCGAACAACACACTGTTGCTCCGTTTAAAGTGACCTATGAACCCTTGTATCTACTTGGAATTTTCACTCTATATACAAAAGTGTATTGCAAAGCTGAATTGTAAAGCCAAATCAGAGACAAAATTTTGGAGTCAGGTGATTTCATATTATGTCTAACTTAACATTTTGCCTTCCCCCTCCCCCCCAAGGAAAATGTTGAAATTCTGCCTATGGGTCTACTTTGCGGAATCGGACTGATCAGAAGTACACCCACGTGCACAATTATGTGAACTTGATTACGCTTATTAAAATTGTCACTAGCCGAATACGCATTGAAAATCAACAGTCTCACAATGAGCAACCCTCGAATAACGTAAATTTTTGAATAATTAGAGTTTCAGATTCATTCGAAAAATCGAAAATTTTGGTGTACGGAATCCCATTAAAGAAGAAAATATTGGGAAACTGAAATAGCTCACTTTCTTTCTGTTGAACTATGTACCCGTACAGCAAATTTGAAGTCTGTATCTCATACTGAAACATGTAATTTTACCATTTCATCTTTCGAACGTTTTTATGTGGAGCAGCCTCTTAAATAGACATTTACGAAAAACTCAATTCATATTAGTTTTTTTATTAAATGATTAGCCTATATACCAAATTTTAAGCCTTTATAAATTTATAAGGTAGACTTTTCTAATTTATTAGGCAAATTGAACATTTTGGTGTGTGACACCCCCAAAGTAGCAAGTATTGGATATCGGAAATTCCACACTTTCTTCCTTTCTAACAATATACATATACACCAAATTGGAAGTCTCTATTTCATCGCAAAGCATGTTTTTCTATCATTTCACTCTTCGAACGTTTTCGTGTGCGGAACCCCCCAAAATAATAAATATTGGAAATTTTCTATTACGCACTTTCTTTCTTTTGAGCTATCTACATATGCATCAAATTTGAAATTTCTATTCCATCGCGAAGCATATGTTTTCTATCATTTAACTTCTCGGACGTTTTCTTGTGGAGTAGCCACCCTCCTTAAATGAACATTTTTTAAAAACTCCATTCTTCAGTTTTTATCAGATGTCCGCCCCACATACCAAGTATCAAGCCTCTGTTATATCTTAAAAGAAGGCGTTTCTCATTTATTCGGAAAATCGATTATTTGTGTTTGCGGCACACCCTAAAGTAGAAAATATAGAAAAACTGAAATTATACACTCTTTCTTTCTTCCAAACTATCTACTCGTACATAAAATTGGAAATCTCTCCCGTTCCGAAACATGTTTTTATCAATTCACCTTTCAAACATTTTTCTCTGGAGCACCCTCTTAAACGAACGTTTTAAAAAATTCTATTCGTCTTCAGTGTTTTCGTCAAATGATTAGCCCATATACAACATTTCAAGCCTCTATCAAATTTTAAAAGAGTCGTTTCTCATTTATTCGGCAAATCGAACATTTTGGCTTGGGCTCCCCCCCCCCCCCCCCTTAAGTAGAAAATAAAGGAAATCTAAAACTTCACACTTTCTTCCATTCAGACAATATACCCATATAACAAATGTGCAGTCTTCTCATTGCAGAGCATGCTTTTCTATTATTTTACTTTTCGAACGATTATTATCTCTATACGAACAAAATACTCTACAGAAAATTTTCAAAAAAATTGATTTTTCCAGAGAGTTTTATCGAACAATTGACCCATATGCCAAATATCAAGTCTCTATCTATTCGGAAAGTGCCTAGAAAAAGGATTACAGGCAGACAGACGGACACTTGGCAATTAGTATCTATCTTATATACTAACTGTACTAATTACCAAGTGTCCGTCTGTCTGTCTGTCCGTCAAGATGAACAGAATTTTCCAAAAATGTTAATTTACCGCTGTGCTCCACAGAAATACGTTCGAAAGGGGAAATGATATAATATTATGCATCGGGATGAGATAGAGACTTTAATTTGGTGTACGGGTAGATATTTCGAAAAAAAGAAGTGCCCAATTTAAGTTTTCCAATATTATTCTCTTTAAGGGGTTCTGCACACCAAAATATTCGATTTTCTGAATAAATGTGAAACGCGAATTATTCAAACATTTACATTATTCAGCGCTTGCTTATTAAGATGCCGTTGATTTTCAACGGGTATTTGTCTAGTCTATATATACTAATTGCCAAGTGTCCGTCTGTCCGTCTATCTGTCACGTTTTTAGGCTCTTCCCGAATAGATAGAGACTTGCAATTTGGTGCACGGTTCGGTAGTTCGATAAAACCCCCTGAAAAAATCGAATTTTTCTAAAACGTTCTGTAGAGGGGGTGCTCCACCCCAAAACGTTCGAAAAGTGAATTGATAGGAAAGCATGCTTTGCGATAAGATAGAGACTTCAAATTTGGTGTATGGGTAAACCGTTGGAAAAGAAGAAGGTATGCAATTTCAGATTTCCAATATTTTCTACTTAAGGGGGTGCCGCATATCAAAATGTTCGATTTTCCGAATAAATGAAAAACCGCTCCTTTAAAATTTGAGATAGGCTTGAAATTTGGTATATGGTCTAATTATTTGATGAAAACACCCAAGACGAATATAGTTTTTCAAAAATGTTCGTTTAAAGGGGTGCTCCAGAGGAAAACGTTCGAAAGGTGAAATGATAAGAAAAACATGCTTCGGAATGAGATAGAGATTTCAAACTTGGTGTACGCGTAGATAGTTTGGAAGGAAGACAGTGTACAATTTCAGTTTTCCAATATTTTCTACTTTAGGATGTGCCGCACACCAAAATGTTCGATATTCGGAATAAAGAAGTAACTCCCATTTTCTTATGTGATACAGACTTGATATTTGGTATATGGGCGAATAATGTGATAGTAAATCCAATCAAAATGGAGTTTTTAAAAAATGCATATTTAAGGGGGTGGGTCCTGCACACAAAAATATTCGAAAGGTGAAATGATAGAAAAAGCATGCTTCGCGATGAGATAGAGATTTCAAATTTGGTGTAGAGGTAAATAGTTGGAAAGGTAGAAAGTGTGCAATTTCAGTTTTCCAACATTTGCTATTGTAGGGGGGTGCCGCTCACTAAAATATTCGATTTGCCGAACAAATTGAAAAATCTTCCTTTACAATGTGATAGAGGTATGAAATTTAATATATGGGCTCATCATTTGAAGAACAAACCCAAGATGAATAAGGTTTTTCAAAAATGTTCATTGAAGGGGGTACTACACAGAAAAACGTCCGAAAATTGAAGTGATAGAAAAACATGCTTTGTGATAGGATAGAGACTTCAAATTTGGTGTACGACGAGATAGTTTGAAAAGAAGAAAGTGTGCAATTTCAGATTTCCAATATTTGCTAATTCAGGGAGTGCGGCACACCAATATGTCCAATTTTCCGAATAAGACACGCTTCCTCTTAAATGTCATAGAGGCTTGATATTTGGTAAATGGGCCAATCATCTGATAAAAAACTCAAGATGAACAGAGTTTTCAGAAATGTTCATTTATGGGTCTGCTCCACAGAAAAACATTCGAAAGGGTTAATGATAAATTAACATGCTTCGAGATGGGATGGAGACTTTAATTTGGTGTACGGGTAGATAGGTCTAAAGTAAAAGGTGCGCAATTTATGTTTTCCAATATTTATTTCTTTAGGGGGGTCTACACACCAAAATATTCGATTTCCCCAATAAATGTGCCTAAAGTGCCTAAAGGAGAAGAATTTTATTAGAATAAGTAAATTTTTGGAAACTTTATAATCATATATCTTAGTATAAATTTATGTTTGGTCCCTAAAAAACATATTATACCAACCCCTAACATAGCGCACTTTATTTAGCTCCTCCTAGTGCTATGTGCGCTAAGCCCGTCAAAGTACACCAGGAGCATGTATGAGAAACAGGAACCGGCGGACATCAACTTCCACCGACCGTCCCATTCGCTCCTGATATCCAAAAACACATGCGAGCCTTATACCCCTTCCATTCAATTTTACTATTTCTTATACAACTCCCTATCAAAACATACACACTATATCAACCCCTAACATAACGCAATGTATTTACGCTCCCCTATACCCTCTAACTAACAAACCAATTTAGCAAGTTTAATACCTTAAACTTTTTTCTCAAATTTTCAATTTCTGGTCATACCATGGAAGAAAAGGGACTAACTCTCTCTAACTTTATGTGTCATACAATTGAGCTGAAACCAATCTATCTATAAACAAAGTTTAAAGATAGATTGGTTAGAGAGTATACACAAATGTTTGCATTGTTTAAAAAGTGAATTTAAAGAAAAGGCAGGAAGCAAATCTTTCCAACTCAATGGTATAAATATTCGTATTCTGAATCTTTTAACTGGAATGACCTCTCAATATTAGTTTTCCTATTCAGCTGAGTCGGTGGTCTCATCTTCAACTCCATGAGCTGAATACAGTTTCCCTGTTATTCGTCCAGGCAATTGCATTGTGTTGTAGCAACGCCTTCGGCATGAGATTATAAACACAGAAATAGTAAAAACGGCCAAACTTTGAGAGGATATTTCTCCAGATAGAAGATTCAGCATGGCCGAATTAGTATAGATGAGATTTTTCTGCATTGGGTGCTCTGACATACTGACACTGCGCTTTTAGAGAGGCGATTGCATTGTTGATTTTCTTGATATATTTTGAAGGAATTAACTTTCAGAAACATAAATGGTACTCAAATGATCAGAAAAGACCAGACTTTATAACTAATCAACAAAAAGAAATTTAATTTTTCATGGTTTTAAGAGTAGAGCGTATAGCAACATATGGAAAAGAATCCAGGATCACCCAAAGTTCTATAAAAATGACAGATTAATTTCAGAACATTATAATAAAAGTAATCTGGATATTTGTTTAGATTCTCTTGTTGTCTCTTTGAATCGCATATTTTCTTTCATCCCAGGGTTTACACGGAGAATAAAATGGCTTCCTTCCAGCCTCTTTAAATCGCTCGAACTGCGTACCAAATTTCATGTCTCCGTCCCTTTTAGAAGTGAGTAAATAGTAGGGATCTTATAGGAATCTGGAAGGGGAAAAAGTTCTCTTAAATTTATACCAGTGAGGCCCGTAAGTAATTTAAAACGGTTTATTCATAGGATATCTTACTATATTAAAAGACAACACTCAATTACTGTCTGCATAGTCACAACATGAAAACATAAAAGCAGATTATATTATCCATTGTTGAAAATAAATAAAAATGTTGGTCCAATATCCAGCTTCGTTTTCAGCATCTGATGTCATACGCAACGTAAAGTTCCAGATTTCTCCATTGTTATAAATAAGCTAAAAATAAGTCTTATCTGATGTCACACGTTGAAATTCATAATACTGTTATATATATATATATATATATATATATATATATATATATATATATATATATATATATATATATATATATATATATATATATATATATATATATATATATATATATATATATATATATTTACGTCATTAGACTGTTTATTATTTTTAATGTCACGCGAATGTTCAGATAAACGAATGCTAACGGTACGCTTTGTACTAATATAAAACTTATAATTATTTTCGAGAGATAAAGGAGAGGTAACATACACCCCAGTCTAACTCTATATATTACATTTATCCTTACATTTATCAGAACGAATACGACAAAATAACGAAAAAAAAGTGGAATGGGTAGGTTTAAACTCAAATTCAATCAAAATTGGAAAAGACTACTAAAACTCGCAAGATGGAAAGGAATACTCGATTTATACAGCAAAATATAAAAGGAAGAGGCACGATTAGCTTTAAAATAAATAAAGTTAGAACTAGTGGAGGGAAAAATATAATCAGCGTTGTTGTAAGAAAGTTAAAAAGAGTTCAATATCCAGCTTCGTTTCTATATATGATTATGAACGAAACTGTATATATAATAAAACTGTTTATGAAATTATTGAATGAAAAATGAAAATGATAGATTGCGACGAGCCGAAGAAAATATTAAAACTTTATTTGTATTTATAAACACTACATTTAATTTAATTAAACTATATTGATATTACAGCAAACAGCTTGTTTGCAATGCTCGCAAACCCACATATTTTTAAAATACAGTACAATGTTGATTATTTCTTTTATCTATTCTCCATGAAATAATGTGAAATACCCAGTAAAATTCTACTTGAAGGTGGGTGAAGTTTGAAAAAATTTTTGGCATTGGCTGGTATTATAAAGTTGTCGTCTTGAAAACATTCTAAACAGATTCGTTGTAAAACTGCTTAAAGAAATAGAGAACATACTAGCCGAATACCCGTTGAAAATCAACAGTCTCGCAATAAGCAACCCCTGAATAATGTAAATTTTTTAATAATTCAAGTTTCATATTTATTCGACAAATCGAATATTTTGGAGTGCAGAACCCCCTAAAGAAGAAAATATTGGGAAAATTAATTTGCGCATTTATTCCTTTCGAATTATCTACTTGTACACCACATTAAAGTCTATCTCATTCCGAGGCACCCCTATTTTATTATTTCTCCTTTGGAACATTTTTCTGTGAAGCACACCCATAAAAGAACATTATTGAAAAACTCTGCCTTGGATTTTTTATCAGATGATTGACCCATATACCAAATATCAAGCCTCTATCACATTTAAAAAAAGCGTGCCTCATTTATTCGGAAAATTGAACATATTAGTGTGTGACACCCTTTAAAGTAGCAAATATTGGAAATCTGAAATTTCACACTTTCTAATTTTCAAACTATCAACCCGTACACCAAATTGGAAGTCTATAACCTATCGAGAAGCATGTTTTTTCTATCACTTCACCTTTCGAACGTTTTTCTGTGTAGCACCCCGTTAATGAACATTTTTGTCAAACCGTATTCATCTTTGGTTTTTTTTGTCAAATGGTCAGCCCAAATACTAAATTCCAAGCCTCTATCATGTTGCAAAGGAGGCGTTTTTCATTTGTTCGGCAAATCGAACATTTTAGTGAGCGGCACCGCCTACAATAACAAATGTTGGAAAACTGAAATTGCACACTTTCTTCCTTTCCAACTTTTTACCAGTACACAAAATTTGAAATCTCTATCTCACAGCGAAGCATACTTTTCTAGCATTTCACCTTTCGAATACTTTAGTGCGGAGTGTCCACCCCCTTAAATATACATTTTTGAAGAACTCTATTCTTTTTGTGATTTCTATCAAATCATTCGCCCATATACCAAATATACCTCTATCGCGTTTTAAAAGGGGCATTTCCCATTTATTCCGAAAATCGAACATTTTGGTGTGCGGCATCTCTTAAAGTAGAACATATTGGTAAACTGAAATTCTACACTTTCTTCTTTACAAACTATCTACCCTTACACCAAATTTAATATTTCTATCTCATTCACAAGCATGTTTTTTTTATCAATTCACTTTCCGAATGTTTTACTCTGGAGCACCCCCTTTAACGAACATTTTTGAAAAACTATAATCGTCTTGGGTGTTTTCGTCAAATACTTAGCCCATATATCAAATTTCAAGCTTCTATCGAATTTTAAAGGAGCCTCTTCTCATTTACTCGACCGAATATTTTGATGTGCTGAAATTGCACACATTCTTCCTTTCAAACGATTTACCAATACACCAAATTTGACGTCTCTATCTCATCGCAAAGCATGCTTTCCTATCATTTTACTTTTCGAAAGTTTTGGTGTACTGCACCCCCTTAAGTAGAAAATATTGGAAATCTGAAATTGCACACTTTCTTCCTTTCGAACGATTTACCCATGCACCAAATTTGAAGTCTTTATCTCCACGCAAAGCATGCTCTCTCATCATTTAACTTTTCGAAAGTTTTAGTCTGCGGCACCCCAATAAATAGAAAATATTTTAAATCTGCAGTTGCACACTTTATTCGTTTCAAACGATTTACCAATACACCAAATTTGAAGTCTCTATCTCATCACAAGGCATGCTTTCCTATCATTTCACTTTTCGAAAGTTTTGGTGTGCTGCACCCCCTTAAGTAGAAAATATTGGAAATCTGAAATTGCACACTTTCTTCCTTTTGAACGATTTACCCATGCACCAAATTTGAAGTCTCTATCTCATCGCAAAGCATGCTTTACCATCATTTTACTTTTCGAAAGTTTTGGTGTGCGGCACCCCCTTAAGTAGAAAATATTGGAAATCTGAAATTGCACACTTTCTTCCTTTCGAACGATTTACCCATTCACCAAATTTGAAGTCTCTTCTCATTGCAAAGTATGCTTTCCCATCATTTCACTTTTCGAACGTTTTGGTGTGGGGCACCACCTCTAAAAAACGTTTTCGAAAAATTCGATTTTTCCAGGGGATTTTATCAAACGACCGAGTCGTGTACCAAATTGCAAGTCTCTATCTATTCGGGAAGTGTCTGAAAAAAGCGTGACAGACGGACAGACGGACACTTGGCAATTAGTATATACTAGCCGAATACCCGTTGAAAATCAACGGTCTCGCAATAAGCAACCCCTGCATAATGTATATTTTTGAATAATTCGTGTTTCACATTTATTCAGCAAATCGAATACTTTAGTATGCAGAAGCCCCTAAAGAAGAAAATATTGGAAAATTTGAGTTGCGCACGTCGTCCTTTCGAATTATCTACCAGTACACCAAATTAAAGGCTCTATCTCATCCCGAAGCACACTATTTTATCATCTCCCCTTTCGAACGTTTTTCTTTGGATCTCCCCCATAAATGAACATTTTTGGAAAACAGTGTTCGTGTTGTGTTTTTTATCAGATGATTGGCCCATATACCAAATATTAAGCCTCTATCACATTTAAAAGCAAGAGTGCCTCATTTATTCCGAAAATCGAACATATTAGCGTGCGACACCCCCTAAAGTAGCAAATATTGGAAATCTGAAATTTGCACACTTTCTTCCTTTCAAAGAATCTACCAGTACACCAAATTTGATGTCTCTATCCTATTGTGGAGCATGTTTTTCTATCACTTCATATTTCGAACATTTTTACGTTTTTCTGTGTTGCACCCCCTTAAATGATCATTTTTGAAAAACCGTCGTAATCTTAGGGTTTTTTTATCAAGTGATTAGCCCATATACTAAATTTCAAGCTTCTATCACACTCTGAAGGAGGCGTTTTTTGGTTGTTCGTGAAATCGAACATTTTAGTGTGCGGCACCCCCTACAATAGCAAATGTTTGTAAACTGAAATTGCACACTTTCTTTCCTTTCAAACTATATACCCGTATACCAAATTTGAAGTCTCTAACTCATCGCGAAGCATACTTTTTCTATCATTTCACCCTTCGAATATTTTGCTGTGGCGTACACACACCCCTTAAATATATATTTTTGAAAAACTCCATTCTTCTTGGGTTTTCTATCAAATGATTCGCCCATACACCAAATATCAAGCCTCTATCACGTTCTAAAACGGATATTTCTACTTCATTCCGAAAATGGAACATTTTTGTGTGCAGCAGCCCTAAAGTATAAAATATTGGAAAACTGAAATTGTAGACTTTCTTCCTTCCAAGCTATCTACCCGTACACCAAATTTCAAATCTCTATCTAATCCCGCAGTATGTTTTCTTATCAATTCACCTTTCGAACGTTTTCCTCTAGAGCACCCCTTTAAACGAACGTTTTTGAAAAACTATATTCGTCTTGGGTGTTTTCATCAAATGATTAGTCCATATACCTAAATTCAAGCCCCTATCAAATTTCAAAGGAGACGTTTCTCATTTATTCGGTACATCGGACATTTTGGTGTGCGACACCCCCTTAAGTATAGAAAATATTTGTTATCTGATATTGCACACTTTCTTCCTTTCGAACGATTTACCCATACACCAAATTTGAAGTCTCTATGTCATCGCAAAGCATGCTTTCCTATCATTTCACTTTTCGAACGTTTTAGGGTGCGGCACCCCCTAACGTAGAAAATATTGGAAATCTGAAATTGCACGTTGTCTTCCTTTCAAACGATTTACCCATACACTAAATTTGAAGTCTCTATCTCATCGCAAAGCATGCTTTCCCATCATTTCACTTTTCGAACGTTTTGGAGTGCGGCACCCTCTTAAGTAGAAAATATTGAAAATCTGAAATTGCACACTTTCTTCCTTTCGAATGATTTACCCATACACCAAATTTGAAGTCTCTATCTCATTGCAAAGTATGCTTTCCCATCATTTCACTTTTCGAACGTTTTGGTGTGGGGCATCCCCTCTATAGAGCGTTTTCGAAAAATTCGATTTTTCCAGGGGGGGGGGGGGTTATCGAACAACCGAGCCGTGTATCAAATTGCAAGTTTCTATATCTATTCGGGAAGTGCCTGAAAAAAGCGTGACAGAGAGACGGACACTTGGCAATTACTATATACTAGCCGAATACCCGTTTAAAATCAACGGTCTCGCAATAAGCAACCCCTGAATAATGTAAGTTTTTTAATAATTCGCGTTTCACATTTATTAGGCTAATCGAATATTTAGGTGTGCAGAACCCCCTAAAGAAGAAAATATTGGGAAACTAAATTTGAGCATTTCTTCCATTCGAATTATCTACCCTTACACCACATTAAAGTCTATCTCATCCCGAGGCACCCCTATATTATTTTTTCTCCTTTGGAACTTTTTTCTGTGAAGCACATCCATAAATGAACATTTTTGAAAAACTCTGTTTGTCTTGTGTTTTTTATCAGATGATTGTCCCATATACCAAATATCAAGCCTCTATCACATTTAAAAGGAAACGCGCCTCATTTATTCGGATAATCGAACAAATTAGTGTGCGCACACCTTAAAGTAGCAAATATTGGAAATCTGAAATGTCACACTCTCTTCCTTTCAAACTATCCACTCGTACACCAAATTTGAAGTCGCTATCTTATCGAGAAGCATGTTTTTCTATCACTTCACCTTTCGAACGTTTTTCTGCGTAGCACCCCGTTAAAGAACATTTTTGTCAAACTGTATTCATCTTTGGTTTTTTTTTTCAAATGGTTAGCCCATATACTAAAGTTCAAGTCTCTATCACATTATAAAGGAGGCGTTTCTCATTTGTTCGGGAAATCGAACATTTTATTGAGCGGCACCCTCTACAATAACAAATGTTGGAAAATTGAAATTGCACACTTTCTTCCTTTCCAACTTTTTACCCGTACACCAAATTTGAAGTCTCTATCTCATCGCGAAGCATGCTTTTCTAGCATTTCATCTTTCGAATGCTTTGGTGTGGAGTACCCACCCCCTTAAATATACATTTTTGAAAAACTCTATTATTTTTGTGATTTCTGTCAGATGATTTGCCCATATATCAAATATCAAGCCTCTGTCACGTTTTAAAAGGGGCGTTTCTCCATTATTCCGAAAATCGAACATTTTGGTGTGCGGCACCCCCTAAAGTAGAAAATATTGATAAACTGAAATTGTACAATTTCTTCCTTTTAAACTATCTACCCTTATACCAAATTTGATATATATATCTCATTCCGAAACATGGTTTTTCATCAATTCGAACGTTTTCGAATTTTTCGAACGTTTTACTCTGGAGCACCCCCTTAAACGAACATTTTTGAAAAACTATATTTGTCTTGGGTGTTTCCGTCAAATGATATGCGCCATATACCGAATTTCATGCCTCTATCAAATTTTAATGAGACGTTTTTCATTTATTCATTAACTCGAACGTTTTTGTCTACGGTACCCCCTTAAGTAGAAAATAGTGGAAATCTGAAATTGCACACTTTCTTCCTTTCAAACAATTTACCCATACACCAAATATGAAGTCTCTATCTCATCGCAAAGCATGCTTTCCTATCATTTCACTTTTCGAACGTTTTGGTGTGCAACACCCCCTTAAGTAGAAAATATTGGAAATCTGAAATTGCGCACTTTCTTCGTTTCGAATGATTTAGCCATACACCAAATTCGAAGTCTCTATCTCGTTGCAAAGTATGCTTTCCCATCAATTCACTTTTTGAACGTTCTGGTGTGGGGCACCCTCTCTATAGAACGTTTTCGAAAAATTCGATTTTTCCAGGGTTTTTTTATCGAACGACCGAGCCGTGTACCAAATTGCAAGCCTCTATCTATTCGGGAAGTGCCTGAAAAAAGCATGACAGACAGACGGACACTTGGCAATTAGTATATACTAACCGAATACCCGTTGAAAATCAACGGTCTCGCAATAAGCAACCCCTGAATAATGTAAATTTTTTAATAATTCGCGTTTCACATTTATTCGACAAATCGAATTTTTTTTGGTGTGCAGAACCCCCCTAAAGAAGAAAATATTGGGAAAATTAATTTGCGCATTTATTCCTTTCGAATTATCTACTTGTACACCACATTAAAATCTATCTCAGGGTTTTTTTATCAAATGATTAGCCCATATAGTCTACCGAATTTCAAGCCTCTATCAAATTTTAAAGCAGCGTTTTCTCATTTATTCTGTAAATCGAACATTTTGGTGTGCGGCACCCCCTTAAGTAGAAAATATTGGAAATCTGAAATAGCACACTTTCTTCTTTTCGAACAATTTATCCATACACCAAATTTAAAGTCTCTATCACGTCGCAAAGCATGCTTTCCCATTGTTTCACTTTTCGAACGTTTTGGTGTGTTGAAGACCCAGACCGTCCGACTCGTCCAGAGGACTTAGAGTAACTAGTTGGACGGCCGGGAAGGAACGTTTTGGTGTGTGTCACCCCTCTATAGAACGTTTTTGAAATATTCGATTTTTGCAGGGGGGTTTTATCAAACGACCGAGCCGTGTACCAAATTGCTAGTCTGTATCTATTCGGGAAGTGCCTAAAAAAAGCGTGACAGGCAAACGGACAGACAGACAGACGGACACTTGGCAATTAGTATATATATATAGATAGATAGATAGATAGATAGATAAATACAAATGAAAAGTTAAAAGTTACAATATTGTGGTAAAATAGGTTTTTAACACTTTACAACAAAGTTTAAAAGTGTTTATGACTTTGTTCATTCTGTCTGTCTACCTGTCTGTCTGTCTGTCTGTCTGTCCGTTAGCACGATAACTGCCGTAAAAATGACTTAATCAAAATGAAATTTTAGTATGTTGTTCAGATGGTCTGTAGGACCTATGGGAATATAAATGAATAATATCACCCAATTAGTTTTGGATTGAACGCGGGTTGAAAAAATGAAATACATTGAACCCTATGGGACCTAATTTTTCAAACATTTTTTAAGCGGATTTAAAATTCACAAATTGCTTCGAAATTTTTAGGTAATAGTCAAATTGTTCAATAAAATATATAAAAAAAAATTCAGCGAAATATATTCAGTAGTTTTTTAAATAAAAATTAAAATAATAATTACACATCTTATATGAAACGATCACGTGACCATGATATGAAACAATCACATGACCCACTTCAAAATGATATATGGCATCCATCTGGTTTCAAAATCGTGATTTTTTAAAGTTCTTTTTAATTCATATTGAGTGTTGTATCCGTCCTAAAACTACTTTATTTTTGCTTAAAGTCTGTGCATCTACATACTAAAACAACACAATGACAATATATTTGAGTTTAAATTCTCATTCAAATTTGATTATTTCTACAACTAAGCCTATTTTCACCTATGTAAAATGTAAACAGCAAAATATGTAGAATGAGTTGTATTAGAATTACTGTATTTCTTTAACACAAAATAATTCAGTCCATGGAGTCTGCATGGCTGATATGAATGAAATATTAATTGATTTTATAAACAGAAGGACGATTTTTTTCGATGAAGTTTTAAGCATAGAGTTTATGAATTGTAGCTCCATGGTCTTAATTTTTAAATAAAATAAATTATTATAGTATTGTGATGAATGAAATGAATGAAATCCTGCTTTTATAGAGAGATCCAGGCGTGTTATTTTTTCTATGACGTCATTTGAATTTATTTCAGTTGTTTTCGATGGAGTTTTCAAATATAATAAATTATCGTAGTATTATGATAGTTTTAAAAATATTACCGTGGAATGTATTGCATTTTAGAGATATTTAAACCAGGCAATTTATATTTCAATGCCGTCATTTGAATGAAGTTCATTTTTTTCAATGAAGGTTTAAGTTTTTAAATATAATAAATCAATGTAGTATTGTGATAAGTTTTAAAATATTACCGAGGAATGTATTGCATTTTCGACTTTTTAAAATAAAATTGCATTGAAGTTGGAAAGTGTTTCATAATCAACGCTTTAAGCATGATTGATCTTTCTTGTTGTTTTATTTAAAGGTAAGCTGATTTTACTGCTAAAATATATCAGAAAGTTTACTGGTGCTTTATTGTCTATTTTTATCACTCAGATTTTCATGTTACTTTCCTTATATACATAATGTATAAGGAAAGTATTGTGACGGGGTCGAAAATTCGAATTCGAGTTTTAGAAGGGAGAGCACGTTTCAAGCATCCCTGATCACGAATCAAACACTTTTGAAGTGATGTCTGTGTGCGTGTGTGTGTGTCAGTGAGTCTGTGGAGACGATAACTGACGAACGAATGGACCGATTGGAACGAAATTTGGTACAAAAATCCCATTCCATAAACACTGGAAGTCTATTGTTTTTATACGCAATCGAATGTTCAGAATCCCCCTAAATTTTCGAATGAAATTTTGAAAAAATCGTCAAAAAATTAAAACTGCTAATACAGTTAAGCAAATAGACATTTCTTATGTAATTTTTCATTAGGAAACGATTGGCATAAATTTTAGAACGCTAACATGACCCGTTCTCGAGGTATTGCACATTTTTCAAACAACTTATCAAAAAGTTATATAAAATAAAAAATAAAAATATTTCCTATTGAGAAACATGTTCACTTTTTATATGTAATACCATGCGATAAATTGGGTGACATCATTCTCGTGGATCTAGCTCGTTCCATTCATGAAAAAAATATACTTTGAGTAATACTTTTGTATTTGAACGCCAATAGTCATTTATCTGCTGTAAGAATAACTTATTTCTTCGTCCATAACGCTTGGCGAAATTTGGGCGACGAATTTGGCGGAATGTCGCCAACTTGGCGACATTTTTAATTTTTGCTAAATTAACAAAAATCTCGCCAAATGGATAAAAATGACGTTAAATCAATGAAAATGACGACTAATTGACGAAAATTCAACATCTTGGAAAGAATATAAATATATACTATAAAAATAACCTATTTTTTTTTACTGTAAAAGTATTAAATTCATTACATTATATAAGGAAAGTCATGTGCTGCCCACATCAGATTTTTTTTTCTTTGTGTTAGGTAAAACGAATGTGTTAGGTAAAAATATGTATTATAAGAATGAAATAACTACAATTATTTAAAAATGTGAAATTTCTTCTCCAAACTTCAGCTTACCAAGTTATGTCTGTTGAAGCAATTTAGAATTTCAAAGATCAAATAATGATAAAAAGTGGAAGGATTGGCATTGTTTTATTGAAGATATTAGTTATGAAGATAATTGATTTATGTCACAGAATCTTGGAAAGAATATCTTGGAATCACAGGCATTTGTTCTTTTGGATTGAATGGTATCTGATGTAAAAAATTTTCTGCACTATTCTAATTAACTTAGAATCAATCGCTTGTTGATCACATTTGTCCAAGGCAGTGTTATTTATAGTTGCAGAATATAATTGTTGATACTTGATTATTCTACACCAGAAAACAGGATTAGCTTAAGTCGGATCGGATATAAAATTAATTTACTGCTTAAAAATATAGCTTAAATTTTTGTATTTGGATATTACTTTTCACCGTCTAAGTAATAAAATCTAAAATACGAAGAAAATGTAGGTATTTTTTAAATAGTAATATCTTGGTAGCGAAACAATACTTGAATACTACAGCCAAACAATACTATGAATATGCAATAGACACAAAGAAAACATTATATACAATCTATATATATAAAGAAGAAAAGTATGTATATATGTATCTATGTATGTATGATCCACCATAACGTAAGAACGGCTGAACCGAAGTTGATGAAATTTGGTGGGTAGTCTTAAAATTACCCCACTTAAAACATAGGTCATGTTTCGAGTTTCTACGACCAGTGGTTCTCGAGATATTAGTAAAAAACAAAACTTTCGTTTGTCCTATCATCACTGGAGAACGGCTAAACCAAATTTAATGAAATTTGGTGGGTAGCTTTAAAATAGCCCTCCATAAATTTAGTCCACGTTTTGAGTTTCTAAAACCTGGGGTTGTTGAGATATTGTTGGAAAACGAAACTTTTTCCTAGGAGTTCTACTCTCCAACTCCATGGTTCCCAACAAAAAAGATTGGAAATCGTTGGTTTAAAACGTGAAGGTCAATTGAATCTCTGAGTTTTGTGGGAGTTTATTGAACGTATTAGTCACTTTTGAAAATCGCAGGTTTGAAATATGAATTCAAATGGAAACTATCACCATGGTTTATTTCACACAGGCTTACTCAACAACGAAAAGTATTATGAAATCACAAGAAAGTTCAATCATGCATAAAGCATTGATTATGAAACACTTTCCAACTTTAATTTTATTTAAACATCTCTAAAATGCGACACATTCAGCGGTAATATATCACAATACTGTAATAATTAATTATATTTGAAAATTTAAAACTCTTTATCGAAAAAAACAAACTTGATTCAAATGACGTCATCGAAATATAAATCGCCTGGCTCTCTGTTGTTGTTGTTGTTGAGACCCAGACCGTCCGACCTACCAGAAAGGTGTAAGGTAACTGTTTGGACATCCGGGAAGTGCCACCCAATTTAGATCGGAACCCAGTGGGGGAGGCATCCACGAGGAGCGTACCCTCCTTCCCCTACCACCAACCTCACGGAACAACTTACGGACCTACACGTTTAACGTGATCGTACTCCGTGTGAATACTGCGGCAGTTTTGGCAGCGGCGAAAATCGAACCCGGGCCTACCGAGTGCAATTCCCGCCCGCTAACCACTCGGCCACACTGCTTTTATACAACTTTACTGCTTTTACACAGTGTGGCCTACTAACCACACTGTTGAAGACCCAGGCCGACCGGCTCGTCAACAGGGACATGAGCAACCGATTAGCCGGCCGGTACTAACCACACTGTGTAAAAGCAGTAAATATTTCATTCATATATTTTTATTTCATTCATCACAGTACTACAATAATTTATTCTACTTAAAAACTTAAAACCATGAAGGCCAATATAATTTAACTATATGCATAAAACTTCATCGAAGAAGTCTGCCATCAAATCGTCTGCTTCTCTATGTAAAATCAAGGAATGTTTTATTCATATCAATCTACATTGCAGACTCCTAGCAAAATAATTTTGCGTTTATTCAGCAATTCTTATACAACTCATCTTACAGCCTAATCAGTTTACATTCTCCATAAGGAAAAATTAGGTTTCGTTGTAGAAACAATCAAAGTTTGATGATCATTTAAACTCAAATATATTGTAATTGTGTTGTTTCAGAATACAGATGCACAGAAATTAAGCAAACATAAAGCTGTTTTAGGACGGACACAACACTAAATTTAAATTAAAAATATTTTTAAAAATCAGGGTTTCGACACAAGATGGATGTCCCGACCGTCCAAACAGTTACCTTACACCTTTCTGGTAGGTCGGACGGTCTGGGTTTCAACAACAAGATGGATGTCATATTTTATTTTGAAGTGGGTCACGTGATCTCTCCATATAAAGGGTTTAATTATTATTTTAATTGGTATTTAAAAAAACTACTGAATATATTTTGCTGAACATTTTTTTATATATTTTATGGCATAATTTGAATATTTCCTAAAACTTTCGAAGCAATTTGTGAATTTTAAATGCGCTTAAAAATATTTGAAAAATTAGGTCCCATAGGATTCAATGTATTTCATTTTTTCAACCCGGGTTTAATCCAAAACTAATTGGGTGATATTATTCATTTATATTCCCATAGGTCCCACAGACCGTCTGAACAACATACTAAAATTTCATTTTGATAAAGTCATTTTTACGACAGTTATCGTGCTGACAGACAAACAGAATGAACAAAGTCATAAACACGTTTCAACTATGTTGTAAAGTGTTAAAAATGGTTATTTAATTATCAGCATTTTATGAGAAAGATCCTTTCTTATGCAGCTATGACTTATGTAATGATTTTTTTTTCTTACATAATTCATTGAATTTACATCTTTGACAGTGAAAAAGCAATGTATAAGATTCACGGCGCTATATGTTCCGGTGTAATTTTTATCACACTTTTGCATGGTAAATCCTGAGCAACGCCGAGTAATCTCTGCTAGTAAGTATTTATAATAGAATGAGCATAAAATTACCAGTCAGAAACACACAAAATTTGCAAAATTGTGAATCTACTAACATATGCACTAAAACCTCTGAGGAATGCTCAAAGTCATGTCTCTGAGGAATGCATAAGTCATGTCTTATAGACATCTGCTATTGAGATATTTCACTGTATTTTGTAAATAGTGGATAAAATACATAATACCCTAGTTGTTCATTATTGAGTGATTTTACTGAATTGTACCCTTAAAAATTATGTGAATAACCTTGCAAACTTTTGTAAGAATAAAGTTGAGTTGAAGTTAGTCAAATTAAAAAAAAGCTTAATGTTTTATGAATATATCCTATTTTTGTAAATGTTTTATTGTAAGATAAACATGAGCCTTTTAGTCAAAAATTGAAAAATTTGGAAAGAAAAATAAATTTACTGTTCAATTTCAGTGTAACATATCTAGTAAAGATCTCAAAAACTATGATTTTTCACAGCCATCATACTACAATGCTATTAAAAATCCGAGTTCAATTATAAGAAAATAAATGGGAATTCTAAATATAATTAAGATTTTGCAATACTGGCAGAGAGAAACTTCCACAAATAAATAACTAATAATTGAAAAGTACATTAAAATCTCATGAATATATTAGACGAGAAATTTGGTCAAAAATACGCAGATATAAGCTCAATTCAAGAATTTACCAAAATAGGATTTCATTTTAAAAATCTCTAAATAGATAATTTGAAAAATATATTTACATATTGGGATATGGCCATATCTCTGCAAATATGAGATTGCACCCTCGTAGTGACAAAATTTCATTCCATACCAATAAAATAAAATATTTGTTACAGTTTCACAAAATAATTACGTAAAGCGAGTTCTTTGATGCGCCTTCGTTCATCAGTTAGCACTGCTAACAGAATGTTTTCTGGGTGGCAAAAATATGCATTCTGTTGAATGACAGGATCAATAATTTTTTTGAGATCGTCACTTAGATAACAAGATGATGTTATTGACTTAAATACGTGCCTTGCTCCATTCGAGCAAGAGGGTTGTTTCTTTATCTGGAACCAAACTGGAGCATAAATGTTTACTATATACTCGGCCAGAATTTTCAAATTTGAAGATGGTCTCTCACTTGCAATGCTTCAGCATTCTGTTTGCGGCTGTAATCCATCTCGAGTGCGACAGTTTTCCTGGATTATGGCTACTCAGATTTAGGGAGCATTGGCCAGACGAAACCGCTTGACACATTTCATACATGTATTTCTGATCGGTACTGAGATCGCTATGGTCTATTTCCGGCAAGATGTAAATAATTGCTTCAAATTGGGTAGGTGGCATTTGTTCGCAATTTTCTAGCAATTTACCTATTGGTCCCGAATATTCACGGGGACCGCTAGTTGCATCATCAAGGAATGCGAATAAGTGACGCAGAGGCAGCTCGTTCGCATGCAGTTGGCAGATTAACCATTGCAAAGGACGTCCCACTTTATTCTGTAAGACCGCAATAGCACCGTTCTTTCTTCCAGTAATCGTGGTCATGCCGTCACAACCAACAGCTAAAAATTCGTCGAGGCTTAACTCATTTTCAAGGCAAAAATTACATATTACTGTCGCTACTTGTTTACCCGTTCCAGAAGCCGGCGTTACATGCCCCAAATAAAGAGAATTTGGTTCTTGCATCATAGATGCATGTTCTTCGCTTATAGTTCTTCTACGGTATCTGTCTCCAACCATTTACTGTGACAGAGTTTTGTCTTTTCTGCTATTGAAAAATATACTTTTCAGGCCTCATCCACTTACAGTTTGCAGGTTTTTAAGTGAAGCATCTGTTTTCTGTCTCTCTCTTCGAATCTTACTCCTATCAACGACTTTAGAACAATCATCCTTTGCCATAATTCCGACGTCCTGTAACGTTACTGAAGAAATTGCTGCAGCTCATCTGTCAGAAATGCCGTACACACACCCGTGAGAGAGTTAGAAGTGAAAACCTCATTTGTCCCGCTTTTGATGTTCATGGCTCTATTGCAGAGAACGTATCAGTTGCACCTTTTTCAGTTCTGGAATTGCAATGATGCTACGTTGACCCTCATCAAAGTTTCAACGCTTTTAATACATTCGCTTTCTTGCCGTTGAAGATGAAGGCGTTCCCGTTCTATTTTTGCTTTTATTCTTTCAAACTTCTTCCTTAATTTATTAATTTCTATTATATCAATCGTCAATAACCAATCTTCTGGTTGATCTCTGATCTAGAAGGAAAGGCTGTTCTTCAGTTGGAACCTTATGCGACTTATGGCAAGCGCAGAAAGTGAATATTTGGCATTTACAAGCTGCGATATCAAACAGCTTCGTTGATTCATTTTTAAAAGTTTCCACTCTTACATTATAGTTTTCATTTCTTTTGATTTTGGGATACCGGATGAGGCTGAGATATATATTATAATGCTTACAAATCATTTGAAGGATGCTTTTCTGTGAGACTGTGGGAATCGAAGCTCGTTACTAAATTTCTTCCATTTGCTGTCCGACCTTTTTGGATATTTCCAAAATGCTTGGTTCTTGGCCGAATCTTTCACGTTTTAATTCATGCCGAACATACAAATAACCTTTTATAGTGTCTTCAATAGTTGGCAAAACTGTATTTCTATGTTCTGATGGGGCACCGAAAAGGGGACATTCAATTGTACTTCTGGTAACAGATCGTTCACTCACACCACCAACGCCAGCCATTATTGCAAACAATGTAAAGAAATATTCAACTAATATTGCGAAACAAAGTATTCAAAAAATTAATACCTGTTGCTATTACGAATACTCGACTCGGCTATATTCTTCAAACGTACTTCTTCACCATACTCATCAAAACATATGCGAAATAGTAGCTCTTCATCGTGCTAATAACGACCTCTCGAATAACGAATAATAAAACCAGGTAATAACCGAACTCTGCGCTGATAACGGATCATTGGTACCATCTACCATTTGGCCTTGCTCGGCGGGGTGTGGACCTGCTGTCCCCTTGGTGTCCTGGGCTATTCACGCGTGGCTCGGCGGAGTCGGCGGTTTTTCTGTCCGGTGGGCTTGGGCTGCCCGTTGTTACTGGTTTGTGCTGAGGATCGTTTTCTTTCTCGACTGTGGGCTCACGAAATACCCCCATGCCATTCGTGGCAGTCACCACAGTCTGAGTTTACTTGTCGGATCATAGACGATTGGGGCAATGTCATATTCACCCATGAGTTCAGATTCGCTTTGCAGTCGGATGATCGACGGGTTTTTGTGGGGAAAGAGGCTAGTACCAAGCGATTAACATTGTTCAGAGCCACTCATTTCTTTTGGTGGTATCCTTGCATGGGCTGAGCTTTCCTTCGGTGGACGTACTGACCTCCATTCCTTCCTCAACGGTACTGTGACTGGCCAAAGATATCGCGACGAAATCCTTGATCCCTATGTTCGCCCTTATGCGAATGCAATAGGTTCTGAGTTTGTTCTTATGGAAGACAATGCCTGGGCAAATTGAGCTCATATCGTAAGAGATTACCTGATGATAGAGGGAATCCAGAGAATAAAGTGGGCAGCGTATTCTCCAGACCTAAACCCAATACCGCATATTTGGGATGCTCTCGGGTAAGCTGTAGCTTCTCGACATACCCTTCCAAACACTACCCGAAAGTTTCAACGTACTCTCATATAGGAGTAACGTTTGCTGCCTTCCGACCTTATTGAGTACTTGCTCGGTGGCATGAATCGTCGTTGTCTGCATTAGTTTGAGAGTCGAACAAGTCCGCATTATTGTGAGAGGAGGTCATTTTCCTTATTGACAGACATTTTGCATTCAAAACTATGATCCTCCGTATTCTCCATTTTTTTTAATGTGTAAGTATACATTCTTTTTTTTTTTGTATGCAAATAATAGCTGAGTCCTATTCCATGTTACTGTAAATTTTGTAATAAATTGTTGCAGTCGTTTCTGATTTGTGCCTCATTTTCACTTTCATGCTGATTTTTTGGAGGAGTATATATGATTTTATATTATCAGTTAAAATGTCTAAAATTCTATCGAACAGCTGCTGTCAAAATAGTAAAAATATTCTAACCAATCACGTTGAAACGCACAAAGATTTCTTCTTTCCCAGCTTATTTGCACCCCAATCCCCTCATACAACGTGGAGAAAGAGGAGAATACCTTGCGTTAGCGAACTCCATGCTTTGACGCTGTGAACCATATAAACCGATACCATGCGTTAGTGGGAACCATGCCTTAGGAGTTTTCAATATGTATCAAAATTAATGCACAGTTACTTCGCACTGAAAAGCAGTGGTCCGATAAATTTATCTTTTAGGAAGCAGTATAGTTTAATGTTTGCAAATGAGCAATTTCAAAGCTTAAGTTTAACTTGGAGTTCATTTTCTAAATATGAAAATCTTGTATAATGGAACAAATTTGTATACATGTATTATAAATATGTATCAACAAAATGATAAAAATATACTCGAAACAATGTGTTGTATAGAAAATGAACATATTTTTAATAAAAGTTTTGCCATAATAAAACGTTAATAAAAATTTTCCATAATAAAACGTTAATAAAAGTTTTGCCAATGCAATAAAAGTTATTTAACCACAAAAGAAATTTAGGAACAATATATGAATTTTTAAATCATACTTTTAGAGTATTACCCACATAGGGCAATTTCTATAACTCGTTGAGCACTAAAACCGCATATCTGATATAATAAATAGATTGGCTGAAATATTGCAGTACAAGTTTTATTAAAAATACGATTAATTAGTCATAAGTCAGTTTATAAGCTGAGAAATTATGAAACACATCCTGAAACAAAATATAAACGCAAAATATGAAAACATTACCTGTTTCAATTTCACTTTAAATCTCTAAACATTAGTCTTAGCTCCTTCATAAAATGTAACAAAAATTTAACTAACTTTTGTGTTATCCAATGTGATATTTTGTGAATTCCAATGGGAGGAGCCTGCTCATCAATCTTGGCTGATATTTACCTCTCAACATAAGAAAAAGGAACCCATATTTTGTCAGAGATACCATATTTCCGGTTTGTTGTCGATGTGCTATTGGGGTGTTATGAAGACACCACCAATTTCGATTTTACTTTTACCCACCGGAATTGGAATTAATAGAAAATTGGCAAGAAGAAAATGAAGCGATAAATTTTCTGGACATCTCAATAAAAAACATGGATTATATGGTCATTATACAACGTTATATGACAAAAGAGAATTATATAGAATTAAGATCAATCATCTCATCGATTGGAAAACAAATCTTACCAAGAATAATTTCAGAAATATCATACTCGGACACTTTAAGAGAAACCAAATTTACAATACGTTTAAAAAGGATTGCAATAATAGCAACATTAAAATCATAACTGAGGCTTTATATAAACATTATCCTTTATATTTCTTAAAGGATTGTTATAAATCGATTTTCAGGGATCATGTGGATTTTGACAGTTTACTTCATCACACTGCAAGTAAATAAAGTTTATACGTACCTGCTAGAATTGCACGCATGCGTAAGATGAACATATATAAGATAACGAGTTGGGCAGGATTCACTTTTGGTCCAGTTTCCTTCTGATGGTTGGTCTTGTTCTTCCGTATCCGGGTGCCTTCGTATTAGCACGCATTGGGGACCAACCTTTGCTTTGCATTGGTACCGTGAGCGTTTGCCTAGGCTAGAAAAGCAGCTTCAAACGGGAGTGGGAGTCGCAATCCTCCCCAACCATTAAATGCAAAGCATTTGGTTATCCCATATTCCTTTAAATCTTCTTTTTCTCGGATTATATATATATATATATATATATATATATATATATATATCGAGTAAAATGATTAATAATAATACATTATTAATCTTTCCACTCAAAATTTTTTTATCAATTTTCCTGAACTTCTACACTTTGTTCTTTTCAATAATTATTTGTTTCAAGGAAATAAATTACATCTACAAGTCTCAGGAGTTCCACAAGTTGGATGCAGAAGTAGTATGTTAGCTAATTCATACCTTTATTATTATGGACAGACTTTTACTTCAAGAGATTATAAAATTTATAGATATGATTATGATCTGATATGTTTAGTATATACTGAATATTATGTCATAGCTACAGATTTCTATCCCGACAATTTGGAATTTATTCCTAATGAAGATACTATTAGTAGTAATATTAATTTTTTGGATTTAAATATAATTGTTGATCCTACTAATGGTATAGTTACTAATTTATATGATAAAAAAGACGATTTTAATTTCAACATTAATAAAATATTACCATTTAATTCCTGCAACTCGATTCAATTGTTTATAAATATTATCCTTAATCAACTTTATAGAATTTATAGATTATCAGATAAAAAATTTCATGCTATACATATACATAATCTAAAAATTACCAGCAAATTATACAAATATCCAGCATATTTAGTTAATGGTATTGTTAAATAGTTTGGATTAGCTGAATTTTAATGAATTCTCTTCTTTATAACTTATATTGCCTAGACATCAACATTCGCCTGTTTTAACATTATATTTTAATTACATCCCCTTATAAATTAACCTCACTGTTTTCGTTTATAAGCCCCATTATTTTGTAGCTCTTACTGTTGAATATCACCTTTTATTGCCTTTTAGCATTACTGTTATTTGTTTCATACGATTATGAACTGTGGATCTCTACTTTTCAATTTTGCGATTGACAACACTGGTCTCTTCATTTTCGGCTCCCATTATTAGCACATTTTCAGTCTTTCATAAACCAGGTATTCTTGTTTCCTTTATAATTGTATCTTTATATCTGTTGTCCAAGTAGAAATAGTACATAGATATAATCTATCTATTTCTTTAGAAATATACATATTTTGTGTTCAATTTGATTAAATACTTGGACCCGACGAAGAGTTTTTCGAAATGAACAATTCAATTATTTAGGCCTAGTTGTCCACGTCTATAGCATTAATGCTTGAAATTTATTTGTTTTTCTATTATCGTTTCCATAACCTTGATATTTGTTGATTATCTTTAGCTTGATGACACTAAATTTGCATTTTCTTCCATTTGCTTGATGATTTACTATTTATTACGTCTTTTTATTATATAGGTTTTATTTAAAGTTAGGATTTTTGAATTGCAACTTCTCTCTATTATATCATTGGAATTTCAAACTATTATATATATAATATATATATATTTACACAAAAGTTATAAAGGCGCATTGCTGCCATTACCCTTCGTAAACGACATAGAAATCTCCAAAAGGAATAAAGAAAAATGAACAAATCGAGTACCACAAAGTGGCCACAAGTGGCATCAGTTGGTGGTAGGGTCCGAAGGGCCCTACCACCAACTGCCCGGAATTATTTTCTCACCGTTCGGAACTCCATATTATTCCACCTCGTCATTTACGAAAGGCTGCGATAGCCGTACTATGAAGTCGTCGGAATTCGGTTTCGTTACACTTTGGTGGACAGGGGGTGGAGTTAAGGCGGGACCTCACTAGACCAATCGAAGTCAATAGTTAATACGAAGGAAGTGCTTTATAAACACTTTTTTTACCGATTACCTTTTCGCAGATGAAGAATATTTTGATTAATGGAACTGTGTGATTTTCGATTGACAATAATATTAACCATAATTGCCTTTATTATAACTAAGCAAAAGGTTGGAAAAGAAATACATTTTCTAAATGAATTACTAAATATTAAATGTACTAAATGTTTTTGATATCAATTTTCAAGAAAACTATATTATGCTTGTTTCCCAAGTCCCGAAAAAGGAAATGCACCTAATAAAGGAATATATTACTTAAAGTTATTCATAGTTTGCTCATCTAAAAGATAAAACTAGAATTAATATATTATGGTTTGATTTTGATGTCAGTGCCACAGAAAAGCAAATTAAGAATGTTTTAACAGTTTTTGTTAAACTGTTGACATTCTTTCACATTTAAGAAATACATTTTAAATGCCAGAGTTTTTACTGTATATATATTTTTTTTTTGTGTTGTACTTACTTTTACAAATTTAAAAATACAAAATTTTTCTGAAAATGTAATGAGTAGTAAAATATATATCTTGTACTTGCTTTTAGTATTTGAAAAGTATTGGGGGGGGGGGGGGGGTCCTTTCACAAAATAACAAAATATGATGAAATTCATGTTAAATGCTTAAGGAAAATCTTAGTTTTTTCTCAAGTATAAACAACATAAAGAAGCGAATGTCATTTACAAAAGTAAAACACGGATAAGTAAAATTATAATATTAAAAAAAATGAAATATATTTAGCAAAATGTTTTTTTTTTCTTAAATAATTTAATTTGAACAAAATTTTACATCTGCGTGTGTCAATGATGAGCTAGCTCTCTACGGACTACAGGAAAATTAATTTTAAAGTAAACATCATCAATAGTAGAAAATGTATATTTCATCTTTGGTTGGTATAAAGTATACTTAACTAAAGTATAAAAAAATTTCAAATTAACTTCAAAATAAATTTTTATATGAACGTAAACTTAATAATTTATTCAAGTTAGGTAATTTGAGGATAAAACTTTAAACAGAAAGCTCTGTATGTTATTACAAAACATTTCACCGGAATATTTCAGTAACAGATGGCAGCACAAGTTTTAAAAATAAAATCCGCTTTGATTCGAACCGGAGACCTCTCTAATTGCTGAGCGTCTCTTCTACTGCCTAAGAAAGAGTGCTATGCCATCCAAATGAAATAAGAAATCACATGCTCTGAAACTTACAGTGCTATTTCAGGAAATTCTTTTAAAAGTAGAATACATTTTGAAGTTGTTTTAATATTGTTTCGGAGAAAGAAATTGTATAGAGAAAATACAGGTTTTATTTTTAAAATTCTGTCAGACATTTATTTAACGATTCATAAAAGAGAAATAGTTGAGTTCGCTAACGTTAACATAGCTAAAACCTAAAATAATTTCACGAACTTCCAAATAGAAAAAAAAGAAAAGAAATATTTTGAAAATTGATAGGGCAGATCCTTTGAAGTAAACAAATGAGCTTGTATTTTAATATATGTGGAATAAAATGTTCAGATTTAATGAAAAATTGGTGCTTGTAAAATTTCTCAAGATCGTCTTTTTACATATTCCAAGGAAATTATTATGGAAGCATTTGATACTAATTTGGTCGGCAACTTGGTGTAATTTAACCTGAACAATAAAACAAATTCATTGTCAATTAGCATAATTAATTTATCCTCGGTGGTTGAATTTTTCTTCCTTTCAAAACCGATCACTCGCAAATACAAGACCGCCATTTTGAATACTGCTTTACGTACCTTATTTCAGGTTTCACAGTGAAATTATCAAGGGGTTCTTACAAACCTTCGTATAACTTTACGTACTCGTACTCTAATAAGACTTCGTGGTAACCACATTTCGTAAAATTTGATTGACGTGCGGAATAACCGGTTATTTCGAACCCGGGTAGATTTACGATGTGTTGGTGGTAGGGCCCCAGGAGAGAAAATTGCAAATATTGAAATGTAGTAATAGTATGAGAGCAGCGCAAGTTATCATTCCATAAAAGATAAATTTAATTAAAGCTACTTTAAATAGGAAAACCTATATTCATAGGCGTAGAGTTAGGGGGGGGGGATGGCCTCCCCAATATTTCACGTAGGGGGGGGGGGCGAAAGTATCATTTCGCCCTTCTTTATATAGAAGATTAAAACTTACCTGCGGTCAACGATGACTCAAATGAGACATAACAATTTAGCCATAATTAATTTTTACAAAGAGGAAGCTGACAATTTAAACATGGAAAAATTTACCAACCCGAAGAAATACTTTTGCTATAATTTAATCAATCTTTATACACAAGACAGAAAAAAATATTTTTTAACAATTTGTTTGTTTATTTCTTTCTTGAAAATGTCTTTAAGACTCTTATAGATATTGAAAATTGTGATTGTAAATTAAAGATCTTATATTTACATTTTATTTTAGAGTTATAACATCATTACTATTTCAAATAATGTAAATGCTTCGATTTTGTTATCAAATATTAAAGTCAAAACTTTTATAAAAATTTTTAGGTGTTGATTTTCTTCTCTCACATCCTTTTCCATATACACATTTTTCTTTACGTTATAGATAAATACAACTATTGCACTATGTACATTATCTAAAAAAATTATTGTATAAAACCATGTTTCAATTAAAAATGTGAAATAAAAAATGAAATTACTGACTGGGGGGGGGGGACCTACTTGCTCTCGCCCTCCCAGCCAAAATGAAAAGTCTACGCCAGTACCTATAGTATCTTTAGAACGGCGTATTTTAGCATTCTATAAATGACATTTTTTAATTACCAATATTTTATATAAGAAAAAATTGCAATAACTTGAGAATGGCATATGTTAACATCCTATGAATCTTTTTCTTTTCAATTAAAATATTTTATATAAGAATAAAAAATAATATTTTGAGAATTATTTTATTGTTAGTAAGCAACTTCCATTTGCAAATAAACTTTTTTAAATAATTTGATTACAACACAATTCTTGTACACCCGTACTCATGAGTTTTGTATTTAACTCCATAAAACTCCAAAAGTGAAATTAGCTGATGCTCTCGAAGCAAGGAAAAGATTAGCCAAATTTAGCCTATTTCTAATTGGCTGAAGTGTCCGTTATCGTCATTAGTTGTTACGTCACTTATGAATTTGCTCTTTTATCTTCTCCTACCAGGCGCTTGCTATGGTTCCTGCCCCCTAGTGGTCATCAATGATCGACTTAACGTTAACCCAGAATATATATATATATATTCTGCAAAATAAATAATATTACCATCACATCTTGATTTACGCATTTGGATTTCAAACAGGGTTTTTATGCTCGATTTATTAAATAATGCTTTATTTACTTGTATATAAAACAATATAATTTATTGATAGAATGAGGATTAGCTTTTGAGTATAGAAAACTTTATGGGTGTTATTAATCCTCTTGAGTGACGAGGGTGTAGAGTAGGGCCAATGTCGCTTCAATAAATGTATATTTTTTTTATTGTATATTTTTTATCTATATATATTTGAGAAATAAAATGTGCAGTTATTTTTGAAAAATGCATTTTTTAAATTTTATTGCACATTTTACGCATGAGGGAAAATACTCATATACTTTAAGTATTGTCTACATAGAATTGATGTTTTGAAAACAACTTTTGATTTATTTACCATTTCATATTTATATTAACATATAATACAATTATATAAAGTTCATACTACCTTTACATAACAGAAAATCCATCAGAATTTACTTTGAGTGTGATATATCTCAAAACATGGTTCAAGGCATATTTCCACTTCACACACTTTACACCTAATTCTTGTTTCTTTACGTATTTTTTTGCCGGTTTCATTTCTTTGAGTACAGCAAACAGCACAATGTTGGCAAGGCTTTATGGAGTTAGGCAGTATGTGCCTTGTAAAATGATGAGCTGTCAACCTTAGTGGATTTAAACTAGGACTGAGTCTTCCAGGTGTACAACACTTTACTCCTCCTGAATACTTCTGGATGCTTTCTTCAATCATCTGAAGGCTAAACTCGCTTTATTTCTTTATGTCTGTATTTTATATCTGCACACAGTGTATTTATTAATGAAAAAACATAACAGCTGCATAGAATCACTGGCAGTTTCAAACAAAAACGAACTAGGTGTTTCAGGTTCTCAGCATTTATATCCTGCTTTGTAAAATAAGTGAACATTTCATACCATTCACCGGATACTTCCTGGCCGTCCAAACAGTTACCTTACACCTTTCTGGTAGGTCGGACTGTCTGGGTCTCAACAACACCATTCACCAGCCGTCCAAACAGCTGTTCAAGTCTTCGGACGGTTTAGGTCTGACACTATTTTTCACAGATACATGGATTTTTCAGTTTACTCCGTATTTCAAATTTCCATCACAGTATTTTTTCACACATAACTCATCAAAAAGTCTTCCATGAAAAATTAGGATGAATGGGAATCCTAACTTTGTACACAGAATTCAAAATCAGCACCTCCCAATATCAGTGCAGTGACAGTTTGGCCGCACAGATAACAGTTTATTTTAAAGATTTATTCTTCATTGAATATCTAGCAAACTGTTAATATTTTTTTATAAATCCTTGCTATGGGTATTTGCTACTTCATCCTTCTACTTGTTTTGAAATCTATTATTTCTGGTTGTAATGTGAAGGATCTTCATACGAGTACTATTGTATTTGTTGTTGATGTTTTGAATTTTAGCGCACTGTATTGAAAAAGTTATGAGACATTTTTATATTATCTCAAAACTAGACTAAAATAGTACACTTTTAAACATTTTTTACAGCTTTTATATGCAGTTTTTATCTTCAAATATAAATATATGAAATGTAGTGGGAGTAAAATTTTCATAAATTGAAAACTGCTACATGGAATTCTTGCTTATGAAAAGAAGTGTGTATGCAGAACATTACTGTTCACATGACTTCCTATGCATTTTGATGTCAGTTGGAAAACAATTCTAGTTTTTATATGGACAGTTCAAGCATGATGTTACACTGTTTATTATTAAATAGCTCTTATCAAAGTGTTTTTAAACAAACAAACGAAAGAGAATGAAAAAAATACAAATTGTGTTTTGTGTACATATAATCTCGCAAAACAATGTACCGTTCCAAAATATTTTGGGGGAAAAGATTTGTATTCTTGAGTAAAAAACCATCAAAATTCCACCCTCTCAAAAAAAAGTACATAATTCTGTTCCACATATATCATTTTACAAAGAAATACAGTCATTAAAAGACTTTTTCTAGATTGTGCACAAATTGAGGGTAGTCATTCTGCCAGCTTCCGTACTCAGATTTTCCATATCTTAACTATTTTCATGTTTATATAAAAATATACTTAAGATATCACATTATTCAATAGCTTATTTGTTGAAATTATTCCAGAGATCGCTGTTACTATTTGCAGTTATAACATGATTTATAATGTCAGTAGTGGTTGGTACAATCACTGTTATCATTTTCTATCAACAAACGTGACTCAAAATGGTGGCAACAACTGACTCAATATAGGTGAATCTGGAAGACATCATCAACTCATTCTATTCAATATTTATGAAGGAGTCAGAGTTGAAGGTTTGATGTATTGACTCCACCGCTTAGCAGCATGCCCTAAACTTGAATTTCGCCCCATAAAACCCCTAACCAGTCAAACCACATGTTTATTACAAGATGTCATTTACACATTAAATGAGTATTACAAGTCAATTAAAAAAATATTAGATGACCTACTGCCAGCAAATAATGACAGTTAAAGTGGCCTTGACTTCTGTGTGGCCAAGGTGAATCATCTCAGATTCATTGATCGTGCTTTACTATTTTTTGCATTTTATATAAATAAAATTCAGCTACATTTTGTGGGGGAAGTGAGGTGGTGTGGTCCAGATTATTAAGGCTTTGCTGTAGCATAGCTGCCAACTCTCCCGGTTTTTCTCTATATCTCCTGGTCTCCTGGGTAAGTTGCTCAATCTCCCGGTTTTCACTCAACTGCCCTTATTTTCCCCTTTCTAGACAGAAATAACGCGAATGCAAATCGTGACTTTCAGTTGTTTTCCCGCTTGTCAATTTTCTGCTACCGCTGTGTAGGAATGGATCTCGAGTGACGTTTGTATTCTTGTATTTGTATCTGCAGGTTCAAAAAATCGAAAATAGATCATGAATGTTCAGAAAATGTTATGAAATGAGAAACGAAGTCACAAATTTTGAGATTGAAGTTTTCCCGTTCTTTCATCTATAAATCCGTTTCCCAGCTATCGCGTAATCGGCGATCACAAATGGCGATTATTCCCACAACGTCACAAGAGAGAGAGAGATGACCAATGATTATGTAATTAACGTGGGAGAAACGTATTTGCATCCACTAAAATTTTGTTAAATTATTTTGTTTTATATACAAAATTATTTTTCGAACGTATTACTAATGAAATGAAAGACTCTTTTGCAGCAGTTTTGCTAAGACTGCATTTGTGCTCGATCCTTCTTATATTTCGTTTCATTGTGAAACCATTTTTTTACTTTTGCAATCTATTTGCATCATTAAAATTGTTTATAATTATTTCATATTTTATACAGCAAAACTATTGTTCAAACTTATTATTAATAAGATGACCAATCGTCCTCCTTTAGGGAGGACAGTCCTTCTTTTGTAGGTTCTGTCCTTCCTTGAAAAGTGTCCTCCTACCTGTCCTCCTTTTCCATATTTTAAAACTAATCTGTTAATCTCTGTATTCAGAGATGCCGCGCCGAACTGTTACGTGTCATTTGACGGTACAGCAAACGGGGAAAGGTTAGCTTAACAAGATTAGAAATTCTTTGGGTACAGTTCGGAAAGACGCGATTATGAAACGCATGCTCAGTGCATAAGAGAACTTCACGTGTCTCGCACCATTGCACACTTCACTTTGTTTACTTTATCTCTATATTATACTTCGTGTAATCAAGATTGAATGTTGATACTCTAGCTGCAGCACTTACCGTAAAATTCAATATGAAGGATATATCTTGCTTCGAAATTTCCAATATATTGTTACTGTTAGAAAATGATACATTGACAAAAAATATTCATTCAATGGAAAAATACTCGTTTAAGTAAATAATTAAAAGGGATGTAAGCATAATTAGTGTATTTTTGTTTGAATTAATAAAATGTTTCATTTATTTATGTTGTACTTTTTTCTTAAATTTTTTCGTCCTCCTTTTCATTGTAAAAAAATTGGTCACCTTATTATTAATGAAATGGAAGACTATTTTGCAGCAATATCGTGAAAAAAGGCATTTGTGCTTGATCATCCTTATATTTAATTTAATTATGAAAAGAATTTCCACTTTTGCAATCTGTTTGGATCGTCAAAATTCTGTATAATGATTTTGTATTTTATGCAGAAAATCTATTGTTCAAATGCATTATTAATGAAATGAAAGACTATTTTGCAACAATATCGCGAAAAATGGCATTTGTCACGATCCTCTTTATATTTCGTTTAATTATGAAATAATTTCCACTTTTTGCAATCTGTCTGTATCGTCTAAAATTTTCGTAATTATTTTATGTTTTATACAAAAAAATTCTTTTTCAAACTTATTATTAATGAAATGAACTATTTTCTGAATAACAATATTAACATAATAATTTGGGAACTTAAGATGTACAACCATTACAAAAGCATAAATTAGAATTTCATGCATTTGTATTTAAATTTACATATTTTTAGAATTTTAATTAAAAATTAATATTTGTTTCATGCTTTAGTTTAAATGAAAATAGCATAATAATGTTAGTTTAAATGATTTCTGAGAATAATAAAAATTAAGAGAATATATCTGTTCAGAATTATTAGAGCATGCTGAGAAAAGCTAAATCAACTGCAATGAATTTTAGCACTTAATAAAAATAATTTGATAAAATTATTCCATTTCATTGTTGATTATGTGTTAACCCTGGAGCATGTGCGCTGGGTCTTAGAGGCCCTGTCGTTCTAAAACCATACCGTAGAAACACCCCCTTTACTCGAAAGTGGTCCAGGTCCCCAGTAGCTGTATTCAAGGTCAACCACTTTCTGAAGGTTGTTGTTGTTGTTGAAACCCAGACCGTCCGACCTACCAGAAAGGTGTAAGGTAACTGTTTGGACGGTCGGGAAGTGCCACCCAATTTAGACCGGAACCCAGTGGTGGAGGCATCCACAGGGACCGTACCCTCCTTCCCCTACCACCAACCTCTCGGAAGGACTTTCGGACCCACATGTTTAACGTGATCGTACTCCGCATGAACACGGCGGCTGAAGGTTGGAATTTCCACATTTCTGAATTTCACTTTTGTAGGTATTTTGGACGTTAGGGTCTTTCAGACCCGATGTGCGTGTTCGTGTATTTAGATCTAAGTTAATTTTTTTTTCAAGTTTTGGAAGTAAAATGAAGCGATATATGTCGTACAAGGATGAAATGAAGAGGCTTGAAACTATGCTTAGAGATATATCAACTGGTGAAGAAACGATAAATGAAGGGGATGAAGAAATAAATGATGAGATTTTTAGTGAACACAATTCTTCTTCAGGGGACGATATTGATTCTTACGACGATACAGATGAAGATACAGACATTTTGTCTCAAAACTTCTACGTTGCCAAAGACGCCACAAAATGGAATAAAATTAAAAATTGACAAAATGTCAGAATTCCTTCTCACAATATCATACTAAAATTACCAGGAAACATTGGTGATGCAAAAAACGTATGTTCGATAATTGATTCGTGGCAACTGTTGATTGATGATAGTATTCTAATGGATATCGTGATTTACGCAAATAAGTATATAGAGACTATAGCACATAATTTTGAGAGAGATCGTGATGCCAAAGAAACTTCAATAACAGAACTTAAAACGTTGATTGGTCTTTTGTACTTTGGAGGACTTCACAAATCGTCGCATGTACATGTTGTTGTTGTTGAGACCCAGACCGTCCGACCTACCAGAAAGGTGTAAGGTAACTGTATGGACGGCCGGGAAGTGCCACCCAATTTGGACCGGAACCCAGAGGGGGAGGCATCCACAGGGACCGTACCCTCCTTCCCCTACCACCAACCTCTCGGAAGGACTTACGGACCCACATGTTTAACGTGATCGTACTCCGCATGAACACGGCGGCATTTGTGGCAGCGTGCAAATCTAGCGCGCAAACCACGGGGATACCGCACCCGAGATGGCCAACAGCACGCGGCGTTCCGAGGTGGTCACCCACCAAGTACTAACCGCGCCCGATGCTGCTTCACTTCGGTGATCTAACGAGAACCGGTGTTTTCAGCACGGTACGGCCGTTGGCCTTTCGCATGTACATGTGAAAAATCTCTGGGCTGCGGATGGAACAGGTCTCGATATGTTCCATCGAACTATGTCTCAGAAGCGTTTTTTATTCCTTTTGAGGTGCTTACGATTCGATGATATTACAGACCATGTTAGGAGAAGAGAGACAGACAAACTCGCTCCAGTAAGAGATATGTTTGAAGCTTTTGTAAGAAACTGCCAAAAGTGTTATACTGTGGCTGAATATATAGCAATTGATGAAAAGCTAGAAGCTTTTAGAGGACGATGCTCTTTTCGTCAATACATTCCTAATAAACCTGCAAAATATGGTATAAAAATCTTTGCTCTTGTGGATTCCAGAACATTTTATACCTGGAATTTAGAAATTTATGCAGGTGCGTAACCTGATGTTCCGTATAACTAAATAATTCTGTTGATGAAATCACACAGAGATTAACAGAAAAGCTCTCAAATTGTGGAAGAAACCTTACAGTGGACAACTGGTATACAAGTTATAATTTGGCTAAAGACCTTGTAAAGAAAAAAATCACACTTGTGGAGCAATTAGAAAAAATAAGCGAGAATTACCTAAGGAATTCATCACAGGAAAAAACCGAGAAGTGCATTCGTCTTTGTTTGGCTTTCAGAAACACATGACATCAGTTTCGTATGTACCAAAAAGGAATAGATGTGTAAACGTTTTGTCAACAATGCACTATGATGATTCAATAGACTCAGCAACTGGCGATGCTAAAAAGCCTGAGATCATAACATTTTATAATCTCACAAAGGGAGCAGTAGATGTCGTGGATGAAATGTCTGCAAACTTTTCTACTGTACGAATAAGCAAAAGATCGCCAATGGTAGTGTTTTTTTGTGTACTAAACACAGCAGCTATAAAAGCTCGTGTGCTTTTATTGTCAGCTAAAAACCAAACAACAGCAAAGGGTTGGCGACAATTTTTGAAACAACTTGCTTTGGAGCTTATAAAGGAACATGTTCAAAACAGAAGCACGCAAGAATCACTTCCTCGAAAATTGAGAGAACAACTGATAGAACATTGTTCTTCAAGTCAGACTAGTGAGCCACCAAGAAAGGTACAAAAATGTGGCCAAGGGAAAAGATGCCACATTTGTCCAAGTAAAAAAGACAGGAAATCTGCAATTTGTTGTGCTAAGTGTGATAAAAATATCTGTAGTGAACACACCATTTATATTTGCAAAGAATGTGAATAAATTATAAGTATTTTTTGTAATTATTTACTTTTAATATACACTTAGTGTCTGTTCTTTCATAGAAAATGCATTTAATGTGGTAAAAGACATTCTCGGTAGTATTATTTAACAAAAACGTCTGACCGGATCTGATAGACCCACCACGCTTTCTCGCGTAAGAACTTATAGCGTGCGTTCCCCCGGGTTAAATAAGCACAATGTATGTGAATATCAGTTGCTGTACAATTTAAGGTTTAATTGCATTAATGAGCCCTGTTAGTGCGGCCAAAAATCGTAATTTTTTTTTTCTCTCGTGAAATGTGTGCCTATTTTTCTTTCTGTTAGGTTGGCAATTTTAAAATTATCTAAAGGTCGTGATTTTGAGTATGCTTTTTGTTCAATCTATGCTATGAAATTTTTTATCAATCTATGCTATGAATATGCTTTTTGTTCAATCTATTCTATGTTCAATCTATGCTATTTCGCAGTGGAACAGGGGATATTATCACCCAAGTCAAAACCAAAAGGCATGTGGACAAAAAAATTTCAATTGCAGGAAATGCTGACATCAAATATACTTTCTTTGTTATTGGAAATGAAAGTGTGATACTTTCTGAATGTTATAATCATTACATATTTCACTTTTATTTGTTGAAAAGCTGTCTTTTTTACGTTTAGATTAAGTATAACAGTAAGATGTACAGATTGTTTTGTCGTGCAAAATCTCCCGTTTTTTTCATGTTTTTGCACAAAAATCTCCTGATTTTTCATATTTGGAGGTTAGCAGCTATGGCTGTAGTGTAAAAATATTATAAAAGTCATGTAAGCTGTTAGAGATAAACTGTTAAATCCATGGAACTTTGTAACTTGCCATATGAGGAAAATATAACTCACATTCTGTTGAGGCTTCGATGCTGAATGAACATATTTATTTGAGGAAGCTCTATTTGAGGAAGTTTTGACTGCAGCCATATACTTTTATCTATAATTCACACTACTGTGCTGTAACACAGGGTTAAAGTCTATGGCATCAATTTAATTTGGAATTATCATTGGAATTTTAAAACAAAAATGCAATGCACAAATAATTTTTTTATGCTATAGGAGTCGCCGAGTGACTAGGAAAATTGGCAAACTTCTATATATATTATAAAATTATACTGTAGTTGTAACCCATTTATTGCTAAGTCAAATATAGTAAATTTAAAGAAATAATTAAGAGAATAAACTCTCCTTAAATAAGAACAGGATTCAAAATTAGTGGTTGTTATTCATATTTTAAATTTTCACATTTCATTTTGATAACGAAGATTTTAGACTCAGTTGTTATTTTTGACACTTAAGTTTTCCATTTTTTTCGCATGTATAACACAAATTCTGACTTTCCAACCATTTATTATTTTTTCTAGCAATCTAATCAATGCACATAGTGGATTGCATGTGTTTGCACAGTGGTTCAAAGGTGAAGCCACTAATAAAAGGCGATTTATTTTGTGAGCTGCATAACATAAACAAAATAAATAATTTTGAAATTGCACCCAAATAGGCAATTGAGTTAACAACTAAGGCTAAATGGTTATTTACCATCGATGTCTGACTTTCTATTTGTTACTTTTTACCCTGAATAAGAAATCAATGTTTTTTGTGCTTTATAACAAATTTATGGCTTTATTAAAATATATTTACAATTTTCTTATAATGATTCAATTGTATTTTGTAACATTTTTTATTTGTGTATTATATGTTGGTTTTAATTCTGTTATATGAGATTCTTTTTTTCTTTATTTTGACAGTTATAACTGCTGTTTCTTGCATATTTTGGCCAGCATACTGTGCTTAAGATACTGAGCAATTAGTATTTATTTGAACATGGATTCAATTTATGTAAGTAAAGTTTAAAACTTTTTAATAATCATTATAATTAATATTTTTATAAGGTATATTAAACTGTTCAGGACCACCATTACATATGTGCATTCTCTATTCTCCAGCCCACTATGCATATTTGCTATGCAATTCAGACAACTGCTAAAATCCACTGATACCTGTGCACAACATAAGATTGGGACATTTTATAATTAATTTTAAATAATACTAGAAAGTGATAGAATCTTGAATTTTTTAAAGCTAGTTACTTGTGTCATTGATCTTCACATTTAAGTTTCAGTTTTGTTCTTCATGAAAATGCTGACCAAGTTGATTGGGTACTTATCAGTTATAGGGACCATGGGTTAGCGACTGCTTTTCCGAGTTGTTGCCAACACAAACATTGGCGATATAATCCGATACGAGAAATTCACTACAAACACAATGATTAAAATTTAATATATAATGGGGTTTGATCAACTTAACTTAACAAAAAAAAATATTGTGTTACATTGAAATTTGTGGTCGTCAAAACTCTGCTATTGCCTATAAAATTCCATTAAATTTATCACTGCCGGTAATGCTTCGCCACATAAATTTAGTGAGATATGAGTCCAAGTGCTGTCTCGCATTGCCTCTATGCTTTTTGTTACGCCAACTAGAATTTGACGTGGTCCCTACGTGTTGAAGTGTTTGGCTACATGGTCCCTATAACCTAAAAGTACCGTTGATTGTATAAACAAACATACGTGGAAGCTGTTGTGATGGTCTGTTGATTTAGAAGGTATGTCGACGGAGAAATTTAAAGGGATGGTTTCATTTGTCACATTTATTCTGACAAAGAGGGTTTTTAGAAAGGGGTTTGGGCTGGTAATTTATATCACCAATTTTCAGGCAGAAGTACATATTTGGTAATACAAATTTAGTCAGAAGAATTTTAATAATGGCAAAAAGTGCGGAAAATATCTTTCTAAAAGTGAAATTGTACAACAAGGTTGGGTTTCTTCCAGGACACTGGAAGCAAACTGGAAAAAATCAGAAGAAATTAATCAACAAATCAGATTGTGATAAATAAATTGTTCATATGTCCTAATTAAAAGTTAATTAAATATTTAACATATGCACTGTACAATCTGCTTATGATCCTTATTTTTAAATTTTAATTGACAAATTTATCAGTAATTAGTAAGCAATGAAAGTTCTGGAAATTATTGAATTATTTTATATTTTATCTGAGTTTTATTTTAAATTACTGGTGATAAACAAAATAATAGTTAAAAATTTTGTTATTGGTCAAATATTTCATTTCATTTAAATGAAGGAGGTATTTAATAAGAAGGTTCAAAATTGAGTATAATTAACTGACTGGCTGATAGATACAGTCAAACCTGCCTTTAATGGAATTTCAGGGGACCGGAAGAATTTTCTGTCTTTAAAAGGTACCGTTTTATGCAGGTTATTTCAGGAAGAGCGAAGTTTAAGATTTCACTAGAAATGCAAATGGACTATATGTAATTGTTTATCTATATATCAGAATTTAAAATACTAATTTTATACAATAGCTAATTTAATTATTTTAAATTTGTATATATATGTACATTTTTGTATACTGCGATAACAGGAGTATATAAAAAAATGGTGTACCCTATGTCCTTGACTGTTAGTTTATTAACCTACCTTAAAACCTGTAGGTTTTCTAGGTCATCTTGGGATGAATTGACTCACTGACAAAATATTGCTGCTTACCATGAAATAAAAAAAACACTATGTTTTTTATTCAGATGAACTTTTAAAATAATTCAATATGGTTTCTTGGACATAGGTCTTACTAAGGATGCGACTTTCAGTTAAGAATTATGCATTGATTAACATTTCTAGTATTTCAGAATTGTCTTGGTTAACTGAAAAATTTTGAAGTTTTCAAACAGTTTTCAAAAAATCGTCATATGATTTAATGGAAAATTCTGTGAAAAATGGTTTTCCTGGAAATAAATGGCTGAAATAGTTGAATAATTTTTCCGTTCTTTGTTCGTTACAACAGCCAGGTGCTTTATTAACAAATTATTTTAAATTGGCCATCCATTTCTGTATTGGGCAGGTTTTATTTCACACAGGAGAAATAACATAAATTTCCTATATTTTTTGACAGGACTGAAAATATTTTCCACTTATAAGAGTATTCCGTTAAGTTCCAAGGGTTAAAAATTAATTGCAACAGTAGATCTGGAGCTTTTGCAGATAATGTAATTCATACTTAATTAAATTTTAAAGACAAAATATTGTTGAAAATTTATAAATTGTAATTAATGTTTAAAAAAACTAAATTATATATATAGTTAAGTAAGAAGTATATAATCTGTTTGTTACAAGAAGTATATATGTATATATATATGGTGCCAAATTCTGTATTGATAAATTATTCAGTTTAACTGAGTTTAATAAATGTGTCCAAAGTTCCAAAAAGATGACTTCAAGTAACTTAATTGGAGGTTCTGTTTATATCTATAACTCATGTTTTTCAGTTTCTTCAATTTTTCCCGAAATGGTGGAAGTAAGATATTTTTTCTGGTTAGTTTTTTCTGCATTGGAAGAAACTTACCAACCCTGTTTTACAATTGATAAATGATATTTTAGTGATATAAGTGAAGAAAGTGCAATAGTTGATATGTGCTGTAGTGAGGAATTTGAAAGACAATATCATTGTGTGCAATGTTGTTGTGTTGTTGATATTTCTGGTACAAATAGAGTTCAAATATTGAAGATCTGCTATCTTTTCAGTTTTCTGAACTCTGGACTAAATATATATAGTTTTGCAGCCTCTTTTAAAGGAAATGAATTTTTAATCTGTAATTTAGTGATGATATTATACAAGTAATAATCAATGAAACAAACAAACAAGTTTTCAAAACTCACATTTGCAAAACAATGATGGCGTCAAGACCCTCAAATGCAATAACATCTATTTTAAAGCAAAGTTTATTTGACATGGTTTTTGTCACATTAGGCTTAGCACTAAAACTTGCTAGGTCTGGAGTAGCAAATGATTCTCTCTATATATGCTCCTTCCTTCACTTACTGGTCATGAACTAGTTAAAATAAAATCCAATGTGGTCAGCATATGATTTTCCTTACAAGCTTTAATAAATTTCCATGAACTTTCAAATAGATGAATTTTCATACACTTTCAAACTTTCATACACTTTTTCGAATTGATGTTAACTTGTATGGATTAAAATTTCTGGTAATTTTGGTTCACCCTTAAACATTGAAGACTTTTTAGCATTTCATTACAACTTCTGTTTATAAGCCCCTTTACACTGTTGTCGGACTTCAAGGCTCATTATTTTTCTAGTTGTTTCTTATTGAACTAGAGATAGTTCTTATTGAATTAGGGGGGGGGTATAAACACCACAGTAGTGGGGGGGCAGACCCCCAGAAATTTTTTATGAAAGAAGAGAAACAAAAATTCACAAAGAAAATCAAAATGAAGGGGGGGGGGGGGGGGCTATGATAAATGTTTGTAGGGGGTTCCGCAATTTGTATGGGCAGTCTTGCTAGAGATCGCCATTTCTAGTTTATGAAACATTCTTTTCTAGTTAAGAATATATATAAAAAATATTCCTCTCATTTGCTTTCCCCTACCCCATTTTGCTAGTCAATATTGCAATCAGAAAAAGTTAAATTTTTGCTTGCTTTTGCTACCTGATTGTTATGCTCTGCTTAAAATATGTTTCCAAACCATGTTGATGACTTGTGCACAGTATGCTGAAGTTGGCCACTACAATCTTTTCTGCACAAAGGGACCAAAATGTATGTATAAATTGTACAGGGGAACTTCCATCTTATTCTAGATCTTGCCCGAAATGGATCCTTAAAAAAGAGATTCAAACAATAAAAACTATTAATAATTTGTCATACTCTGAGGCCCATAAAATTGTTTCTGATCGTACTCCTCGAGTTGAAAGTTATAGTACTACAGCTGCTGCATCCAATATGATGGAAGTCTGTTAGCATGCAAACAGATTTCTCACTTCCTTCTACCTCTCTCGAATCATCTACTGATCCTCCTTCAATTCTTCCTGAGATAAATATTAAACTACCATCAACAACCCATCACAATAGTATTACTACTGCTCCAAATTCTATTGTATCATAAACTAATCAATCCATTTCCGATGTATCTGCTTCAACCAAATTAAAGAAGCAAAAAAATCGTAAATATGTTAAAATAATGTCTCCAATTGTTACTAGTGTGAAAAACCCACCTTAATCTCAGAAACAACGTCCTAAACATAGTAACTTTAATATATTAAAATCTTCTAATAAAGATTCTAGTATAGCATTTTCCGCCGGTAAGCTTATGTCAGTTGGTCATACCATCAGAAATAAGTCTACATTATATCCGCTAGTAATACATGATTGACACGGATACACATTTTGAAGTTTAATGACGCTATTAAACTTTTCACAAATACATCACAAACATTACAGAGTTAAAATTTCACATAACAAAACTGGTGGGCTTCGAACCGATGTCGTGAGTCCTCCTCTCTTCTTCTTCTTCTTCCTTTCTTTTCTTTTCTAGGGGTCGCTGCGCTGGCAGCTCACTCGTTATAGTCTCCCCCCCTGGCCACGAAGTCGACTCGACGAGTAGCCAGAAGTGGTAGATGGGGAACTAGGGCTGTTCTGCTTTATTTTAGTCTTTCGGGGTCGGCCCCTCTTACGCAAGGGGGTGATTGGCGTGGCTACGGTGTCGAGAGGCAAGGAGCAAGGTCGGAGGGCAGAGGTGTGGTAAGTCCCAACTGGTATATCTGGGGAACTTGGATCAGCCACTTCATAACTCGTTGGAGAACGCTGAGTTAGTATGACAAAGGGCCCGTCTCGCCGAGGTGCAAACTTCGTGGTTTTCTGGTTGGTTTTATTGCTTATCGGGTGAGTGGTTACCCACACTTCGTCTCCAGGCGCATACGACGGAGCTCCTCTTTTACCTTTATCAGCATATTTCTTCCTCCGATCCTGTTTCTGTTCTACCAAATCCTTTATCTCGGCGCTCATATCTGCAAATCTTCGCAGATATGGCGTAATTTCGGCAACGAAGTTGTCATTATGGATCACGGTTCGTATGTCATGCTGGACGTCGTCCAGAGTCCTAAGTTCTCGTCCGAACTGTAAGAAGGCTGCAGTATGAGCAGTAGTGTCACATCTTGCGGTGTTGAGGGCAAAACGTATAGCTGGAAGTTTTTCGGACCACAAGGTGTGATCGTTTCCCACGAGGATGGCCAGTCTTGGTTTTAGATCTCTATTTTTCCGTTCGACAGGATTCGCTTGAGGCCAATAGACAGGAGTCAGTACTTGTTTGACTCCGAGCACGTTGCACACTTGCTGAAGGACAGCGCTAACAAATTGGGTACCATTGTCGCTGATAAGCCGGCGAGGCAATCCATATCTCAAAAACACCTCCTCCAGTAGAGTTACTGCACATTCTTTTGCAGTGGCGTGTTGGAGAGAAAAGAGCTCCACCCACTTGGTAGAGGTATCTTCCACTATGAAAATCCATTTCTTCCCGTCCGGCGTTTTCGGAAGGGGGCCGAAGAGGTCTATCGCAAGCGTTTCGAAACGTTGGGAGTACACGGGTGTCCTTAAAAGTCCAGCAGGTTTTTGGTTACTGGGCTTATATCTATTACAATCAACACAGTTCTTTACGTAGTCCGCAATGTATTTTCTCATTCCAGGAAAGTAATAGCGGGAGGCAATCTTGTAGTAAGTACCCTCAGCACCATAATGTCCGCTGGTCGGAGCATCGTGATACTCCTGCAAGACTCTTTTGCGCTCTTGGATCGGTACCACTAACTGGGCCTCTTCGGATTCAGTATCCGGGGAGTAACGATACAGGATTCCTTGGGACATAAGATAACCGCGGCTTGTCCAATTTGCGAAATTTTCAGTTCTGTGGTCACCTTCAAAACAGTCAATAATTTTCTTTAAGTCATCATCTTTCAACTGCTCATCCCGGATATCACTCGCTTTCCTGGACGGTAAGTCTATGATGACAGTACAGATGTCACAGGTGGGCCTCTCGTGTGTAGTACATGCAGGGCGGGATAACATGTCGGCAATGACATTCGCTCTACCGGCAATATACTCAAACTTCAAATTATACGATTGAATCTGTAAGGACCACCTTGCCAGTCGTCCTGTCGGCGACTTCAGGCTCATCAGCCATTTTAAGGGCTGATGATCGGAAACCACTGTTATTTCAGCTCCTTCGATGTATCCGCGGAATTTTTCTAGCGCCCAGACCACAGCAAGGGCTTCCCGCTCAGTAGTTGAGTAGTTTCTTTCCGCGGAAGTCAACAATCGACTAGCGTACTCGATGGGGTGCTCCTCGGGGCCCTGCCCTTGAGTAAGGACCGCACCCAGAGCGTAACTTGAAGCGTCAGTCCTAAGAATAAAAGGCCTGGCCTCATCGACCTGCTTCAACACAGGTGGTGACACCAAACTTTGTTTCAGAGTTTCAAAGGCTGTTTGCTCGTCTTGCCCCCACCTCCAGGGTGTTCGTTTCCTCGTAAGGTTGCTCAGCGGTCTGGAGGTTTCAGCAAACTGAGGAATGAAACGTCGATACCAACTACAGGTCTGGAGAAAACTTTGTACTTGCTTTACACTTTTTGGAGAGGGTATCTGTAGAACTGCTTCTATTTTCCCGGGGTCTACCTCGATTCCATCTCTCGTTATGTAGTGGCCGAGGTACTTAACCTTTGGCCAAGCAAAGTGGCACTTTGCACGATTGGCATGCAATCTAAATTTATGTAACCGGTCAAAAACTAACCGAAGGTCCTCCAAATGTTCTTCGAAGGTAGAGGACATCACAATAATGTCATCTAAATAGGCTAGGATGTTGACTTTCAATCCGTTTCGGAAAAGATCCATAAGTCTTTGGAAGGTTGCAGGGGCCGTCTTTAGACCAAAGGGCATGCGCGTAAATCGGAACACTCCAAAAGGGCAAACAAAGGCTGTCTTGTCCTTATCGGGAGGGTACATTCTGACTTGATGGTAACCAGATTTTAAGTCCATGGTAGACATGTAGGTAGTCGGCTTAGCATTTTGCAAAAGATCATCCATACGTGGTAGGGGATATGGATCAGGCTTAGTTACAGAATTCAGTTTCCGATAATCGATGCAAAGGCGGAAATCCCCATTCTGTTTTGGTATTAACACCACCGGAGCAGCATACGGAGAGTCACATTCCTCGATTACGCCCGATTGGAGAAGGGTGTCGATCTGTTCTTTCAAAATTTCCTTTCTGGCAGGAGAAAGCCTATAGGGAGTAGTGGCAACTGGGGAAGAATCACCCGTGTCGATCAGATGTTCTATATACGGCGTCGGCTCTCCCCCCGGACTAAAAGTATCTTCACACTGGGTAAGCAACGCATTAAGTCTTCGGCGTTGGTCCTCCGTTAGATATTCACCTTCGTTGGGTCGGAGTAGACAAGAATTCGCTGCTATCGTACCTTCCTTAATGTCACAGGACTGGACAGTAGGTTTTTCAACGAATGAAAAGTATACATTTGGATTATCACTGTAAAACCAGGTTTGGTTTTGAAGATTCAACACGACTCCGGATTTCTTCAGAAAATCTGCTCCCAATAAAGTACGATTTCCTTTGGCTTCTGGTAGCACGAAAAGAGTTACTGGGAAAGAACGTCCCTCCAGACATACCGTCACACACGTGGTAAAAGCGTCCCTCTCAGTTTGGTTACCATCAGCAAGCGTCATCGTAATAAATGTTTTCTCAAACTCAACTCCTTCATCTTTCAGCAAATGGTACAGGGTCTCACCCGCAATAGAGTGTGTCGCTCCGCTATCCGCGCACGCTGTACCTGCGATACCATTTATTGTGACACTCACGACTGCAGCCCACTCCAGTACTCCTGGACTATGGATTTGGATCTTTTCAAAACGAGCTGCTGCCCGAGGGTTACAAGTTGGGCATTTTGATTTTATAAATCCGGCTTTACCACAGCCATAACAGATTAACGTTGGTCGTTCCTGGTTGGATCCATCATCTGTTCGATTGGTTCTGCCTTCTTGAGAGCACCTCTTGGGCATAACAGGTTTCGTAACCTCATCTCTGACCGTGTTAGTCCTCCTCGGAAACGGCGGAATCGTACTTTTCTTCTGATTAGTCCTTAAACAGTCATACGTATCCAACCTTTCCGCCAAGTCTAACGGGTTGGTTAGCTCTGGCCAAATATCAAGGAAATGGTCGCTGGTTTCCTGAGGTACTCGTTTCTTCATTTGGTCAGCCAAGACGAGTTCCTTTAATTGTTCAAATGTCTTGACATTCAGTTCAGTAAGCCAGCCATCAAGATAACTGGTCAATTCAAAATAAAAATCACGCCAAGTACTGTTTTGGCTCTTACGATGCAGAGAAAACAATTGTCTGTATTCATCGGCAGTAAGCTTATATCTTTTCAACAGCATTGCCTTCACTTTATTGTAATCCTGACATTCCTCCTCTGGTTCTCTAGCCAAAAGTTGTCCGATCTCAGATGGTAAAGATCCAATTAAATATGGGACCCAAGTCGCTTCTGGAATCTTTAAGAACTTAAGTTGTCGTTCAAATAAATTAAGAAATAATGCCATATCATCATCCTTAGGGTCGTATTTAGAGAGAATTCTCCTCACGTCCCACTTGGGTTGCTCCGTCTCCAAAACCGGGGTTGCGGTTACGGATTGCGAGACCCTCTGAGATTCAAGTTGCAACTTCAAACGTTCCAATTCAAACATTCTTTCATTTTCCAATTTGACTTCCTGTTCCCTTGCTATGCGATTTTCAATAATATTGTCCAACATATATTTTGTCAACTCTTCACTATAGCCTTCAGAACTCGTGATCAAATCTTTTAACTCCACCACCTTAAGAGTGTCTGCTCCATTTAATCCTAACTCTTGAACAAGTAATCTTAGATCTTCTTTACGTCCCTTACCAAGATAAGCCATTTCTATCGTAAAAACTCTCTAAATTCTTCAAATTAACACAGAACAGTCTTTTTTCTCTTTAAAACGTAATAAATAATTCTGATCAAAAGCGAAAAAGATAAAGAAAACAGTTGCAGCACATCCCTTAATCCACTAGACCGATCGCAGACATTCCGTCGCGCGCCGGTCAAATGAAAATGAAAGTGACGCTCAGACGAGAACGGCAAGCACAAAAGAATGTTTTTGTACGATAGGTTTCACTACTGCAATGCCGGATGGCGAAAACAGAAGTATAACTACTTAAAATAGTTTAAACAGGTTGAACACTTATCTGTTAATCTGTTAACATCCTTGGCATGGAAGGGATATTCCAACACCGCATTCACACGAACACATCAGGATGGGGTTATCCCAAGAGTTCTTTTTATCCGTCGTTTTGAGAACACACAAACACCGGCCGCACGTTCGGGCGCCAAATTATATCCGCTAGTAATACATGATTGACACGGATACACATTTTGAAGTTTAATGACGCTATTAAACTTTTCACAAATACATCACAAACATTACAGAGTTAAAATTTCACATAACAAAACTGGTGGGCTTCGAACCAATGTCGTGAGTCCTCCTCTCTTCTTCTTCTTCCTTTCTTTTCTTTTCTAGGTGTCGCTGCGCTGGCAGCTCACTCGTTATAGTCTACATATTCTAAATTTATCACAAGAGAAACAGCTACTGTAAATTGTTATACTAAACATAAGAAATGTAATAATGTCTAAAAGAAATGAGAGATTCTAAACATCTCATGAGAAACCCAAAGTATTTAAAACAGAAAACTGTAGAAGAAGAGTCAGATGAAACAGGGGCAATGTCCTCAAAGAAATATAAGGATGTTATTACGCTCCATTCATCCAATGGCTCTGATGATGAGATGAGGTTTAATGAGGCTATGCAGAATATATAAATGCCCGCTTTTTGGTGATTTTTCTTGTGGTCATTTTTGGACTTCATTGTTTTCATTTCTGCAATCATTACTCTACTGACACTCATGCACAATGTTTTAAAAACTTTTTACAGGCTATACCAACAATTGTTAGGACTATAGGGTGTTATTGTATGGATATTATTGTATGTTTTCTATAGTTGTACTATAAGGTTTTTATTACATTGATAGTTTATAACTATATCTTGATCTTAAACATGTTTTTAACCTCATCACAAGTATCTGTAGTTTTATCCATTTCGTTGGCTTATCTGTATTATTGTATTGTCTTTGTAAATTGATTAGTTCATCATGTATTTAGTGCAGCATGTCCTTAACTTAAATTTTGCACCTTTAAACCCCAATCAACCAACCAAACCATGTTGTTTACACACTTTTATTGTTGGACAAAGGAGATCCTCATCATGTGGTACATTCATGTGAACACAAGCATTTAGTAAGTGAGTCAAGCTGTACTGGGTCTGTATACATGATGTACTTTAGTATGTCTGATATGCAGATTTGCTTTTAGATCCTTTTTTAAAATTCTCAATTTAAGTAGTAATTATACTAAATTGAAATACGGCAAGTTGGTAATATTTTTTATTACCCTTTTTTATATATTATAGAATCAATATTAAAATCATATTTAATTTTTTTTTCTTGCAGTTTTATTGTTCCTTCATAGATTTTTATGGTTAAGTGGTGGTATGGTTTGCAATTGAAATTGAATTTTGTATTTCTGTGGATAGAGAAATGTAAATATTGACAATAATAAAATTATTTATATTTTAAATATTACTTCTGGAAGTTAACTCAAGAATTTCCCTTTTATTCTTAGGAATCTGAAGCCAGTTTTTATAAAACCGTACAGTCTAAATTAAAATTAGTTTATCTTTATGAGAATTTGAATTTGCTGAAGTATGCTGTTGACTTGGTTCCTACTGAAGAGTTAAATATGAATGCAACATTAAAGTTATCTGTATTGGAAGATACTGACTGTACTATTACATTTGAGGACCTCTTTCTGTTAGAACTGTTGAAGTGGTTTAAGTTTTCTTTTTTTACTTGGGTTGATGTACCCAAATGTGACTCATGCGGACAATTGCCAAAAGAAAATGGTATTGCACCTCCAGATGAATCAGAAATACAATGGGGTGCCAGTATTGTAGAACAGTATTTTTGTTCTAAGTGCCAATTAAATATTCGTTTTCCTCGATATCATCATCCTAGGAAAATACTTGAAACAAGGCGTGGGCGATGCGGTGAATGGGCAAATTGTTTCACGCTAATATGTCGTGCTCTTGGATATGATGCAAGATTAGTTTTTGATTGGAATGATCATGTTTGGACAGAAGTATTTTCTTTTGCTAAAAATAGGTGGCTGCATTGTGATGCTTGTGAAAATATCTGTGACAAACCTCTTCTTTATGAAATTGGTTGGAAGAAACCAATAACTTATGTCATAGCTTTTTCAAAAGATGAAATTCAAGATGTAACTTGGCGCTATACCTCAAGATTTCTTGAAGTGTTAAGCAGAAGGAAATTATGTCGTGAGGAATGGCTTTTAAATTGTATTTTAACTTTTACCCAAAAGTTACAAATGAATGCATCATCTGAGAGGAAAAGAGAATTAGCTAAACGGCGAATTTTAGAGTTATCACAGTTTTTAACTGAACCTAAAGTTGAGGATGAAACTCTGAGTGGTCGAACCTCAGGTTCTTTGGCATGGCGAATTGCTCGTGGTGAGACACAGTTTATGACTACCCAGAAACCTTTTGAATTTAAATTGAGTGGTGAGGAAGCAAAGCAAAAATACTTTCATATAAAATATAATTGTGCATCCGATAGATACATTCGTGTTTCAGACCATTTTTCTGAAACTGAAAATTGGACTACTTGCACATTTGAGTGCATTAATGCTATTCGCAAAATTGAATTGGACTGGAAAATGGCATATTTAACACGTTCTGAAGGATCCAGTAAAGGAATAATTAGTTGGAAATTTGATTTTAAAGACAGTGGACTTGTGATTCAACTGTTAAAATTACATTTAAGAAGTACAACTTTTGAATGTGGAAAAGTCAAATGGCTTGTCTTCTCCGATAGTGAACCAAATGTTTCTAAGATTTTTGAAGTTAATGGTAAGATGAATACATTTTAATTTTCAAAATAAAATTTTAATTATTTTTCTGTATGTAAATGTTTTTTAACAATTTTTATTATTTGAACTAACACTATATAGAATTTAGATAAAAAAAAATTAAATGTTCACTATTTAATTCATTTTATTGAAGTTTTAAAATTAAACAAATCAATATAGTATTCTCTTTAGAGCCCTTTTTAATGGATGTACGACTCAGCTAAGTGCACTGCTGAGTGCAAAAGAGGCTTATCTGTTTCAAAGCGAATTAAAACCTACTTAAGGGATCATATGAAGTAGAACAGTCTAAATAATAAAATGTTAATTAGATTATTTAGAGTGTTCTAAATAATAGAAGATCAGATAATACAAGGACTAGTTAATAGAAGGACCAGATCCAATAGGCTTTGACTATGAAATATCTTCAGGGAGCTAGGTGACATCAAAGAAGAAAAAAACATATTACATGTTAATTTTACTTTAAATTGATTTTTAGTAAATGCGAATGTCTCCCCTTCCACCTGGGTATCCTGTTTTTTTTTTTCTGCCAAACCTGGCAAAATTTTTTGACCACCCGGTTTCAAAATTTTCTTGGGGAGACCACTGCAATATATTGGTTATGGTGTTCTATTTACATTAAAACTCTAATCTAGCATTTGCACAAATCTTGAAAATGTTTGAATTTTTAAAAGGTCCTTAATTTAATTATCTTTTCCTCTTAATTCTGTATCAATAGTTTGGTGATTACTTGTGAAGACTGTTTCTCTTCAAACTGGGATACATTTCAAACAGAGCTGTTATTTTAATTAACTTCTATATTAAATATATTATAATAAGTTCATTTTAATCATTATATTTTAGAAAATTTACTATCTTAGCAGAAATTATATTTAAAAATTAAATTACACTAAACAGGTCCATTTCACACAAGAAAATTTGCTCTTAACTATATATCAAAATTTTTCGAATTCACTATGAAAGTTTGTGTACATTTGATTGAAGGGAAAGTTTCATGTTATGGAGGAAGTACACCATGGACATGCATGGGAAAAAGGAACCTGTGAATGTCATTTCCTGCCAACTATTCACTTCAATGAGGTCGAATTTTATGAAAAGTTATTAGCTTCTATGAAAAATAACTCAATTTAGGGGTTGATTATTTAAAAGAAATTGTTTTTTGCATTGGATTCAGCATCAGTGAGTTGACTGGCTTGAGTTTTTTCAGCTCATGGAACGACCCAAAAATCACTTTTCTAGAGCATTTTCTCACAAAAATAGCAAAACAAGCCAAATTTTGAGAGCCTTTTTCTCCAGATGCAGTGGGCAATTTTAAAAAAAGGATTTCAGATTTGGAGTCAGTCTGGACAAATTAGTATACATGAGTTTTTTCAGCCCTCGGTGTTGTAATTCGTACTCTGACATACTAACACTGAGCTTTTATAATTTTTGCTAATTATTTAAGAAATGTTTCATATAATTTACCAAATAGTTATAAAAGTTAATACTTTTAGCACTGACATTATTCTTATAGTTAACCATTAACATGTACTTGCTGTGATGGAAATCTAAAGGCATTTTCTCAGTTTTGAAGTGGTAAATTTGTTTTTCTATGCTAACATTTAGTGCTTACAAAAGTAAATACATTTATTGATGAATTAGTTTATGTAGTTTCCTAAAACCAGTCGTTTTTTTATTTTTTAGAATAGGACACTTTATGTTTGTAGTTTTATTCATTGAAAAATTATTTTGGTTTCTTCGTACTACTTTTCTGTTGCTTTTTTTTTTCTGGGTCATGTGATAAAACAATTTACTGACAGACATTTTCTTAATTTTGTAGGGCTTTGCTGTTTTATCCTAATGAAAAAAGCTGTTCTAGCTAGCCCTTGAAACTAGTTAATACTGTTAACAAACTTATATGCTGTTAAACTATAATGAAATATTAACTTTTGCAATTAATTTGTAGCGATTATTAAAAGTTTTTAATTTTGACTTAAAATGAATATAATCCCCTTGTATCAGTGCATTATTATTGTATGTTTGGTTAAATGTAAACATAATTTTTCTATCCAATATAGATGTATCTCTTCAAACTCAAGATTTTAAAGGTACAACTAGCTTATTAATATCTGCTGAATTGACTGGAGGCAAAGGAGTTGCTGCCTGGCAGAAAGCACAAATCTTCAGGCAATCAATAGATTCAGCTGAATTTCCATTTGAAGTAGAAATTTTCTTTGATCACGTAATTTCATGAATGACTATGTTAAAAATTAAAATATTTATTCTGTGATCATGTTAAATTCATATATATAGTGTTAAATTATATAACACTAATTGAAAATTAGCACTTTAAATCTGAGTCAAATGGTACATTGAAGTATAGCTGCTACAAGATTAAATTATTAAAACTCAATTTAAAAAAGGAAGAAAAAATTATCTTAGCATCTAAAAATTTAAAAGCACAATTTCAGTTCCAAAGAAGTTCGGTTATTGTGGTAAACACCCTCATGATTTGTGACAGAAATGTGATATTTAAGTGAAGAAAATTTAATTTTGTTGTAATATGTTTAATAAAATTTACAACAATTTTGGGCTGTTGTAAGTCATTCAATTGCTGTCAAATATGGTGGATGTTGTATTGGTTCCAAAATGGTTAGTGTAATATAATAATTCTTGGCAGGGCCTCTTTCAGCTTTCTAGATAGGTTTTTTTTCCATAATTTGGAACACCTTTTTTTTAAATCTATTTTCTGTAGCATCATTATGTTCTAAAATGTTGCTATAGAAAATTATAATTCAATTTTTAAGAAAAAATGTATTACATAAGGCTTTATTTTGCAATTTATACGAAAAAGTATACCTAATTAAATAAAATTGCAGTATTATATGTAATTAAATTAGAATCAGATCTATAGTGGTTAAGAAAAAATAACAAAAAAGGGTCAAAACATGAAAAAAGTTGATAGAACACAACTTTTCACAATTATTAATTTTAATTAAAATGATAGCATTATATTTAAGGATGTGAATACACAACTTTTCACAATTATTAATTTTAATTAAAATGATAGCATTTTTTAATTAAAATGATTATATTTAAGGATGTGAATACATCAAATTTTCACACATGTTGTCAAAATGTCTGTATTTCAAGTGCCTACATCATTGTTTTATACAGTTCTACAGAAAATATCCTTTTATTTCATTAACTGCATGTTTAAAAAGTAATTTTCTCACATAAAACATGAAATTATTATGAAAATCTTAGATTGTATAAAGGAATTTACTAATAGATTGTAAAAAGGAAAAATGTCTTTAAATACAGTAAAACGAAATATACTGAGGAGATCATATACAAATGCAGATTTTCGTGATATTGCCAGAGTATTTTTCCAAATTGCTTACAAATAAATGAAACACGACACATTAAAAACATATCAACAAATTGAAATTAAAATTTTAGGCCATAGTTTATAACTAAGTTAGCTATTTTCATTATTCAAAAATGATCTTTTCAACATTCGATAAAAAAATGTTATTGGACCGAATGACGAGTAGTTTTATGTTTCTCCAAGAAATTTGCATAAATTATGTGCAGCATCTCTGGTTTTTATTCAGATTTAGAGTACAAAAGACTCTTGATTTGCTGTACAAATGCTATTTTATGTACATATATATACAAAATAACCAAACTAAACTCCCCATTAGCTGTGGCTCAATTATCAACATTTATGAATACCAAAAATAGAAATTTTACTTGCAGGTCGCTTCAAGTGCATCCAGACTTCAAACTCCCTCTCTACCTTCTAAATTAAGGTTTTTTCAAAATTAGGTTTGCCATACCAGATTTGGTGATGCTGCACTCAAGATGAAATTCTATTATCTACAGTACAGAATTGCAAAGCCTTTTGAAAGAAATTTTCAGTTAATAATATTTTTTTTTTTCTATTTGTACAAAAAGCATCGGACACAGATCTCGGATCTAATCAGAAAAAAGCAACTCATTCATACTTTAGGATGTGATATGTGGAGAAATGATCCATTTAGTAATCTATATTGGGATGGTTGTTGTTGTTGAGACCCAGACCGTCCGACCTACCAGAAAGGTGTAAGGTAACCGTTTGGACGGCCGGGAAGTGCCACCCAATTTAGACCGGAACCCAGTGGGGGAGGCATCCACAGGGACCATACCCTCCTTCCCCTACCACCAACCTCTCGGAAGGACTTACGGACCCACATATTTAACGTGATCGTACTCCGCATGAACACGGCGGCAGTTGTGGCAACGTACAAATCCAGTGCGCAAACCACCGGGCTACTGCACCCGAAATGTGCCAGCAGCACACGGTGTTCCCAAGTCACCCACACAAGTACTAACTGCGCCCGATGCTGCTTGAAGTCTGTGATCTAATGAGAACCTGTGTTTTCAGCATGGTAAAGCCATTGGCAATTATATTGGGATGGTGGATAAACAATCCCATTCTGTATTATACAGGGTTCAACAAATTCTGTGTGTTAAGTCACTGTGATGCCTAAAAAAATTAGCACTGGCTACTGTAAATTTGGCAGATTGGTAGAAAAAAAAAAATTAAAATCATCGATTAGAGAAAATATAGATTTTTCTAGTTGAGGGCTTTGCTGTATTCCATCTGCAGTGGGAATCAGCTTCATAATGCCTCATTTCATGTGGAAAATAATGAACAGATATGATATCTTCCCAACCAACAACCAAGACCGGTCACTCACCCACCTCGTAAGTGACCACATCATATACACCAAGTACCAAAGACAGGTATCTGTGGAGAGAGGTTCTTGCAATCGCAACAGGTCCGCAAGCATTGCTAGTTCATGAGTCTTTCACATGTGTTTTAAAAGTGCTTATTTACCAATCATAGTATCTTATAAATTTATGCTTTTGTTTATTTATAAAATGTTTTAAAATTGAAACTTAATTTGCATGATAAAAAACAAAGTAGTCATGTTTAACAAGTTTCTTTGTTCTATGTAAATCAGACAGAAATGATGAAAATAACTTTAATTATACGAACTTTTAACTCTGAGCAATGAAAAACAATTTTCTATTATAGGATTATTATTATCAACTAGAAAATGTACCAGGGATTTAAGATAAGCATTTGTGGCATAGCCATGTGTGCACAGACACCACAGTTGTTTTATTTTATTTTTGTCATACATGAGCATATTGTTAAGTAGTTCTTTGATTTTCTCGAATTTGCTGCAAGCTCTAGTGTAGTTTTTATCAGAGATTTGCATCTTAAAATCTGGGAACATTCTAGAAAATGTACTCGGCATTGCCTGGAATTTAAAATATACAAATCCTTTGATTACAATTTGTGATACATTTGTGCAAAAGGTATTTTCATATTTCTGAAATGGCTCTGCGACAAGGTGGCAATCAGCCGCAGGCTACTTTTATAATGGCCGGACAATTTATTTACAAGCAATAAATGAAGAATGACAGCATGAGAAATACAACTATGGACTCAAGCGAGCCTATGGGCATCATGAAATATCCAATGAAAGCCAATATAGACCATGCCCAGATGACTGGATCAAATTGGCACACAGATACGGTAGAGCCAATGAGAGAAATCAAAGTTACCTCTGCAAAATCATATCATACAGTGAAGGTTCAAAATACTCAAAAATTTTGGCTGTGGGCAAAGCACATCAAAATATGTGCCTAAGAATCTATGATTTTCATTGTGAACTAAGCACATCAAACTGTGCTATTAAGACATGCTACAAATTTGCTTCTCATTGAACACTTAAAATGTGCTCATATAATTATTCTAGAAGTTGTTTCCATTTATGAAACAGTAATACTGTGCTTCTATCCTTTGCTACAATGGCATTGCCGAATAAATATGTAAAAAAAGTGCTTTTCACGAAGGAGGTCCAAAGATGATCTACTATGCTCCAAAGAGCAAAAAGGTAAATTTTTGTATCATAATATGAAGAACACTACCAACTCGGTTAAGTTAGAGAAACTATAATTATGTTGTATGAATTAGTAAATTGTAAAGATAATTATTGATTTGAAGTAAGCTATGCTAAAATTTAATATAAATATAATAATTAATAAAGTTGTGTTTGAGCAAAATGAATGTCTGTTTATTGGATAATTAAAATTAATTTAAGGTTTATTAATCAAATTGCTTTTCAGAAACACTGGGCGACACAATTAACTATGGTGGGTTATCACTTTGGCAATGTACAAGAATTTACAATTAGCAGCCATTTACTTTTAACAATAGCAATGTTGAAAGTAAATATTAATAAAATTAACATAACCAAATAGCAATTTTTGTACGCCACACAATTACACAGAAACTTACAAAGAATTCTTGAAAGCCAAAGAATGTTTTGATACACCCACTTATAATAACAACAAAATTAAAAGGAAATCTGTGCCAATGGTCTTAAGATAGAACTCTGTGGAAATCTTTCGGCTCAGGGGCCTGATATGTTCAACAAGGAAAAAGTATATATTTTTTTTAAATTCATGAAAATTCAACTATTTATCGATCGCATAAAGATTTTTGGCTGATCACCAACAACATATATATATATATTATCTCTTTTAACTTCCAAAAAATGTAAATTCTGTAGCATCGAGAAGATCAAAATGAAGTTTCGTGAATTTTGATATATAAAGTATTATTGTTATTAAATGATATTATCATGATGTAAATTTTTTTTCTTTTATATGAACTTCAAATTCAAAATATATTTAAATTCAGGTAATAATAGACCTGAAAATTCAAATTTTTGATTAAGTAGCAAGTGGCCAGTAGTCGGTTTTAGTTTAGTGGCCACTCTATCAAGGATTTTTTGTAAAATTGATAAGTATAGTTATATCTACTTAATATGTAGTATGAGAATTTGGGAGGGAAGAAACACAGTAAATTGCTGAGCAGTTTCTCAATTAAGACACAGAAAAGGGGAGGGTGGGGGGGTGGCCGTCCAAACAGCTGCTAATGTCTTAGGACGGTCTGGGTCTTCCACAGAATAGAGGGAGGGGGGGTCGATTAGTTTAATCTACTTGTGGTGAATGTTTATTTTCAGATTTAGGTAATAATAAAATGCTTCAAAATCTATAAAATGTTTGATAAGCAAAAGTTTAAATATTGTGTGATTGTATTTTTATGAAAATATTTTCTTTCTCATTTTATTTACTTTTACACTTTATTTACACACTTGAAAGTAAACGGGTTTATAACAGATGCAAAACACTAATCACATACCTGTTGCCCCTATTCCGGTCTCAAACTGTTCTTTTATCACAAATATTTGAAATTATATACAATTTTTTAAAGTTTTAGCAGAAAATTACAGTTTATTGCTGACTGAAGGCAGCCATATTTACAGTGAGAATTGATTTTACAGCTGCTTTGAGTAGTTGTAGATTTTTATCATAACTTGGTCACGTTACAAAACATTTTGCCATGGAGAAACCAATCATAAAGTTTCAAGTGAATACCAAAACGGCTGAGATACAAGGGAAAGAAGACTTATGTCAGATTATTTTTTGTCTTTTACATTTTCTTTTTAAAATTTTACATCCATTTTCCAAACTCTTAAATTTTCAATTTTCAAACACTAAAATTTCCATTTCCTTATTATTCCAACTCTTAGATTTTTCTAATTTTAATTTTCCAAATATTTTCATAATTACTGATTATTGTAAAGTACACAATTATTTTTCTTAAACGCACCTTTAACAATTAAAATATCTAATGCTAGTAAACAAGAAAACCATCTATCTTTGGATTGACTCTGGAAGAATTCAACACTGCAATATTTATGATTTATAGAACAATTGATGTGTCACATATTTTATTGTAAAATAATTAAATTCACAGAATTATATATCAAAAGTACTACCCAAATTATATTCCAGAATTTCCCATACAAAACCCAGCACAACCCTAAATAACCCACTGGCAAAATTCAGGTTCAAACTCCTTTCAGGATTAAATATCCCGAATTTGATCATGTGGCTAGTTTGCCACAAATTACTTTTAAGAAAATTTGATTAATAATTTTTAAATATTGCAAATATTCATAAAAGTATAAAATTTTAGCATTTTAATTTCACAAATTTTAAAACATAATTCTAAAAACAAAACCTAAATAATTGTTTCAAATTATTCAATTGGTACTAAATTAAAAATTAATTAAACGTTCTTTGAGTCAATAATAATTTTGCTGTTCATCATTAATGTAGTCACAGTTGCAAAAACAATGTATTTGAAGAAATGCACCGGAAACCAATTCCAAAACACAAGCATAACTACAGCAGCAGATGAGTTCCACAATACACCATGATAGCAATTAAATTCAATGACAACAGAAAAAATTTCTACTCCAGAAATCGGTGGACTCCTTTCAGGTCTTCCACATTAGAGACAAACATCTACTGTTTAGTTTTAATTACAAAAGTTTCTTCAAAATTTTAAATAAATGGAATTTACTACACATATTTTTGCACACATTTAAATAATATGCATTTCATTTTCAATTGAACACTTATTCCTCTGAGCAAAATTTCAATTTACTTGCACATAAAAACTTCATATTTTCAGGGAGGATGCAGCCCTGCACTCCCTTTGAGTATCCCCAGTAAAGCATCAAATACCTACTCGATCCATCACTGGGAAGTATGTATTCAAGACTACCAGTTTTGTAGCATGTTTGCAGGTAATTTAACCTTCAATTAAAGCATATTATAGCACACTATTCAGCCAACAAAATCTGAATTAGGATTATTTAAATACTTTTACAAAATATTCTATTTTTATAATTTCAAGGGACAGTACGCTCAGAGGCAACCACTTCCATTAAAAAACCACAGCCAAGAGTGTGAAAAATCCCAAATTAGGCATGAACTTTGTTGCTATAAACACTTATACACTTCTGACTAGTGGAGTCAGATTAACTCAACGATGCTCAGATTAACTCAACTGATATCTCAAAATGAAGCTAATTTTTTTTTCTTTTACCTGATATAAGTTACAACTACAAATGTAATTTTAAGGTTTATTTTAGACAAATTCTATGCTCAAGATAAATGAAAGTTGGAACATCGGAAGGATTTAAATCTATTTAAATTTATCTAAAAATCAAAACTATTACTAATTTTAAATCAAAATAAAAAAACTTGGTTATAGACACTATACAACTCAAGTTATAAATTACAGAAATTAAGGATTAAATTATTTAAATTATTAAAGCTGCTGCTGGTAATCTGAGAATCAGATAACTTTCCTAGCTCAAATTTATACATAAGGTTCCTTCTCCCAATTCCCCCTAAAAAATATAAAAATATTTATTTGAAGAATGAATTTTTATTTCTAAATGTAAACCTAAAAACACATGTTTGTATACTTTTCAAATCAATCCCAAATTCATAACAGTAGAGGCACAAAACCTAAACTTTATTTTCAATTCATATACTCCCTTTTACAATTAAAATTCATTAAACTCTCAGAAGCTATATGAGACAACAGTAAAAGGCCACCAGTGTTCAAAATCCATTGGCAGTGATAAATTAAACAATTTAAACAAATGAACACGAGATCAAATCATTATAGCCCAAACAAATGTATTCTATTTAATATCTATTAATAGTACACGATACATTAAAACATAAGTTTGTAGTTGAATGAAGAAAAGACAATCCATCTGTCCTCCCACAGTTTCAGGGTAGAATGCGCCCTTTTCAGGCACTGAAACTGTTTCCAATACAGAGTTCTTATTTCCAAGGAGAGTGTCCCTTTCAATTGAACACCAACAATGTATATATAGAAGATTATGCACATATTTCAAATGATAAAACTCACTAACACTAGTTCCACCACCTTATGCACAAATTAATTCATTTCCCTCAAACATTGATTTAAAAGGAACCCCAAATTTTTAAAATGTTGTAAACAGTAAGCAACTAACTGTGTGTGTCAACAGGCAAAATTAATAAAAATTGTGAAAAAAAATTTAACATACAAAAATTTTAAAGGTTTTGACCAGCCAAAACTTTAACAAACTATTGTAAGCTGTTATTGGTGCACACACACACACACACAAAGCTGCATATCCCCATAGAAAAAGAAAAATCCAATATAAAAGGAAAAATCAATTTGTTCAACCTGAAATTTTTCGAAAACACTGGTGACAGCAAATATCCTCAATCAACTTAACTGTGTCTCATAAATAATAACCTTCCCCGGATCCCATACAAAGCACTACATTTACCAATTTTACTTATTTAAAGAATCATAAAAGAATAATCCTCTATTATCCCTACATATTTCACTTAATCCCACTCTAAGATGAAAACCCCATTTTTAACACTTTACAATAAAGTTGAAAAGTGTTTATAACTTTGTTCATTCTGTCTGTCTGTCCGTTAGCATGATAACTGCCATAAAAATGACTTAAATTTTTCAAACATTTTTTAAGCGGATTTAAAATTCACAAATTGCTTCGAAAATGTTAGGTAATAGTCAAATTGTTCCATAAAATATATAAAAAAAAATTCAGCTAAATATATTCAGTAGTTTTTTAAATAAAAATTAAAATAATAATTACACATCTTATATGAAACGATCACGTGACCATGATATTAAACGATCACATGACCCACTTCAAAATAAAATATGGCATCCATCTTGTCTCAAAATCGTGATATTTAAAGTTCTTTTTAATTCATATTGAGTGTTGTATTCGTCCTAAAACCGCTTTATTTTTGCTTAAATTCTGTGCATCTACATACTGAAACAATGCAATGACAATATATTTGAGTTTAAATGATCATCCAAATTTGATTATCTCTACAACGAAGCCTATTTTTCACTTATGTAAAATGTAAACAGCAAAATATGTAGGATGAGTTGTATAAGAATTGCTGTATTTTTTTAACCCAAAAGTATTTAGTTCATGGAGTCTGCATAGCTGATATGAATGAAATATTCATTGATTTTACAGAGAGAAGGACGATTTTTTTCGATGAAGTTTTAAGCATAATGTTTCATTACTTGTACCTGCATGGTCTTAAGTTTTTAAATAAAATAAATTATTTTAGTACTGTGATGAATGAAATGATTGGGAAAATGTTATGAATGAAATGCTGCTTTTATAGAGAGAGCCAGGCGTGTTATTTTTTCTATGACGTTCTTTGAATGAATGTCAGTTGTTTTCAATGAAGTTTTTAAATATAATAAATTATTGTAGTATTATGATGATTTTAAAAATATTACCGAGGAATGTATCGCATTTTAGAAATGTTTAAACCAGGCAATTTATATTTCAATGTCGTCATATGAATGAAGTTCATTTTTTTCAATGTAGTTTTAAGTTTTCAAATAGAATAAATTAATGTAGTATTGTGATAATTTTAAAAATATTACTGAGGAAGGTATCGCATTTTAGAGATGTTTAAATAAAATTGCATTTCAGTTGGAGAGTGTTTCATAATCAATGCTTTATGCATGATTCATCTTTCTTGTTTTATTATCCAATCGGTCCTTGCTGAGACATCTGAAGGCACTTTCCACATGCCCTAAAGGTGAATCCTAGGTCTTCCACCAAAATCCACATGCATTTCTATTTTCCCTATATTTCTCTTAAATATACCTATTTTAATCCATATCTCTGTGTGTGTTTCGCTTAATATGCCTATTTTTCTCCATATCTTTTATTCTCTCCTTATACCTATTTTTCTCAAATTCTATATTTTCCTCTGTATCTCAATTTTCCTATATGCAGACAAATGTTTTATCGCCTGTGAAGTGAATGGTGTATCATTCACCTCAACAGCTACAAACATGGAAGACAAAGGTTCAGTATAAGAGCACTCCAATAGAGTAAGGTGTAAATGTGTGTAGTCAAAAGATTCAATTTGCAGACTCATAAAATCTGAAGGTAAATTTAAGCCAACATTTCAAACAAGGGATACCTAGACCCCTTCAAAAATCTGAAAGTACACACAACCCTATTCAAAACATTTAAACACCACACACAAAATGTTTTATGTAACAGACATATTTCAGAAAAATTTAAAAAAAAGTAATTTTAATTCATGTAATAAAGTGAGCGATGAAGACCTTTATTTTATTAATTGTACAATTAAATTAAAAATGCACCAGCTCTATTGTTTCATTTCTAATTAGAATGCTTATTCCATTCAGCAAATTTTCAATTTAAATAAGCATAAAATCTTCATATTTCAAAAGTAGAGGGGGGGGGGGGGGCAGTCCTGCGCTGCTTTTGAGAATACCCAGCAAAGCACCAAATACTTGCTGAATCCAGCACTGGGTAGTATATATCCGAGGCTATCAGTTTTGTGGTAAGCTTGCAGGTAATTTAACTTTCAATTAAAACATATTGTGCCACATTATTCGATCAACATAATTCAACTTAGGATTATTTAAGTACTTTTACAAAATACATATTTTCATACTTTAATAAAAAATATGATGTGGGTAGTACATGACTTTTCTTATATAATGCAATGAATTTATTCCGTTTACAGTGAAAAAATAATGTATAAGATCCATGGTACTGTATTTTTAACATTGAATTGTAAATTTGGAGATTTTTTGGATGACAACATCTAAAATTATTTCAAAGTACCTAATTAACTTATATTTCGTGCAATTCTAAATAAGCAATTATCAATATTGATAGCATCCTCAATAAGTGACATAGTTCATATATTAAAATATTTTAATAATTAACTCATCAATTAGACATCATTTTCATTAATTTAACGTCATTTTTACAATTTTGATATTTTTGTAAATCTGGGGCAAAATATCACCAAGTTGGCGATGCATTGCTAAATTATTCGCCAAGTTCGCTAAATGCATCACCAAGTGTTACAGATAAATGGAGAGAAAAGCATTTCTTATATACTAGAAGGTATGTCCATCATATGACGGAAATCAGAATTTGCAAAACATTACTTTCCATTTGACGTCATTTTTATCAATTTGGCAACATTTTTGTCACTTTGGCAACATTTAAAATAGTCACCAAGTTGCCGAAATCCCACTAAATTCCTCGCCAAGCGTTACAGTCGGAGAAATGGGTTATTCTTATAGTCTACTCTTATGTTCTTTCCAAGATATTAAACTCAATTAGTCATCATTTTGATTTAGCATTGGTTTCATCAATTTGGCAAATTTTTATCAATTGGGTGACATTTTCATCAATTTGGCAACATTTAATAAAAACAGCAAGTTGGAAATATTCAGATAAATTCGTCTCCAAAATTTTGCCAAATGCAAAAATATTACCCGAAGTACCTTTTCTTATGAATAGAAGGAGCTAGAACCACGAAAATGATGTCACCAAATTTATCGCATGATATTACATATGAAAAGTGAATAGTTACTATTTTTTTTATTTTGTGATTTTTTATACATTTATTTGAAAAAGGTGCAAAATCTTGAGAACGGTTCATGCTAGCATTCTAAAGTTTATGTCAATCATTTTCTAAGGAATAATTACACAAGAAATGACTTTTTGCATAACTTTATTAAAGGTTTTGATAGTTTGATGATTTTCAAATAAAATCAAGGGCAAAGCGTCTTTAAAACGAAAGGTCTTTTATTTAAAAACATTCTAAAAGACATACAAAACATATATTAAAAACTGCCAGAGCACTTTCGGACATATATACACCCTTCATCAGTGGCTACACGAATAGTAAAAACATGGAATGTTTATATATATAACGACCAGTTTAAAGCAAATTTGCATAAAAATATAAAAGGTAAATGATACTAAACTTGCTACTATTAAAGATCGTTTAACCCATAAATCTAGTATTCCTTACCATCCTAAAATTTTCAGTCCTTTTATTAATTTCTGTCATGAATTTGGTTTCAAACTTACTCACTCTAATACTACCACTTTATTTAATCGTATTCGATCCGATAAACTTGGGAATTTTGATGACTTTAAAAGCTTTGCTGGGGTGTATGGCATTCCCCTGTTATCTCCTGTTGGTGACTATAAATTTTACATTGGTAGTACAAAACGTACCGTTGGCATCCATTTAGCAGAGCACAACAGGCTCATGTCAAATCTGGTAAGCTTTCTATGGCTCTTGCTCAATATGTGGTTAATGATAAATTTCTGCTCGTTTTTGAAAAAACTTTCCTTTTAGTTCGTTGTAACAATCCACGTAGTATTCTTCTTTATGAATTTCTGTTTATTTATATTTACCGTGAGTCAATTTGTAATTTTGATCCTGTTCAAATTTGGATCAAAATGAAAGAATGAGTCGCCAAGTTATGCTTCGCGACTCATTCTCGACTCTATGCAATTCAAACCTCTTAATAGTTATTTGTGACATCATTCTCAGGAAAATCAAGCTTGATGTTTTTCCAAAATTTGTATTAGTTCTTTTCTTGTAATATATATTTTTAAAAATTCGAAAGCGTTTAAACTAAATTTTGTAATTTCCGTGTATATTTCTTGTATTATTCTGTAGTAAGTTCATTTACCTTTTATATTTTTATGCAAATTTGCTTTAAACTGGTCGCTATATATATAAACATTCCATGTTTTTACTATTCATGTAGCCACTGATGAAGGGCGTATATACTTCCGAAAGTGCTCTGGCAGTTTTTAATATATATTTTGTACATCTTTTAGGATGATTTTAAATAAAAGACCCTTCGTTTTAAAGATGCTTTATCCTTGATTTTATTTATTGAATGTAGACGTGATACCAATTTTTGATGATTTTTTTAAAATTTCACTCGAAAATTTAGGGTGGATCTGAACATTTGATTGCGTTTCAAACCAATAGATATCCAGTATTCACAGATTTTAATTTTTGTACCAAATTTCATTTGAATCTCTCCATTCTTTCATGAGATATCGTCCCCACAGACTCGCTGACACACAGAGACATCACCTCAAAAACATTTGATTCGTATTAAGAGATGCTTGAAACGTTCTCTCCTGTCGAAAACTGGAATTCGAATTTTCGACCCCATCACAATACTTTCCTTATACATTATAGTATTATACTATGTATATAAAGAAAATAAAAAATATGCTTTCACAATGGCAAGGGACAGTTCACTCAAGAGGTGACTGCCCCAGTTGAAAAACCAAAGCTAAGAATTGAGCGAAAAATCTCAAGTTATCTATGAACTTTGTTGCTATAAACATACACTTCTGACTAGCAGAACCATATACATCTACATGGAATTCTGTGAAAGACATGAATAATCTCCCTTCCAGACTCATTTAAGTGTTAGGCACTTGTTACTAAGGGCATTAAATAAAAGCAAACTTAATTTACAAAAGATTACCCGATACTCAAGATTAACACACCCGATATCTCAAAATGAAGCTAAAATTATTTTCTTTCACCTGATATAAGTTACAACTCAAGATAAATGAAAGTCACAACATCAGAAGGATTTAAATCTATTCAAAGTTATCCAAAAATCAAAACTATTACTAATTTTAAATCCAAATTAAGAAACTCAGTCAGTTGTAGACACTATTTCAACTCAAAAAGTTGCAAATTAAAGAAGGATTAAATTATTTCAATTAGGAATTTAAAAAAAAATTAAATTATTAACCTTTTAAGCATTTAACTCATCATATGATTGTTTATAAGATATTGTGTTTACAATCTTCTCCACTAGATGGCAGTAGTACTCCTACAAACTAGATTTTATCTTAGACAGTATTTCGTACAAGTTCTAGTTAGCTTTGTATTTCGTATTACGATAGAGTATGGAAAAGGATGAAGGTCTATTATAAAAAAATATCCAGGCACTTGCTTGATCAAATTACTTTCAATGCTTTTATTCTATAGGGGAAGGTAACATCCAGAAATATAACACTTATTAACTTTAGAATTGAAATCATTGAGGAAACAATACAAAAATCCTATGATTCTACCAACATGGCTGTAAAATCAGAAAGGCAAAGTTATGAAAATCATCCTCTTAATCTTAGAGACATTTTGATAAATATATACTTCGCACACCCTGCAAAATAGAGCCAACTAGGCAATCTCTTGTATGTTGTGCTTCTAATAAAACTGGCAAGACACTTGGGAAAGAAACCAGGATATGGTGTCCAGATTGTGAAGTTGCTCTTTGTTATACCATGTTTTAAAATTTATCATACCAAGAGAAACTATTAAAAATTGGAATTTTATGTTTACTTACTTATCTATTATTATGCATGTTTATTTACTTAATACTTATTTCAGTAAAACACCTTATTCAACGCACAAGCAGTGGGGAAAACGGCATGGGAGAAAAAAACTCCCCACTGCAGTGCGCACGAAGGGAAATAAATGACATGCTTAAAGGGTTAAAACTGCTGCTGGTAATCTGAGAATCAGATAATTTTCAAAGCTCAAATCTATACATAACTCTTACTTATAAGAGTTTTAAGTGAATCTGGTTTTAATTTGTTTCAACATAGCAGTGGGGAGTCTGACTCACAAGATAGATTGGAATTTGCTTTTAGGTTGTTGGATAGTAAATATTGATTTTGAAAAACATTTCTCCATATATTAAGATTTAGTTGGACATAAGGATGTACCATACATATGAGCAGGCTTTGCTAAACCAAGGTTTGCCACATTACTTTTGCAGTCAAATATAAAAAAATTCTTACAACGAAACTGACCATACTGTATATGTAAGCTTTCTATATCTTATAGGATAAAAATGTTGTGTGATTGCTCCACATGATTGTATTATCAATAAACAGATAAAATTTTGAAATCCTTTTTGAAAGCATCATCTTCAAACTCATTTACTTTTTAACCTTCCACATTGAAGAAAAACACCTACTGTTTAGTTTTAATTACAAAAGTTGAAGTTCCTTCATAATTTTAAACAACTGGAATTTAATTCACATATATACATATTTGTTTTATTTCCTCTTTAAAGACTCAATCTATTGAGCAAATTTTTAATTTACATGTGTATAAAAACTTCATATTTCAACAAAAAGAGGGAGGGGCACAGACCTACACCCCTTTCAAAAATATCCAAAGTGCCCAATACCTGCTCAATCCAGCACCGGGTAGTATGTATTCAAGGCTACCAGTTTTGCAGGTAATTTAACCTTCAATTAAAACATATTGTGAAACACTTCAATCAACAAAATCTGACTTAGTTAGGATTATTGAAATACTTTTACAAAATACACTATTTCCATAACGTAATATACTTTCACAATTTCAAGGGACAGTTGGCTTAGATGCAACCACTTCCATTAAAAAACCACAGTAAAGAGAGCGAAAAATCCCAAGTTAGCCACGAACTTTGTTGCTATAAACACTTATATATTTCTGACTAGTAGAGTCATATACTGCTACATGGGATTGTATGAAAGTCATGAACAGTCTCCCTTACAGATGCATTTATGTTAAGTGTTAGGCACTTGTTGCTAAGGGTATTCAATAAAAGCAAAATTAATTTTTTTAAATTCACCCGATACACAGATTAACACAACTAATATAAAATGAAGATAAAATTATTTTCTTTCACTTGATATAAGTTGCAACTACCAAATTTAATTTTAAGGTTTGTTTTAAACAAATTTTATGCAAGACAAATGAAAGTTGCAACATTGTAAGGATTCAAATTTATCCAAAAATTAAAATTATTACTAATTTTAAATCCAAATAAAGAAACTCAATTACACTATTTCAAATCAAGAGAGTTGAAATTTAAAGAAATTAAGAATTGCATAAATTAGGAATTTAAGAAATATTTAAATTATTAAAATTGCTGCTGGTAATCTGAAAATCAGATAATTTTCGAAGTTCAAATCTATTTATAACACTTAAGACTCAAACATTTTAAGTGAATCCTGCAGTAAACCTGAAAATGGTCTCAATTTGTTTCAACATAGAATTGGGGAAACTTGACTGACACGAAGATGAAACAGATTAAGATTTTCTTTTAGGTTGCTGGTTAATTATTTATATTAAGAAACATTTTTGCATAATTTCAGATTTGGTTGGACTTAAGATTTACCATACATCTGAGTAGACTTGGCTAAGCCAAGGTTTGTCACAATTTTTGCAGCCAACCAAAGAAAAATTGTTACAACTGAACTGACCATACTGTATCTGTAAACTTTCCACATATCATAGGCCAAAAATATTGTGTGATTGTTTCACATGATTATATTATTAATAAACAAAGAAAATTTTGAAATTCTTTTTTAAAACATTACTTTCATACTATATACTTTCAAAATATTACAAATATCACTAATAAATATAATTCTTTAAAATTGGTGGCAATTATGTGAAGAACATAATGTAGCCCCAAAACATTGTCCACACTCTTTGCCAGGTAAAAATTCATATGTTCCGGCCATCCAAATAGTTGCTCTATGTCTTAGGATGAGTTGGACAGTCTGGGTTTTCGACACTCTGCCAATAAGTAATCGGAGCAGTTCCAGAGAGTATGAAGTCAGATATGTTTACCAGTTGGAACATATCTGACTGATGTAGTTCCATCACCTTCAGTAGCCAATGCATGCAATATCACGAAGTACAACTGCAGGGTTTGAAACAGGTTTTATGCTCCCAAAAGTTACTAATCCAGCAAAAATAGTGACTGTTTTGAGAGAAAAGTGTCTGCTGCTGCACAATTAAAAAATAAATAGCTTATTATTTTTTTTATGGGGAAAAACGCATACAAAATTTTTCAATATAACGAGTATTGGTATCTAGAAAAGTGACAAATAGCAAAAAAGTGATATATGACACGTTCCAAGTCTTGCAACTGTGCTAATTTATGAAGGTTTTTTCTTTTTTTCAAAGTCTCTTGAATTTACTGATTAGATGTCATTTTCAGTGAACTAAATACCTTGTAATACACATTTGTTGAATCAAATTTAATTTGTTTTTTAATAAGGCACAGTTCTTTTAATCTGCAGTTCATACAAAACCGTTAAGTTAAAAGCATTTGTTTTGAAACGTGACATTTTTCCAAGGACAATTCAGAAGAATGTTGCGTGGCTTGTACACTAAACTCAAAATTAAGTTCCTAAATTCAAACAAACAAACAAATTCAATAAATCACATTTTTATTTTTAACATAAAATACATCATTGTAAAATAACAATTTGAGATTATATGTGCAATGGAACATAAGCCCTAACAAATAGTAACTAATACACACAGCTTTCAATAACTGGCTCAAATTTACCATAAACTGTTATAAGTCCTTCAAAATGAACTCTAAAATTTATAAATTGAGGAACATATAATTAAAATGCAAACTATGTTTAAAATATGAATTTATAAAATATTAGATTTAAATTATAACTGAGTAACTACATTAGAAATATATATTAAATACTATCAACACCAGATAAAGATGTTTAAATTTTATTAAAGAGCTGTAGTACAACTGTAATGCAAATAATAGTTTAAATTGATATTGCACATGAAACACCTAGATATGAATCAAGCATGCAAGTCAAAAACATTAAGTGCTGTAGGAAGAGCATAGTAATCCTTTGACATAGATATTAAACAGGACTGAAAGCAGGAAAACAACATTATATATAAACTGAAGACATCAAAATTTTATGATATGATAGATTTGTTTTATTGCTACTTTTGGAAGTGAAATTTTTAATTTGAACTTAAAATTTGTACTATAAAATTCAGTGTCAACTTGATGACTACCATTTTAATTATTACAATGAAACAATTTAAAATTTAGCATTACAAAATTTCACAAATATGATTTCTGATAACATTTTAGTCACGAATAATTTAAATCAGGGAGATATGTATTTTAGGTAAAAGCTTTTTGAACATCTTTAGTGTTGTGTTATTGAAACTATCAGTGATTTGAATCCACACAGGTTGAAAATATTCAATGCAACAGAGTGAATGGATGCTAATATTTTTAAAAAGTCCCTCTACTACAAGTTTCTTTTTCATGTTAACTTATGAAAAAAGTGTTGAGTTTTAGCTCAAAGTTTAAAAAAAAATTCCCTACTGATTTTTGTCATGTATGGATGTAGAAAAGAGGTTTATACTTGAAATAATAATTATAAACAAATTTCAATGTATCGAAATATAATACACACATTTTATGTAAATATTAGAAACATTTCTAATTAGTTTAACTAATTAAATAAAAGCAAACCTTTTTAGCATCTATACATAGTGAAATACAGCCGTGAAAAAATAAAAACTAAATAAGCTAAAGCTTTAACATTTATTTCATAGGTAATCATGAGAATGCTAAAATGTATGGTAACACGTTGTAAACATTAAATTTTAAAAAATAACACTTTATAATAAGCTTTTATTTGATCACATTAATAAGACATTAAAATCACATCAAACCATAGTGCTTTTAGACATTCGAAAGCACTCTGGTTTTATTGTGATTTTAATATCTTATTAATATAATAAAATAGGTACTTTCTTTAAAATTTAAACATGTGAAAACTAAAATACAGGAAGGAGGTTGATTTCCTTGTAAGTGACATTAAAAAAATATATATTTTTAAAGAAACAAATTTTAATCATAAAAATTAAATTGAGGTTTTTTGTTGTTGGCACATTTTGCTACATTTAGGATAGAAAAATGTGTAATCAGTAGTTTAATTAAAAATTGTTGATCAAGCTATTTGAAGAATTTGTGATGCAATTTATCCCTCAAGTCAAAATTAAGATATTTTCTGATGAGTATTGATATTTAATAATTTTAATACACAGAAATGATCAGGGCCAAATCAAAGCAACCCTACTTGCTGATGTGAAAGCTTTTAGGTGCTTTGAAATTAAAATGTGTGATGAACAATGATGACCTGATTCATTGCTTACTGGCACAGGGACTGCCTTTGAAGGAGTAAAATAATAACTATATTTTAAGCAAAGGATGTAGTTTACTGGATATATCTAATATTTAGACTTTAAAATATTTTGGTTTATTGATCTAATAAGTTAATAAAATAAGAAATTTTGACTTTTTATTTTTGGTCAAATAGCTGTTTTCCCAAACTGATTAAGAGAATATTAACTCCTCTTTTTACCATATATTTTGGCAAAAAATTAGTAATCTAAATGAGCAGACACTTTTTTACATAGGTTAACACAAAATAAGGTAAAACATTTGGTAGCAGGGTGTGCTCATTGATTTAACTATTTCTCCACATGCAGTTTGCCTCAGTTTATTCTTATGTGAAAAAAAAACAGGTAGCCACCTCATTCTATCTTTGTCTAGTTCATGTAAGACTAAAACCAAATTGAAAACATTTTCTCAGCCACTTAAACTGCATTTTACTGCAAATTTTAAAGTTGATTAAAAGACTATTTCTAAATCAAGATGCTTTTAACTTATGCTGATATACAGGGTATCTAGGAAAGTCCATATCAGGGAAAATTATCAAGAACAAAGAGAATTATCCTTATTTATTTTAATGCAGTTGCATAGAAAACCCCCTATGGTGCTACATGACAAAACAACTAAGGGAGGGGCCCATCTTCTTATGGTGTGTTATCTTGCTTCCTTTTAGAGATAGAGAAAAAAAGTCAATTACAAAGTTGTAGCGCATTGCCCTAAATTAATATACAAATGTGTTTGACCGACAGAAAAAACTGAAAAGAACTCTGAAAGCTAGGGAATAGATTAAATCTTCCCATATAAAACAACATAACATATTCAAATGATAGGGATGCCTTGCATTGGGTAAACACAATATGTATAATCATTTGGCTGCATTGATATTCCGGTTACATTTTCCAAAAACAAGGATCATTTCACAATATTCTTCATTAGTAAACTTGGCTCATAAAATTCAAATAAAAATAAAATGAAGTGACAAACATGTAGCATAAGGATACAATACTGTAGATGGAATGTTCTTTCAACCTCAGATTAGTTTACTTTTTTTTGTCTTTGATTGCAATGTTATTTATCGACAAAATGTCTGTCAAATAAAACAGTTAGCATTCAAACTAAATTTATTATATCCTTTATTATACAACTGTCACCAGATGAATTTGCAGTTTAAAGAATTGCACGTGTTTAAAAATATTTTTTAGACAAGTATTTGCAGCTTCTGTCGAGCAAACACATTTTTATACTAATTTCTGGGATTGCACTCAACTTTTCCCAAAAACAACGAACAAAACCAGGAATTTTGATATAAAAAAGTAGGAATTCTAATCTCCCCCCCTCCCCCATAATTAACGTCCCCCTCCCAATAAATATAATGCTGAAATATGCATAACACAATCATACAGTGCTTTTGAAGCAGCAAAAATCCCATTTTGTAGGAGTTAGCAATAACACTTGGAATTTGGAGTAAAAAATTTTTTAATTTGCAATAAGAAATTTTGCATATTGTATGTTACATTATAGAAATAAAACTTTTTTGTAGCAGTTTGTAATAAGGAAATAAACATTCTGAAAATTTCAGGAAAGAAAATATTTACATATTTTTTGTTTTGTGTGTGATTTAAACAATATATAAAATTTTGAAATAGCTCACAAGAATTGGTCCAGAGGGGGAGTAAACATGAAATAGGAGCATTAGTCATATTGTCAAAGGCACAGAAGTTGGAAGCTGCAATGTAGCATTTTAATAAAATGAAAGTTAAGATTAAGTAACAACTTACAACACAACAATGGATCCTCTCCGTTAACAAACATTATAAGTTAAAAAAATTAAATAGGCTAAATATATGCTGTGTTGTATAATAATTCATGCATAATTGCATTGCTTAATATTTTGTGTGCTTATTGAAACTCAAAGTTATCTAAATAATAGCAAGATTTGGTATTTTCACAATTTTTAAGTACTAAAATTCGTTATTTTAAAAGTACCAAAATTCATGGATTTTATGAAAAAATGCTAAAATTCAAGAATTTTATTAAAAAGCACAATAATTTGCATTTGAGATAGCATGCTAAAACTCAAAATTTTCGGGAAAGAGCACTATAAGTCTAGACTTTTTTGTTTTTGAAAAGAACGCTGAAAAGTACAATTTCTTTTAAATAGCACTCACATTTGTGAATTTTGATAAAAAATGTGAGAAATTCATGATTTTTGAGAAAGAATGCTAAAAAGCACAATTTCTTTTATATAGCGCTGAAATTCGTGACTTAGGAAGAAAAAGCACTAAAATTTACTATTTTATTTAAAAGTGCTAAAATGCGTGATTTTTATTTAAAAGTGCTAAAATTACATTTCATCTAAAAGTTATAACATATGCAATTTCATTCAAAAGCACTAAAATACAAGCTGTAATTTACAAGTGCCAAACTTCACTATTTAAAAGTGCTAAAATTTATGGTAATTTGTTTTAAAAGTGCTAAAAAATCAGGAAAACTGTCTTATTGATCTTACATTTTAGCATCTTTTCTCAAAAATTATTAATTTTTACGTTCTTTGAAAAATTAATAGGAGTGTTGCTCAACTAGACTTTCTCATACCATAATCAATTTTTAAGTACCTTTTGGTTTTTTTATTTTTTACAAATCTTACAATTAAAAAAAAAAGGTATTGTTGGCCCAAATGATTACAATTATAGCATGTTACTCTTCCTTTAAAGGGCCTTGAAAAATCTTTTAATACCATACATGATAATGAATCGCCGGGAAGGGTGGCTAATGACGTCATGAACACAAAAATCATATCGCTGCTATTTTTCACAACAATGATTAGAACTATTATGTCTCGACATCATTGAGCCATAGATAATCCCTTTTATGCATAATTATGTCAAATTTTACCCTATGCTGTCATGTTAAAAAAATACAAAATTTCGAAGTTTTCGCTCGAATTAAAAAAATTATATTTAGTTCTAAATTTTTCAATAACAAAGCCGGATATGAAGTTACGTGAAAATCCATTAATATTTGTGACAGCTATTGTGTAAACAAGAAATCAACTACAGACTGACAGACATCTCTCCAAAAATAGTCAAAATGTGTTCAGGAGGTCCTAAAACATATATTAGTATCAAAATCTCGAATTTGAAATTTTCACGAAAACAATACTTTCTTTATACTTAGTTACATAGTATGAGAAAGTAAAAATTATGAATTTTAACGCTCTTTCTCAAAAACGCTCATATAAAAATTGCAAATTTTAACACTTTCATAAAAACAGACTTCATCAGACCAATTTTCTTCACTTCGTTTCGTACATCATATCATTAGCTCCTCGAACTTTTTTCCTGATATGCTCGCGATTGGTCACACAAGCAAAGAATGAGCTTCCAACTGTGGAAAAGTTGGAAAAAAAGGAAACTAGGAATGATTTTTAAAAAGTAGGAAAAAGAAGGAACCGTGTGATCCCTGTAATTTACAATGCTCTATAACTCTGATTTTTTTTTGTCTATCTCTGAGAGGGAGCAAGAAAACTCTCTGTTCTCAAGAAATTTCTCTTGATACAGACTTTCCTAGATGCCCTGTATTTAAATTGAATCAATATGAAGTTACACAATTACTCATGTGACTCGAAATAATATAAACAGAATTTCACTGTGAAAAATACATATTCTGTGATTCAAAGTCAAAATGATATTGTTCTATTTCTATGGAAGTATAAACAAAATTAATGATTAACTAAAAAAAAATTGAGTTTTGAAATTTAGGGAATAAATTTTTGCATATCATAGATCATCCACTTAATTTTTTAAAACTCTTGATGAAAATTCTCCAAAACTGAAATTCTTTTCAATAATTCTAAATTTGGATGAAAATTTTCTATTTTTCGAATTAAAGGAAGTTCTTGAGTATCTTCCATTTTTTTTTTATGCAAAAATAAATTTTGAGCAAATACTTATATGTTGAGAAACTTGTAGGAAATGAGTCAGGAGTCACTCTAACAATAAATGAGTAATTATAAGGAAATTGTTTTTATTTTGAACAGCTATGCTTTTGTATTATTTTGCAATAATTCTTTTAGATTGATCTATAACAATGAATAATATTTAGACAAACTGCACAAATTAATAACAAAACATGGAGTCAAATCAATTTAAAATATATAATCAAATTAGTGGCATTTTCTTCTGTACAACTTATATTTGCTACAAAATATTGCTAAAAATATAAAGAAGCTTTGGTAAATTTGAAGAAAGGTGTCTCCTTGTGATAAACCTGAACTATACCCTGAAATAAGTTATTCGTAAAAAAAGTTATATTATTCCTCTCAGCAAATTTATTAAATTTGATAATTTTAAATTTACAGATAATAAATATTTAGTGAATCCAATTACCTAAACATCTAAAATTAAAGTATCAAATTTTTGATAAATTTTAAAATTCTAAAACACTGAATATGGCAAAAAGTTTGAAATATCTGTATAAGTCTTCATTGAAACAGTACATAAAAAGCACAAGCATGCAAGATGTTATTTTATGATAGCATCAGCACCATTTTGTTTGTCTTAAAATTTAAAGCATAAAATAATCTTCAAAAAATATACAAAGCAACATACATAAATATCTGAATAAAGATTACATTTTTAACATTCATTACTTGAGACATCGAAACACTGTCGATGTTGATATAATGCTGCATTTCTCTGTCTATCCAAAAAATATTAATTGCAGCGTGGATAACTGCCACTGCATCAAATCAATGGCGACCAATGAGCATTTGTGGTGTTAGTAAATTATGCATTGCACTTCTAGATCTAGAATACATCTCAATATCACAGCTATCTCTTTAAAATACAAGGTGGTCAGCAGACTTGTCATACACAGGTGTAAAAGCTAAATAACTATCGTACATTCACGATGTAACAGATTTCTCCAATCTTGATATCACCATACCCAGATGGAAAAATAATAACAACAAGAACATGATCGTTCTGTAGATGTAAAAGATCTCAAATGTTGTAAATATGTAAATTTGGAGCCTGCAAAAAAGGCTCATATTCTTTAAATCTCTGTGACATCACAATAAATTAAGCGAAATAAAAAAAATACTAGATCTTAAAATAAACAAGTATGACAAACAATGCACATTAAAAATATGTGCAATTGATCCTAGGGCATTTTTTTCTTAAATTCTCTATACATATCATCGTCACTCTTGGAAGAGGACTTTACATCTTGGATGTCTGTGTTAAAATACACACGGTCAGCACCATATGAGCCTCAACACTAGGGGAAACTTTAATATATTTGGATGTAAATACATACCAAAGTTGGCACTTTTATACCACCTAGGCTCTAATACAATGCAACACGAAGCCTCCCTGAGTGTAGAAACTGACAATACCCAGATGTCAACAGGAACATCTTATACATGGAATGTTAACATTTATATATACATATATTAGCAGTAATATACTTCCCCTAGATGATGGACAGTTGCCACATATATAAAAGATGGAAATGTGTGCGCATTTAAAAGGATGTAATAAGATGTAATCACAATTAGTCTACATTTGAGCGCTGAGTTACCCTTAACTACCACACTCATGGTCCTCAATCAAGCCTACATCATCACCACTTATTCTAGTTATATCACCAGTGTTCATTCTCTCCCATTGAATATTGCATAAAGAAAGAGCACAAGAAAAGATGCTGACTGCCAAATCTCTTGTGCAACAGGAATAAGTACAGCAAATAAGTAGCCACAAAAGTGATAGCTTGGTTCTTAAAACATTCAATCTACAAGACAAATATTGCTTTTAAGATATCTTACGAAACACCGAGATGAAACATATTTTTCAATTATATAAGTGAGATTAATTCTGCCGGTGCTTAATAGATACAACAAGCATTGCACACAAAAAAATATGAATACAGCACCTCAAGAAACTTTGCACAAATATAAACGTCTGTGGTTACAATAATGACTAGCTTAAAGAATAAAGTGTGAAACATTAAATATACCAGATTTCTGAAGACAAACAACTAACATTACCAATTCTGATCCCTTAATAATTCCTCTAGATAAGCCCCATCCGCATCTAAGTTAACATTCATAACAGCAAGTGGAAGTTCATTGAGTGTCATAGGACGCCACATCTTTTGAAGCCCACAGCTCACCTCATATTGCATGTGATAAATAGCATCATCTGGACAGAGGTTGTTACTGTCCTCAAGCTGCAGGGTTGAAATGCAACAGCCTGGAATTTGGAAGTCTTTTAGCTGCTCCCCTCTGAGTCTTGAAACAGCTATCAAACTATCAGCTGCTACTTCATAACCTAGGGGAAAAAAACATTTAATTTTTCTTTAACATTTATCAACTATTTAGTTATAAAAATATAAATATTAGTTAACATTTTAATAAGCTATACAATATTTCAGTCTAAAAACATTTTCTACAAATTGGCAAAGTTGAATCAATGTATAATATTTTCCTGTGTATAATGTTACATTTAAAAAAAATCCATAATCTCTTAGTCCTCCAAAAACGATGCTTTATATAAATAAGGCTTTCATATATACAAAATGAAAAAAAAATCTATATTAAAGACAATGTGCGCATATATCTCTATGAACAATTCATGGAGTCTGAGACTCCAAATTTAGCAACGACATAGAAATGACCTTGACTTCCCATAAATTAAAAGCACCATTTAATTTTTAAATAATAACTTTTATAGTAATTATGATGATTCCAAAGATGAGTACTGTTGTTAGGAATTCATCAATAGAATAGATTAACATAGGCATACTTTAATTTCTCTTGACTACATCAGTGTATCTATATATGAAATGGCCCATGGCCAGATTAACAACCTATATAAAAATAAAATGATTTAATATTTGGGTAGATAAATTAAAAAAGAAATTTTCTTGAAGTCAACTGATTTCACCACAGAAATAAAGATGAAATTTAATTTAAAGGGTATGCAAAATTGGTTATTGGCGATTCTGAATAATATCAATTACTATACTTTCATATATATATATATATATATATAATAACATCAAGTTTAACTGAATTTCTGATAAATAAATTTTATAAAAAAATAATAAATCTATAAATTTATTGAGTTGACTATGTTCAGTTTTCCCTATAAGGGACCTAGAATCCTAAATGAGGGGTTGTTGTTGTTGAGACTCAGACCGTCCGACCTATCAGAAAGGTGTAAGGTAACTGCTCAAAAAAATGAGGGGCAAGATACATCATTCCTTATAAAATCCCTTTGTACCGTGGGAAACTTGGAGCCAGCGACATTCTTGCAGTTTTCACTAAAACCTAGATTCAGTACTCATATTGCTGAAATTTTTTATATATACTCTGGTTCTTGTTGCATAAAATATTTGTTCTATGTGTTACATGTACACAAAATTATATTATTTCTATAATGAAACATACATTTTATGGACATCGTTAGTTACTAACGATTTTTTAGTTACTAACAATTTAAGTACAATATTTCAACCTTTAGTACATATTTTTGGTAAAAAAAAAATGATCTGAGTATTTACATTAAATTTCTTTCTATACTAATTTATATTCATATGGTGAATATTATGTGCAGAATAAGGAACATTTCGTATAACAATTAAAAAAATATGAAATATTAAGAATTAAAATCAGACAGCCAATATATAACATATTTGGTAATTTTTATATTTATTGATAAGGAAGATTTTGATGTAATTCCACTTAAAGGAGAAAACAAGAAAATTACATGATATAAATATTACATACTGCTATGCCTTCCACAGTAGTAAAAATGCAATTGAAACAATATTTAGAACATAATTTACTAATATTCTGAGTTTCATTTTATGAAATACTGAAATTGTAAAAATTGAAATCACTGAACTTTACAAACACATGTGACTATGAATTGTTAAATATTTTCTACTTACTGAAGTAGTAAAATATATAAAATCATTACATACAAAATAAATAAAAAGTATAACCCAAATAATGAGTAAACTTTTAAAATTTTTCATTTTTATTACATATGTCGAAGGTGAGGATAGGAGAATAATTTTCATAATAGTTCGAAAAAGATTGGTGTGAAAAGCAAGAACTGAATTTTTACTGTAACTACATCATAAACATAGCCAGAATCTCAGAAAAAAGGAGGGAGTAATAATCAAATAGGGAAGTTTACAGTGCTAAAATTTGTTTTATAATATGGACCAAATGCAGGACTAATATAATTTAACCACTAGTAGGGGGTGATCCCTACTAGTACTCCTTTTGCCAACTCATGTGATGTATTGTGATGGGGCCATTGGATGGACACCATATGGATGGACACCATTATTCAAAAATTATCACGAGCCATTCTCGAAATTATATTTTTGTGTCATATTTATTTTTTCATATAGAGTGCTATATCATTTGAACAAAAATAGCAATTCAAATAAAATTTGGTACAACTTTTCAAAGCAATAAATTTTATAAACCTATTGGTTTTCTGATTTCTCAAACAAGAGGAACATCTTCAATTTTTCAAACTTTTATTTTTTTAAAGCAAAACAGTAATAAAACAATTATATTTTTAATTTTATATATAAAGCAAATGACATTATCATATGACAAAATACTTTTTATGTACACTTCACCAATAATTAATGGGCACAATTGTTTAGTAGTTATCATGAGCCACTCTATAGATATCAGACATTTTACTTTTCACCAAAGCACAATATCTTACAAAATAATGAACCAATTTATTAAAATTTTTTATGCATATTTTAATTCATAACAGTAATAAAACTATATTCATTTCAGAGAAATCTAGTTTAAAGCAATCCATACCTCCCAACATTAGAGAATAAAAATCTAGTAGATAGCGTGGTGAGCATATTTTACAACACTCTGCAAGTCAGAGTATAAGTTATTCAATATCACTTACGGAAAAATAGGGATTTGGTTTACATCACACAAAAAATGTATGCTTTTCAAAAAATGATAACTTGCTATGCTTACATAGTGCATAAAAAAACATATCAGTGGCAAAAACAGAGAGAAATTTTACAGATGGCTCAAAATAAAAGATGTTCAGTTCTCAAATTGTAATTTAGTTAATTAGATGAATGTGGATAGAAAAATGCTTTTGGGTCTCTTGACTAGAAAATAAGGGGGAAAAAATTCCATTGTGAAGTCACTCATTTTGAGCATATTTTAACGAAAATAATTTTTCATTTCTATGAATGCAAAGATGTGAAAGTACTGCTTAAGTAATTTGAGATGTTATCAAAAATAAAATAGATGGAAAAGGATGTATAAACATTATATAGGAATTTAATCTAGACACACAAAATTGCATTTAAAAAATAATAAATATTTTACAAAAATATTAATTAATAGTTAAACATACTGCAAAAAAATAAATGTTGTGCATTTTTTAATTCACATAAATTGAAACTAAACATAGATGGGGATGTTTCAACATTACATGGAAATGTAATCTATATATACAGGGTGTCCAAAAATGACCAGCCTATTTGAAAAATAAATAAAAACTAAACGGGTAGCGATAGAAATGCACCGTTTTCTGCAATGTGTTTGGGACAACAGTACATTTTCAGTCAGTAATATGCCTTTGTAACTAATTTCGAAAGTCCGTCTGACTGAAAATGTACAGTTGTCCCAAGAACATTGCAGCAAACGGTGCATTTCTAACACTGCCCATTTAGTTTTTATTTATTTTTCAAATAGGCCGGTCATTTTTGGGACACCCTGTACATGAAATCGGACTTATTTAAAATAGTATCTATTAATAAAGTGAAAATGATGCAACTTGGAACTGGTACTAGGTTCATGCACGGAAGAAACAAAATGGTGGCCACAAGTTCAATCGAAACTTCTTTTAACAGAGATTTTTTATTGAAAAATCCCTAACTTTAGAGAATTCTAAAATGATTGACAAAAACCAGGAGAAATCATAAAAAATTGGGAGTTTCCCAGAAAAACCAGGAGAAATCATAAAAAATTGGGAGTTTCCCAGAAAAACCAGTAGAGTTGGCAGCCATGACAATCTTCACTTTGTGTTATTATTTTTTTTTCAACAGAAATGAAATTTGTTAAACTGCAGACAAAGTAATGTGTTGGATATATTACATATTTTATTCATTCATTATTTTTAAGAAAACCCTGGATTTCAGAAAAAATGTTTGCTTACTGTACTACATTGAAAATACAGTGATGAATTCTGTAAATCTGATAAAAATTACTTAATCAGCTCAGTCATATTGATTGACAACTAACCACGATGAACAACAAATAGAAACAGTACAAAATTGAAAGTTATCAAACTGTTTTCATAGACTTCATTTTGTGGCTCAAAATTTTGAGAGCTTGAACGTTGTAAAGAAATGAAAACTGGAAATAATGTAGAGTATTTATTCTGAAAATGTATAAACTATCAAGGTAAACTATGAAGTATATTGGATGAACATGTGTTAACAACTCCCAAAATATCCTTAGAGGTTATTTAATTTTTTCCTTGTTTTAAACAACAAAATTCCCTATTCCCCACTTTTTTCTTTCTCTGGCTGTGGGTCAAGAAATGTGTGTTACTTCTGATCTATTGTGCATTATCTCTGGTGAGTAGACGCCACAAATAAATAGGGTCGAACGGTTTGAGATAGTGTATAATATCCCATACCATCTTTTCGAGCGGCTCTTATTTGAAATTAACATAGTCCCACCCATAAGCTAATGTGAATTTAAATCAATGCTAAAAATAATTTGTGTTGTAGGATCACCAAATTTTGTAAATCAGTTAACTTTCCCTACAGTTTTGAAGGAAAACCTTGCATGTGTTCCTAAGTTATGCCATAGCATCCTTGAAAATGTCAACATAGGGATTAATAAATATAATTACAAAATCATTAGTAAACAATTACCTATGATTTTTATACGAGATAGGTTTTTGCACTGCCAAGCCAACATGACCAAAGGGTCAACTCTATATGTAAGAAAGGTGGATGCAGCTGTACCATCTTCATTCAGTTCATTTACTAATACCAAAGATTTGAGAGTGTTGCTATTAATAAATGCAATGCGGGCAAGAATCTCAACATCGAAACCAGATGAGAAATACACCCTAAAATGTGTCAAGGGCATCTCTTCATTCAGAATATCATAAATACTCTCTGGAAGATTGTGGAAATGCAACAAATTTAAAGTCACTTCTAGGTTGGAACTATGAGTATTTATCTGTTTCCAGGCTGAAGTGCTGATTTCTGGCACTCTGTAATCAAAGGAATGAACATGGACGTTAAGTCGGCGAAGTGGTCGTCTGTGAGGTTGAGAGAGCATTTCTAGTAACTGATCGCTCATATAATCAAAATCAAGGCTGAGAAATTCTAGATTGGAAAATGTCTGGAATATCGAGCTGTTGATATCGTTGATGAAATAGCTGCCAGGAACTTCTTTTACACTTGAGAGGTGAAGTGATCGAATGCAGGATGCTTGGTATTCTGCTAAAGGCTTTAAGAAGTATTCAGCTAAATCCAACAATTCTTCAATACAGCCCAATGATAAGTGTTCCAAACAGCGGGATCTTTTAATTATTTGTATCAAAAATTCCAAATATCTGGAAATTAAAAAAAATCATTTTAGACTAAAATAAAAATAAGTAAAAGTTATCTACAGAACACTAAGAATTCATAAATTTCAAGAAATCACATTTTAAGTTCTCTTTACTTAAAATGGGATTAAAACTCTCTTAACACTTTCAAACCTTGCTACATGCTTAAAAAAGTTTAATATAGCAATTTACCTCCTATTATATGTTTCAGTTCTTTTATTTTAATCACTGGAACTAAGTTGTTGTTGTTGAGACCCAGACCGTCCGACTTACCAGAAAGGTGTAAGGTAACTGTTTGGACGGCCGGGAAGTGTCACCCAATTTAGACCGGAACCCAGTGAGGGAGGCATCCACAGGGACCGTACCCTCCTCCCCCTACCACCAACCTCTCGGAAGGACTTACGGACCCACATGTTTAACGTGATCGTACTCCACGTGAACACGGCGGCAGTTTTGGCAGCGGCTGGAATCGAACCCGGGCCTACCGAGTGCAACTCCAGTGCGCTAACCAATAGGCTACCGCGCCCCACTGGAACTAAGTGTTAAAGTTCTGGCTTATTTTGTGGTCATGTTAATAAATCCAACAGTTGTTTTTCTCACTTTTATATGTATGCGCCAAGTTGATGATAAGAAGAAAGTAGTCCGTATTTGGCGACTCTTGATAGCCCTGATGAACTATTTTGCATTTCTTTTCATTTTGTTGAAGTTTGTGCCAGCTTTTTATGTATTAGTTACTTAATTGTACAATTTTCTATGTGGTGTGCAATTTTCTTGTTAAGGTTAAGAACCGTTTCATCGACTTCCAATGGGAATGCATAACATATTTCAAAATATATAGACTGGAAAATGTACCTGGCATTGACTGGTGATCGCTGAGTAGAGTGTCTATGCAGCAAGTTTTTTATTTTTACTTTTTTGTTATACGCCGGTGTATTGATAACACATTCTTACATTTTTGAAAAATCATTGTTGCAAGTTACAGTAAACAAAATTTAAAGAACACTTAAATAATGTCTGCTTATAACACCCACAACAAAAATTTTCACTGAGGCACATAATCCCGGGTCCTGAAGAACCTGTGCACCAAATTTCATGGCCTTATGACACTTAGATTTCAGGCTACAGACTGCAAATATACACAGACATCTTCTTTTATTATGTATAGCTGTACTTGAAGAGAATCAGCGCTCTAGGTATCTGTGAAATTTTTAAAATATAGGACTTTGAAAATAACAATTTAATTGGCTCTAAATTTTCCATATCTTCTTTGGTGTAGAGACTTATTTCAATGCTTTCTTTGGTTTGTTGAAATCTATCAGCTTCATTTCTCATTGAATAACTTATATTTATAATTTTATAAGCGAAGTTGGTTACTGAACTCTTTTTTAATTATATTACAACAATGGTTATTATAATACCTCCCTTAGCAATGTCATGTGTTAAAAATTTCTCACTGATATCATGGCTACACATGCCGGGAAAAGAAGATCTTCCCTATTGTTGACCTTAGTTGTTCCCTACAGCTGAAGTGAACACTTTAAAATAGTTTTTAAATTAATTTTAAAAAATATAATTAAAAATTTGGAAAATGGCCTTAAAGGTGCATTAGTTCAGGTGTATTTGCTACTGTTATGAAAAACTCCAAACCTGTAATTATGGTAGATATTATACCATATCACTGAGACAGACTAATTTCCACTTATGAGGACGATCTTGGGGTTTACGCCCATGATCTGCCAGGGAAAACACAGTTGAACAGATTCTTCCTTTTATTCATATAGAGGCTAAATTCAATGCATTACTCCAGTAAAACATCAACTGACATTTAAGTTCTAGCCACCTGCTGAAGCTGGTGGAAAGCATTATTTTATGGCTGTCAGTACTGCAAAGCAAATAGGCCAGTGATGGCAATCAGTACTGCAAAGCAAATACACCAGTGATGGTAATCAGTACAGTACAAGATCTATTATCCGGAATGCTTGGGACTTCAGGCATTCTGGATAAGGGGTTTTTCCGTAATTCGGAACACTTTTTCTAAAACTTACTGGAATGGTCTCAAATGTCGTTATAGAAAATTATAATTCATTTTAAAAACATAAATGTATTAAAAAAAGCTTTTTTACAATCTATATGGGTATGCAAATTACATGTAATTATAGTATCAAATTAAGTGATTAAGAAAAATTTTGAAAGAAAAAAATGTCTGAAAAAAGTTGATTATTCAGGGTAGTTATTAGAAGTCTTTTTTTTTTTTTTAACATTTCAACTAAAGTGGGTCCTCACCATATTCATCTAATATTTTGGCAGAAGCACCTTTGTTCACATGTTTCAAAATATTTTAAAGTACTTTTAATAAAATTAAGATGAGAAGGATGTTCATTTTTAATTGAAATGAGATATTCAACTATGGGTGCAAATATATATGAAATTCTAATTTATGCTCTTCAAATGTGTTTCTAATAACCTTATAATTCTAAATGCCTGAATAAATAAAAAAATTTTAATTTCGTTATCCTAAACATATATCTCATTTTCACCAACAATATGTTTAAAAGATAATATCCCAGCATAAAAAGCACAAAAAATATAAAAATAATAGTGGATAGAAGCAGATTGAAAAAATGGAAAATATTTAAAAATAAAACGAAATATACCGGCGATCGTGTTTAAATAAAAAAATTTCGCGATATTGCTAAACTGTCTTCTATAAATTACTAATTAATAAATATAACATGGAACTTTTTGCTAGGGTCAATTTTAGGTCCAAAATAGCCATTTTCATCCAAATAATAGGATTTAATTGAAAATGATTTTGATCTTGTAATTCCATCAACGTTTTTTAAAATATTGAAGATGTGTATATTTCCACGGAGATGAAAAAAAAAATGGATTTTCCCGAGAAAATGACAAGTTTATTGTTTAGGTTAAGTATTTAAAGAGATCAATCAGAAGGCCCTGAATGACATTTTATAGTTGCTATACTTTTCTCTGCATTTCGGCAAAAGTTTCTCATTAATTTCGGGAATTCCTTACTTAAACGTACTTTCTATCCTCTCGTAAATGCGCTGATGACTCTTTTTTTTCATCTTTTCCATTAAATGATATTCGATTAGAGTGTAATTTTTTATAAAAGTGTATTTTTTTTAAATATGTCATTTTTATCCCGAGCCCGTAAAGAAGGATTACACAGTATTGCTGATAAATTTGGTGAAAATAAAACTGATGAGTTAAAAATTCCTGCACTCAGGAAATTGATTTTAAATAATGAAAAATATGAAGAAGATATGGTTCAAGGCATATTAGAAAATTTAATTGATGACCAAGAACAGGAAGCTAAAAAACAATTGGCTGAGAAAAATCACGAGTATGAATTTGAACTCAAGAAGCTTGAGACTTTGGCAAATACTTCTAATTTTGAAACAGGAGTATTAAATGAAAATTTTCCCACGTCGTTAATTGATTGGGAACCACAGATTTGTAAGTTTGATCGAAGAAGAAGATATTAGTTTGTATTTAGTCCATTTTAAACAAGTATTTAGTCCATTTTTAACAAGTGCAGATGCCGGATTCATTATGGGTAGTCTGTTTAGTTCATTAGTTACTTGATATAAACATAGAGATGATTATGAGGGAACCAGAAGAAAAGGCAGATAAATATGATTATGTTGAAAAATTACTACTCAAAAGATATAGATAAAGTCCAGAGAAATTAAGACAACTATTTTATTTCCCGTTCACATATTGCTAGGAATGTTCATGATTTCTTTTCAGCACAACATATAGTACAGCTTCTTCCTTGGCCTGCTTATCCACGGGATATGTTGTCTTATTGAACATGTCTCGGGTTTTGCCGATCGGCATCTCACTCATGACGCTCATCCTGTAACTAACACTGTTAAACTTTAGGTTTGGATAGAAGCAATCTGGAATGCTCTTCCTCAGGTACAAATTCAAAATCTGTATTTGATGCCAGATCATAATAGAAGCACTTATTGCAGTGAGTGGTGGCTTTACCAAAGTACTGATTTTCGACATTTTTTTTTTTGCTCAATATAAATTTATTTGTATCAATACAGGTCATTTGTGGAATAAATTTCATTCAATTCTGATGATTCCTTCATGGTGCTGCAATTTTTACAAACATGAGTTTAATAAGTTTTATTTGTGGTAAAAATTTGCCATACTATATTTTTTCATAAAAATGTTTCCTTAAAACATCTATTTCTTGATCTGCTGATGATTAATTTGAGGTTTGCGTCATATTTCGGAGGAGTAGGAGGTTCACTATGGATTTCTACTTCTGGATCTTTTTCATTTCCGGTTCAAAAGTTGTCATTTTACTTGACACATCTATATCTCAAAATTGGTTATAAATAGAGCTTAGATGATAACTGATTATCTGAATTCTGCATCAAATTCTAGAGGATGTAATACGATTCACTAAAAATTTGTACTTCCGCTTTCTTTACCACATTTGGCTCAAAAATTTTCCTTAACCCTTTCGGGATGGCAACATTCCGAAACTACCGTGACCCGAAGGACGGAGCTCTTCGCTTCCGAACTTTTCCCAAAGGATGGCTAATTTGTTGCACTAAGCCTAACTCTCGAAATAAATTCACTAAAAATCACCTCTTCAACACAGAAATCTGCTTTTTCAGGAATAATAGAAATACTTATTTTCTATTTGATGTATATTTTTCATACCAATCGCAATGCAAAATACTCGTTAGTTACTTTTAATATGAATTCTACTATTCATCATCGAAAAATATGCTAAAAAAATTAATTTCCTTATCTAAACTAGGCGGCATAATATTGTGATTGATTCCAAGTATGCTAAAAAACTCAAAAGAATTAAAATCTTTCAACCTGTCCAAAAACATAATTCGCAGAAACAGTTACTGAAGCTGGCGGCGTTGTAATAATAGTATGCTCAAAATCTGAAGAATCACTTGCATTTTCATATTCATCTTCAGAAATATCACAGTTAAGGTGACCAATCGTCCTCCTTTAGGGAGGACAGTCCTTCTTTTGTAGGTTCTGTCCTTCCTCGAAAAGTGTCCTCCTTTTCGATATTTTAAAACTAATCTGTTAATCTCTGTATTCAGAGATGCCGCGCCGAACTGTTACGCGTCATGTGAGCCTTAGACGGTACAGTTCGGAAAGACACGATTATGAAACGCATGCGCAGTGCATAGAACTTCACGCGTCTCGCACTTGTCTTGCACCATTGCGTACTTCACTTTGTTTATTTTATCTCTATATTATACATCGTGTAATCAAGATTGAATGTTGATACTCTAGCTGCAGCACTTAACGTAAAATTCAATATGAAGGATATTTCTTGCTCCAAAATTTCCAATATATTGTTACTGTTAGAAAATGATATATTGACAAAAAATATTCATTCAATGGAAAAATACTCGTTTAAGTAAATAATTAAAAGGGATGTAAGCATAATTAGTGTATTGTGTAAAATGTTTCATTTATTTACGTTGTACTTTTTTCTTAAATTTTTTCGTCCTCCTTTTTACTGTAAAAAAATTGGTCACCTTATCACAGTTCCACAAATCTTTACTATCTGCATCACTTTCATTACTGCCCGGTTCGTTTATCATACGAGTATATTCCATAGAAAAAAACGTCCTGGTCCAGCCATTCTCTGATCCAAAATAACCTAATAATTTCACCGCTGCACATTCTTTTAAAACCCAAACTAAAAAAAAATACTCTCTTACATTCTTATAATTCACCAAAGAAATCATTAAGCTAAAATCAAAACGAAACCCGAAACTCAATTATAAAACTGTAGATGCTGCAAGAAGTGCTGTTTGTTTATATTACAAAACCATGTTTCACTGCTCCAGATAAAGAAATAATTTATTGGATCCACCCCTAACCAAGGTCAAGTATCTGCAAAATATATTGGAGATGTTCGCATGGACATTTAACGCCATCTAGTAGACAAATAAATGCAAACAAAAACGTTCCATATGAAAACGGGCTCACATATGGCCGTCATCTTTTAGGGTAAATTTTTCTGAACGCAGATACGTGACCATCGTCCTTGAATGCAAGTTCACAGCCAACGTGCGGGCGCGTCAACCATCGCGAAAGGGTTAAACCATCTATTTTTCAGATGTGGTTAGAGATAATAATGATATGGGTTCAGCATCAAATTTCACAGTATGGATCGGGGTTCACTAAAGATTTCCACAACCAGTTATTTTTCCACTTCCGATATAATTTGTATTTCCGATTTCTTTTCTATATCATCTGGTTAAAATTATTTCCTTAAAACATGTATTTCTCATAACTGACTATAGACAGAGAATGGATATTGGTTATATAGAGAGATAGTTTTAGATTTAGCATCAAATTCCAGAGCAGAAAGTGGATTCACTAAGGATATCCACCTTCAGTTCAAAAAAAATGTTCTTGAAATTTTATTTCTTAAGATTGGCTATAGATAGAGCTGAGATGATGACTGATATGAATTCAGCAATAAAATCAGGAGATGGTTGGGGTTTTACTAATGATTTCCACTTCTGGTTTTGTTTTCACATCTGTTTCTTTTTTCCCTCTTTTCTTTCACTTTTGGTTAAAAAAATTTCCTTGAAATGTCTATTTCTAAGGATTGGCTACAGACAGAGCTTAGATGATTTGATATGGATTCAACGTCGAATTCTAGAGGGGGTAGTAGGATTCACTAGAGTTTTCATTTCTAGCTTTGGAGATGTCAGAGCCAGTTTTTCTGAAAATTCGTATGACTGTAAGAAATATGTATGTAAAAGAGAATTAAAATGTTTAATAGTTCTGACAAAAATGAAGTGTACAAACCATTTAGCACCATATGAAGGTTTCTTCATAAATGTCTTGTTTTTTATTATATCTTTGTCTGTTAGATAAAATGTGTTTTCCCATAAATTCATTTATTTTTACTTTATTAACTTGGAGATTTACAATTCAAAGGGTGGTATAGTCATTTAAGTCATACTTTTTCAATATATTCTAATCCTTTTAAAATTCTAAATTTAACAAATATAAAGTTTTTTTATTTCCAATAAAATATATAGAAAAATATTGCTTCATATTGAAAATTCAATTCAGTCCAATACACAGCAATGTTTAATTTTTTTAAATGTATTTTAAAAATACATGTATCTTGTATTTGGAATTTTTTAAATTTGAAAAGTATTTTGTATTTTAAGCCCTAATAAAATCCATATATTTTGTATCGAAAACTGGCAAGAATGCTATCCAACATACTAAAATTTTTTGTCGCCAAGATAAAAATCGCCAAGAAGGATAATATGGCAGCTGTTCTCATTTAGCAAATAGGTTGGCAAAAGTTTTTTTTCGCTTAAATGAAATGTTTGTATATTACTACGTGTATTTATAATCTATTAATCGTAAAGAGTCCCTCATTAACATTTCATTTGTGGTCAAGTACTCAAGGCAATAATTTGGGGTTACTACTTGTGAAACATTGTCAGTCTATTATATTGGATATTACTCAAACAGATGGTAGTTTCCAGTGATTGCAATAGAACACCCAGTGGAATGACCAGAATCCGTTGACCAGTTTTATACTTTTTTTACCCTCTTCATCACGAAGTCACTGAGACTTAATGGGCGAATTCATAGAAAAAGATCTTGCCAATAGTAATTTCAAGTGTTTGAAATAAAGCTCCAAATGAAACGACCAGCATAGATAGACCGGTTTCGCGGTTTTTTATGTACTTCAGTACGAAACAGCTGTGGTATAATGGGTAAATTCAAACAAAACCCGCCGATAACGTGAAAAAACAATCTCATTTTATTTAATTCAATCAATTCTTGGATTGGCTGGAATAAATAGCTTTCAACTATTAAGACAAATTTAAAATACAACATGGTTTCCATTTCTAACTTAAAAAATTAAAATAACTTACTGGTCAAGAGAAAGGTTATCTTGATAGTCTGACCATTCCAGACGAGAGCTTCGTGGTTTTATGGACAATGCCCGCAGATTATTGTTGAAAGTTAGAACTTTTAAAATATCTTTACACAGTTGGACATCTTTAGGATTTGAAGAATTCACTTCAATGACAACTTCTCGTACAAATCGACCACAGTGCTTGGCAAGAAATCTGGCCCCATCATTATTCTGATTGACTGTCTTATTATCACAGCTGTTTAATTGGAATACGACTTTATGCCATAGTTTTGGATGGAAAAGGTTATTTCTCCAAGTTTTGCACACAGAAGACGCACGAAGTCTATCTTTTAAGCTCAAAAATGAAAATATTTCAACAATAATTATGCTGGGTAAATTGTTCCATAAACCACTGCTCTCACCCGCCATTACTTGTTGTTGTGTTCAATGACTTGTTGCCAACTTAAATATTAGAAGGATAACTATATGAGTTGCTAAAGATACATACTACTAATAAATGATTGGTCTAGAGTTTCTATATATAGGGTGTTTAGCCAATAGATGAGTTGCACCGACGTCACATTCCCCCTAGCAACAGTTGCTATCGCCATACTTTTTGTAGACATCGTCCGCCATTACCGTGGCTTTCAATGTTAGGGATTTATTTATCTTGACACTGTCAAGATTTAACTTTGAAATTACGCACCGCAACGTTGCTTCTAGAAAGCCAACAAGGGTACCGAGAAAAATTACTTCATACGGATTTGTCTGAGCATCCGTATATTATCCTTTACTGCTGGATCGCGTGTACTGATACAACAAAACCAATGGATACTATCGACATGTATTGCTTCTACTCGAAGTTCAGATACAATACAAGAAGTCAAGGTACTTTTCATGTCTATTTATTTACTTTATTTTGATGCAATAATTTGTTTTAAAAAAAATTGAAATATAAGTACCTCTGACCAAGAGAATTTATGTGATTTCACTCTACTTAGACATGATATTTAATATTCTGCCTATGTTTAGATATTATTCAGAGTTGCAAGAACAAAATATAAACTTATTTTTTAAGCTTTTGTTTGTTTTCTTAACAATATATAGAATACTATATATATATATATATATATTACATATATACGGTGTATGTTTGATGCTGTTTTCCATTAATCGTCCTTTGAAATGTCGAAATAAATCATTTCTGACTAACACTTTGCTGGCAAGTTGTGAGTATACTCATGTCTGCATGGCCACATGTTGCTGATCAGTCACCGTGTTTTCATGTCACTATATTTAAAATATATTGTTACATATAGGGGGGATCATAGAGTATGTGGAGTATATTTTTCCAAAGGAAAGTGCAGTAAAACTCGATATGTTTTAAAACTTGTTGTGTATAATTGCACGTAGGTAAATGCTTTACAGCATACCATACCCAAAAACATTATTAAATATATGTAGTAAGTTTCATTTCAATGCATGCTGCATAATTTATTATACAGCATGCATTTATTATTTATATTTACAGCAGCTTTATTATTAAGTTTATTGAAGCTTATTTAGATGCTTTGATTTTACTTGGGGAGGGGATCCCAGAGTATGTGTAAATAAAATTTATTGAAGCTTATTTAGATGTTTTGAGTTTACTTGCGGGGGGGAGGGAATCCCACAGTATGTGGAGTATGTTCTTCCAAAGGAAAGTGCAGCAAAACTCGATATGTTTGTAAAACTTGTATCATTGCATGTAGGTAAATGCTTACAGTATACTGTTCGCGAGAAGTTATTAAATATATGTAGTAAGTTTCATTTCAAGTAATGCTGTGTAAATAAAGTTTATTGAAGCTTATTTAGATGTTTTGATGTTACTTGGGGGGGGGATCCCAGATATGCTCGTCCAAAGGAAAGTGCAGTGAAACTCGATATGTTTGTAAAACTTGAGTACCATTGCACATAGATAAAGGCTTTGCAGTACACCGTTCCCGAAAAAGTTATTAAATATATGCGGTAAGTTGCATTTCAATGTATGCTGTGTAAACAAAGTTTATTCAAGGTTATTTAGATGTTTTTATTTTACTTGTGGGGGAGGGGGCAATCCCCGAGTATGTGTAAATAAAGTTTATTGAAGCGTATTTAGATGTTTTGATGTTACTTGGGGGGGGGGGGGATTCCCAGAGTATGTGGAGTATGCTCTTCCAAAGGAAAGTGCAGCGAAACTCGATATGTTTGTAAAACTTGTGTATCATTGCACGTAGGTAAATGCTTACAGTATACTGTTACTGAAAAAATATTAAATATGTGTAGTAAGTTTCATTTCAAGTAATGCTGTGTAAATAAAGTTTATTCAAGCTTATTTAGATGTTTGGATTTTACTTGTGGGGGGGGGGGGGGAATCCCAGAGTATGTGTAAATAAAGTTTATTGAAGCTTATTTAGATGTTTTGATGTTACTTGGGGGGGGGGGATCCCAGAGTATGTGGAGTATGCTCTTCTAAAGGAAAGTGCAGCGAAACTCGATATGTTTGTAAAACTTGTGTATCATTGCACGTAGGTAAATGTTTACAGTATACTTACTGTTCCTGAAAAAAAAATTAAATATGTGCAGTAAGTTTCATTTCAAGTAATGCTGTGTAAATAAAGTTTATTGAAGCTTATTTAGATGTTTTGATGTTAGTTGGGGGGGAATCCCAGAGTATGTGAAGTATGCTCTTCCAAAGGAAAGTGCAGTGAAACTCGATATGTTTGTAATACTTGTGTAACATTGCACATAGGTAAATGTTTTACAGTATACCGTACCCGAAAAAATTATTAAATATATGTAGTAAGTTTCATTTCAACGCATGCTGTGTAAATAAAGTTTATAGAAGCTTATTTAAATGTTTTGATTTTATTTTCAACTGCTGAAACATAGCCCACTACCCGGAATAGCTTTGGCTTGAAATAGTCAGTCAGGAATATATTAAAACTTATTTTTGTTCTCTACAAGATCTCGTCTAATATGCTCTGTAAAAATACAAACCATATAACATGTTGTTTGCCACAGACGATAGATGTGCTGGATGAATTTCTATTTCATTCAATCGTGAATTGCTTATGTATAAAGTTTTTGCAATATTTCACCTCTAATTAGAATTACTTGTCGAGATTTTTAAAGCAGAACAATAATTTTTAAAAGTTTTGCCATATGCAAAATATAACTTAACTTGAAAATTACATTTTTAGAAAAAATAATTGTGAGTAAACAAAACATTGTACAATGCTTAATAGTACAATGCTTAATAGTACAATGCTTAACAGAATCCAGTACCACAACAATACCATTGATGCACTTTCAAAGATAAAACATTTAACGTGTGGAAATACTTTGTATTAATCTGTACAGAAAAATAAAATTGATCTCTCATAGTGGTAGCACAGTTGAAAGCACGGTAAAAAATACCATCGTTGGAAGTCACCTAAAGTAATTAGTTTCTCTTGTCATTATTATGTATATGCGGTTATATTATATGCAGATTCCACAATTTGATTAAAATTTAAATTTAATTTCATTTACCAGATTAAGATGGCATCTTGCTTAAACATGATATTTTATATGCTGCCATGTTTTGATAATAGAATGTCTATTTCCAAGAATAAATAGATTTTTTTTTTCTGAAAGCTTTTTGTTTGCTTTCTTTGCAATATGTAGTTTACTATATACACATATGTTACATATACTGTCTATGTTTGATACTGTTTTCCAATTTGAAATGATGAATTAAATCATTTGTGTTAAAATCCTATTTTGATCTCTATAAGATTTTGTGTAATATTCAACGTAAAAATACAAATCAAATAACATATGGTAAGTCACAGATATGATGGATGCATTTTTTCCCATTCGACCATGACTTGTTTATGCATAAAGTTTTTTTAACATGCTGCATCATTTTGTCTCTAGTTGGAATCATTTGGAGATTTAAGAAAAACAATCATTTGTGAAAGTGTGACCGTATGCAGAAAATAACTTTATACATTTTTTTTCATTCGACCAAACAATTCAAAGTATATGAAATTTCAATGTAATATAAAATATAATGGAAAACATGATTGTATATCACTACAAAGATGTAATATAATTTCTGAAAATGTTTGTTTACTTTTTATTATTCAACATGGTTGGTTTATTTGGTATGTATCTTAAATGAAATCAACTTTTGGGGAATGAGTTCAAAATAACATCCAGAGATGAGTAGCTTAGTTATGAAACTGCTCAACTTCAAACAGGTCATATGTCCATAATTTTATTATAAATAAATTAATATTTGCTCATTCAAAACAATTATTTGTGTATCATACCTAGTCTTAATTTCAACGATAATATGACACACATAGGATATTTTAATGAGATTTTTTTTTCCCATATTTAATTTTTGAGCTTAAAATATGGTTACAATGGATAATTTTTTCAGATGTGTCCTTTTTCACTATTTGATAGTGGTGTTTAAAGTGCGCATTATTTTGTAGTGGTGTTTTATACTTTGCCTAGTGTAATTTCTTACTTGATATCTTAGTGAAATGAAAATAAAAGGAATTAACCAATACAAGTTGATTTTTAGAAAGTAAAATTCAACAGATAATCATTTACGTTAAAAATACAGAAGACGTATTTAATTATAAAATTATAAACTGGTATATTAAGTTTAAGTTTTTATCTTATATTGTGAAAGTGTGCTATTATTTTTAAATATCATGCATTCTTTAAAGTTTTAAAATATTACTTTGAATTAAAATAATTGATTAGGTTTTGTACACATAAAATATGTAGAAAAACCTGATATTTTTTACAATGTAGAATACATCAATAGAAAACCACGTATTATAAGTCAAATGTAGAATACATATTCTATGTGTCCAACCCTGATGCATACATATAAAAATTATTTTCATGTGTATAAGAGAAATTTAGTTTTGTTCATTCTTTTCGTTAAAATGAATCAGAGTAAATGTTAATTACATTGTAATATATGAACAATTGCTCCTACATTTATTGTATATTTTCAACCATTCAAAATATATAATTTATAATAGATTTTATGCATAATTATAAAATAGTTAGTCAATCTAAATTTCTTATTTCGCATTTATCGTCATAAATGTATTCAATATTTCATTTGATGGCAGTATTTTTATATTGCCGAAGAACCTAAATTCAGTACAGAATCTCATTCATGCTCTTAAGCACAAGACAATAAAAAGTATTGTTTCATCAATTGCAGTTGCATTGTTGATAACATTTTGAGTAGCTAGTATCTTATCTTTAGTTAAACTAAGAAAGAATATTTTAATTTTTGGCAACTAATTCCTCTTCTAACACAGAACTGGCTAAATCAATAATTGCTGTAAAAACTAATTGCTATATCTAATGACAGCTAACTTCGAGCATCACAGCTCATTATTATGGAACTTAGTATCAACTCAGATGTATTGAACATATTTACAAAAATTTTGCACAGCTTCTGAGTTTAATTTTCTTTAAATCAGAAATCACAAGGTTGCTACAAAATAAAATAGTTTTGTGATAATACTTCAGAATCATTTTGATTTATCTCCAAATGTTGCTATGTGTAAGCTGTTTACACTTAAAATGTATGTTTACTTTAAAAATTTAAATGGGATTCTTTATTTTTCAAAATGCAAATATTAAAACATGTTTCTTTACTTTTCAATATCTTATCTTGAAATGCCTCTTTACTCTTAAAAAGTGAAATGTTTGCTGTGCTGTTTATGCTAATTTTATGTGATTAGTTTCATCAGGGCAGCATATTGTGATTTTAGTTGTGGAGTGCAAAACTGTTCTTGTGAACATAGTTATATGCTCCATGAGCCCGAAGCCGGCAGACACTACTACCACTCTTAAAATGGTTTACAGAATCAAATTTGAAAACACAGTTTACTTTTATCTTTTCATTAAATTTATGTTTTAAAAATTTCTTCATTAAAATATTCATTTTCTTATTCCAATTTTATAATCACTGAGAGTGCATTGTGACAACATTGCAGTCTTTTTGCAACCAAGCTAATAAAATACTATTTTTGCTACAATAAAGTTGCAAAGTTTAACACTCTTGGAGCAGTTTCAACCACCTTCCTAGCATGAAAATACAATTGAACCCTTCCTTGCTTTTTTTAGAATTGCTTATATTTATCATTTTATAATTGGAGATTTAGTTGAAAGAAATCAGCAGTATTTCAGAGCATCAAATCAGCAGCGTTCAAAAAGCGTAACAAGCTTATTATATAAGATTCCTTGATATGATCTTATTACTTCTTGAAAACGCAAGAACATATACCTACTTGTTTTCTACTTTTATACCACTGCATGTTACCGATAACTTTCTAGAAGAAACTCCTGTGTATACTAACACTGTCATGATTTTTTTTAAAGAAGCGTTATTGAATAGATAATTTCTAGGCATGTGTATATGAGGTAACAGTCCCATTTATTTATTTTTTTTACCTGCACATTGCTATATTTAATGAAAAACTAAGTTATATTCACAATGCCTCCTCAGGAAATATAAGGAAATTTTAAAATAAAACAGGAATGCTTACGCTACACACGAGTTTAGAAATACTTATATTGCTGTGTATTAAATGTAGAAACGAGTAAAGCTCAAAAGAAACTTTTTAAAATTTACTTCTTTTCAGAGAATTTTTTTGTATTTAAATTATAATTAGTAAACATTAACATTATTATAACATATAAGACTAAGAGTTTACACTTTCATAGCTTTGAATAATACATTTTAGCATGATTTTGAGTTACAATTATTTCAGATATTCAAACAATACATTGTAAAGACACTTTCTTAATGTAAACAATATGAAGATTAAAATAAAAAAAAAGAAATGAAAATTTATCGATAACTTTCTGGATGATGTATAATGAACATAAAAGTAAATATATTTAAAACTGTATTAATAAAATTTATTTGAATTATTATGAGATGATAGTCTATTATAACGCTTCTGTTTTTAATTTTCTGATTCATGATGAAAGCGAGACAACCACACGTCTTTATGCTTTCTAGTTAGTTCTAGCTAGGCATACATCAATATATATTGATGTACACCTAGGTTCTAAATAAAGCAGCTTTTTATTAAAATAAAAACCCACCAAAATACTTGAAGAAATAGTATCTTTTGTTATAAACCAAATGTACGTCCAGTGATTGCTTGTGCAAATAAAACAATCTCATGATGTCACATGAATCATCTCTACAGTCAAAAACAGGATCCCTATTAATGACAACTTTTATTTGTCTGAAACCCCAGGGATAATAATGGGGGGGGGGGGGGAGGGGCACAAGATTGAATTGTCTGGGCCACATAAACTATTTATAAAAAAGTTCAATATGTTATTAAGACCCCTCTTTTTTAATATAAATCTGAACCATCCATCCAATAGCCATTCAAATTTGGCATGCAGATACAGTGATCCAACAACAAAGAAAAAGTATAAAAAATGACATACATATATATTAAAACAAATTAGTAATGGTATCATTTATTGTTTTATTCTGTGATTTTAACGATGTTACTTTTTAGCTATTTTTACAGAACTAACACTTATTAAAATTTGAAACTTCTTTCTTAATATACCTAATTCATTTTCTTAGAATTCGTACAATTACTAATTCTGTAACATTCATGAAATTAGCTCAAAATGAATATACAGTGATCTCTTATTAAGACAGACAGTAAAGGACCAACCTTTATTGTACGTATTAGCGAGAGTCCATAAATCTGAAGTAAAATAGCAATAAAATTGTGAAACGGTTATGAATTTTTTCCCTCAATTTTATAGGTACATTGAAAAATACAACCTTAAAAAAAAGACAGAAAAATGTATTCTAAAAATTTTTTAATATGTATAATGAGGTAAGTATGATCAAATATTAACTTTCAAAGCATAAACAAAATGTAGTTGTATGTTAATGTTAGTATTTATAAAATGAAATAATCTTTATGTATTTCTCCTGGGTAAACACTATTTTTTTAAGTCATTCTCAATTTTAGTCAATTGCTCGAAATGTATGTTCGGAACATCTTCTGCTGACTGAAAAATTAAATAAATTTTGTCTATCTTAATGAATAAATGAATGTATTCAGCAATGTTTATAACATGCAACGTCCATAGACCTTAACCGGAGAATCCATATTTGTACGTAATAACAAAAATCCATCTTAAACGGGCGCTTTCTTAATAAGAGTCCACTGTATATATATATATATATATATATATACATATATATATATATATATATATATATATATATATATATATATATATATATATATATATATATATATATATATATATATATATATATATATATATATATATATATATTATCTTTCATCAGCAAGTTTTATTGTGATTTAAGGATATTGGGATTTTAAAATTTAAAAATCTGTGTACAACTTTTAATTAGAATGTTTAAAACTCCTTAAGTTTGGCATAGAAATCTCAAAGCATATTTTAATGAAATATGATATGACATATTTTGTAATTTGATGGTATGTGCTATAAAAGTATGAATTTCAAAATATTATACATAATGATGGAATTTTCTTATGTAAAGATATAGAGGATATACAATAAAAAAAATATATGCATTTTTTTTACTTTCAATACTTTTTAGTTAAAATGAAAATATATACAATTTGATGGGTATCAATTACAATACAAGAAAACACATTGGTGTTTCTTTCCCATTGGTCTTTCTACACAACCCAAATTTGGTACAAAAGTAGCTTGTTACATGAATGTAAAAACATCCTTGTAATGTTTTTGGAAAATTTACCCATGTTGTTCATGTAAGCACATGTTGTACTATGTTGTAATGTCTAAGTACATTCCATAATTCAATGCATTGCAGTAGAGAGAGAGTTTTGAATTTATCCAATTAACTCCAAATTAAGTACACAGGGATAATTAAAAAATAAAGTCAGATTCAGTTTGATGTGAATGTGCTATGCTCAAATTATGTATTTAAAATCCAAATTATAGTCGATAAACATATCCACATACAAAGACAACCACCATTAAATAATGTCCACTTGTTTTTCTTTTTGTCGGTAAAGAAACAGATGATGGTATTTTATGTCAGGTACTTGATATTATAAAAATAAAATATTTTATAGAAATCTTATGAGAAAGACATAAACAATATATAAATTTTGTTAAAGTGTTATGAAAATACATTATAGTTTTGAAGAACTTTCAATTCCATTATAATGTTCTTTACTAAAATTATACTAAAATTTATTCAAATTGCTCAATTTGTTCTTGAGATATTGTGTCCATACACTAACATATATTGTTTGCACATGAGGTGCACCGTTTTAAGACTTTTTTGGAGGAGGGGGCAAAAGTTGTAATGTTCCAATGATGGAAATATGATTCAGCATGAAAAATTATATAAGAAACACAATAACTTGGATATCCTTAAGGGGGCAGCCCTATTACACAGACTGACATAATTTGGAATATGTTATGTATATAATCACAAAACCCATTTATAAGGATCATCCTCAAAATTTGGAAAACACTGGTATTACAGATACCAGAATTCATGGACCAGTTTTTCACTTATCATGTGCTCGTCAATATGGCAATATCTGCAATGGCAGCAAAAAACTTATTATAAGTCACAATTTTTGTTAACTTCCATGAGAACTGATAATATAATAAGGGCAAAACTGGTCCATGGATGCCGATATCTGTAATGGGAGTGTCTTCCAGATGTTATGTATAGTTCAGTCATGTATCCTTTGTACGACATCACATATATTCAGATATGAAAAGATGCTTATATAAACAATTTTGCACAATAATTTAAAAAAATGTCCATATTACCTAATTTTTTTTTTAAATACTAAATGTGTATTCATCAGAAAATACATATACTTTTCTATTTTAATATATAGATTTTAAAATATGGAAAAAAGTCCGAGGATTATAAATGAACTTGACCGACTGCACTTTGCGATACAAATTGCTCACTACAAGCAAGTTTTTTCACTTTCCCTAGTTTCATAATTTATATGCAGGGCAAGAAATTTCACTTCAGAGTTTACTTGCCAAAAGAGTTTTTCACTCACCAGTTTAATATAAATATCATTGCATAATCTGTTTGTCATTTCTTATCGAAGACAAAATTGCATTAAATAAAGCTGAATATACAGACTTTTTACAAGTTATTGTGTGATTTGGTTTATTGCAGTTTGGAGAAGCATTATAAGAACAAATTTAAGCAATTTTCAGCCTACGATTGCTAGCTTTATGTGGTATATCAATAACGATAAGAATATTAATAGAGATATTCAATGGAAATATGTACCCAAGAAAAAAACAAATAGATCACTTCTACAGAGTTAACTTATGTTATACATAATTATGCCTGTTTTTTCTTGCATATCTTCAATAACTAATACAGCAACTGAACAACTGACCTTTTTTATATATAAATGAGCCAGCTGCTATATTACTGTACAAGTTTACAACTCAATATATATTACTAATAAGACTTGCAATATGGGTGTTTTAAGTGCATGAAATAAAAATAGCTCAGTTAAATAAACTAACTTTGATGGCACAGATATGATTACATAATGCAAAGGTAGATGTCAGCAAAGTAATTTTAAATGTAACTTACCCAATTCCTTTAGTAAACTTCCAAAATCAAATAATTGTGTATATACGCTTGTAGCGGTAATATGAAATTTATGTCATCAAAACACATATTTTTATGAATATTTGTGCTAAATAATACTAAGAGAAGATAAATCTTGATATATCCTGCTGAAATTATGCACTAAATGATTGTAAATTTCTAAAAATCATCTGTAATATACGGATAGACTGATGTTACAAAGAACATGGCCGCTGTGCAGTGGAATCGCGAACGTGACGTTACATGAAACTCATCTATGAAGACACAAAATATTATTTTTTGGTATTGAAATCTAAAACCGTCACCTAAAGCATTTAATAGAAATTTGAACAGACGTTGAAAATGTTAATTTTTGAAGGAAAAAAAAAACTGACATCAGAGTCTTTGTTTTTATTCCAAAAGCAAACTTTTCGTTCCTGTGTTTTGCACTTTGAAGTGTTGTTTGGACGTTTCGCAATTATGACTACTTGACTTGGCTATATCTCGCAATTACAGCGCTCTGTTACCCCTGCTGCCGGGCGTATTTCCATAATACAGTTCGGAGTAACAAGCTTGGCGATTTGGCGAAAATCGCACTGTGAGTCGGATGAAGACACTGGTAACCTTCTGAGAAGAAAAGTACGGTAAACCTCACCACCACGAAAACAAAAACAAACTCGTTTGTTTTCAAATTTGACTGTGTCCTTTCCATTACGTTCGCACAGAAATACTTATTAAACACAGTTTTAAGTGATAAAAATGTTTTTTTAAAAATTTAAACAATTTCATGATGTTATTGTTATTGTTTTAGTATTTATAAATTTTATTGATGAGAATCGCTTAGTGTACTGAACTTCGGTTCAAATTGCTGGTAAATCGGAATAAAATTACTAGATTATAAACTCTTAGCTACTTGTTAAGGTAGTTGCATATCAAAGTTACATGGAGAAAATTTTGCAAAATGTACTTTATCTTTAACGGTGTATATCTTAAACGTATCTCATCATGTACAGTGTCGCGGGGGTGTTTCGCTCCGCCCAAAAGGAAAATTTTTTGGTAAATCTATTATAAGATGTATTGTACATTTTCGATTAATATGTCCCCCAAATGCCCTTCAGATAATTCAAAATATGACGCTGGTTAGACAAGATTCAAGCATTTTGTGTGCTGCAAACTTGCATGCATAGTGTTTTCACTTAACACATTGTAATTTCCTTAAATTAAATAATACAAAATCGGTATATAATACAATAAGGTATTTTCGTCATATGATGCCACAATTGTGCTTTGAAATTATTTATTGTGAGGCTAATATTTACTTATTAATGTCATTGTATATATAAACTAATAATTGTATATTTGTATTTGGATCTATATAAATTAACTAATAGTTAACTGTAGTTATTTGTAAGCTAATAACACTTAACAGCAAGTTGACTAACAAACAATATTGTTGCTTTAAATTAATAGACAATGTAATTAAATTTAATATTAATCATAAACTAGTAGTGAAACTTAATTCTTTAAATATTCATCTGTTAATTTTAACTTTAATCCTTTTAAAAGTGTTGATAACAAAAAGTACTTATAAATTATATTTTTCATGAAGCAGTATTCTGTGTATTAGGGGATTTGCAGTGGTCTGGAATTCTATTCAAATTTTAGGTCCCAGTCAAATTAGCTTGTTTGTATAAATAGGATGCAAAAAAGTTTTTTCTTTCATAGAAGTGCAAGTAACATACATTTAAAGTAATTACAGCACTTTCTCCCCGATTTCCCAATCTATTGCTTTAAATCTTTGGATATGCTGGGTATTAAAAAAAAAATTACATACTCGCAGAAGCCCCTATTTTAGAATTGCGCTTCTATTTCAAATAACACCCATGGGCCATCGTCACACTTATACATTTGCCTGAATAGAATAGTTGATAACTGCACTGACAGCAAGAAAACTTGCTGTGTGCTACACTTTTGCAAACCTCTAATGGGGCCGATAAATTTAGTTGTGCCATGCAGCTTGCTTAGGCTGCAATGGTCAAGTTCATACTCACTGAATCCACTAATAGAGGACTTTCTCAAAATTAGGTTCCTTCGAGTCGTGCAACCAGGATTATAGTTAAAAATCAGTTTATTTGAAAACTGTTACTCAAGGAGAATAAATGTTTATATAGAAAAATTGACATTGGGTGGAATTTAAAACTATCTCAAATACCTTTTCAATGGGTTATAACGATACAGAGATTACACATAAAATACAGAAATGAAGGTTTTAACACTAAAACGACTGATATATTTGCCGTCGTTCTATGAAGATCGTTGATTTGTCCTCTTATTATAAAACCTAGAATAATTTCTTCTGTGTTTGCAATAACTTTAAGAAAATAAGAAAAGTCATAAAATATCAATGGGCTGGAATTAGCCGTTTCGGAGCAATCGTTTCTCAAAGTAGTTGTGCGGTCAAAATGAACGCTTCCGTCGATGTAGTGTTAAAAACATTGTTTTATTCCAAAAATTTTAGTACTGAATAAACTATAACTATAATGAACACTTTATATTCTACAATAGTTAAAAAGAATATTAAGAGGTTTTGTACAGATAAAGTTAATTTCTTCAATAATAAATATTTTTTGTTTAATATTTTTATATCAAATATATCTTTGCAGATCACTTTTTCTAGTATAAGATGCAGACACATTAATTTTTTTTATAAGAGTTTTTTTACATTTTTTGCTTCTAGGGAGGGTTTGAGGCGCCGCTGTCCTGTTTCCATTGCAGATAACCAGTTTCACACTTGTTATGCACTCGTCAGCATGGAATAACCAATACAGCTGATTTTATGGGTATGAACTTGGCCATTGCAGCCTGAGCTCTATCTATGAAGTATAAAACCAGCTGTGTAGTAAGACTGAATTTGATAGTTTCTATAGAGGTTCGCAAAATTGTGGCACATAGTAAATTTTCTTTCTGTCACTATAGATATCAACTATTCCTTGCTGATAAGTGTAAAATACGTAGGGGTAGGATTTTTATGATTTTGCATAATTTTGGCAATACCGAAATGTTGTTCAAGTGTATGCAAATATGTTTCATAAGAAACAAGGCTGATTTTAGTGTCTTTATTAAGGTATTTTTTTGTAATTTTTACACATAACATTTTTTTCAGGTTTCTTGAAAATTTTAAGGCATTTCTTTTTTGTCTTTATTTTGCATATTTTCTTTCAATATAGCATTTTTGGATGAATTTTCTTGGAAGGCACAGAACTATAACAAAATAAAGTTGTATTTCTTGTTTATTCTTTGTTTTGATTCATTGGTTAGTACAATACAGAATATCCGTTAATAACCGTTAGAGCAATAGCAAACAAATAAAATTATATTTTGTAGTTTCCTTTCATTTTGTTTCATGTATCTCTTTTTCTGAATTAGTTTTGCTATGACATAAAAATATAAATGTGAATTTTTCTAGCTTATATTTTTGTTACATAGAGCATTTTCTTTTACGTTTTGGGTCATAAATGCATTTTTATAAGGCATTTACTAGCAATTTTTGATCATAAATATCCTGGCTGTAACAATAAACATAAAACAAATTCATGAATGTTATTATCTACAATAAGAATGTCTCCTTTAAGCAAATTCTGTGAGGATGAACTGGGCTGTTGCAGGCAAAACATTTTCTGAAGGGGGGGGGGGGGGAGATTTTTCAAAGGTTTTATCTATTAGAAATACAATTGTTTTTGTGTAAAATTTACGATATTTTAATTGTACATTAAATTTAAAACTTATTTTTAAAATTAAAAATTGAAGTTTTAAATATTTATTAAAAATTTTAATTTACTCACCTAATTCGCTCTCTGAAGAATTGTTGGTTTCTAATAAAAGCACTGTATTTCTAGAAGACTATAACTATTTCAGTCTTTTTGGTTACGGTCTTCCATAAAAACAGCACTTTTAACTTTTGAATTTTATTTATCTATTTTATTGTTAACTTTTGAATTATTTTTTATTAAAATAATTAATATTTATTTGTAAAAAAACTCCTGAAAATCTTGATGGAAAAATGCTTCCATTTAGCGATAAGTTGTTAAGTGGACCTGTCAGCACAGTGACCATTTTTAATACGTGTAGTAATTATTTTGTTAAGCAGCAGCTAAATTAATAAGCTGGTGTATACTGGAAAGAGATCTTCATTACATATAGCATATGTGGTACACTGAGGTTTGTGTTTGATGAAAATAAGAAATGCTACCATAATACAAATCTCCAGCAATATTTGCTAACTCATAAAAATCTGCTAATTTTGTAATATTTTCTACAATTTAACTTTCATATCCAACTTTTCTAATGATCAACTGAACTGACCACTTAACCTGGAGCCTCAAATATCTGTATACTGATAGTTTATTTCTAATAATTTAAATACTGATTTTTTTCTTAAATAATATTTTTTTTTTCAAGGAGTTTTAACCCAACCCCTCCCATGTCTGTGCCACTGGTTGTAGCCTAAACTCAATCTTTAAGAAATTTGAAACCAGCTGGAAGGTAAAACTGAATTCGATGGTTTCCATAGAGGCTTGTAAAATAATGGCACATAGTGTTTGTTTACATTGTAGTTATCGATTATTCCATGCTGATGTGTGTATATTATATATACAAAACAGATCCATGAATGCTGGTATCTGCAATGGGAGCATGATTATTACTTTGGGAATGTCCTTTATAGGCAACTTTATGAGTATGAACTTGGTCGTTGCAACCTGAGCTCAATCTTTAAGAGATTTAAAGCAGACTGCTTGTAGGATTGAAATTGTTGGTCCCCATTGAGGTTTGGGGAGTAGCACTTAATATGTTTTCTTGGTCCTATTACAGATACCATTAAAAATATTCCATGCTGACAAGTGCATAATAGGTGCAAAACTAGTCCATGGATTCTGTTATCTGCAATTGGAGTAGATAATCAAGAAAATGCTCAATGGTCACTCATCCTGTACTATCCATGGACCATTGATTCACAATCATTGCTGCTCATCAACAACGTGGCAGGCGAATACGAAATTCCTTAAAGCGATAATTTTGTTTTTTGTAGAAGTGTTAAAATATTTACTTATAACCATTAAGAGTACTGGACATTATTTTAGCTCTGTTGATTGTTGATAAAGTTTTAAGTTCAGTAATTTTTGTCGTATCACTTAGCAGAAGTCGCTTCACTGTATACAGTAAAGCAATGGAACACAATATCTGGTACCCCACGAAAATATTTTTTGATGATTCTACTGCTGCTCATTGAGTGTACAGAGTATGTAGTTATCGATTTAATTTAAAACTAAATTTATTATAGTTTTTTATATGTTTAGCAATTTTTTTCTTTCCTTATATACCTAAAAATAAAAGTATTATTATGTAGTTGAAAATTCTATTCAGGGTTTTTCGACAGATTGACATGCTTTAAGCATTCTTGAACTGAAATTGAATGTGTTTGAGGTGGTATGTATAACAGTTAATGAACATATTTTGAAAACATATTAAGCAAGTAATAAAATTAAAAAAATCTGCAGTAGCTCCAGTCCAATAGAGTCGAAATGGTTTTACGTGAGTAGCATTTTGTAAAATAAAGCTGTAAAGTTGAATAAGTTTATTTGATTTTTTCAGACTCATTTGTTTCATTTACAGACTTTTCAAATTTCTACAAGTTACTCGTTAACAATTTATAACTAGTTAGCACTTTTAGGTTTCACCCGGGTTTCATATGGATACTTCGATCATGAACTTCACATTAAAATATCAAATTATTTTACTAACTTGTTTGGCGGTATATAAATTAAACTTATGCAATATATATATATCTCTCTCTCTGATGAGATTTTACATTCAAATTAATCTATAAACTTTCTGGGCAGCATATAAATATGTACTTGAATACGTATATTTTTATCTATTGTGGTCAAAACTCACCAATCTTTAAACATCTATAGAATTCCCAACTTCATTTAACTTCCTAATTTTTTCAAACCAAATGAACCATGTCGTGCTTATGCATCAATCTTTCACTAAGGAGTAAGTAAATAGATTGAGTTGCAACAATCGTGACATTTTAAATATATATTACACCTTTCTCACCCATTGGAAAACCTAGGTTAAAATACTGGAATATTAAAATTATAACCAATATACTTTGAAACTATGAGCTCAATCCAAAATTCAATTACATACGCTTGTAGGGATTTCAAACAGATATAAATTCTTGATTATAGAGCATAGGCACGTGAGATTACACGGAAAATTTTGTCCTTATGTTTCCAAAACAAAATATTCATATGCTTAACAGTATGGAAATTTCCATTACTTCCCGTATTAAAAATGGCTATTTTAGAAATTTACAATCGTTTAGCCCCTAATTAGAATATATCTAAATTTATCTTCTTTTATGAATATTTTTAATTTACCGGGAAATAAATTATTCACTTTCAATAAAATATACAGTTTTAAGAAAATTTGTTACGTACTTTTCACTTCTCGCTCGCATATATACTGCAGAATTTGTTAGTAAATGTTATACATCTTCAGAATGCTAGTTAGTGACTACAGTAAAATTGAGTAGTATTGTACATTCACTTAAAATCACTTAAAGTGTGTTTTAGTAAATGAAATTTTTAAACATATGTCGCTTCTCAAGTATTCTAAATAACTTATTTTCAGCTTCTCAAGTATTCTAAATAACTTTTTATAAGATAAATTTCGATGTCTAATGGGCCTAGTTTTAGTTTTTATTTGCCACCATCATCAGTTTACCATTATCTGCTATAATAAAAATAATGTCCTTACTTTTCTGTACTTTCTACTATACAGGCTGTTTATTTACGCTCATGCCGATGCTCTATTGTTCATTGCTAGCAATTTTAGTTTATAAGATGCAAGCATTACAATAGTGAAAAACAGAAAATTTTCGGACATACTTTTTAAGTTATTTCGAAAATTAATTTCAAGATATTAAAATATTGAAATTATTTATATATATTCATAATCTAAATAAGATGTAAATAATTTTTCTTATTTTCAACAAAATGAGAAAAATTATTTACATCTTTATATATTAGGTTCATAGATTGGAGCGCTACAAAATGTGTAAACACTTTGCATCCGAAGTGTTTACATTTTTTGTAACGCTCCAATTTCTGTCACAGATATATAGATCCCCAAGCATGGATGCTATTCACATCAAAAACTTATTTGTACAATTATTAGAATCATTGAATAATGAAACTATAGATTTTGATTGAAATCAAATATTCAAAATACCTAAATTTTTAAATATTTCTGTTTAATTCAGTTTCGAGAAACTTAACATTAAAATATCGAATTACACTAATTTTAAAATGATTGTTTTTACTATTGCACTACATTATTTGAAATTTTCTGAAAGTCATAAAATTTAAAATACATTAAATATGGTTAAATGAGTGGATTTATCAAATGCAATATTGCAACTTCTATTAACAATGCACATGTAGCATTATTAATGGAAGCATAATGCTTAGAAAAGAGACATTTTACAAATCTTGTGCTTTGACGCCAACAAAATCGAAGTTTTACTATATTAATTAAATATCAGTGACATTTTGTTGCAGACTCTACACATACATTATGATACAAAATTATTAAAGCACTAAATTTTAATTTTGTGGTATAGGCTTTGAATGTAGATACAAATGAGTGAAAATAAATTTTCTAAAATACACAGTCTTGCTATCAATATCATTGAACTGGCTCCACAGTTTTACAAGAAGTAAGGAATAGTATAACTGTACATCACAAACTCCGTATTGAGATTTTATCACTTTCCTATGATCCTTTGCATTACATAGTTATCTGCATTACCCATTCTATACCAAAACCTATCAAAAACTGTAATTATGAGGAAATCTACATAATTAACTGTGTGTATTTAACCTTCATATATTTCTTATCTACATATGCAAATAAGAGATATATATCTTTTATAAATATTTTGTGTAAATTAGAGGTTTGTTAAAGAATCACACACTAACTGTAACATATGTAAACTTCATTATTATAAAATATAAATTCTGTTAGTAAGTAAATAATCCATGACAACACATTGGATATTTATTTTATAGGACAAATACAATTGTTCCAATTTATAATGAAATTATGTAAACAATAAGATTTCCATCAAAATAAGAATTTTTTGATAATTTACATTTTATTAGGGACGATTTTAGTGGTTTACTACTTGCACAAAAATTTTTATTTCACTGCAATAAAAAAAATTGCTCGTTTGATTTTCTAAAATAACCAAATGCATACTATTATAAATGTCATCATTTATTCTAAATGTGACGTTTTAAACCACTTTATTAAAAGAACAGTGTGAAATTCTATAATTACAAGCACATAAAATTGTGATACATGGGATTACAGAATCTAAATAATGACTTGAAGTGAATATTAGAATGTTGACAACCCTTTGTAAAGAATTTTAATAATTCATATTGATATACAACGTGTAAATACGAATCCATTTCGAGCAGTCGCAGATCACAACAGAGATGTTTACGGCACTCTTGGCGGGAAAATTTCTTTATCGCGAATTTCGCCAAATTGCCAAGATTGTCACTCCGAACCGCATTATGGAAATATGCGCTGCCGGGTAGCATATATTGATACAGGGTGTCCAAATTGACGTAGGTCCTAAACGTCACTTCTCTTCCCGTACTTCTTATTTTCTTTCCTTACGCTATAGAGAGGATTCATGTGACGTCACGTCCATCTAGCGGAGAAAATCCTAAGTTCTCTTTGTACAAACAGACGTTGAACTTGCATTAGGTTTATATGTAAAAGATACGTTTTGGTGTGTAATTTAAAAAAAATTTTTTTTATTAAAACTATATCCTACCAATATCATATATAATTATAATTTCATTAAAATAAAGTAATTGAATTTGATAATGGTGATCTGTGCCGTAATTAACTGCAGCAAATGATCCGTACGTGATTGTAATGTATCATTTTTTTCATTCCCTCGAATAATTGAAAAGACAGGGAATAAAATCAAGGACTTGTCTGTTAAAAGAAGCAAATAATGGCTTTCAAGAATCAACAGAGAAGATTTGAATACTGAAAATTTGAAGAACAGGAAAATTTGCAGTGAGTATTTCATTCATGATGAGTACATTATATGGCACAGAATGCTTTTCAATTTAAGTTTAATAAACCTTAAAAAACTTTATTTTTTTAGTTTTATAATTTGATTACACAATCATTGATTTATTAGCAATCAACTCCGTATTTTTTTGTTTCATAAATCTAAAATTAAAAAAAAAATCAACATTAAATTAAAATCACTAAATTCAGTAGTAGATACCTGTAGGTTAATTTCGTTTGTGACAGACACGACATCAGATGTGTAATATAGCACATCTGACATAGAAGATAATATTTCTAGGAAAAGATATTTTATTCACATATGCATATTTATATCATGGCAATTTCCTAGGGAAGTTTCAAAATCTCAAGTTGTCTACTTATTTAATATAAAATTAAAAACTCATTGTGACAGACATGACATAAAACCGACATGAGATTTCAGTGACCATGAAGTTACATCAAAACTCTCTGAATTGGCAAGAGATTGATTTGTGAAAACATTTTTTTCCATATTCTCCGGCGACGTAAAAGTGCCAGGAAAATTCTGTTTGTGGTGTGGCAAAACATCTCATAATTCAACAGAGTGTTTCAAAACTGGAAATCGTTTTCTAAACAGTAAAAGGGAACTACTTCGAAAAAAAGGAGCCTGTTACGTCTGTTTCAGGGTAGGTCACAATACAAAAAAGTGCAAGACAATGGTTAAATGTCTGTTCTGTGATAAAGGCTACAGTGTTATTATGTACTCTGAACTGCCAAGTCCGTCGCCAAATAAGAAAGCCGAGAAAGAGCCAAGGAAAACAGCAGAGACATTTTCGAGTAATGAAAGTGAATCAAGTATTTTATCAACTCATCGAAGTGGTCCGATTCTACTCCAAACAGTGCTCGTTCGAATATTAAGTGAAGGTAAACCTAGATTACTGAGAGTACTCTTTGACAATGGTTCACAGAGGTCGTACATTCGTAGTGATATCCCAAAACTACTGAATCTAAGTTCCTCAGGTCAAGAGACATTGAGTCATTGTTTATTCAGATGATTAGAAATTAAACACAGAACTCATAATGCATATGACATATCAATACAGAGTTTATATGGAAAATATCAATACCAGATGTCTGTACTAGATCAAGCTAAAATATGTAGTTCTGTTCCCCGGATAGAAAATCCAAATTTATGTACCTTATTGAAAGAGCAGAATATAGTTTTGAGTGATGCAGGGGAATGTGGTTCGGAAATAGGTCTATAAATCGGAGCAGATTATTCAGGTATGCTAATGACTAATTCAGTTGTCCGCTTGGATAAAAATTTAACTGCAATCAGAACTGAATTAGGGTGGACAATTTAAGGTCCAGAAAATAAATTCCGTACAACACTGAGTAATGTTACTCTTCTCTGTCACTCAAAATTAGCAGATCTATGGAGTTTGGATGTACTTGGAATCAGCGATCCAGCCGAGACAAAAACGAAGGGAATTTTAGATAATGAAGTGACTGAGTTTTTCCAGAAAATATTACAAGTGAAAAAAATCGCTATGAAGTACGTTTATCTTTCAAAGAAGGACATCCAGATTCAGAAGACAACGGAGAACTGGCAATGAGAAGGCTTATAAGCACTACCAACCGTCTCGATTGTATAAGATACAAAAAAGAATATGAAAATGTATTTGAAGAATAGCTTCAGTCGGGAGTAGTGGAACGTGTACCAAACAATGAAATTATCGCCATTCATGGACATTATTTGCCTCACCATGCCGTTATTAACATTTCCAGTTTGACGACGAAGGTTAGACCAGTTTTCGACGCATTGGTCAAGGATTCGAAAGGTAACTTTTAAATGCATGCCTCGAGAAAGGACCGAACTTAGTCGAATCGATTCCTGAATTGTTTACTTTGTTCAGAAGAAACGCCATTGGTGTTACAGCAGATATCCGCAGGGTTTTTCTACAGATTAGTTTATCTCCAAGAGACAGAGATTTTGCCCACTTTCTATGGTGGAAGAACGAGGAGAGAAAAGAAGTAGAAACTTTTAGACACTACAGAGTTGTTTTTGGCATGTCTCCTAGTTCGTTTCTGTTAGAAGCAACAATTGCTTATCACCTTTAACATGCTCCACCGAAAACACAAAATACTACTGAATGATTTAAACAGCCCTTTTACGTTGACAATTGTGTCACTAGCCTGCAGACAAAGGAAGAAGCAGTCAAATCCGTAACAGAATCTAAAGAACTGATGATGACTGTTCAGTTTGATCTTAGGTATTGAATTACATCTCCAATAAAATTCACAGAAACAGAAGTGAACAGAAAGCTTGTATCCGTCTTGGGAATGACGTGACAGAAAATGACACATTGTTTTGTCACATCGACCCATTTAAAATACCTAAGGATAAAATCATTAAAAAAACATTATTATCAGTAGCACAGAGTATTTTTGATCTTACTGGCCTAACTTGTCCTACTTCACTGATACCTAAATTAACTCTTCAGAAAGCTTGGATTCTACATTGTGGGTGGAACACGGAACTTCCACATGAACTGAAAAACGAGTTCGAAAAGTGGCTCGAACAGATACATTTGATAAATGATTGTAAAACTCAAAGACTCTCAACAGATCCATTTGATGATTGCAAGATAAGTTTTCACACCTTTGGCGATGTCAGTAAATCAGCATATGCAGCTTGCATTTTTCTACGCACATCCTGTGGAACAAGCACAACCGTATGTCTTGTACTTAGCAAATCAAGAGTTTCTCCATTAAAAGAATTTATGATTCCGAAGTTGAAACTCATGTCTACTGTTATTGCTACTAGACTATATGTGCAAGTCACCAAAATTTTGAATTTGTTGAACAGCGAATCATATTTTTGGAACGACTCATTGGCAGCATTGACTTGGATAAAAAGTAAAGAAAATTGGAGTACTTTTGTCTGCAGCTGGGTAGCAGAGATTCGACAATACATCAATTCTAACGACTGGAATCATATTCCCTGAAATGTCAATGTAGCAGACCTGTTGTCCCGTGACTGTCACTCTAGTACATTATTGAAGAGTCGTTGGTGGGAAGGCTCTTACTGGTTTAAGTTAGAACCTCAAGAATGGCCTATGTCATCAATTTCTGCCTCTGAAAACGAAGTCAATGCAGATAAAAGGAATACTGTCATATCAAGTGTAATCTGTAATGAATCAAGTCTAGTTTCAGACCTGTCTTATTTTTCTAATTTCTCAAATATCTCAAAAATGGTAACGTGGTTATTACGGTTCGTACATAATTGTCATGAAAAGAACCGCAGAAAGGGAGAACTGACTAGTGAAGAAGTTTCAGCGGCTGAAAGATTGATATTTCAAACAATACAAAGGGATGGTTTACAGAAAAGAGAGATAACACTCTAAAAAGATGCAGACTTTCAGGGACAACGAAGGACTCTTAAGAGTAAGAATAAAGTTGATTCTCGGAGATGAGAAGACCTTAAGTGTCCAATTCTACTCCCAGGAGATCATCCCATTATACGGAAATTAGTTAATCAATAACACAGAGAATTACTGCACGCGGCATTAAGAACTTTGGTCAGTAATCTTAGAGAGACTTATTGGTCACAGGAATTCAATAGTTAGCGAAGCCTCAATTCCCAGTGTGCCATTTGCAAAATATTTAAAGTAAAGCCAATGGAACCACCATTTGCACCTTTACCTCGTGATCGAATCAAGAATGCAAGTGTTTTCGAAGTGACTGGAATAGATCTCGCTTAACCACTGATCTTATTTTTAAACGAAAAGGTCTGAATTTATTTATTAATTTGTGTCATTTATCTTGCAATTCATTTAGAGCTGACGAAATTCTTTTCCACAAATAGTTTTATTATGGCATTAAGAAGATTTATAGGCAGACGAGGAAGAGTCAGTATAATTTACACTGACAATGGTACTAATTTTGTTTGTGTCGAAAAGGCACTACGTAATCTTGATTGGAATGAAATCATATCATTTTCCTCTGTAAAGAAAATACAGTGAAAGTTTAATCCTCCCACAGCCGCTTGGTTGGATGGCTGGTGGGAAAGGTTAGTGAGGATGGTCAAAGAATTACTAAGAAGAGTATTAAGCAGAGACATTGTCAAGTATGAAGAGCTTGAAACAATTCTATGCGACTGTGAAGCTACAATTAATTCTAGACCTCTAACTTACGTTGAAAGAAATGCTGAAGGGCTAGAGCCATTAATCCCTGCCTGTTTCATGCAAGATATTACAAGCAATGAGGTAACATATTTTGATGTGATCGATAGCAAAAGTTTGAACAGAAGATTGCGTTACCTCCAATAATTACGAAACTATTTACGCATGAGGTTCCGTTTTGAATACTTAACCATGCTAGTACATCGAGGCCAAAGCAGAGAAGAAACTTTAAGAGTAGGAGATGTGGTTCTAGTTTCAACAGATAAAAAACGAATTGAATGGCTCCTTGATTTAGTCATGGAAATTTATCCTGGTCCTGACGGACATGCAAGAGTAGCAAAGGTCAAGATGGCCAGCGAGGAAAGGATAAGACCATTTAAGCCACTATATCCATTAGAGGTGTCGTCATCAACAACAGACATTGCTTTAGAATCTTTTCAGATTCTAAACGAATCCAGTGACTCTCCTACATCTTCAATCATACCTGAAACTAAAATTTCAAGATCAGGACGTATTATGAAGATTCCCAAAAGATTAGATTTGTAATTTTAAAATTTTGTCAAAATTTCAAAGGAGGGGAGGATGTTGGGGATTTATCTTATGTATCAACTCAGCTCAACTGAACTCCAAGAAGAAAGTTTTTGCAAAAATAAAAAGAAGGATGTAAATAAAAACAGTTCTATAAGTCAACAACAATAAAGATGTTATTTCATGATAATTTCTTATAAGTTATTTTCTCTACACTTGAAGACCATCCATGAATGTTCTTCTCGAGAGCTCCCTTTATCTGAGCCATGTAGGCCAAGTCACACCTAAATACCACTTGTATGTAAGTGTGTAATAACAGTTTTCACGGATGGAAAATGGAATTTATGAACTGGTCTTGATAAAAACATTATCAGAAGAAATAGAGTAATATGTACCCTGTCTGGTAAATTTTACAGAAAGCTTTTTATTGCCATAGTATTTTGGTACCAGAGCTTTATCAAAATTCAAATTTAAAGTAATGTTTAGACCAGTTGATAAATTCTAGTTTCCATCCATGAAAACTGTTATGCCACCCTTACGAAAATGTGGTATTTATTCTATCAGTTTTTAGTGTGACTAGGCCTACATTGGTCAGAAAAAGAGAGCTCTCGAGCTGCGTATCAAAGAATATTTGAGGATGGTCGTTAAACAAGAAGCATCTAATTCATCCATTTTCCATTACTGTTAGTCTGCAAATAATTCATTTCAATTTTCTCCGGTTAAAGTTATTGCTCAGACTCGCACAACATCTGAACTCGAATTTTTGGAAGGAACAGTTATTAATTTAAAATCTAATAATCTGGTAAGTGATAAATAAGCTGTTATTCGGTAGCCTGGAAAATATCTTCTATACACATCCATAAATTTAAAAGTTAGCTCTTATAGCTTCCTAAACCGTTTGTTTTCCCTTCATTTCTGTCATTTCTTTCTTAATTCCAATCTCTTATTAAAGTTCAATCTGGAGTGAAATATTCCTAGTTAGTCACAAAGTCCACTAAATTTATAATATCTCTTATATATAAATGACTATTAACGAAGTTTTGGGCATCAAAATACAAAACTGTTACCCAATGTATCTTTTCTCGTGAATGGAAAAACTAGATACAAACTAGAATGATGTTAACAAATTTTTCGCATAATATAGCAATGAAAAGGGAACGTATTTAACAATAATACTTCGAATTTTTATGTAATTTTTTCGATAAATTTACTTGATGACTTGCGATATCTCGAGAACGGTTCATGCTAGTGTTCAAAAGTTTCTGTCATTTGTTTTCTAATGCAAAATGACATAAGAAATTCTAATTAACATAACATTATTAAGGGTTCTGATTTTTGAATATTTCCAAAATTTCATCCGAAAATTTAAGGGTCTTCCGAACATGCAGTGACGATTAATATCAATAGGATTCCAGTATTCGCCGATTGTAATATTTGTTTCAAAATTTAGTCGAAACGTTTCATTCGTTCGTGAAATATCGGATCCAAAAATACACACCCAGACATCACCTCAAAAACGTTCGACTCGAGTTTAGGTATGCTTGAAACTTGCTCTACCTTCGAAACTTGAATTCGATTTTTTGTCTCCATCACAACACTTTCCCTATATATTGTACTATGCATATTGGGAAAGTAATATATACTTTTCTTGTATTCTGATACTGATTATATACATAGATCTAAACAATATAGAGTATATGAAATAGAGTATGAGAAGGTCGATGCCAAGATTTACACTTCAAATATTTTTACTAACATTTGCATTTATTACTCCCTAACCAACTTTACAAAAGGCATTTTTAGTTAAAAAGTTTTCTCTTTTTTTTGGTAGAATAAAAGCGATTGCCGTATAATTCTTTTTGATGATAATAACAAAGCTGTAAAAGAATGTGTTAACGCTTCAAGTAGCAAGCCAATCGAATACGCCTGCCAAAACAATAGTAGAATAGTATTTACTTGCTGCTCTTTCACCATTTGCTGGAAGAACGCCAACATTTCCTCTAATAACAGCTCACTCCAGGCTTGCAAAGCTGAGAAATATATTCGATTTGTTTTAAGAAGTTACGGTGCAGCCCTTGTAAGTCAAAACACAAAACTTGCAAACTGAAAAATGTGACATGGAGAAGCCGTGGGATTCACCGTTTACACTGATTTATTAAATAGTTTTATAAATACACTTTTAAATGATACCTTGAAAGAATTGATACCTTGAAAGAAGAAAAGGCATTATAGTCAATGCTATATTTCTATGATAGTTGTCAAAAGTATCTTTGTCTTTACAGATCTTCCCGAAAGCCCGGTGATCATGGGTGCCCACAGTGGAGGTTGTCTATGAATGTCTTTGAGAATGTCTTTGCATAAGTATGCATGGGACTGTTCATAATGAACTGAGTGGAGAAAAGGGGCGTTGAAAAGTATTTCCAGACCCTGTATTTCCAGTCTTGCAGAGTCCACTTCGAGAATTAGAGCTTGCAGTTCCGTTCCTATACGAAAGTTGGCCAGTATGAAGATCCGTGGTTCGATTCCCGGTTGGAGCAGCAAGATTCTTTACAATGGCGCCCAAACAAAGCAATTCTGAAGGTTAGTGCAATGATGACGGTGATCTGAAAATGATCTTGCTATTGCTAGCACAGATTCAGTGGACGGTGGCATATGGAGCTCTGATTTCAAATCGAATGTCAAAGACCATGCAGGAAGTTAATCTGTAGAATAAAAATAACATCAGGTGGCTAACCTGACGTAAAAAAAATATCAGTTACACGTCAATCTGACATTAGAAGGTGGAGAATACAGAATTAACTTTGACGACAACTTTGTCTCAGTAACTCAATGGTAGAGCGTTGGCTGGCCAGTATGAATATCTGTGGTTCAATTTCCGGTTGGGATAGCAAGGTTCTTTACATGCTTTCCGGTGACCTAGAAGACCGAATCTTCGCACACTTAGCGTATCGACCCGATAGAGCCTAACGGAGCCAGATTTTTTATTTCTCTCCGGGGGCAGAATTTTTTTTTAAGTCTTTTCAAAAGTCCTCCAGGTAATCTAGGAGGCTGAATCTTCACATATTTATCCCTGTATTCCTTTATTCACAAATCCAATCGAACCGCTTTGAAACTAACCAACTTTCACTAAAAAACTATGACTATGTGTTGCGAATTTAGAGCACTTCTTTTAACTCAACAGAAACTAAGCATAATAAGTATATATTACTACTAAAATATTATTCATTATAAAATAATCATCAAGCATAAATAAAGTTACAATTTTTTTAAGTCTTTCCAAAGGTCCTCTAGGTAATCCAGGAGGCTGATGAATCTTCACACATTTACCACTGTATTCCTTTATTCACAAATCCGATCGAATAGCTTTGAAACTAACCGACTTTCACTAAAAAACTGTGACTATGTGTTATAGAGACTAAGCATTATAAGTTTTACTACTAAAATATTATTCATTATAAAATAATCAGCACGCATAAAGTTAAATAAATTACAGACATAAAATTTTACTTCTAGCATGCAAAAGAAAATATTTACTTACAGAAAAAACTGTAACTTATGATGCAAATGCTTCCAGAACATATTGATTTCTAGAAAATAGAATGTCTGACAAGAAGGTAAACAAAATGGTGCTAAAACTGCCATCAGCTGAAAATAATATTTAATGTAACACTGTGCCCCACTTTCCCCCATTGTGATACAGTCAAAAATTCGTCTGGCGGATTTTGAATACGAATAAACCATTTCTTTAATTATGTCTGTGCGTCCGTTTGCTCATAATATCTCTGGAATCGCATGCACGATTATGTCAATTGATAAATGTCAGAAACCTACTGATTTTTAGGATCAACAAACTAAGGGAAGGTTTTGATTTTTTCGAATTTTTTTTATTCCAAAATCGTAATAACTTTATAAAAATATAATTACAATATAAAATGTTACAAAATAGCAATTTAATATGTAACTTTTCATTTAAACGGGAATAATCATTTGCAGAATACTATAATGCGTCGGTTTTAAGTTGTTTTACATTTTTAAAACTCAAAATGGAAATGATCATAAAAAATAAATATTTTCACAGTTATAAAATAATCAAATTCTGTATTTTTAACTAGATGATGATCTCTATTATTTAGAACTTATGATGGGCCGTACTGGAGATCAATTTATTCTTTTCTTAAAGGAATTACTATATGCTTTTTTACAAAGGAACACTACGCTCGAAAAAATTTAGTAAATTGAATAAAATTTGGTTATAAAATGGATTACAATGTATTAGTTTCCAAAAAGCTCTTATCACAGGAAACAACCGGTTTTCGAATATTCTCTTTCGAAAATCAAAAATAGATAACACAAGGCGTATACATTAATATTTATGGCAAAAGAAAAAAAAAACACAAATATACATTTTTTTTTTTTTGAAACACAACGCATAATTTACATAAACGGAACGTACATCGTTCTCGTGATATTGCATATTTATGATCTAAAAGCGGAAAAGTCATAGCAAAATATTTACTACTATAGAATGGGTGAATAATTTGAAAGTACTTTTAACGAGAAATAAATAGACATCAGTAGTTAGTATTATCGCTTACCATTCTCGAGATATTAAAATTTTACTTTTCGTCATGAAAAACAATATCTTTCAAAATAATCAAGAGTATTACATGGAAGTTGGCATGTTTATTTTAATCGATACTAACCACATTCCCATTGATTTTGAACGAGGTGTGGTAATGGAAAAGTTCTAAATTTGTGTTGTTTTCGAATAATATCGCTATTTGTTAATTTGTAGGTAAAGTGATAGTGCGATTACTTAATATCTTGATAGGGAAAGTATTGGAATAGTAATAAAAATCAAAACCAAAATTTTCAGCGTATTTATACGTTTAGAGCATAACTAAGGTTAAAGTGGCATGTGTGTGTGTGTTAAAAACCCAGACCACACGACAGACCCGAAGGTTTATTGCAGTTATGTGTGTGTGTGCGTATGTGTGTGTTCCTTTGTGTTTGGGTTGGATGTGTCTTTGCAATGCACTTGATACACTCTGACTCAGAAACTAATTGACCAAATTTTATAAAATTTAGGCAAGTCACTTGTAGATTACCTGCGTGCTGATTAGATTTTCGTATGATTTAATGAAAAACACTGATGTGGGTAGCACATGACTTTCCTTATATAATGCAATGAATTTACTACTTTTACAGTAAAAAAATATGTTTTCTTATAGTAGATACTAATATTCTTTCCAAGATATTGAATTTTCGACAATTAGTCGTCATTTTCATTGATTTAGCGTCATTTTTATCCTTTTGGTGAGATTTTCGTTAATTTGGCAACATTTCAAAAATTCGCCAAGTTGGCGACATTCCGCTAAATTCGTCACCAAAATCTCGCCAAGCGTTATGCACTAAGAAATAAGTTATTCTTACAGCAGATAAATGACTATTGGCGTTCAAATACAAAAGTATTACTCCCAGTATCTTTTTTCGTGAATGGAACGAGCTAGATCAACGAGAATGATGTCACCCAATTTATCGCATGGTATTACATATGAAAAGTGAACATGTTTCTCAATAGGAAATATATTTTTTTTATTTTATATGATTTTTTGATAATTTTTTAGAAAAATGTGCAATATCTCGAGAACGGTTCATGTTAGCGTTTTAAAATTTATGTCAATCGTTTTCTAATAAAAAATTACATAAGAAAAGTCTATTTGCGTAACTTTATTAGTGGTTTTGATTTTTTGACGATTTTTTCAAAATTTCATTCGAAAATTTAGGGGGTTCTGAACATTCGATTGCGTATAAAAACAATAAGCTTCCAGGGTTTACGGATTGTGATTTTTGTATCAAATTTGGTTCGAATCGGTCCATTCGTTCGTCAGTTATCGTCTCCACAGACTCACTAACACACACACACACACACATACTTTCACACACACACACACACACACACACACACACACACACACACACACACACACACACACACACACACACACACACACACACACACACACACACACACACACATCACTTCAAAAATGTTTGATTCGTGATCAGAGATGCTTGAAACGTGCTCTCCCGTCGAAAACTCGAATTCGAATTTTCGACCCCGTCACAATATTTTCCTTATACATTATGTATATAAGGAAAGTAAAAATAGGTTATTCTTTTAGTAGATACTTATATTTTTTCCAAAATACTGAATTTTCGTCAATGAGTCGTTATTTTCATTGATTTAGCGTCATTTTTATCCATTTGGCGAGATTTTCGTTAATTTGGTAACATATTAAAAAGTCGCCCAGCTAGCGACATTCTGCCAAATTCGTCGCCAAAATCTCGCCAAGCGTTATGGATGGAGAAATAAGTTATTCTTATAACAGATAAATGACTATTGGCTTTCAAATACAAAAGTATTATCAAATACAAAAGTATCTTTTCTCATAAATGGAACGAGCTAGATCCACGAGAATGATGTCACCAAATTTATCCCATGATATTACATATGAAAAGTGAACATGTTTCTCAACGGTTAATACATTTTCTTTTATTTATGGGATGTTTTAATAAATTTATTTGAAAAATGTGCAATATCTCGAGAACGGTTCATGCTAGCGTTCTAAAGTTTATGTCAATCGTTTTCTAAGGAAAAATTACATTAGAAAATCGCTCCATTCGTTCGTGAGATATCGTCTCCACAGACTCACTGACACACACACACACACACACACACACACACACACACACACTTTCACACACACACGCACACGCATACACAGATTTCACCTAAAGAATATTTGATTCGTGATCAGGGCTGCTTGAAACGTGCTCTCCCGTCGAAAACTCGAATTGGAATTTTCAATCCCGTCACAATATTTTCCTTATACATTATGTGTATAAAGAAAGTAAAAGGAAGCTGCCTGTTTTTGCGAAATGACTTGTAAAAATAGACAAAATCTGAAATAAAAGACTACATAAGCTCGAATGTATCAATTAAATGCTTATTTTACATGTAATTATTATTATTTTTTATTTATTTCTATTTATTTAAAAGAATGCAAGCTATGGGACAAAGTTCCTGTAACAGCGTGCAAGATAAAATACAATACAAAATATACAGATTAAAATATAATAAAATACAGTAAAATGCAAACTATTGACAACAAATGAGTTTCAAAAGCACTTGCATATGAATAAACACAATACAAAAAAATCTGATGTGGGCAGTACATGACTTTTCTTATATAATGCAATGTATTTATTACTTTTACAATAAAAACAAAATAGGTTATTCGTATAGTAGATATTTATATTCTTTCCAAGATATTGCATTTTCGTCAATGAGTTGTCATTTCATTGATTTAGCGTCATTTTTTTCCATTTGGCGAAATTTTCGTTAATTTACCAACATTTAAAAAAGGCGCCAAGTTGGTGACATTCCGTCCAATTGGTCGCCAAAATCTCGCACTATATATTATTCTTATAGCACTATATATTATTCTTATAGCACTATTCTTATAGCACTATATATTATTCTTATAGCACTATATATATTATTCTTATAGCAGATAAATGACTATTGGCGTTCAAATACAAAAGTACTACTCAAAGTATATTTTTTCATAAATGGAACGAAAATGATGTCACCAAATTTATCGCATGATATTACATATGAAAAGTGAACATGTTTCTCAATAGGAAATATTTTTTATATTTTATATAATTTTTTAATAATTTTTTTGTAAAATGTGTAATATATCGAGAACGGTTCATGCTAGTGTTCTAAAATTTATGTTAATCGTTTTCTAATGAAAAATTACATAAGAAATGTCTATTTGCGTAATTTTATTAGAGGTTTTGATTTTTTGATGATTTTTTCAAAATTTCACTCGAAAATTTAGGGGTGGATTCTGAACATTCGATTGCGTATAAAAACAATAGGCTTCCAGTATTCACGGGTTGTAATTTTTGTACCAAACTTCGTTCGAATCGGTCCATTCGTTCGTCAGTTATCGTCACCACAGACTCACTGACACACACACACATACACATACTTTCAAACACATACTCACACACATACACATACAGACATCACCTCAAAAATGTTCGATTCGTGATCAGCGATGCTTGAAACGTGCTCTCCCGTCGAAGTACTTTCCCCGTCACAATACTTTCCTTATATATTATTGTATACTAGCCATCTTCGGTGACCAGCCTGTTCGATACCCTTGAAAATTCTGACTGTGGCAAACTCGCTGACGCCATAACCCCGTGGAGTTGTTGTTGAGACTCATACCATCCGACCTACCAGAAAGGTGTAAGGTAACTATTTGTATGACCAGGAAGTGCCACACAATTTAGACCGGAACCCTGTGTGAGGGGGGGGGGGAGGGGGCATCCACAGGGACGGTACCCTCCTTCCCCTACCACCAACCTCTCGGAAGGACTTACGGATCCACATGTTTAATGTGATCGTACTCCGCTTGAACACGGTGGCAGTTTTGGCAGTGGCGGGAATCAAACCCGGGCCTACCGAGTGCAATTCCCGCGCGCTAACCACTGGGCTACCGCGCCCTCAACCCCGTGGAGTTAACAAAGTTTAGTTTAGTTGAATGACGTTAAAACTAATAATGAAATTTTAAGAAGAAAAATAATGTTCTAGTAGGGGTTCTTGAGAAAAAAGCAGAAAAAGGGAGAAAAACCGTCGAAATCACATAAAACATTAAATAACAACAAAAAAAATTTAAATTTCAAAAATCGGTCTTCACGTGTCACCTTCCCACCCCCTGGGTCTCCGATTGCCAAATTTCGTAGCTCTGCGACGCGCGGCCACTGAGCCTATAGTGTATAGCACACACACACACATACAGACAGACATTGCCTTTTATTACACACACACACACACACACACAGACATTACCTTTTATTATATAAATAAGGAAAGTAATATACAGATTAAAATATAATAAAATACATTAAAATGCAAACTATTGACAACAAATGAGTTTCAAAAGCACGTGCATATGTATAAATACATTAAAATATAAAATATTTACAACAAATGATTTTTAAAAGCAATTTATGATGAATAAAAACCAACAAGATTATCGGGGAAGCTGTTGTACAGTTTACAAAAATTATTAATTGCTCAATAACAATCAATATTTGTACCGAAATTCCATTCAGCAAATAAACGCATGCTCCTGGTAGAATACTGGGGAACACGAAACCCGATCCCACCCAAGACAGGAGAACAATCAATTCTGGTATTGAACAGATTCCCGAAGAAGAAAATAAAATGAAATTCCTTCTGTTGTGTAAGCAATTAACATCAAACATACCACGAAGAAAAGCAGCAGATAAGGTATAACCAAAAGTACCAGTTTTCTTATAATAAGGATATCTCAAGAATTTATTTTGAATAATTTTGATCTTGTTTGCATGAACAGCATAAAAAGGGCTCCACACCACAGACGCACTCGACCACTCAAACTGCTGCTCATGCCTCAGGATGAGTCGAGTGGTCTGGGTTTTCGACACCGCAGACGCATACTCAAGCCCAGATCTGACCAAGGCATTAAAGAGAACGATGATGGTATCTTCATTAATAGTATTTGACCACAAATAGAATAAAATGAGTCCCATTACTTTAGAACTAATCGTTCTCGAATTATGTTGATTTTTTATCATTTTTGCAACGTCGTCTTTGAAAATATGTCTAATCGCCAATCTCAATAAAAATTTAAGTAAAACTACACATTCAGTGTAATTTAAGTAATTATGCATTTCATTTTCTGCAATTAAACTAAATGAATTGTACAAGAAATAACAAGAAAAATCAATCATGCATAAAGCATTGATTATGAACACTTCGCAAATAAAATGAAATTTTATTTACATTTTAAGCTGCTTCAAAAATTGCCATCGACAAAATTAATCTTAAAACTTCATCGATAAAGATGCCAGTTACACAAAATAAACTTTATTCAAATGGAGTCATCGAAAATATAATTTGCGAGGCGTTTATGATGCTTTTGAAGTTGATATTACGACACAATTATAATATTTAATTATTATAGAAAGTATATTATTTGCTTATCTCATATCAAGTTAGCTCTTTGAAATTGTTGTAACCATGGAGGTAAAAGTAGGGAGTTAAAATTTCGTGTTAAGAAAACGCCAATATCGTTTGAGACAATAATTCAGGAGGCGCTGGGATAAGTTAAGTAGTCCTGCATTATATGCATTTCAATGGCGAAAGGCCTAAATTATTTATTTAAACTGTCAATTTTGTAAAATTGAATTATTAACGCTATGCAAAGTAGAATTGAAACAATAAAGAAAATTACTAAGTATTCAAAATTGTTTTACGGTGTAATTTATTTTTATCTCTATATAATTCTTTACTTTATCCTTCAACTATGAAAAATACAGGTTGATTATACTCATAATCAGGGAACACTTAATTAAAAAATAATCAAAACTACATATTCCAAATACTATGGACGCCTTTGTGTTGTGTCATTTAACATCCATGGGAGTTTTATCTCCTTTCTAACTCCATGGTTCTAACTATGACAAACCATTTTATTTTATAAATCGCCTGCCTCTCTATATAAAATCGATGAACATTTCATTTATATCACTTATATTCCAGACTCCAGAGCTATGTAATTTTGTGTGAAAAAAAATCAGCAATTCTTATACAACTTACCTTACAATCGCTTGATTTATTAACATTTTGTATGCTATAGCATGGAGTTAGAAAGAAGGAGATAAAACTCCTACGGATGAAACGCTTGAAAATACCATTGAGATTTAATTATATCTAGGTGTCGCTAGTGTTAGTAAAGTTGTCGCTATTATTAGTTGACACAACAGAAAGGCATAGTACTCGTATTTAATATATTTTTGATTATTTTTGAATTAAGAGTTCCCTAATTATGAGCATAATTAACCAATATTACTTTCCTTATATATAATAATGTATAAGGAAAGTATTGTGACGGGGTCGAAAATTCGAATTCAAGTTTTCGACGGGAGAGCACATTTCAAGCATCCCTGATCACGAATCGAACATTTTTTAAGTGATGTGAAAGTTTGTGTGTGTGAAAGTATGTATGTGTGTGTGTGTGAGTCTGTGGAGACGATAACTGACGAACGAATGGACCGATTCGAACGAAATTTGGTACAAAAATTACAATCCGTAAACACTGGAAGCCTATTGTTTTTATACGCAATTGAATGTTCAGAACCCCCCTAATTTTTCGAGTGAAATTTTGAAAATATCGTCATAAAATCAAAACATCTAATAAAGTTCCGAAAATAGACATTTCTTATGTAATTTTTCATTAGAAAACGATTGACATAAATTTTAGAACGCTAACATGAGCCGTTCTCGAGATATTGCATATTTTTCAAAAAATTATCAAAAAATCATGTAAAATAAGAAACAAAATATTTCCTATTGAGAAACATGTTCACTTTTCATATGTAATACCATGCGATGAATTGAGTGACATCATTCTCGTGGATCTAGTTCGTTCCATTCATGAAAATAGATACTTTGAGTAATACTTTTGTATTTGAACACCAATAGTCTTATATCTGCTGTAAAAATAATTTATTTCTCCGCCCATAACGCTTGGCGAGATTTTGGCGACGAATTTGGTGGATTGAGGGTTTTTTAAATGTTGCTAAATTAACGATAAACTCGCCAAATGGATAAAAATGACGCTAAATCAATGAAAATGACGACTCATTGACGAAAATTCAATATCTTGGAAAGAATATAAATATCTGCTATAAAAATAATCTATTTTTTTTTACTGTAAAAGTAGTAAATTCATTGCATTATATAAGGAAAGTCATGTGCTGCCCACATCAGATTTTTTTTTCATAGTTGTAGGATAGAATACAAAATATATAGAGATGAAAATGAATTGAAAGGTAAAATAATTTTGAATACGTAGGAACATTCTTTACTAAAATTGTATGGAAAACTCGTCATATCATCAACACTTTAAAAAATAACGACAACCAAAAATTGGCTATTAAAAGTCTAATTAAAATCACCATCCACGACGTACAAAAATTCACAACCATTTTCTGGTATTATTATGCCCTTCATCAGTGGTATGGCGAACATGAGCTTAAATACTCGGGCACAAACGTGAGGCAAAATTTGCATATTATTCATTTTACATATTAAATACGATACATTTAACAAACATCATTTAATTATAGAATACAAAAAGAAAAAGAAAAATGTTCATAAATTACAGGGTAACCAATGAGCATGTCTTCAAAAGCAAAATAAACTAAACAGCGACAAAATATCCAAAAAATCATACAATAGTTTAATACGTAGTGAGTCAAGAACGTGACACCAAGCATAACTGAGGGTCTGAACGGGATCGAAATTTCAAATAGAATCACAGTAAAGATAAATGAAAAGGGATTCACAAAGTAAAATATTACAGGAGTTATTGCAGCTAACTAAAAGAAAAGTCTTGTCGAACATAGTATGAAAATTATCGTGGATAATAAAGGGTAATTTTCATGGCTCTTGCCCAGTTTGTTACCAACGATAATTTTCATTCTATGTTCGATAAGACTTTTCTTTTAATTAGTTGAAATAACCCCCGTAATATTTTCTTTATGAATCCCCTTTTATTTACCTTTACCGTGATTCTATTTGCAAGTTTGATCCCGTTCAGACCCTCAGTTATGCTTGGCGTCTCGTTCTCGACTCACTACGTGTTAAACCATTGTATGGTTTTCAGAATATTGAGTAGCTGCTTTATTTTACTTTTGACGACATGTCTATTGATTACCCTGTAATTTATGAACTTTTTTCTTTATTATTTTTGTACTTTATAATTGAATGGTGTTTTTTAAATATATCGTATTTAATATGTAAAATGATTAATATGCAAATTTTGTCTTGTGGTTGTGGCCCGTGTATTTAAGCTCATGTTTGACACCTATTTTCACTTTGCCACTCATGAAGGGTATAATAATGCCCGAAAGCGAAATGAATTTTGAATTTTTGTACGTCGTAGATAATGATTTTAATTAAAGACATTTAATAGCCAATTTTTGGTTATTTTTATATTTTAAAGTATATTCTTTATTGTTTCAGTTCTAATTAGCATTGAGTTAATAATTTATTTTTTCAAAATTGACAGGTTTAACAAATGTTTTAGGTCTTTCGCTATGGAAATATATGCAATATAGGACTACGTATCTTGCATCAGCGCCGCCTGTATTATTGTCTCAAATGATATTGGATCTCAAAGATATTTTGTTTCAGATGTTTTCTGGGGGTGGCTTACATATATTGTATAGATATATTAAGGACCATCTTTTTAGGTACTGTTCCCTCTCTTCAAAAATTGTAATGTTAGATTGGAATTGAAAATTCAATATAAGAGGCGTGCTCCACACCAAACCGTTCGATAAGTGAAATGATGGAAAAGCATGTTTTGTGATGAGATTGAGAGAGAAGTGTGCAATTTTAGATTTCTAATAATTGCTGCATAGAGGATGCTGCACACCAAAATGTTCGATTTGCTGAATAAATGAGAAATGCCTCCTTTAAAATTTTATAGACGCCTAAAATTTCGTATGCGGGCCAATAATTTGATAAAAAATCTAAAAAAAGTAGAGTTTTTCAAAAATGTTCATTTAAGGGGGAGGGGGGGGGAGGGACTCTATAGAAAACAGTTCGAAAAGGTGGAATGATAAAAAAGCATACTTGAGTGTGAGATAGGGACTTCAAATTTGGTGTACTTGTAGATAGTACAAAAGAAAGAAAGTGTCCTATTTAAGTTTCTTAACATTTTTTTCTTTAGGAGGTGCTGCATACCAAAATGTTCGATTTCCGAGTAAATAAGAAACGCCTACTTTAAAATTTGATAGAGGCTTGATATTTAGTATACGGGCCAGTTATCTGATAAAAAATCCAAGAAGAATAAAAAAGAATAGCGTTATCAAAAATTTTCGTTTAAGGGGATGGTTATTCCACACAAAAACGTTTGAAATGTAAAGTGATTGCGTTAATTTTCAATGGGCAGTTGGCTAGTTTTCTTTAATTTCGTTATAGCAGATATTTAGGTGAACAAACTGATTGTCCACGCAGTTGTAAAATGCTTCAACAAGAATACAAACAGCTATCTCCTTGGCCTAGGCAGTTTGCTGAAAAAATAAGTAATAACTGTCGAGAAATGTAAATCAGTATCTGCAGTGGCAGGATATAGGCGTAGCCAAGATCTCGCAAAGAAAAAAGGGTTATAACCAAATTGGGTGGGGGTTTATAGTACTGAATTTTAGTTTCTAATATGGACCCTGTGGAAAAGTAATGTATTTATTACGCCACGGTTATGACTCCCACCCAGATTATGTCTATGCTAATGGTTGATCACTGGATAACTTTGCGTATAATAGAAATTCATAATTTTTTAAATTAATTAGGTCGATAATTAATAATCATTCATTCATATTTTAATAGAATTATCGAAGCTGGTGAGAAACGTATTGAATGGTTATGGTGGTGGTGGGATTTACCGATGGTTCTATTAACTAATTTAAGGACTGAAACTTGCAATTTTCACTCTCACCTTCCTTCTGCTGTAAAATCTTCGTAAAATTTTGCAGTTAACTTTCTATTAATATTTCGAAGTGTAAAAAAAAAATTACATTAAATTTCCGGTAGTGAAATTGAAACCCCTTCCTGTTCAGTGTCTTCTGACTGCGACCATAAAATCCCATAAAACATCCAAATTGGAAAATTTATCTTTCGTTCCGCAACTAAAATACTTCCGCGTTTTGACGCTTAATACAATCGTCTGCATTTTAGCAATCGTAGAATAGATTAAATAGTCATTAAATGAAATTAATGTTGTGCGGGAACCTCTGGAGAATCGAACAGTTTAGAGATTCTGGCTTCGCGCCAGAGATGAGAGTGATGGAGATAACAAGTGAAAATCGTCTGACGAATTTTTTTTCCCCAGGATGACTTCCGGCTCGATTTTTATCTCCTTGTCACTTGGTGCGTTAAATGCCCCTATTTCGCAGCTTTCCGATTTTTCAAATAGAGTTTATTGGGCGCTTTTATAAGTTAAAATAATGTAATTTATTTCGAAAAATCATATTGTATTATTTTTAACATATTTGATTAAAACATCATCTGGTTTTATATTGTTGCGATGTGAGATATATTCTCTGTATTCGCGAAACACCTATGTTACTCGGAAAATTCTTGACTAATTCATTAAGTTTTCAAACGTTTCCGAAGCCGCCAAGTTGGCCATGTTTCGCAAAATTTATTGCAAAATTCACCAAATTTTCTGTCTTTCCAAGAAGAAGCAAACTTATTGCTTATTATTGCTTATTTGCTTATCCCTGGGTAAAAGTAATCTTTTTAATATCTCGAAAACTACCAAATGTATATGTTTAAAAATATTTATAAAATATTTACTCATTTTATGACATATTTAAATATTTTTTACTTTTTTTCGATTTTTACATTCATTTATTCTGATTTTAGATTATAATATACTGAGTATGGCTCATGATATCATTCGGTAAATGGTGTCACTAATTTTTTACTAAAAAGTTATGTATAAGACGTTTTTTTTTATATGTTTTGTCATATTTTTTCATAATATTCGAAAAAACATGTTCGATAAATTGAAGGTTTTCTTATCGAGAATGGCTCATCATAAGTTCTATAATGTATGGTGTCTATTTATTTCAAGTTATAACTACTTATAAAGCGTTTACACATTGGATAAAAGTGAATTTTTTTCCCCCTGACTTTTTCCGTTTTTTTTAAAAAATGTGCAATATCTCGAGAACAGTACATGTTAACGTTCAGTAAATGATATGAGTTGTTTTAACTAAAATATTTACATGTAAAATGTTTATTTACTTTATCAAGAATCCTTAACTATTTTATTTTTTACAATTTTATTTCGATTTTCGAAAACAAAATGTTTGAAAAATTGAAAGCCTACCCCTGGTCTGAACACCCTAAATATCAATAGGAACTCTGAAGTTTACTTATAGAAATAAATATGTCGAATTTCATTCTATTATCTCAATTCATTCGAGTGATAGCGACTTGACAGACTCTCAGACACACACACATAAACAGACACCTAGATATTATTGAAAACAGTTTGATTCGTATTCAGGGATGCTCAGAATGTGTAGATCCATCAAAATTCGACAGTTCGATTTTTGACCCCATTACGCTATTTTCCACTTATATACACTATGTATTGTGGCGAATGTAAAATTTATGGAAATGAATAGGGAGTTTGTCTAATAGAAGAAATGGGGTGTGACTAGCACTGAATTTTTCTTCTGAATAAAAATAAACCATTTTACAATGATGTCTATGCATCTATTTGTTTTGAGTTCGAGAACACGATATTTCTCATATAAATTGAGTAAATTAAATGAAATTTAGTACGATCATTTCAATCAGTGGACTTCAGCCGTCTATTGATTTTCGGGTTGTACGGGCTAAAAATAGCAAAATGGTTATAAAAAAACAGATATATTGAAAATATTGGAATTGTATGAGTTTTCATTTAAAACGAATACTCTCCTATATAAGAGGTCAACATACGTCGCTCTCGAGACAGTGCCTATTTTTTATATAGAATATAGCAAAAATATAAATAAATAAATGTACAATCTATTATAAAATGAGTGAAAGTATTTTGAACGAAATTTGGATGGCCGCCATAGTTTAGGAGATATCATAAGCCGTTCTTGAGATATTGGACATCGTCATACCTATATCACTGAAACTAATTCAAATCGAATGACCTTTTTTGTTTATTATTTAGACCGTCTAGCTTACTCAAAGGGCGCTGAGTAGTTCCCGCGAACGTCCAGGAAAACCCCCCAGAAATAAAACTAAGAAATACCTGAACAACATACAAGGACAATACACATATACAAAGACAATACGCAAAGACTACAAACATAGTCATATACAGTAATAAACAACCCAGGTCCCAATATTGTTAATTAAATTTTTAGTACAAAAAACATTTAACAAAAGCCAAAAGAAAAAGCAAACAAATTAAGAAAAAAGAATTTAGAAAAGGAAAAGCCGAAAAGAAATAAAAGAAAGATAACATTAAAAAAAAAATTAAAAGTAAAATAAGAAAATATTCAAAATATAAAAGAAATAAAACCATAGAAATACATATACTAGAAGAACAGTGTAGATATTCGTACCAAGTAACATTGATCAAACAATATTAAAAAGAGAAGTAACTCAAAAACTATCGGTTTAGAATGAACTTTATTACGATTGTTGGCTATTTTAAATGCCTGACAAAGGCCCATTCTTTTTCGAAGAAAGAATACATGTGCATAAAGGTAACAATGACGCCACACTTAAGGGCCCAAAAAATATAGGGGCCCAGAGTGGGCTAAAATATCAGAACTAAACCATCTTCAAAAATTTTATTGAAAAATGCAAGTATTTTATTTCTAGATTATGTAATTTATGACAAACTAAACTGCTTTTTATGATATAAACAAAAATAATTTTATACAAAATATCCAAGGGGTCTTATATCGGGCATGTTTGACTTCATTTTTAACACTTTACAATACAGTTGAAAAGTGTTTATGACTTTGTTCATTCTGTCCGTCTGTCCGTTAGCACGATAACTGCAGTGAAAATGACTTTATCAAAAGGAAATTATAGTATGTAGTTCAGACGGTCTGTGGAATCTATGGGAATATCAATGAATAATATCACCCAAATAGTTTTGGATTGAACTCGGGTTGAAAAAATGAAATACATTGAACCCTATGGGACCTAATTTTTCAAACATTTTTTAAACGAATTTAAAATTCGAAAATTGCTTCGAAAGTTTTAGAAAATATTCAAATTATGCTATAAAATATATAAAAAAAATTTCAGCAAAATATATTCAACAGTTTTTTAAATAAAAATTAAATAATAATTACACCTTTTATATGAAAAGATCGCGTGACTATTATATGAAAAGATCACGTGACCCACTTCAAAGTAAAATATGGCATCCATCTTGTGTCAAAATCGTGATTTTCAAAGTTCTTTTTAATTCATATTTAGTGTTTTATCCGTCCTAAAACAGCTTTATTTTTGCTTAAATTCTGTGCATCTACATACTGAAACAACGCAATTACAATATATTTGAGTTTAAATGGTCATCCAACATTGAATATTTCTACAACAAAGCCTAATTTGCACTTATGGAGAATGTAAATACCAAAAGATGTAGAATGAGTTGCATAAGAATTGCTGCTGCATTTCTTCAACGCAAAATTATTTAGCTCATGGATGTCACATCGTTTTCCCTCATGCGATGTAACATTAAAATAATTCACATACCTACAAAGATAGTCCCTGTGTTTCCACACAATTTTATAAAGTTCCCCTTTGATCACCTGCAACGGAAAGGGTCAGTGGATTCTGGACTTCACGCCTGTGGGTGGTCTCGTTCAAGAAAGAGGAAGACTCAACGGGGGGGGGGGGGGGGTAAGCGGTCGTTGGGGGCGCAGTTAAACCCAGATGTTCATGCAGGAGCGTGGGACTCCAGCCACCTGCAAATAATAACTCAGGGGCTACTGACCAAGCCTTCCTGTCATGGACTGGCTACTGAAAGTGAGGATGCAGGTGCCCTCCAATGATATTAAGGGGGGCTAAAAAAATTGCAACGGATAAAATTTAAGAGGGAGGAGAGAGCGAGTTGGGAGTTTCTCGAGAGAGAAAATTTTTGATTTGGAAATAGAGGGTGCCTCTTGAGACTTGGAGATGTGTAGTAGTGAACCTTTTGATCGGAGCGAGACGATGCTCCGCCAGCGTCCGTGTACTCGAGCCCTTGATGAATCCTGAATGGAAGGTAGGCCTTTTGGCATCATGCATTACTCATTTTTGATACTCTCTCTTCTCCTGGTTTTTATCTCAACCTGAAAGTTTTGTTAGGAAATTTTTAATTTTTGGAAAGCACAGATGAGTAAGTGTGGGAAATAGTAATTGAGGAATAGCAATGATTTAATATTTCATTTTGATGTATCAATACTTCACGATGTATTAGTGATTTTTTTTATGTGTACTAATGATTCACGAGATATTTAATGTTTAATGATCTAGCGCGTTAATGTTTTACGATGTGTCAGTATTTTAAGGGAGCAACTTTTGGGCTCAAACCTTTTCATGTTTCTTTTAATTGTAAAATATGTAAATAAAACCTTCTTTTTTTGTTATTATAAAAATCTAACTGGTGTCCTCATTTCCAATCCTTTTAATTATTTCTTAATTTTCAGATTAAGCCTATACGCTCACGGCAGCCGTAATAGATATTTATCGCGTCCAAACAGGACGTGTGGGATTTACCACACAGCAATGGAGTCTGCAATATAGCTGATATGAATGAAATAGTCATTGATTTTACACGATTTTTTCGAAGAAGTTTTAAGCATAGAATTTAATTACTTGTACCTCCATGCTCTTAAGTTTTTAAATAAAATAAATTATTACAGTATTGTGATGAATGAAATGAATGGAAAAATGTTAATGAATGAAATGCTGCGTTTATAGAGAGAGCCAGGCGTTTTATATTTCGATGAAGCCATTTGAATAAATTTCCTTTGTTTTCGATGAAGTTTTTCAAATATAATAAATTATTGTACTATTTAGATAATTTTGAAAATATTACCGAGGAATGTATAGCATTTTAGAGATGGTTAAAACAGGTAATTTATATTTCAATGCTTTCATTTGAATGAAGTTCATTTTTTTCGATGAAGTTTTAAGTTTTCAAATATAATACATTAATGTAGTATTGTGATAATTTAAAAAATATTACCGAGGAATGTATCGCATTTTACAGATGTTTAAATAAAATTGCATTGAAGTTGGAAAGTGTTTCATAATCAATGCGTTATGCATGATTGATCTTTCTTGTTTTTATTTTAGCTCTGCACATATGATGTCACGCGAGTAGCAAACGCGGCATTTTATTTTCGAGCTCTCTGATGAGATCAAGAATCTGTTTGGACGTCAGTGAGAAAGGTTTGCACAACACAATAAAAACTCTCTGCGCAGGTTGTTTACGTCTGTATATTAACGCGTCAAAATTAACAAACAATATTTAATTGTAATTATGGGAAAACTTTCTGTGATTTGGCAACAACTCCCCTGGTCCGTGACGTCACGAATGATGAAAGACTGTTCTCGTCGACGTCAGGCTGACGAGTTTTGATTGGCTGTCGGGCTCATAGTCCAACCTTATGTTAAAGAACTTTGAAAATACCCATTACATTATGTGGTAACTGAAAAGAAAAAGTTATTAAACTTTAAAGTTATAATTAACATTTATTATTACTACTACGTTGTGCTCGCAATAACCCTCGAATTATTTATCTTTTGCGTGAGTCCTGTAAAGGAATAATTAATTATTATAATACTAAATGGATGACACCATTTTAACTTTAACAATAAAACATTTATTAACAACATAAAATACGTAATAATCATTACACAATCAATTATATTAGTTTTGGCGGGGGAACATGTGAGACCACTTAAATTGTCTAAACGTTTCTAGACCTAAAGTTATTTGAGGAACACATACCTTCAAATCTGTCTTGTACTTTGTCAGCACCAGGTACTAGGCCGATCATATTACTAGAATTTAACTCGAAGTATTTATTCACCACTCGTAATTCGATGATAATATTGTACTGCTGGCCCGACACACGCACTTAAGTCATTCTCGTAGTCGACACATCTTTCTAAGTTTCGTGCTCCTTAATTTCGAGCTGTTAATCTCTTGCCAAGTCATGTCATCGTACTCTAAATCATCTCTAAGTCATAATTAAGTCATCGGCTCGAAATTATCTGTATATGTCTAACCCTAGGGTCCTTCTTCGGTCACAGGCTGTGGCTCTCTTTTTCCCTTGGGGGTGTCCCTACCCCTTTGCTTTCATTTGCAGCATTCAGTGAGACGTAACAAGAAGTTTCTCCATTGGATAATCATTGAACCAATGTCGCTACTTGGCATCCTCGTAAGGGCCCGCTTGGCCTCCTCTGTCTTGACGCTCCAAAATGTATGGTTTGCTGTAAACCTCGGCGCCATCCAGACTACAAGTATTGTTCGATGTTTCGGACGCAATAAGTAACTGGCATAAACTTGTCTCACCAAAACACATGTGAGATATATTTCTGGTCTCACACATTGTTAAAATTAAATAAAAATGTTTATCGAATGCTTCTAGCACTGACTTTACTTTTTTGATGAAGTTTTAAGTTTCCAATTAGCGTACTATGATAATTTTAAAAATATCACCGATGAATGTATCGCCTTTTAGAGATGTTTAAATAAAATTGCATTTTAGTTGGAAAGTGTTTCATAATCAATGCTTTATGCATGATTGATCTTTTTTGTTTTTATTTTAGCTGTGCACATATGATGTCACGAGAGTAGCAAACGCGGCTTTTTATTTCCGGGCTCTCTGAGATCGAGAATCTTTTTGGACGTCTGTGAGAAAGATGTGCACAACACAATAAAAACTTTCTGCGCAGGTTGTTTACGTCTGTATATTAACACGTCAAAATTAACAAACAATTTTTAATTGTAATTATGAGAAAACTTGCTGTGATTTAGCAACAACTCCCCTGGTCCGTGACGTTACGAAAGATGAAAGGCTATTCTCGTCGACGTCAAGCTGACGAGTTTTGATTGGCTCTCGGGCTCATAGCCCAACCTTATATTATAAAGAACTTTGAAAATATCTTGACTTTTTTGATGAAGTTTTAAGTTTCCAATTAGAGTACTATGATAATTTTAAAAATATTACCGCTGAATGTATCGCTTTTTAGAGATGTTTAAATAAAATTGCATTTTAGTTGGAAAGTGTTTCATAATCAGTGCTTTATGCATGATTAATCTTTTTGTTCCAGATTGCAATTCTTATATCTCAAAAGCTAAAAAAGCTGGTCTTGAACAATAAGCAAGAATTTGTAGTTCTTTAAAAGTCACACAAGAATATATAATTTGATTTTGGATTGAGCTCTATTTTATTTAAAAACTTAAAAAAGTGTTTGTCCGAACGAGGATTTTTTTCATTTTTACCACTTTGCAACACAGTTGTAAGGTGTTTATGACTTTGTTAATTCTATCTGTCTGTCTGTCTGTCCGTTCGCACGATAACTGCCGTAAAAATGACTTTCTCAATATGAAATTTTAGTATATTGTTGAGGCGGACTGTGGGACTTACGGGAATGAAAATTAATAATATCGCCCAATTTGTTTCAGATTGAACCCTGGATGAAACAATGAAATACATTCAATACTATGGGACATCATTTTTCAAATATAATTAGGCAGAGTTAAAATTTCTATTTTATAATATATAGATGTTTAAATAAAAATTAAAATAATAATTACACCCATATTATATGAATAGATCGCATGACTAATTTCAAAATTAAATATGGCATTCATCATTTTTTACCCTGTATAAAAATTGTGATGTTTAAAAACCGTTTACATTTATATTTAGTGTTGCATCCGACGTAAAACCGCTTTATTTTTGCATATTATCTGCGTATCTAAATTTTGTGCCAACGCAATTACAATATTTTTGATTTTAAATAACCATTAAATTTTGATTATTCTAACAACGAAGCCTGATTTCCATAGCATGCAGAATGCAAACAAATCAAGCAGATGTCAGATGAGTTGTATAAGAATTGCTCAATTTCGTTCAAGTAAAATTATTTAGCTCTAGTGTCTGAAATATAAGTGATATGAATAAAACATTTATCGATTTTACATAGAGAAGCAGACGATTTATAGTATTTTTTTTTCTTTAATGACACTTTAGTTTCCAACTATAATAAATTATTGTAGTACTGTGATAATTAAAAACAAGAAAGATCAATCATGCATAAAACATTGATAGTGAAACACTTTCCAACTTAAATGCAATTTTATTTAAACATCTCTAAAATGCGATACATTCCTTGGTAATATTTTTAAAATTATCACAATACTATATTAATTTATTATATTTGAAAACTTAAAACTTCATTGAAAAAAAATGAACTTCATTCAAATGACCGCATTAAAATTTAAATTGCCTGGTTTAAATATCTCTAAAATGGAATACAATCCTCGGTAATATTTTTAAAATTATCATAATATTACAATAATTTATTATATTTGAAAACTTCATCGAAAACAAATGAACTTTATTCAAATGACGTCATCGAAATATAAATCGCCTGGCTCTCTCTATAAAAGCAGCAAAATATTTTCCATTCCTTTCATTCATCACAATACTATAATAATTTATTTTATTTAAAAACTTAAAACCATGGAGGTACAAGTAATTTAACCCTATGCTTAAAACCGCATCGAAAAAATCGTCTTCTTCTGTATAAAATCAATGAATGTTTCATTCATATCAGCTATATTGCAGACTCCATGAGCTAAATAATTTTGCGTTATGCAGCAATTCTTATACAACTCATTCTACATCTTTTGGTGTTTACATTCTTCATAAGTGAAAATTAGGCTTTGTTGTAGAAATAATCAATGTTTGATGTTCATTTAAACTCAAAGATATTGTAATTGCGTTGTTTCAGTATGTAGATGCACAGAATTTAAGCAAAAATAAAGCGGTTTTAGGACGGATACAATACTAAATATGAATTAAAAAGAACTTTAAAAATCACGATTTTGACAGAAGATGGATGCCATATTCTAATTTGAAGTGGGTCACGTGATCTCTTCATATAATGGTCACATGATCTATTCATATAAAAAGTGTAATTATTATTTTAATTTTTATTTAAAAAACTACTGAATATATTTTGCTGAATTTTTTGTATATATTTTTGGGATAATTGGAATATTTCCTAAAACTTTCGATGCAACATGCGAATTTTAAATTCGCTTTAAAGATGTTTGAAAAATTAGGTCCCAAAGGGTTCAATGAATTTCATTTTTTCAAACCGGGTTCAATCCAAAACTAATTGGGGATATTATTCATTTATATTCCCATAGGTCCCACAGACCGTCTGAACAACATACTAAAATTTCATTTTGATAAAGTCATTTTTACGGCAGTTATCGTGCTAATGGACTGACAGACAGACAGACAGAATGAACAAAGTCATAAACACTTTTCAACTATGTTGTAAAGTGTTAATAAAAATGAGTGCTAATTGTATCGCATTTTAGAGATGTTTAAATGAAATTGCATTTCAGTTGGAAAGTGTTTTATAATCAATGCTTTATGCATGTTAGATCTTTCTTGTTCATACTTTCACTTGAAAATCTTCGAAACAATAAAAGATATAAATGGTAAGCGGTAAAAATCTGTATGAGGAAATTTAGTTTCTAAATCTATTTTTTAAAATTTTTTTATAGTTTTTGAGTAATCATTTTGTTAAATTGATGAAGTATGAATATTTTACGTTTCTCAAGTTCTCAAAAGTTATATCTCAAAAACTGAAAGTACTAAACTAACTCTCAGCTTATATCTCAAAAACTAAAAGTGATAATTATAAACAATAAGCAAGAACTTGTATCTCGTTGATAGCTATACAATTGTATATTATTGGATTTTGGTCGAGCTCATAGTTTTCAAAATATAGTGGTTTATAATTTAGATATTTTAATATTTTAAGCTGAGTTTTCCAATGGGTGGAAACGCTGTAATACTTAAAATGGCTAATGGCTATACAGGTATATAATTAGATTTTGGATCGAGTTCTTTTTCTTTCGATATTACAGAAGTTGAGCTTCATCTTACAAATTACTCATGCAAAATCATTTCTGCTCAATGGAACTGTAGCCATCGCTGATTTTTTTAATACAAGCTGAAGCAGTGAATAGTTTTCAAACTATTTTAAAAATGAATATGTATAAAAAAAAGAAAAAGAGCCAAAGAAAAGGAAGAGAACTTAAATATAAAATTGCAAAAATTTTCACTTATGAAAATGATTTTATTATAGTATTTATTATTTAATGTTTTCGTTTTGGAGACCCAAAACTAAAATATTGGCCTCCCAAGTCTTTGTTTCCGGAAATAAAAACAATTGTTTGGAGGGAGGGGACAAAATTTTAGGCCCCCGAAATAAAAGTATTTTTTACTTTCCCTGCAATACATGGTAATGTAGGGAAAGTGTTAGAATCATGTCGAAAATCGCACATGGAGTTTTCGAAGGATCTACATGATTTGGGACCTCTACAACACAAGAAAACTATTTTTAACGTGTCTGTGTGTAATGTGTCGAAAGCCCAGACCATCCGACTCATCCTAAGACATAGAGCAACTTAATGGATGGCCGGGAAATGTGTGTAATGTGTTGAAGACCCAGACCGACCGACTCGTCAACAAGGACATGAGTAGCTATTTGGTCGGCCGGAATGTGTGTAATGTGTTGAAGGCCCAGACCACACGACCAACCCAGGGGGTTTATGGTAATGTGTGTAATGTGTGTAATAAGTCTGTGTATGTATCCACTCTAATTCAAAAACTAATTGACCACCTTTAATAAAATATTACGGGTAAGTCATTTGTGAATGACTGATTAGATTTTGGTGTTATTCGTGATAAAAAAAACCTGCCTTTATTTTACGAAATGGCTCGCAAAAACCGCATGTATCCACTATAGCTAAAAAACTAATTGACCAATATTCACAAAATTTGGTTGATAAGTCATTTGTGGGTTACCGTGGTGCTGATTAGATTTTGGTACAATTGAGAATTAAAAAAATCTGTTGTTATACGAAATGTCCCTCAAAAATTATCACTAAAATAAAAGACTACGCATGCTCAAATACATCAATTGAATGCTTGTTTTACATGTAATTTTTGACGATGAAAAAAATAAAACCAACCTCATTACTCTATATCTAGCCGTTCTCGAGATATTTTTGTATTTTCGCATTTTTGCAACGCGGTTTTGAGAATAAGTCCAGTTCCCAAATAAAACAAAAGCTGAATTAAAAGTGTAAATTCGGTGCAATTTCAATTAATTATGCGTGTTATTTAGTGCAATTGAACTCTATTTAATTAATTCTTAATGAAATAAAGAGAAAATGAGTTTGAGTTCGCAGGGAAATTCATGTGCTGCTTCATATCAGATTTTTACTTTCCCTGCAATACATGGTAACGTATAGGGAAAATATTGGAATCATGTCGAAAATCGGAACTCGAGTTTTCGACGGATCTACACGTTTCAAGACCTCTAGAATTCGACAAAAATATTTTTGGCGTGACGTCTGTGTGTGTGTCTGTCTGTCTGTGCAAATTTTGTATCCACTCTAACTAAAAAACTAATTGGCCGAATTTCCTAAAATTTGGTAGGTAAGTCACTTGTGGGCAAATCTGGTGCTGATTAGTTTTGGGTACGATTTGGGATAAAAGAACCCGCCTTGTTTTGCGAAATGACCCGTAAAAGCCTGCATCCCCTCTAGCTAAAAAACTAATGGACCGAATTTCACAAAATTCGGTAGATAAGTCACTTGTGGGTTTCTCTGGTGCTGAGTGGATTTTGGTACGCTTCGGAAAAAATAACCTGCCTTTTTTTGCGAAATGACCCGCAAAAATCGTCAAAATATAAAGTAAAAACTACGTATACTTAAATATATCCATTAAATGCTTGTTTTATACGTAATTTTTAATGAAAAAAAGAATAAGACCAACCCCATTACACTAGAACTAGCTGTTCTCGAGATATTTTAGTTTTTTCGTATTTTCTCTACGCCACCTTTGAAAATAAGCCCCAGTTACCAAACAAGAACGGAAATTGAATTAAAAGTGAATTAAATTTAATTAAAATAAAGAGAACGTGGATATAAGTCTGCAGGGAAAGTCATGTGCTGCCCACATCAGATTTTTTTAAATGTAGTTATTTTTGAGGCCTTATACAAAAATATCGCCCTCCAAATTTTATCTTCTGGAAAACAAAAATATTAGCTGGCCCATTTATATATTACTTTCCTTACATGCGAAGTATAATGTATAAGGAACGTATTGTAAGCGGATCGAAAATTCGAATTCGAATTTTCAAAGGAAAGGACATTTTAAATATAAATAAACTCGATTCGAACGATTTTGAGGTGATGTTTGTGTGTATGTTAGTGTGTTCGTGAGTCTGTGAAAGTGATATATTATGAATGAATAAAACTTTCGAAATACAGTTTGGTGCGATTGATTTGGACAATTGATTTATAACGTGACCAAATGTTCGGAAAACCTCCTAATTTTCGAATGAATATTGGAAAAAATCATAAAAATATCATAACATTTAATAAATGATAACTGTATACGTAATGTTTTATTTGAAATCGAATGACACAAATTTTAGAACGGCAACTTGAACCGTTCTCGAGATTGCTTGTTTTTCAAATAAATGTATCTAAATAATTACATGAAAGTTGTATGTTTCATCAAATATGTAACACTTGCCGATAAATTTGGTAATCTTGGCGACTAATTTGTCAAAATAATACCAACTTGGTAGCTTTTTGAAAATGCTGGCAAATTGAAGAAAATACACCAAATTGGAAGAAATCGGATTAAAGTTACAATAATTACTCTAAATGGATGAATCAAATAATGCACATCCTTTAATACATGCACTCTATTGCTTAGCAGATGCAAGCAATATTTTCAATTGTTAGATTTGCCCAAAATATAAGTTAATTGGGTACTTTGAATTAGTTTTACATGCTGAAATCCAGAAAACCGCCAAATGTTAGTGCACTTTTTACTTTCCTTATATACATAATGTATAAGGAAAGTATTGTGACGGGGTCGAAAATTCGAATTCGAGTTTTCGACGGGAGAGCACGTTTCAAGCATCCCTGATCACGAATCAAACATTTTTGAAGTGATGTCTGTGTGTGTGTATGTGTGTGTGTGTGTGTGTGTGTGTGTGTGTGTGAAAGTATGTGTGTGTGTGTGTGTGTCAGTGAGTCTGTGGAGACGATAACTAACGAACGAATGGACCGATTCGAACCAAATTTGGTACAAAAATCACAATCCGTAAACACTGGAAGCCTATTGTTTTTATACGTAATCGAATGTTCAGAACCCCCCTAAATTTTCGAATGAAATTTTGAAAAAATCGTCAAAAAATCAAAACCGCTAATAAAGTTACGCAAATAGACATTTCTTATGTAATTTTTCATTAGAAAACGATTGGCATAAATTTTAGAACGGTAACATGAACCGTTCTCGAGATATTGTGCATTTTTCAAAAAAATTATGAAAAAGTCACATAAAAAAAAAAATTCCTATTGAGAAACATGTTCACTTTTCATATGTAATACCATGCGATAAATTGAGTGACATCATTCTCGTGGATCTAGCTCGTTCCATTCATGAAAAAATATACTTTGAATAATACTTTTGTATTTGAACGCCAATAGTCATTTATCTGCTGTAAGAAAAACTTTTTTCTTAGTGCATAACGCTTGGCGAGATTTTCTCGACGAATTTGGCGAAATGTCGCGAACTTGGCGACTTTTTTGAAATGTTGCCAAATTAATGAAAATCTCGCCAAATGGATAAAAATGATGCTAAATCAATGAAAATGACGACTAATTGTCGAAAATTCAATATCTTGGAAAGAATATTAGTATCTACTATAAGAAAAACCTATTTTTTTACTGTAAAAGTAGTAAATTCATTACATTATATAAGGAAAGTCATGTGTTGCCCACATCAGATTTTTAATGTTAAAATCACAGTGTTGTGAATCTTGTACATTCTTATTTCGCATTGAAAAAAAGCAAAGTTATTGTATTATTTAAGGAAACTCATATGTAGTCCGCATCAGATGTTTTGTTTAAAGGTCTAAACTTCCTAGTTACACCACTGCAGTCTAGATACAAATTTTAAGAATTCATTTTCAGTTGCAGTTTAAAGTATAGATTACATTATTTATGAGGTACAAAGAAGTAGAAATTCGAGAAAAGGAATCGAACATTTTCCCCCGGCAGAGGGATTTTTCTCTTCTCAGCCCTTTAGCGACGTGTCACTTTGCTTCGTTTCTCACGCATCCCGATTCTTGAGCTGGAAACAATGGCTTTTGTCATCTGGGGCGAGGACGCTTCTCTTTAGGATTCAGCGGCAAACTATTGTATTTAGAAGGTTGAAGGAAATCGAAAGTGTTTCTTTCCAGTTATTTAAAAGAAAAAAAAACTGCTGGTTAACTGCTGTTCAAAGACGCCAGTTTCACTTTCTTATGCAGAAAGTTTAAAAATTAAAAAAATTTGAAATTTGTACGAAAAAGATAGCTTTAAGACCTAAACAATTTTTGAATAGGTTCAGTAATATATGTGTGTGTGTATATACGTGTGTGTGTGTGTATATACGTGTGTGTGTGTGTGTGGTGTGTGTGTGAGACCAGAAATGGATCTCATACCAGTTTAATATGAGACAGTTTTATGTACATTATTTATTGTGTCTGTAACATCAGACAATACCTTCAGGCTCAATGATGCCGAGGTTTACAACATGTGGACCCAAAGGTCAGATAAAATTATAAATTTAGGGGTGTTAAGACAAGATGGGGTCGAAGGACTCTTAAGGAAATGTAAAGAACGACATTGGATAAAAAGGCTGACCAATGGAAAAGATGCGTGTGGCGTCTCTGTGAATGCTGGCCAATCAGAACAAAGGAGGAGTGTCGGACCTGAGACAAAGTAGCCACAATAAAAGGAGATACAGGAAGATATATACAGACTTACAGCACAACATTAAGGAGCACGACACTTTGAAAGATATAGAGATAGAATGACTTAAGATCGATGAGATAGAATGACTAATAACGACATGAGAACGACGACAGTACTACACTTAAGAAAGAACGACTAGATATAGATAGAGATATAGAATGACTTAAGAACGATGAGATAGAACATAGCATGAGAGAACAGTGAAGGAGATTGAATAAAGAATGTGTGTCACAGAGTAGTACGGAGATAGTCCGCAAAAAACGTCATAATATGCAATTTCAAGGCAAGGAGTCCAAGGTGCCTTCAACAAATGTGCAAAACCAGTACAATATACAAGGATGCAAGAGTTGTGGTCAGGTATGTGCTTATTAAATATGGTACCAGGTCTTAAATACATTTAAGGTATCTTTAATAATGGTCTACATTTTCTCTCTCCGCCGAAATAATATGAATAATTGTGTAATGAATTCAATAAGTATTTTATATTGTTAATAAATGATTTATTTTTAAAGTTAAAATGGTGCAATCAATTTAGTATTATATTAAATAATATTCTTTTACAGAACTCGCGCGAAAGATAAATAATTGGAGAATTATCAGCGGAAAAACAATGCAGTGTACAATATAATGAGTTCCACCAATGCGATCAATTTACAACCATGGTAATATATGTTTAAAATTAATAATCTAAAATTCCAACTTTAAATTCCATTTTGTTTTGTACACTACAGTGTGTAAGAGAGAGATTGTGGAGGTGGGATTTCTAATCCTGAGCTCCACCGTGAGATTGTCTCTTTCTCTATCTGTCCTGGACCATCTACTTATAATTTATTATCGGCCTTTTTGCCAAATTATCTTAGAGAAGGAGATTGGAATTAAGATGGAAATAACGAAAATGAAGTGAAAACAAGCGTTTCCGTAAGCTATAAGAGCTAATTTTTGAGGTTATGGATGTGTATAGAGGCTATTTTTCCAAGCTATGGAGACGCAAGGAACTGCTGAACCCAGATTCTTCTTCTTCTTCAGTGGCCTGACAGCCCAGGATGGGCCCTTGCCTTCCGCAGAATAGAACTCCAGGCTCCCCTATCCCTGGCCAAAGACCTCCAGTTCAAAACTTTTAAAATTTTAAAGTCCTTTTCCACACAGTCAAGTCATCTGGGTTTAGGTCTTCCTCTTTTACGGGTGCCGAATGGTCTGGCCGAAAAGATCTTTTTTGTTGTACGGCTTTCGGCCATCCTGCACAGGTGACCCATCCATTTAATTCTCTGAATCGTGATGTAATTGACTATATCTGGTTCTTTAAAAGACATAAAGTTCAGAGTTAGTTCTTCTTCTCCAGATGTTGTTACTATTTAAGCCACCAAAAATACCTCTCAAGATTTTTCTCTCAAAAACAGAAATGATATCTTTAACTTTTTCTGTCATTGCCCAAGTCTCAGCAGAGTAGGTAAGAATGGGTCTGATTAAACTTTTGTAGATTATAATCTTCGTTTTTCTGCTGATGAAGTCAGACTTTAAGTACCTTTTAAGGCCGAAAAAACATCGGTTAGCAGCTGTAACTCTACCACGAATTTCGGGCATAATGTCATTGAGAGTATTAACTTCAGATCCTAAATATCTGAAGTTGCTTACAGTTTCAAACCTGTAAACCCCAATTTCGAAATAAGGACAGTCATAATTACCACAGGGCATATACTTAGTTTTATTTTGATTAATAGTTAGATGCATTTTACTGGCTGCGGCCTCTAAAGATGTGAAGGCTTCCTTAAGTAACTCGGGAGTGCGTGCTACAATGTCAATGTCGTCAGCAAACGCAAAAATCTGGACAGACTTGTTAAAGATTGTTCCACGGGTATTGATGTTAGAGTCTTTCACAATTTTTTGGAGTGCAATATTGAAAAGCAAACAGGCCATTTGCATCGCCTTGTCTGAGCCCATTTGAAACAGTAATAGGCTCGGAGAGATTATTCTGAATTTTTACCCTAAGCTTTGTTTCGGTAAGAGTAATTTTAGCCAAATTTATAAGTTTATCGGGTATTAGAAATTCTCTCATAGCTTCAATTAATAGTTTTCTGTTTACTGAATCATAGGCAGTCTTGAAATCAACGAAGAGATGGTAAGTTGCTATGCCATACTCATTAGCTTTTTCCAACACTTGTCTAATGTTAAAAATCTGTTCAGTAGTAGATCTATCTCTGCGGAAACCACATTGGTAGTCTCCCACAATGTCTTCTGCACAAGTTACTAGTCTACTAAAGAGTATATTGGAAAACAATTTATAAAAAACGCAAAGAAGACTGATTCCCCTGTAGTTGGCACATTCCAAAACGTCTCCCTTTTTGTGGATAGGACAAATGATACTCAATTTCCAATCTTCGGGCAAGACTTCTTGGTTCCAGACTGATTCAATGAGGTGATGGATTTCCTCAATGTTTTGACTTGCTGCACTTTTAATAAGTTCAGAAGGAATCAAATCTGTGCCTGGAGTCTTGCAATTTTTAAGCCTCTTAATTCCTTCTCTGACTTCTGCTAAAGACGGCGGTCGAATATTATCAGCGTCTGCAGAAGTATTCGGGATGGTGGAAACCTCATCCCGAGTATGGTCATTCAGCAAATCACTAAAATGCTCATTCCATCTATGAAGTACCTCTTTTCTATCATTCAAGATGATGTTGTTTTTGTCTTTATAAGCAGTAGTTCTGGGGTTAAAGTCTTTGCGGCCAAGATAAATTTCACGGTAGAAAGCACGGCTTTCATTGGATCCTCTGAGATGTTCAACTTCCCTAAACAGATCCTCGTGAAAGAGTCTTTTTTTTAGCCTATGGATCTTCTTCTCCTGTTTTCTAGATATCTTATATTTTTCAACGGAGCTTCTTGAATGTCGCCTCTGGAGAACCCAGATTATCAGAGTTTAAATAAATAAATGTTCCTTGAAAAATGTTCCTTTTTTAGCTTGGTGTTATGGATGGGCTAGACTATCTTATCGGCCTGTGTTGATATGTTTATGGCCAGGGGCCTCGATTTCAATATCTGTTACCCGCGCGAATTCTCACTTTGGGTGTTCCATATCTGTCTATTCGATTGTTTTTTGCCTATCACCTTGCAGTTCTTCCTTAGCGGTAGTTAAGAGAAGACACTATCTTTTAGACTGAAGAAGAGGCTATAAAACGCCCTCAAAGCAATTATAGTCCCTTAATTTTCATATGCCTGCTTTCTTTAAGGAAGTGTTGAAAGTTTTATTGTCACAAACAGAAGTTTTATTCATTCTGGTAAAAAAAAACTTAATTAAAATAAAATATGATCCATAAAATGAATATTCATTTACCGTTATTTAACGTAATTATTTTAATATGATTTCTTAATTTTCATAATATTTTTATTGATAAATTCAGGTCTTACCAATGTACGATCTTGCTAAAAATGTATACGTCTCTTATGTGTGTTAATTAAAAGAAGTGTACCAAATTTCATCTCAAGCATTCAATTTGTTAGAGTGCCTATAGACTGACATAGACATATACATCGACCCAAAAAGACTGACACAAGGCATCGAAGAAAACTGGATCTGATTTTATCCGATAAAATATAAAATGATAATCCATCAGATCCAGTTTACTGGATTTCGTCCATACTTGCTACGTACTACAGTGATCCGACTCTCTAAGGAATTAATTGTATTAATTTACATATCCTCCCGTCTGACTTAAGGAAATATAATTTCTACCTCCTTTAGTAGACATAGTATTCAAACCGTGGAGCATCATAGAGATCATCATGTGATTACCCCCGCAGAGGTTAGCTAGGTTTCCAATAACAAATCAATCCTCAATGCTAAATTCTGTCGAAGGCATTTGGCGCTAACAGCTTTTGGAAGAATACTCCAGTGGAGAGAAGAAGGAAACTAAAAATTCTGATGTGGGCAGCACATGACTTTCCCCGCAGACTTATATCCACGTTCTCTTTATTTTAATTAAATTTAATTCACTTTTAATTCAATTTTCGATTTCATTTGATAACTGGACTTATTTGTAAAGGTGGCGTAGAGAAAATACGAAAGAACTAAAATATCTCGAGAACGGCTAGTCCTAGTGTAATGGGGTTGATCTTATTCTTTTCTTCATTAAAGCTACGTATAAAACAAGCATTTAATGGATATATTTGAGCATGTGTAATTTTTAATTTTAGATTTTGACGATTTTTGCGGACCATTTTGCAAAAAAAAGGCAGATTATTTTTATCCGAATTGTACCAGAATCTAATCAGCACCAGGGTGACCCACAAGCGACTTATCTACCAAATTTTGTGAAATTCGGTTCACTAGTTTTTCAGCGAGAGTGGATACAGACTTTTGCGGGCGATTTCGCAAAAAAAGGTTTTTTTTTATCCCGAATCGTATCCAAAATTAATCAGCATCAGATTCGCGCCCAAGTGACTTACCTACCAAATTTTATGAAATTCGGTCAATTAGTTTTTTAGTTAAAGTGGATACAAAATCTGCACAGACAGACAGACACACACACACATACACACACATACACACACACACACACACACACACACACAGACCCACACACAGACACACATACACAGATATCACTCTAAAAACGTTTTTTTCGTATTCTAGGGGTCTCGAAACGTGTAGATCCGTCGAAAACTCGAGTTGCGATTTTCGGCATGAGTCCATTACTTTCCCTATACATTGCCACATATTGCAGGAAAAGTAAACTAAAGACTGAAAGAAAGACAAAAAGAACTAAAGACAAAAAGAAACTAAAGACTGAAAGAAAGAAAGTAAAGTGTTTACGCCATCTCTGTCATAGGTGTTTATCACCGAGTATTGCATCTATTGTATACTAGCAGCATACCCGTTCTTCGTACAGAGTATATGATATAAAGAAAAAAATTCACAATCATGCGCAAATTCCTATAGTATACTAAATGGGATTGTTAGTAAAAATATTCTATTAAAATATTTAATTTAATGCTCCTAAATAGAAGTTTAAGAATATCTGTTCCAGCCATACAAAATTATCTTCACGGGCGGATCTGAAGAGTAAAGAATCCTGGTCCCATTTGTAAACAAATTTACAAAATATATGAAATTGAATCAATAGATGCAAAATAAAAGTGCTGAAATTTCATGGGACCCGTACTACTTATATTCACCAATATTAGACGATATACCCGTGTATTAGAAGATTACACGTACTACAACATATAAGTTGCTAAAATCTTTGTCAAAATAAAACAGATGACGCAATAAATTGAAAATATCAATAATCCCGTAATCTTTAAACCTAAAGGATCATAATTAATTCCAATATAAACCAAAATGAAAGCCCTAAAATTATATGGGAAGATATATACCCGTGTTACTTATATTGTTATAGATTAGAAAATATACCCGTTTGTTAGTAGATTACCCGTATTGCAATATATGTTTCAAAAATGTTTGTCAAAACAAAACAACAGATAACGTAATAAATTAAATATATCATTAATCCATCAATCTTTAAACCTGAAGGCCGGAATTGATTCCAATATATGACAATATATGTCAAAATATATGCCAATATACTTGTACTGCTTATACTCTTGTAAATTGAAGCTATACCCGTGCATTTGTAGAAGATTTCCCGTACTACCTACAATATATGAGTTTCAACAGTTTTTGTCAAAATAAAACAATAACGTAATAAATAGAAAATATCAATAATAATAATGTTTAAACCTGAAGACCGTAATTGATATAATCCAGCCATAAATGCAATATCGGTGAAATTTATTTTTTATACATATCTTTATTATTTAAATCGGATAAGATTTAATGAAAATTGTCTTCCTCATAACCACATTGGATTCAAATCCGTTGCTAAGCGACATGATATTATTTTCTTTATATAAATTGGCCGAAAAAATATCGTCTGCTTAATGCTATTTCTATGGAAGGTTTAATTATCCGTTTTTAATTAATATCTATACAATCCCTGGTCCTAGAAACTCTAAAGATGGGCTAAATTTTAAGTGAGGATATTCCAAGGCTATCCACAAAATTTTATTAAATTCGGTTCAGCCGTTCTCCCGCGATGATGAGACAAACATACATACATACAGACAGATTTTCAATTTTATTTATATAGACATTGGAAGATCTATGAATATGACCGAAGGGGAGGGACCTTTTCCTACCTTCTTTGGTCACTATAACACTATATTTGATCCCTTCTTTCTACACACACACATACATCATAAAAAGAAAATAATTGATTCGTGTGAAGAAATTCTCAAAACGTACAAATCCATCCAGATACGATAGTCAAATTATCGATCAATCCGTGTATCGTTCTTAAAAATATGTATCATTTCAGAGGAAGCAAAATAAAATTCGTAACATTTTAACCATTTTCTACTCAACAATTCAACATACAGAAAAATATCTTGTACGGGAACGTTTCAAATTATATCATTTTGTGTCTCCTGAAATATTTCCAGAAGCGACGCTGAAGATAAATAGCACTTTCTTCTTTTCGAAGGGCGCTGACAACCAGAAACGTTCTCTTTTCTAAATAGCATTCGAAGAATATTTCTCTGCGGATGTAGAACCACGGTGGCTAGCGGCTGTCCTCTCTATCGCATTAAAAATTCCTTCATGTATAAAATGACCGTCAGTCTTCCCTGATATCGTCATCAGAAGAATTGAGGAAGTTGGCATTTGTCCACAAAAATAAATTCCAAATGACTCTTGTTACTTTCCTTATAATGCATGGTAATGTATAGGGAAAGTATTGGAATCATGTCGAAAATTACAAGTCGAGTTTTCGACAGTTCTACATGTTTTGCGACCTCTAGAACACGAAAAACTATTTTTAGTGTGACGTCTGTGTGTGTGTCTGTCTATGAAATGCATGTATTCACTCTAAACTTTAAAAAGTAATATACCAAATTTCATAAAATTTCATTGGTAAGTTACCCTGGTACTGATTAGATTTTAGTACGATTCGGGATAAAAGAACCGTCCCATTTTTGCGAAATGGCCTTCAAAAATCCCATGTATCCACTCCAGCTTAAAAACTAATTCACCAAATTTCACAAAATTTGGCAGATGAGTCACATGGGGAAACTCTGGTGCTGATTAGATTTTGATAGGATTCGGAAAAGGAGAACTTGCCTTTCTTTAAGAAATGGCCCATAAAAATCGACAAAATATAAAATAAAAACTGCGTATGTTTAAATGTATTCATTAAATGCTTGTTTTATACTTAATTTTTAAAGAAAAAAAAATAAGACCAACCCCATACCTCTAGGACTAACCGCTCCTGAGAAATTTTAGTTTTTTCGTATTTTTGTTACGCCGCCTTTGCCTTTGAAAAAATGTCCAGTTACCAATTAAAAACAAAACTAGAATTAAAAGTGCAAACTCAGTGTCATTTTGTGCAATTAAACAGAATTTATTGAATTATTAAAGAAAAAAAAGAGGAAAATAATTTGAGTCAGTAGAGAAAGTCATGCGCTGCCCACATCAGATTTTTTAGCATTGCGTTCTTAATTGGTGCAATTGCAGCACTCAATAAAGTAAAAAAAAATATTTTAATAAATTTTTAAATAAAAGTTATAGCTCAGCAATGAAAGCGCTTTGAAGAAAGAGAATGCCCATAAACCCCACTGTTTTACCAAAGTTAGACTATTTCAGTTTGAACATCAATATCGAAGCTTGATAAAATAATTTGGAGACACACAAAGCTAGAAACCAAAATCAGTAAATGAAAAGTTTCATGCTGTATACTTTAAGAAGGTTACAAATAAAGTAAAATATAATAATTGAATTACAATGTAAATAAATGAGTGGTATTTTACAATTTTATTGCAGTTGAACCCCGGTTTTGCGTTTCACTGTAGAACAGTTTAAAATGCGTTACATGCGATAAAACACAATACACGGCGGAAAACTCTATTTCAACTAGTACATTAAAATCAAGAAAACTTGTAAGAAAATATATATACCACTCACCAAACTTTACCTTTACTTTTCCTGCAATACACGGTAATGTATAGGGGAAGTTTTGGAATTATGCCGAAAATCGCAACTCGAGTTTTCGACGGATCTACACATTTTGGGACCTGTAGAATACGAAAACGTGACGCCTATGTGTGTGTGTCTGTCTGTGCAATGTATGTATCCACTCTAACTCAAAAACAGATGAACCAAATTTCATAAAATTTACCAAGGTAAGTCACTTGTGTGTGACCCTGGTGCTGATTAGTTTTTGGTACGATTCGGTATAAAAAGAGTCCGACTTTCTTCACGAAATGGCTTGCAAAAATATCTTGTATCCACTCTAGCTAAAAAACTAATTGATCAAATTTCACAAAATTTGGTAGATAAGTCACCTGTGGAATATCCTGGTGCTTATTAGATTTTGGTACGAATCGGAAAAGAAGAACCGGCTTTTTTTACGAAATGGCCCGCCAAAATCTAAAATAAAAGACTACATATGCTCAAATGTATCAATTAAATGCTTGTTTTATATGTAGACGAGGAAAAGAATAAGAAAAATCTTTTTACTCTAGAACTAACAGTTTAAGAGATATGAGTTTTTTCGCATTTTTACTACGCCGCTTTTGAAAATAATGTCCAGTTACCGAATAAAACAAAAAAATGTCCAGTTACCAAATAAAAACGAAAATTGAATTAAATGTGCTAATTCAGTGTTATTTTGTTCAAATAACCTCAATTTAATGAATTATTAAGGAAATAAAGAGAAATGAATTTGAGCCTTCAGGGAAAGTCATGTGCTGCCCACATCAGCGTTTTTAACTTGTAAAGGCTCAATTTATTATCCACACAGAAAACCCCCAAGCGTATACCAAAATCATTTAGCGATTCTTTAAATCATCGCGGTGGCTGAGTGGTCAAGGAAAGCGTTTCTTCATGTTCGTTCAGTTGTTGTCGGGTTGTAGGTTCGAGTCTCACTTGCGGGCATGGATGTTGTGTTGTTGAGCGTATGTTCCGCCGCCACTTGTGCGCTGGGGCGACATTTTGTGACGGATAAATGACTTACGATTGTGGTCGATGTATAAGCAAATGATTGAATCTGTCAAATGTCTGACTACTAGCAAATTATTTTCTAAAATGACTCTTCGCAGTTCTTTAAAAATAAGTATCATATTTGCGGAAATAAAACGAATAAACGATCAAGGAAAACAGCGAAATCTCGGAGCTTAGATAGGTCTAACCGAACTACAGCAATTAGCTGAAGAAGGTTTATATTGATAGAAGGTTTACTACTTTATTGATAGAAGGTTTACTGCTTTATTTATAGAAGGTTTACTGCTTTATTGATAGAAGGTTTACTGCTTAATATCTAATGCAGCATCTCCTGATGCAAATAAACATATCTGATATGTCTCCTTTGAATTATATGGTAGTGTTTAAGAGGGTCAGGCAATCGGAACTAAAATATCTATCTACATCTCTATTCATTTATATACACAGAAAGCATTTTATACATTTATTTCGAATAATATATTATTAAAATAAAATTACTTGGTCGTAAATTATTTGGGTAGACACTGTAGCTACATTGTTTCTCCTGAAGCATCGCGATTGATGCATATATTTAATGATATTAATATCTCCAAAAAATTGGCAGCGGCTTTAAATACATTGGTATTACCATCGAGGACTTGCTATCTTGGGAGCCTCTGGTCTAGTAAGCAACTGTTAAGCCTACTGGTCTTAGTAAACAATTAAAGTTAAAAAGAAGAAAATTTTCCCCACAGTTTTGTACTCCTGATGTTCTCAGATTTCTTTATTACTCCTTAATTCACACTGGGATTCAGTGTGCCGTAACCTGTTTTGGAGGGACTTCTATGAATACCCTTAGGCCTGTTATTTTGCTTCAGAAATTCTTTATTAGGATTGTCTTATCTAAACCTCGTCAGAGACCATTGTTTAATATTTTTTTGATTCTGTGATTATGCTATGTAGGCATCTTTATGTTTGCAAAGCTCTTAATATGTTTTATCTATATAAATAAAATTGAAAATCTGTCTGTCTGTTTGTTTGCCTCATCATCACGGGAGAACGGCTAAACCGAATTTGATGAACTTTTGTGGGTAGTCTTGAAATAACCCCATTTAAATTTTAGTTCATCTTTCGAGTTTCTAAAACCAGGGGTTGTCGAGATATTAATGAAAAACGAAGCTTTTCATAGGAGTTCTATTCTCTAACTCCCTGGTTCCTCCAAACGAAAAAGGTTGGAAATCGCTGGATTAAAACGTGAAAGTGAATTAAAACTATATATCTGAGTTTGGGAGTTTATTGTGCTAATCAGTCACGTTTTGAAATCATGAATTGTTTGAAACATGAATTTAAATGGAAATTTTTCATCATGGTTTATTTTTCACAAGCTCTTATTAACAATGAAAAGCATTAACAAATCAAAATAGTAATTTAATTATCAGCATTTTATGAGGAAGATTCTCTCTTATATATCATGTTGCTCAGCAAAGCAATTAAATTAAACGTGTTTGTTAATTTTTATTATTATGTTTTCAATTTGAATAATGAACATGAAAGATCAATCAAACATAAAGCATTGATAATGAAACACTTTCCAACTGAAATGCAATTTTTTTTAAACATCTCTAAAATGCGATACATTCAGCGGCAATATTTTTAAAATTATCACAATACTACAATAATTTATTATATTTGAAAACTTCATCTAAAATAACTGAACTTTATTCGACTAACATCATCGAAATATAAATCGCCTGGCTCTCAATATAAAAGCAGTGAATATTTCATTCATAAACTACTTTCCAATCCTTTCATACCGCGGCTATATTTTTAAAATTATCATAATACTACAATAATTTATTTTACTTAAAAACGTAAAACCATGGAGGTAAAATTACTTTCTAACTCCATGCTTAAAACTTCATTGAAAAAGCAATAATATAGAATCGTCTGCTTCTCTATGTAAAATCAATGAATATTTCATTCATATCAGTTATATTGCAGACTCCAGAGCTAAATAATTTTGCGTTAAAGAAATTCAGCCATCCTTATACAACTCATCTTACAGATCGATGTGTTTACATTCTCCATACGTATTAGGCTTCGTTGTAGTTCAAAGTTTGATGATCATTTAAACTCCAAAATATTGTAATTGCGTTGGCGCAGTATATAGACACATAGAAAAAATTTAAAAATAAAGCAGTTTTGGGACGGATGCAGCACTAAATATAAATGAAAAAGAACTTTAACAATCACGATTTTGACACAAGATGGATGCCATATTTTATTTTGAAGTGGTTCACCTGATCTTTTCATATAATATGGGTGCTATTATTATTTTAATTATTATTTACAAAACTATCGAACGTATTTTGCTGAATTTTTTTTTATTTTATGGGATAATTTGAATATTTTCTAAAATTTTCGAAGCAATTCGTGGACTTTAAATTTGCTTAAAAAATGTTTGAAAAATTTGGTCTCATAGGGTTCCATGTATTTAATGTTTTCAACCCGAATTCAATCCAAAACTAATTGGGTGACATTATTCATTTACATTCCCATACGACCCACAGACCGTCTCAACAACATACTAAATTTTCATTTTGGTAAAGTCATTTTTACGGCAGTTATCGTGTTAACGGACAGACAGACAGACAGACAGACAGAATGAACAAATTCATAAACACTTTTCAACTATGTTGCAAAGTGTTAAATGGATATAAAAATATATCTTATAAATGAATGGTTTGATTTTTCTTTTAATTATATTAATTACGTACTGCGTACATCACTGTCATTTATTTTGGCAAATAGTTTTCAAACTTATATATTGTATTTTGCCAATAACTCATATATTGTGTTTTGCCAATAAACTCATTTAGCTGATTGCTGAAACAGAATAAGAGTAGAAAGAGTATATCTTTTAATACAATTTTAGTGTTTTCATTTATTATATACAAACGGGATCGGGATGTTTTATTCTTTAGATCTACAAATTCAGATCTACGATTTTGGCGGGATTTCGCTAACTTGGCAACTTTTCTTAAACGTTGCCAAATTGACGGAAATGTACCCAAATTGATGAAAACGACGCTAAATCAATGAAATTAATTTTATTTTGTTAAAAGTGAATACTGAAATGATGTTTCGGTAGCATTTGTCTGTCAGTCCAACCGACCTACTTAGTAACACATTTAGCGAATTTTTAAAATGTCACCAAATTGATAAAAATATTTGTAAATCCATAAAAATATCTTGAAATTGATAAAATTGCGCTAAAGAAATTAAATTAATTGTGTTTTGTTAGAGGATAGTATTGTGAGGATGTTTCGTCAATTTGACGCCAAATGGGAACTGTCAGTTCTACAGTCCCACTTGGTGATAAATTTGGCGATTTTTTAAAATATCGCTAAATTATCGAAAATATCGTCAAACCTTCCATAGAGATAGCATTATTCAGACGATATTTTTTCCACCAATTTATTTGAAGCAAATGATAGTCTCTTAGCAACGGATTTAAATCCAATGTGTTTATGCGGCAGACGATTTTTATTAAAATTTTTCCGATTTGAATAATAAAGATATGTATATCTATCTATATAAATAAAAATGAAAATCTGTCTGTCTGTCTGTCTGTCTGTCTGTTTGTCACACCATCACGGGAGAACGGCTGAACCGAATTTGATGAAATTTTGTGGGTAGCCCAGAAATAGCCCCACTTAAAATTATATCCGTGTTTTGAGTTTCTACGACCAGTGGTTCTCGAGATATTAGTAAAAAACGAAATTTTCGTTTGTCTCATCATCACGGAAAAACGGCTGAACCGAATTTAATGAAATTTGGTGAATAGCCTTGAAATATCCCCCCATAAATTTTGTCCAAGTTTCGAGTTTCTAAGACCTGGGGTTGTCGAGATATTAATGAAAAACGGAACTTTTTCCTAGGAGTTCTACTCCCTAACTCCGTGGTTTATCCAAACGAAAAGCTTGAAAATCGTTTGAAAGTGAATTAAAATTTAATCTCTGAGTTTGATGGGAGATTTTTTGCGTTAATTAGTCACTTTCTGAAAACATGAATTGTTTGAAACATGATTTAAAGGGGAAATCTATCTCCATGGTTCATGGTTTATTTAAAACAAGCTTTTACGGAACAATAAGAAGTATAGAGAAATCAAAATCGTTATTTAATTTCGCAGTTTATGTTATAAGACATGACATATTTAACATGTTATAAGATTCTATCTTATATCATGTTACTCAGAAACGCAATTAAATTTAATCTGTCTGTTAATTTTAATAATTATTTTTTCGATTTGAATAATAAATAAATGGATATAAAAATATATTTTAGAAAAGAACGATTTGATTTTTCTTATAGCATTTTTGACTGGATAATATCAATTACGGTCTTCAGGTTTAAAAATTATTATTATTTATATTTTCGGGGATTATTGATTCAAGGACTATTGATATTTTCAAGTTATTATGCAATTATTTTATTATGACAAAAATTGTTTAAACTCATATATTGTATGTTGTACGAATCTTCTACAAATACACGTGTATATCTTTTAATCTACGAGAATATAAGTAGTACAGGTATATTGACATATGTTTTGATATATATTGGCATATATTGGAATCAATTACGACCTTCTGGTATAAAGAGTACGGATATTATTGATGTTTTCAATTTATTACGTCATCTCTTTTATTTTGGCAAATATTTTTGAGACGCATATTGTAATACGGGTAATCTTCTACTAATACATTGGCATATTTTCTGATCTGCGACAATATAATTAGTACGGGGTTGCATATATTCATTCAATTCCTATTTTTTCTTCTGTAAATTTGCTTACAAAAGGGGGCAGGATGTTTTATTCTTCAGATCTGATCGTGAAGATAATTTTGCATAGTGAGAACACATATTCTTAAACTTCTCTTTAGGAGCAATAACTTTAATATTTTAACAGAATTTGCACATGATTGCGAACTTTAAGTTTCTTTAAATTATACACTCCGTACGAATAACGGGTGTGCTGTTAGTGGTTAATAAATTTTAACATTTTAGGAGGATATATCATGTTGCTCGGCATCGCAATTAAATTAAATGTGTTTGTTAATGTTTTTATTTTTTTTTTTCGATTTAAATAATAAATAAATGGATAAATGGATATAAAAGTATATCTTATGAATGGACGGTTTGATTTTTCTTTTAATTATATTAATTGCTGACTGCGTACATCAATTTCATTTATTTTGGCAAAAAGTTTTCAAGCTTATATCGTATTTAGCTACTAAACTCATATATTGTGTTTAGCCAATAAATTCATATAGCCGATTGTTGAAACAGAAAAAGAGTAGAGCGGGTATATCTTCTAATACAATTGTAGTGTTTTCATTTAGTATATTGAAACGGGATAAGAATGTTTCATTCAAATCTGCAAATTCAAAGCTACGAATTTGGAGGGATATCGCTAATTTGACAACTTTTCTTAAACTTTGCCAAATTGACGGAAATGTCGCCAAATTGATATAAACGACACACAAACAGCTGCCATAAACCTTCGGGTTGGTCATGTGGCTTGGGTCTTCTACATATCAATGAAATTTTGTTTTGTTTTGTTAGAAGAGAGCACTGAAATGATGTTTGGTTAGCATTTATCTGTCAGACCAATCATCCTACTTAGTAATACATTTAGCGAATTTTTAAAATGTCACCACATTGATAAAAATGTTTTCAAATCTATAAAAATATCTTAAAATTGATAAAATGGCGCTACATAAATGATATTAATTGTTTTTTTGTTAGGGGATAGTATTGTGATGATATTTCGTCAATTTGTCGCAAAGTGGAACTGTCAGTTCTACAGTCCCACTTGGCGATAAATTTGGCGATTTTTTAAAATGTCGCTAATTTGATGAAACTGTCGCCAAATGTTCCATAGAAATATAACTATTTAGACGATATTTTTTCTACCAATTTATTTGAAGCAAATGATATCATGTCGCTTAGCAACGGATTTAAATCCAATGTGTTTATGCGGCAGACGATTTTTATTAAATCCTTTCCGATTTGAATAATGAAGATATGTATATAAAATAAATTTCATTGCCATTTCATTTTGGACTGGATAATATCAATTATACTCTTCAGGTTTAAACATTATTATTATTGATATTTTCCGGAATTATTGATTCAGTGATTATTGATATTTTTAAGTTATTACGCCATTGTTTTATTGCGCAAAAACTGCAGACACACGCATATTGTACGTTGTACGAGTAATCTTCTAGGAATGCACGGGTATATCTTCTAACCTACGAGAATATAAGCACTACAGGTATATTGGCATATATTTTGACATATATTGGCATATATATTGGAATCAAGTACAGTCTTCTGGTATGAAGATTAAGGGGATTAATTATATATTCAATTTATTACGTCGTCTGTTGTATTTTACCAAAAAACATTTGAGACTCATATTGCAAAACGGGTAATCTTCTACTAATAATCGGACATTATAAGTAGTACGTGTATATCTTCCCATATAATTTTAGCACTTTAATTTTGACATATATTGGAATAAATGACTGTCTTCAGATTAAAAGATTACGGGCTTATTGGTATTTTCAATTTATACATGTAATCTACTAATACAGGTTATATTTTCTAATATTCGCGTATATAATTAGTACGGGTCCCATACAATTTTAACGCTTTTATTTTGCATATATTGATTCAATTCCATATTTTTTTTTATATTTGCTTACATAAGGGGTCCAAGATGTTTTATTCTTCAGATATGTCCATGAAGATAATTTTATATAGCGAGAACAGAGATTCTTAAACTTCTTTTTAGGAGCATTATATTAAATATTTTAACAGAATATTTTGATTAAACATGTCATTTAGTATACTATAAGAATTTGCGCATGATTATGAATTTCAAGTTTCTTTATATTATATACTCCGTACGAAGAACGGGTATGCTGCTAGTCTATATATATAAAATTGAAAATCTGTCTGTCTGTTTGTCCCGTCATCACGGGAGAACGGCTAAACCGAATTTGATGGAATTTTGTGGGTAGCCTGGAAATAGTTCCACTTAAAATTTAGTCTATGTTTGGAATTTCTACGATCAGTGGTTCTCGAGATATTAGTATAAAACAAAATTTTCGTTTGTCTCACCATCACGGAAGAACGGCTTAACCGAATTTGATGAAATTTTGTAGATAGCCTTGAAATAGCCCCCCAGAAATTTGGCCCAAGTTTTGAGTATCTAAGACTAGAGGTTGTTGAGATATTAATGAAAAACGAAACTTTTTCCTAGGAGTTCTACTCTCTAACTCCGTGGTTTATCCAAACGAAAAGCTTGGAAATCGTTTGAAAGTGAATTAAAATTTAATCTCTGAGTTTGATGGGAGATTTTTTACACTGAAAACATGAATTGTTTGAAACATGATTTAAAGGGGAAATCTACCTCCATGGTTTATTTAAAACAAGTTTTTACTGAACAATGAAAAGTATAAAGAAATCAAAATGGTTATTTAATTTCGCAGTTTATGAGGAAGATTCTATCTTATATCATGTTACTCAGAAACGTAATTAAATTAAATCTGTCTGTTAATTTTAATAATTATTTTTTCGATTTGAACAATAAATAAATGGATATAAAAATATATTTAAAAAAGAACGATTTGATTTTTCTTACAGCATTTTTGACTGGATAGTATCAATTACGGTCTTCAGGTTTAAGCATTATTATTATTGATATTTTCGGGGATTATTGATTCAGGGATTATTGATATTTTCAAGTTATTATGCAATTGTTTTATTATGGCTAAAATTGTTTAAACTCATATATTGTACGTTGTACGAGTAATCTTCTACAAATACACGGGCATATCTTTTAATTTACGAGAATATAAGTAGCACAGGTATATTGGCATATGTTTTGGTATATATTAGCATATATTGGAATCAATTATGACCTTCTGGTATAAAGAGTACGGGGATTATTGATATTTTCAATTTATTACGTCATCTCTTTTATTTTGGCAAATATTTTTGAGACTCATATTGTAATACGGGTACTCTACGGCGTATATAAGTAGTACGTGTCCTATACAATTTTAATGCTTTCATTTTGCAGTATTGATTCAATTCCTTTTTTTTGTTGTAAATTTGCTTACAAAAGGGACCAGGATGTTTTATTCTTCAGATCTGCCAGTGAAGATAATGTTTCATAGTGAGAACAGATATTCTTAAACTTCTCTTTCGGAGCAATAAATTTAATATTTTAACAGAATTTGCACAAGATTGCGAATTATAAGTTTTTTTATATTATATACTCCGTAAGAAGAACGGGTATGCTGCTAGTATAAAATAAATTTCATTGCCATTGCATTTTTGACTGAATAATATCAATTACGTTCAGATTTAAAGATTATTATTACTGATATTTTCGGGGATTATTGATTAAAGGATTATTGATATTTTCAAGTTATTATGCCATTATTTTATTATGGCAAAAATTGTTGAAACTCATATATTGTACGTTGTACGAGTAATCTTCTACAATTGCACGGGTATACATTCTAATCTACGATAATATAAGTAGTAAAGGTATATTGGTATATATTTTAATATATATTGGCATATATTGGAATCAATTACGGACTTCTGGTGTAAAGATTGATGGGATTATTGATATTTTTAATTTATTACATTATCTGTTTTATTTTGACAAATATTTTTGGAACATATATTGCAATACAGGTAATCTACTAACAAACAGGCATATTTTCTGATCTACAACAATATAAGTAGTGCGGGTATATCCTTCCATATAATTTTAGTGCTTTCATTTTGGTTTATATTGGAATTAATTATGATCCTTTAGGTTTAAAGATTACGGGATTATTGATATTTTCAATTTAATGCGTCATCTGTTTTGTTTGGGCACAGATTTTGGAGACTTATATTGTAATACGAGTAATCTACTAACATACGGACATATCTTCTAATCTACGACAATATAAGTAGTACGGGTATATCTTCCAATATAATTTTAGCACTTTCATTTTGGCATATATTGGAATCAATTACTGCCTTCAGGTTTATAGATTTCAGGTTTATTGATATTTTCAATTTATACATGTAATCTACTAATACAGGTTATATCTTCTAATATTCGAGTATATAAGTAGTACGGGTCCCATACAATTTTAAAGCTTTTATTTTAATTATATTGATTCAATTTCATATTTTTTTTGTAAATTTTACTTACAAAAGGTGCCAGGATGTCTTATTCTTCAGATCTGCCCTTGAAGATAATTTTGTATAGCGAGAACAGAGATTTTTAAACTTCTTTTTAGGAGCATTAAATTAAATATTTTAACAGAATATTTTGATTAACAATGTCATTCAGTATACTACAGGAATTTGCACATGATTGTGAATTTTAAGTTTCTTTACATTGTGTACTCCGTACGAAGAACGGGTACGCTGTTAGTATTAGAAATGAGAATGCGGGTGGTAACTTCGGGCTAAGGTGGGGTATTATCAGACCTCCTCGAGCCAATTCTGCTGTTTCAGAAATTTTATCTCTTTTTAGCGCCTAGATTTTACAATCTTCTGCCTCAATCTTTTAAAAGTGCTGTTTCCTATCTTTCTTTTCAGGGGCTATCGAAGATTGGTTATTTACTTACAATTGAGATGAAATTGAGAAAATTTTCCGTATTGATAGCTAATTATTTACTTGCTTTAATTGTCCGCATTACTCTTTTTATTGTCTTCGTTTATTCTTTCAGATATTATGTTGGAATGATTTATTGTAATTGTTTTATCTGAAACTGTTTTTATGTCATTTAATGCTATTATAACTGCCGTGTTTACCCATCTTCTTCTATAACGTTATATTTTAAGAATTGGGCATTCATGGATTCTTTAATCTCCTTACTTTGAATATTAAAGAATATTAAAAAAAATTGTTTATTGTATGAATAATTTCGTTTTTTGTGGGTGATTTGTCTTTGTTAGACATTTTGGTATCAATTGAAATATTTTTTCAAGCTTTCTAAAATGGAGGGTAATATGGTATAATTGTGATCATTTGAAACAACGATACAGATTTCTAAAAATTTTTCTTGTAAAATTTGCTAAAAAGAAAATTAAATACATATATAATATATATAAATATATAAATTATAAATATAAAAAGTGTTCTGATACAAGATAGTTGAGTTGAGCCACACTTCAAATTAATACCACTAATCAAGTTCGGAGTAGGCCATTTAAGAAATTTATTGCTCTTAATTTTAAACTTAGGAAAACAAGCATCAATAGCATTAAAATTACAGTCATAGAATCACCCCACAGCGTCATTTACTATATTTGTCGCACACTTCAGGGAGTTCCAATCCAGATCACTTTCAATCACATAAAAATTATAAAAATCTATTTAAAATTGTATGTATTCACATACGGGTTTCCTTCACTTTAAATCCCTAATTCCAGTCAGAGATAATATAATAGAAGGATGATTGATAAGCATATTCGGATATAGCCACATCATCAAAATTTGCTCCTGATAGCGCCAAGGCACAAGAACTTAAATTAGAAATCACGCGATCCAGAACTCTATTAATGTAGTTCTTGAATGTATTAAATTGGTTGAGATGATAAAAACTGAAATGGTTTAGAAGTTACTACTTAATATTCGAGTAGTTTGTATTACCAGACAGATTAGTAAGCCAAGTTATACCAGCAATATCAAAATCACCAATAATGACTAAACCACTCTCAACGACATTATTTTCAAATAGTGTAAAAAATTCATTGTATGTGTTACAATTAGATGATGATCTGAAATATATCAGACATAAGTAAAAAAATTACAGTTACCGAAACTGATTTTCCAACAAATAAACTCAATTGTGTTTTCACTCAAGAAAACTTCAGTAAACGCAATGCCTGATTTCAAAGCAATCGGCACCCCGCGGCCACCGAGCATGTGATTAGGATCATTATAACTTCACTCACATCTTATAATAGTATATCTATTATCAATAAACTCCAGACAATTTACCCCATCATGAAGTCACGTTTCTAGTTTCTAATAGACATATTGTAGTAATGTGAAACATTATAAACATCTCTTTAAGGTGCACTGTTTTAGTAAAATGCAATATAAAGTAAAAAATAATTTTTAGCTATTACAATATTCTTGGTTATATGCGACTAAAAATAAAACCGTGGGGCGTCCATAAAAAATTGTATCTGGACATTTACAGAATTTTGAAAAACAATAGAAGGATTTGCAAAGAAATGACATATATAAGAATGATAGCAGTCAATACATTTAAATTTTTTTTTGACAATTTTGATTTAACAAACCGTTATTCTTATATATGTCATTTCCACGTTATCACTTCTATTTTTTCTTAAATTTCTGTTAATGTTCAAATATGATTCCTTTATGGGCGCCGCACGATTTTATATTTAGTCGCATATAAATAAAAATGTTGTGATAGCTAAAAATTATATTTTACTTTTTAGTGCATTTTGCTAAGAGAGTGTAACTTTAAAATATACTTTATCATATTTTGTTTTATACGCTTCAGTCTTTTCTGATTTTTTTTTTGAAATCGTACCGAAATCTAATCAGCACCAGGGTAACCCATAAGTAACTTTCCTATCAAATTGTATGAAATTTGGTTAATTAGTTTCTGAGTTAAGTTGGATACATACAAGGACAGACTCACTTACAGACACAAATAAACACACAGGCAGACACAGACAGACAGACACACAGATTCACAGACACACACGTCAAGATAACACAGTTTATTTCCTTTTTCTAGGGTGCCCGAAAAGTGTAGATCCATGGTAAACTTAAGTGGCAATTTTTGACACGATTTCAATAATTTCCGTGTACCGTACCATTTTTTTGTAGGGAGAGTAAAAAATCTGATGTGGGAGCACACGACTCTCCCTGCAGACTCATATTCAAGTTCTCTTTATTTCTTCTATAATTCATTATATTAAATTTAATTAAGCAGAATAACACCCATAATTATTTAAAGTTACACTGAATTTGCATTTTTTTTAATTCAATTTTTGTTCTCATTTGGTAACTTGACTTAGTTTCAAAGGTGGCGTAGCGAAAATGCGAAAGAAATAAAATATCTCGAGAACAGTTTGTTCTAGTGTAATGGGTGTTGGCCTTATTCTTTTCATTGTCAAAAATTACGTATAAAACAAGCATTTAATTGATATATTTGAGCATACGTAGTTTTTTATTTTAGATTTTGACGATTTCTACGGATCATTTCGCTAAAAAGGCAGGTTATTTTTTTCCGAATCTTACCAAAATCTAGTCAGCACCAGGGTAACCCACAAGTGACTTATCTATTAAATTTTGTAGAATTTGATCTATTTGTTTTTCAGCTAGAGTGGATACAGGCAATTATTGCGGGCCATTTCGCAAAAAAAGGCGGGGTATTTTATTCCGAAACATACCCAAAACTAATCAGCACCAGGATCACCCACAGGTGACTTGTATACCAAATTTTATGTAATTTGGTCCATTAGTTTTTGAGTTAGAGTGGATACGTATATTGCACAGACTCACAGATAGACACACACACACACAAACGTCACGCTAAAAATAGTTTTTTCGTATTCTAGATATTCCGAAACGTGTAGACCCGTCGAAAACTCGAGTTCTGATTTTCGTTATGATTCCAATACTTTATACATTACCATGTATTGCAGGGAAAATAAAATGAACAGTACCAATCGGTTTCAGAAGCAAATATAGGAAAAACTTAGAAATTCGCATTGTAGATATTTCAACATAAGGCATTTAAACACACACACACTCAGAGTAGTACTTGCAGTCGCTTTTTATTTATCGTGTTCATACAGAATGGACATCTTTCCGAAAATTTTCGAACTGTGATTAGATGTTAAAATGTCGTGCAGAAGAAACAGCATCAGAAAAACAGCGCGGTTAGGCCAGTAAAGGTCGAATGTCTGCCTCTGCAAGTAGGAAAGACAGACAGTACATAGGTAGATACTTGTTAAATTAATTTAGAACTGAATTGGCGGATGTACCCTTTGCTGGTGTAACCATTGTTTTTCTATACCGAAGAAGAAAGTTCGTTTTATTTCCAAAACCTGTGAATAGAGTTTTTTTTATTCTCCGTTACCTTATTAAACAACTGTAGAACGAATTAGTAGGCATGGCCTGAGTCCTAAATAGGCGTTCACTACCTAAATAATACCGATCATTTTAGTGATTCTTTTTTTCCCCATGCGTAAACATGGCACCGTGGGCATAATACACCTTAAATAAGCGTTTTTAATACACTCTTCATAAGGTCCTTTGATACGCCTATAAATAAACTCGCCGATTCGCATGTAACAAGCAGACGATAACTGCTCTACGAACAGGACGTGAAAATAAAATATTAAATGCTATCCCAGCGAATCTTCGTCTGAACTTTTCTAGCACAATGCTCATAATAATATTTAAAGTAATATGGGATTTAATTAATTTTTTTTGCAATAGTCAAAAATTGGTTTTTGATCATATGTGTACCACCTTTATAATAATATATTAAATAAATAAAAACAAATTGAATGCTGTATTTTAAATTCGCAAACTTAGAAAATCGGTAAATTAAATCCTCTTCGTTAGATAATTAACTGTTTTTCCATCTCAATTAAGTTTATCGTCTGTTGGAAATGAATCTTATTCTGAAGTCGAATTTCGTCGGATGTATACCTTTAAATGCACATTATTTTTAAACTAATTCGACTTTTTCTCGCTGAGCCGTTTCATCTACAGACCTCAAGTACCTGTCTACCGAATTTCGTCGCTGTCCGAAGTTTCCATTTTCCGTTGCAGACGACACAGATGCATAGACAGCCAGACAGACACACACATATATACAGACATCTTCCTTTATTATATAAGAAGTACTTTCTACACATTTAAAAAGTTTTTGCAAATTAATTTTCACACTCGAGATTGGTAAGCTCTGTAAATGACAATTTCGTTTTCAGTTCAAATTGTCAAACGTAGATGGCGCTAGTATTGATTCCATTTCCCAGTGAAGGAGAGAAAATCTTTGAGAAAAAGAAAAGTTAATTCAATGCTTGTGGAAGATCTATCGCGTGATGAGAAAAGCGTCTTTTTTCGTATTCTAATTCATTAGACTGCAAGATGTTTCGTAAAGAAGGCGTAATGGACGAGACTGAATTTTCTTCAGTTTGAGTCATGAGCTTTTCTTTTATCTCTTTGCTTATATAAAAAATTCTCCCCTGCTAAATTGCACTTTGGGCTTTACTCATTTTATGAATAAAATTAGTTATCCGCAGATAAAAATTTAACTATTGAAAATAGCTTAAAACAGTGATTCTCAAAATTTGTACATCCCGGTCCACTTGAGCAGAGCAATAAGTTTCCGCACTCCATTTCCATATTGTACAACTTCGGGGAGGGGGGGGCAACTCCTGTCATTCGAGCATCTTCATCGTAAAGCAAATTTAGAGATGTCATATCGATTGGAAATAACGCTCTATACTAATTCTTGAGTATAACATTTCTATAAGGAGCCGTCTTCGTATTAAAACCCGCACAAACTTCTAAATTTCCAATGGTAACACTCAAGTTTGACAACATATTTCGAATCTAGAGCACATTCGATACCAAATTTCTAGGGATTTAGATTAAGTGTTTCCGAGTTATGTTTATGTTAAGTTTTGAGCTACAAATATTAATTTAGCTTCCCAGACTTTTATTCATATTAACTTTATTCATATTGACTTTTATTCATTGTAATAATAATCTTCTCCCTCTGATATTTTGCATTCCGTTGCTACTAAGTAATCTAAACACACTTACTAAATTTTTTATATATTTTTAAAATACTTTTGGTATGAATTATGAAATAATATTCGAAAAAATATGAATGAGAACCTAGACATACTTCGGTGGAAATGGATTCACAAAGGCTTTTTATATCTTTCTATATTAAAAAATAGTAACTGACGCCGCCCCCTATTAACAAATTTCTCGTTTCTCGAGATTCTTTGCCTCATACCGCAAAGACTATTGCATATAAAAATATGAAATTTGGTACACTTGTAGAAAAAGCTTTGGAGAATACGCTGAAATAAACCGTTTATATATATAATATATATATATATATATATATATATATATATATATATATATATATATATATATATATATATATATATATATATATATATATATATATATATATATATATATATATATATATATATATATATATAATGTAATTTAAAAAATATTTAATGTCAAAGTCAAAGACAAAATATTTGAGCTGCGAGTTCGCGTCCTGGATAGACTAACAATAGCAAGACCACGAATTTTTGCAGGTAGGTACCTACATGGGTGAATTTTTGCAGGACGGAGCCCCTTTCTTCTTATTTCGATGTAATTTTTGAGATATTTTACTTTTTATGCACTTCTGAAGTGAACTTTTTTTTCGTATCGGCACGTCTACCGAAGTACCGTAAAATCTGTAACATACAAAAATATGAAATTTGGTACATTTATAGAGAAATAATAGGGTAATACGATGAAATAAACCGTTTATTGATTTAAACTTTAGTTTGGCATAAAATAGCTCGCGAAGAGAACTCATGAACAAGGAATTCAGTTTTCGGATTCCCTGGGCAAAGAAATATTTGTGCTGCGAGTTCGCATCCTGGATAGGCTAACAATAGCAAGACCACGAATTTTTGCAGACAGGTACCTACATGGGTGAATTTTTACAGAACGAAGACCCTTTTTATAATTTCGATGTAGTTTTTGAGATATTTTACTTTTTATGCACTTCTGAAGTGAACTTTTCTTTTTTCGTATCGGCACGTCTAGCGATATACCGTAAAAACTATAACATACAAAAATATGAAATTTGGTACATTTATAGAAAAATAATTGGGTAACACGATGAAATAAACCGTTTATCGATTTAAACTTTAGTTTGGCAAAAAATAGCTCGCGAAGCGAGCTCATGATCAAGGAATTCAGTTTTTGGATTTCCTGGGCTAAGAAAATTCCTGCTTTTCCCTCCTGCGGAAAATAGGCGTCATTCAATAAGGGGGCGAAGCCTCTATGGGTACATCACACCTGCGGCCAGCTCCGATTAATGAGTGGCAGCAATGAAGGATGGAGTCTTGGAGTTTTACGAGCTTGAGCGAGCACATGACATGTAGGCGGTCGTGTGTGCCAACCGGCTTGAAAGAGCTCCCAAAGCGAGCTACAGGGCTGGATAATGTTAATTTACAAGGGACGGTCCCCAACAAGCGTTTACGCTTGTATACCAGTCGACACTAAAGTGCTCGCGAAGCGAACTGGAGGCGAAGTCCACCGACTCGCTAAGCGAGTCACGGGTGTTGGCGAGCAAGGGGAGAAAGCGTTAGAGATCCCATAAGAAGTCGTGTGAGCCGGTCGGACTGAAAGAGCTCACGAAGTGAGTTCCAGGAGTCAAAGTGAGTCCTAAATATTTGGAGTTGTTAACATATGGGATGAGTGTGTTATTTGTTGTAATTTGGGCTTTTTTTTTTGTAAAAAGGATGCAATTGGTTTTATTTTCGTTAATTCTTATATTCCATTTCCGAAACCAAACGGATATTATGTTAATGTGTTTTTGAAGTCTGGATCGAATAAAGGTATTTTTTGTGTTCTCAGGACAAAGGCGTTGCCACAACATGATGTAAGTGCATGGTTATGAGATTTTAATACCTGAAGGAAAAGTGTATTCAGCTCATGGAGTTTGAGATGATACTGTCCTTTTAGCTGCATGATTCAAATGAACAGGAAAGTTAATACTGAGAGGTCATTTAAAGTTTAAATATTCAGAATATGAATATCACTCCTCTAAAACCGCTGTGTCAGAATGTCAGAGCACCAGATGTAACCCCGAGAGCTGAAAAACTCGTCTATACTAATTCGATCATGCTGAATCCAAATCTGAAATCCGTGTTTCAAATTAATCTTTGGGTCTGGAGAAACAAACTATCAAAATTTGGCCTTTCTTGCTACTTTTATGTTTACCATCTCATGCCGAAGGCGTTGCACAACATAATGTAATAGCATGGTCATGAGAATTTAATGCCTGAAGAAATAAAAGGAACACTATTCAGCTTGTGAAATTAAAGATGAGACCATCTCCATGATTCAGCTGCTGAAGTTAATATTGAGAGGTTATTCCAATTCAAAAATTTAGAATATGTTTATTTAAACCATAGTGTTGGAGAAACATCTTCAAATTGACGTTGCAATTAATACAAACCTTGTTTATAGATAGATTGGATTTGGGAAAAGTAGTTATCTATAAGAAAATAAATTTTAATTTCAAAACAAATAAATAGTGTAAGTAGCAAATTGGTGGATGAGGTGTGTTCAGGAAGTGGTAACTTTTTGATGAAATGTTCATCCATTTATTCAAAAGCTAATGAGACTGAGGTAGCTATAAGTTTCTTTAAATTGAGTTAAATTGTTAAATAAGTTTCTTTAAATAAGTTTCTTTAAATTGAGTTAAATAAGTTTTTTTAAATTGAGTCCTTTTTATAAAGGAATAAATTAGATGTAGTTGGTATTGATTTTTTTGGTTGCTGTTATTAAGTTTTGAATATTTTATTATGTAGGCATTTTTCGATTTTTGAGTTACAACTTCTCTCTGTTCTATCATTGGATTTTCAAAACTATATATATATATATATATATATATATATATATATATATATATATGACTTTACTTAACTTTTTGGCCAACCTCTTTGGTCTTAATTGCCTAGCTTTACTGAATTAATTCAATTGATATTTTGGTCGTTTTATAGAAAAAAAACCACTGGTAAGTAATTTTAAATAAATCTAACCACTAATAATATTTTATTTTGAGTTTAGACCTTAGAGAGTGTGAAAGTTTAATAAGAACAGCAATCACGAAGAATTTTAATTAATGTTGTTGGTAGTCTTCCTTGGTCTATACACTTCTTTTTCATATATCAGAAATGCAAAGGCGAGTATTTCTTGACAAGTCGCATAAGAAATAATAATATTGAATGGGAGGCGTGTATGGTTCGCATGTGCCTATGGATATTAGGATTGGATGGGAGGGTAGGCCGAAATTGATAACCACCGGTTCCTGTTTTCCATGCATGGCAATGGTGTTCTGGGCGTAGCGCACAAAGGATGTTGTTAATATACGTTAATTTGGTTCATTAACATAGTTTCAGAGTTTTACATGTTTTTATCCAGAAAAGCACCGAATTTAAAATTCAACATTAAAAACATTGTGCCGTGGATTTTTTGACTCTGAAAGAAGTAAATTCATTGCATTATAAAGAGAAAGTCATGTGCTGGCCATATCAGATGTTTTTATGCTGCATACTAAAGAAGTATCATGCAGGAATTTTTCTGTCTGCAACAGTTTGAGCGACTTATTGTATGTTTCAGAAAACTTCTATATATCACCGCCTATTCCCGAACAATGTTCTAACTAGACATACCTTGTCGATTTCTTTTCCTAAACAGTAGATGGCGTTGGTAGCCTTGTTACTTGTTATGCAGATTACCCATAACCGTGTGAGGAGTTAGTTGCGTGCTACCACGAGAGTGCCTTTTCCAGCATTTTAATTAAATCGGCTGAAAGAAGTTTGGTAAAAGGGTAAAAATAACGTTGGGCGGAATTTACATCAGCTTTAAAAGGAAGCGGTGAAGAATTTGCTTTTACTCGATATATTTAGAATTTTTATTATCCAATCTGGGAGTTTTGTATCTATGTAGCAGATGCTGAATGTAAGAAATGTTCAAAAAACTCCTTTTTAATACATTTTTACCATAAACTGGTATTTATGCCTTTAAAAGACAAGGAAACGAACACCTAAAAAGAAATAAACACTGCAACTTTTACTTTCCCTTCACTATATTGTAATGTATAGGGAAAGTATTGGAATTGTGTCGAAAATCATAATTCCACTTTTTGACGGATCGACAAGTTTCGAGCACCCTTAGAACACGAAATAACTATTTTTAGCGTAATGTGTGTCTGTCTGTCTGTCTCTGCAATGTATGTATCCACTCTTCGTCAAAAACTAATTAACCAAATTTCATACAGTTTGGTAGGTAAGTCACACTTATGTGTTACTCTGGTTTTGGTACGATTCGGGAACAAAGAATTTGCCTTTTTTAGCTAAATGACCCTCAAAAATTGTATGTATTCACTTTAGTTGAAGAACTAATTGAACAAAATTGGTAAATTTTCACTTGCGGATTATCCTGGTGCTGACCAGATGCTGGTACGATTAAGTGATTCTTGATGGCGCCACTGATTATATGTTTGTTAAATTTTATTCTTATCTTTGTTAAATTTCATTCTTATCTTTGTTAAATTTCATTCTTATCTCGTGATACACTTTATAACTCCCTTTCGGCTAACCTCCTCTTACGGCCACACATTAAACTGCCGTAAGCCCTAGGGTTGACTGTGTGGTCTGGGCCTTCGACTTCGACTTTATAACTCCCAAACTTATGGTATTGATCATGACACAGAATCAAACGGAATAGATTTCTCATCAGGGGATGGACAAAGATTGAGAACCCATCTTTTAAAAAATCGTCACAATTTAAACGCGTGCGTCTATGTATGTTGTATGTATGTTAAACGCTTTCTTTAGCTAATACGTTCTCCCAAGAATTGTGGTTGGCGTTTAATGAAAGCGCAGCACTAGAGAATATAGCCATTTATTTAAATAAATTAATTTTTATTATTTGCAAGAAGCAAAAAAAAGAAGATGCTGTCATTTCGCGTGTAGTAGTCGCCAAAAGCCATTGTAAGTTTCATTATTGCAAAGTCTACAACCATTAATATCGTTGTTTCTTTGTTCAAGGAAACAATGGTAGAAAAACCTCTGATGAAAAGTGTTTAAAAATGTAATAAAAGCATTTAAAAAGCAATTAATTTTTAATGAAAAAAATCTGTTGTTGACAAAAATCTGTTGTTGACAGCATGTGACTTTTACAACATAATGCAACAATTTCTTTCACAGCGCAATAAGGACGTGCCAGATCCACAGAACAATGATTTTGGTATTGAATTAATATCCCATAAATTGAAAATATGGCACTTCTGGCAAGTCGAAACAGAAGGACTTTATCATACTGACGGACAAAATCTTCTTCAAAATGCAATGACATTATCATGATATAAATTACTACTGACGAATTTTTGGGCGTCAAAATACAAAACGGCTATACAAAAAGTAACTCCACAGAAATGGCTTTTACAGATTTGTTGCATAATATTGCATATGGAAAGTGAACATATTTGATCATTTACTATAAAAATAACCTATTTTTCCCTCCGTTCATCTATCTCTATAACGTTTAGCGAAAATTTTAGTAACGAATTTCGCGAGATAGCGCCAATTTGGCGAGTTTTTTAAATATTGTGAAATTGACAAAAATGTCGCCAAATCAATGAACATAATGTCAAATCAATGAACATAATTATGTTTGGAAAAGAGATAGCATTGTAATGATGTTCCAGTAGCGTTTGTCTGTGAAGTCCAACCGTCCCACCTGGCGACAAATTTGGCGACTTTCTAAAAATGTAGCCAAATTGATCAAAATATCGCTAAATTAACGTAAATGTCGCTAAATCGGTGAAAATCTTTTAAAATTGATAAAAGTAACACCAAATCAATGAAATTAATTGTGTTTTGAAAGGGGTTAGTCTTGTAATGATGTTTTGATAGCATCTGCCCGTCAGTCTAGCCGTCTCATTTAGCGACTTTTAAATTGTCACCAAATTGATCAAAATATCGTTAAATTAACGGAAATGTCGCCAAATTGATAAAAATCCCTCTAAAATCATTTTTATCTCACGAAACATCCTCATCCAAAAATTTTTCACTTCATTACGTTACTTCGTTTAAGAACATCATGACCATGTTTTTGTCCTTTTCATGTATTTTTTTTTTTCGAATTGCAGTTCAGTGTTTTCAGATGAAATGTAATCCAGGTTCTGCTTGTTCTTCTGGTCATTTCATGTACAGTATTACACAGGTTTTTACATTCATTGCGTGTAAAAAAATAACAAGAGGGCTGATGGGGGAGAGAAAACTTTAACTAAAAATGAAAACTAAAACGTAAAAAATAAATTTATGAGAAGAAACAGGTTTTTCAACGTTACCATTATCCAAAATTGATATTATGCAAAATTGTCGAAGGAAGATGAGGGTGTGGGCAGATTTAATCCAAAGCAAAACATTATGCACTACTTTGAATTTAAGCTTTTTGAAAATATTCAGTTTGTTTTTTATACTCGTTATGTTGATAGATCAATCATCTAATGATAATGATGATATTTTGGATATTTTGAATTCCACTAATCCTTGCATTCAGTTTTCCTATGAAATGGAAAACAATAATCTTCTTGCGTGTTTGGATGCGTTGATCATTGGCAACGATGATGAATTTCTCACTACGGTCTTTCGTAAATCTTTTGAAGTCTCTCCCCAATGACGGTTTGTCGGTGACGTCAGGTGACGTCATGGTAGTGTCAAATGAAGCAGCGCGTCACTCTGCGTCACCTAACCTTATTGGTTGAATGGGTTATTGTTATTATTTGCCAAATTTTTCAGACTCGTTTGGCTATTTTTAGATATTATTTTACAACACTTGTGCCAGTAGCGCGATGTGTTTTGATGATGTGCGTTGTCGAGGAGGAGGGGAGTATACCGCCCTGAATTTGTTTCACCCATTCGTAAAGTTACGAGCCACCACTACTCTCTACCTCCACATAAAAACACTGTCACCCGCCTAAACAGAAAATTAAGTAATTGATCTCGGAATTGCAGTAAAAGCTGTTGTTGTTAATCGTGGTTTCTGTCCCAGCATTGTTGTTCGCGATATTAAAAAAATGTTCTAAACTTTTCTCTAAACTTGCTTTTGAAAAATATTTCATGACCACTATCATTTTCCACTTTTTTTTCCAAAAATCTGTCAGAAGATTGCTAAAATCCTTAAACAATTCAAATTCAATATCGCGTTTAAAACTTCAAATGCACTCAATTTTCTAATCTTAAAAACCCTTTAGAAATTTCTAACAGTTGGGGCATTTACAGTATTTCTTCCCATTGTTATCTTTCTTATATTGGTCAAACTAAACGTGATTTAAAATTTCGTATTAATTAACATGAAAACTATGTTAAAAAACAGGAATTTAATACATCTTCAATTGCTCAGCATTGATATTATTTTGATCACCATTTTGAGTTTTCTTCAAGAAAGATCATATAAGAATGCAGATCGATCTTGATCTTGACTTCTTTGAAGCCTTCCATACATCCAGAAAAATTTCTTAATGTATGGAAGTTAATGATTTGTCCAGTACTTGTTAATGACTTTCCAGTAGTTGTATCCTGTAAATTCTTCCACTCTTTGTTTCTTTTCTTAATATTTGTGGGTCTTATGTGTCATTTTAAGTTTTTGTCTTGTTGGGTATCATGTATATACTTGTTCGGCCTTGACTCGTTTTGTCTGGATATGCCTTGTGCATTTGGGCGTACACCATTCTTGTGTATCATTTCTCGTTTATTCTGCGTTTCGGATTGGCTGGGCTGTTCTTTATTCTACTATCTGATTAGTTCTCTCAGGTCAACTCATAATCCATATCTTGGGTATATAAACCCCTAAAATTTCGTATTAATTAACATGAAAACTATGTTAAAAAACAGGAATTTAATACATCTTCAATTGCTCAGCATTGATATTATTTTGATCACCATTTTGAGTTTTCTTCAAGAAAGATCATATAAGAATGCAGATCGATCTTGATCTTGACTTCTTTGAAGCCTTCCATACATCCAGAAAAATTTCTTAATGTATGGAGTTAATGATTTGTCCAGTACTTGTTAATGACTTTCCAGTAGTTGTATCCTGTAAATTCTTCCACTCTTTGTTTCTTTTCTTAATATTTGTGGGTCTTATGTGTCATTTTAAGTTTTTGTCTTGTTGGGTATCATGTATATACTTGTTCGGCCTTGACTCGTTTTGTCTGGATATGCCTTGTGCATTTGGGCGTACACCATTCTTGTGTATCATTTCTCGTTTATTCTGCGTTTCGGATTGGCTGGGCTGTTCTTTATTCTACTATCTGATTAGTTCTCTCAGGTCAACTCATAATCCATATCTTGGGTATATAAATCCCTCTGTTTCTTTTAATTGCTCCCATTTCATCTGTTCGACTTCGGGTTTGTGAGTTCTCATGCACTGATGAAAGGGATTCAGAGTATCCTCGATGCAGCTGTAAGCTACTTATTATCTTATTTGCACTTAAATACGTTGATCAAGTTTTCCTTATCTTCTTATTATATAGAATTGCGTTAAGTTGTATCAATTCGATTCGATATAGTGTATAATAAAAATTTATTTTCTACTTTTCCATGCACTACTGCTGTGTTGGGAAGGTCACTAAAAACCCTTTTTTTTATAACGCATTGAATGAATTTGAAGTCAGCTACATGGTAAGAAGGAATTGTCTGTTTCAAAAAATACTGTTGCACATAACATCTTTTCTTATTGCTATTGAATTTGTGGCTGGGCTGAATTGCTTCACTCACTGCTACGAAAGACATCCCCGATTATACCTTCGGGCTCGAAACATTTTTTGGAACAGAATAGTAAAGGTTCCGAGTTCGAACCTAATCCCTCACTACCGGGGATCTGCGGTCCCCCACAGTTGGCGGCCCTGGATGAAAAACGAGCACGCAGTTTTCTCTCTCTCTAACGATCTCACCTCTCTCACGAGATGGTAACACTGTAGATGATGCACACTTTCTCCTTTCCTCTCCTGGTTGATTACGACTGACGTCACACCGCCTCACGATGAGATGCGACATCCCTCCTGGTTATTCCGCTCATGACTGAGTTTCAGCTTGGGGACCCGATGACGGTTTTACGGCTGGCCCCCTCCTCACTGAAATTCGACCTAGCTTCTCGTCCGTAGATATCCTATCTACGTTCTTAACAGGAAGGGGTGTGTGTAGCGGGGTTGCATTGCGTCACTCACTGCTACAAAAGACATCCCCCATTATACCTTCGGGCTCGAAGGATTCTTTTGCTTCATTGGTATAGCGGAGGATCAACATACTAAAGGTTCTGAGTTCGAACCTATCCTCCACCATCGAGAACTACGCCCCCCCACAGAAAAATTCATGAGCTATTCACAAGCACGAAACCAATCCACGGATACTGTTTCCTGCAATGAGGGCGGGATCCTAATCGAGACACTGCCCTATGTATGGATTCTGTATGCTGTTCAGTGACGTGAATTGTATTAAGTGCAGTTAATTAATACTTAAGCGCCCAAGAAACATAGGAGTAGGTAAGAAAAGCCAGTTCTGGGTCCAACTACGCCCGCGCAATAAGCGGAATGCGATGACGTCATGAGGAGGAGGAGGGAGCATGAGTCATTGAGAAGGAAGTGTTGGGAAATGAGGTGAACTTTGGACCCAATGAGGGAACATTTGCACTGATAACGTAACTTGAACTTTGAACGGGCATCTTATGAGGAGATGGACCGATGTCGTAATGAGGACCCTTGACCTTCTGACGATGAAGTCATGAGATAACCTTGAACTTTGACCCGACCGTGAACCCATAACAAAAACGATATGAACAGCTACCTTTTCCCTTGGCGATCTGTGACGTACTGATAATATTTATCAGTTGTGACGCATTTAAAGTAAATTTTCGGAGGTACCGCCCCCCTAGCGGAAGTTTGGGCGGGATATGAAGATTTGGAGGGCGCCATCTATCGGGCGTTTTTAAAGTTTTGAATTTAAAAGGATAAGATTCATTGGGTACGGCAGTGGCTCGAACCCGTAATCAATTGATTGCTAGCTTGATGGACGAAGCCATTCAGACAAGGTGTCTTGTTGGATATGTAACAAATGAAGGCTATCTTTTCTGCGAATTTGAATGGTGGATGTTTTCGGTGGAATGGATGGTGGATTGATATGAGTATGAAAGAGTTTTACGAAAATAATCAGTATTTTGTAAAAATGATGTTTAATTTTAGCGAATGATTCGCGAAATATGGGACATGTTACAGGGGGTCTAAAACTTAATTATTTTAGTATGGTATTGAGTGAATGTTAGGCAAACTAGGGGCAACGGTTTAAACGAGGATCGTTAATATTTTTCTTAATTTTGAGCGATATTTTAATTTTAAAGTGTATTTTTAAAAAGTTTTAATTAAAATGTAATGAATCAGTTGCATTTAGTAAACGACTTAATAGATGTTTGGGAATAGAAAATATAAGATTTCATTCTGTTAATTATTTTTAATGAAGCAGTTAATCTTTTTAAATTAAAAATTAATTTAATAATCTGCATAACAAAAAAGAATTATGAAATAAACCAGAACGAGTCTTTTCAAAGCTTTAACAACTAGATATACCATGGCGTCTCTAAAATGTAATTATTTTATTGAAATGCACGATATTTTTTGAATGAATGGGAAATTAAAGGAACGTTTTTAATGTTACAAGGGGTCTAAGACCCTACAATTTTGGGAACCATGGAGTATGCTTTGAACGTTATAGATTATTATTTTTAATTGTATTCATTAAAATGTAATGAAGCATTTACATTTAGTAAACGGCAATGTATGGAGCACAGAACGTACAAGACTCCATTTTGTTCATTGTTTTTTAATATAGCAGTTAATTTTTTTAACTTAAAATTTAATTAAATGATTCTAGTAACAAAAATTATTCAATAAACCAGAGCGAGTCTTTAAAAAGCTATCGTAACTTGCCATTGGATATGCCATGGACGCTCTAAAATTTCATTATTTTATTGAAATGTACGATATTTTTTGAACAAATGGGAAATTAAAGGTACGTTTTTAATATTACAAGGAGTCTAAGATCCTACAATTTTATTATTGTAGTGAATTGTATAGTATTGTGCGATTGTCGGAAGCGTAGAAAATACAAGACTCTATTGAGTTAAGTTAATTTTTTTTTAAGTAATTTATCCTATTAACAAGAATTATGAAATAAACAAGAATATATTTTTTTAAACTTACCGCAACTTGCTATTTTAAGGCGAATTCTACAATTTTAGGATTCAGTGTATTGTACGATATCTACTTTTTTGAAAAAACATTAAAGATGTGTTTGATATCTCATTGCATGCAAATAGAAATATTATGGTTGCAGATACATTATAGAAACCTCAGGTTTTTTAATGAATATATACGCATTACAAAAATGTGAGGATTTTATTTTGAAAAATCTGCTCTAAGAGAATATGTATTTACATATGCATAAGAATGCATATGCTGTGTAAATTCTTAATGTTTAACCTAAACTATTTCTTTCTTCCCAAAACTTATACGTGATTTTAATGACAAATCCTGCTTATCGCTTTCAAATTCTTCAGTTTATCACCCTGACATCCTTATCATACGATTTAAATTGAGAAAAAGGGATTCATACACGTTGGATGCTGTTATAATCTTAGAAGACATTGTTTTGTTTCACTTAATTATCACTATTTCACAACATAGATTTAATTACATGTTATGAAAAAAAATTAGTGTCTTGTAAATGAAAAAATTAAGAAACTATATTTAAACCACCTAAATTCATAGAAATACACCATATGATCTTCTCAAGAACTCGTTTTAAAATCATGAATACCGCTAAACGTGTAAATAATTAAGGTTTATTGGTTTCAATAAATGTTTTTTTTTCTTATGCCTAGGAATAGGAGCATTCTTAGGGAACTAGTGTATTTTTCTAAGACTCTAAAATCATAATATTTTAATGAAATTTACCACATTGTACAATATACCTGTACTTAACGAATTTTCGGGAAACTATTCTATATTTAAATGAAATTTACCAAATTGCACGATACTTCCAAGGGAAAAAATACTAAGTAAATTTCTAAAACTCCAAAATTTCATTATTTTAGTGAATTGTTTGAATTTCAAATTTTTATCAAATTGCAATTCATTTTTTGCAATTCATTTTTCATTGCAAATTCATTTTTTTATCAAATTGCACAATACTTAGTAGATAATTGGCGATAAGAGACTCGTTTTTAATGTTACAGGGCTTCTATGATCCTCAAATCGGTGTATTAAAAAAAATCACGAATTTTAGGAGAATAGAATGTCACTTAGCGATTATTTTTAAGGATATGTGACTGTTAACATTGAATTTAAATTAAAGAGTGACCCTCTGATAGGAGCGCAGTTTGATATCTCATTGCGACGGGGTATCGTTGATATACAACAAATCGCACGACACTAGTACATAATTGATGAATTAGAGGTATGGTTTTACTGTTACAGCGGATCTAAGGCAGATTTTCTTTTAGAATTATGATATTTGAATTAAATTAACCAAACTGCGTAATACTTAGCGAATATTTTGAATAACTATGTTTATATTTTTTTAATGTTACAGGAAGTATAAGACCCTAAAATTTCATTATTTTAGTGAAATGTCGGGTATTTAATAGATGACTGCCAAATCAGAGACTCGTTTTTATTGTTACAGTGAGTCTAAGACCCATAAATCGGTATATTTTAAAACTGTCAGGAATTTTAGGGAAATAGAATGACACTTTGTGATTTTTTATGGATATGTGATTGTTAACATTGAATTTAAATGAAAGAGTGGCTCTCTGGGGGGGGGGGGGAGTGCACTACATTCTAATAACATTAAAATACGAAATATACACACAATTACCACTTTAAAAGAAACGTGTAATGAGTTTTGGTATCACATTCGGAGACATTGTTCACATACAAAGAGGAATGTCGTGATTTTATGGCTGTAAATGTTTCATAAAACCATTCACTTCTTAACGAACATAGGCTGGCCACTAATGCATCGAATTTTTTTTAATGTTGAAAGACTTATAGAATTTTTATCGTTATACTTAAATGAAGTTATGGGAAATGCTAACCATCGTACAGAGGGAAGGATGAGCATATTTGAATGTGTATATTTTAATAAAGTATGGGAAATAACAGGACGAAACTGAGATCTACGACTAAATGTTCCCCTTCTTACAGAATGAATCCCAATTTTGTACATTGTTAGGAAATAGAGTCGAATTTTCAGCTATTTTTAAGAGTTTGAAATCTCATATTATTTATGAATCTCTTTTTAGAGAATGGAACATAACTTAGCATTTATTTTTAAGGAATATACGTATATAATGTTAAAATTTTAACATCGAACATAAATTTTATGAATTGAGCTCTGTAAAGTGTAAATATTTTTCATTACCAAACTCGCACTGTAGACATTTGATATGATACGAATAATTTATATATATATATATATATATTAAAAAGCGAGATTACTAAATCCAATACATTTGAATGCATATATAGATAACTCACAAGCACACAGCATTTTTAAGTAGCACAAGTTAAAAATGAGTCGATAAAGGAAATAAGGATTTCAGTTTAAAAGACAGAAAACATTTAAGGAATCTATTCTTCACAAAATACACATTGACCATTATTTGTTACACATTCAATGAAATAACTTAAAATAATTTTCTTGCCGCACATTCATAGTTCTCTGATTTGAAAGACTTGAAATATTTCGATCACACCAGTAAAAAACTCCTCCCCCACGCAGCAAAACTTTTTTGCTATTGTATTAATGCCAAAATTTAGAAGTTCTTGTTCACGCACACTGTACATTTCTAATGAAGTACTGTGGAGACAGTCATAGCAATTTTGATCTTTTATTTGGGCAACACAACCGACATGTTTAAAGCGTTTTCTTAAATAACACATTACACTGTCATGAATATAAGGGATTAGATGATCGAATGCAAATTTCCTGTCACAGATGGCTGACTGTAGAAGGGTTATACTGTCTTTTACTTTTAATATTTGAGTAGGAAGATAGTCTTATACTTTCTCGAAGTTTATTACTAATGTTATGGACACAATTTTTTAAACATGTTATTTGATTTTTATCTAAGACAATATGACACTGCGTTAGGCAAAATTTTGAATCATATATGTGAATTATTTTCTGTAAATGAAGTTTACAATTGGCATTGAAACACAACAACTCATTGCGACTGTCGAAAGAGGTATCTGCATATAGAGCATTGAACGACCACAATTTCTGAGAAAATTCACTCCAAGTAGCAGGTGACAATGTAACTCCTTCACGAGTAGACAATAGTTCATTTTCTTCATTAGGGAGATATTTCCATATATGCACTTTCAGTTTCCCATGCGAAGTTTCAGATATGCATGCACACCAGAATTTAAATCCCACCGACGAAATGTATTTTGCACTGAATCTGAAGAAGTGGATTCAGTCGAAATAGATTCTGTAGTGGAGGATAAAACTCCACTGTTTGCTGGAGCACAAGAAGGCAGATTATAAGTTGAGTTTCCCACCTCGGTGAGGACTTGTGAATTGACAGTGGTATGTGTTTCTGCTGGGACTATGGAAGACAAAAGTTAGATGTCTAACCAATCCACGGCAAACTTTGGTGAAGGGGAATTTAACACATTTGAGACAACATCCATGGATTTTATCTCATCTAGGGCAGGAACTGACAAGTCCACAGTATTTACACTATAAATTAGCTGTTCGAGTGATGGCATACTTTGAGTTTTAGACATTAATTGTAGATAGTAGCATCCAAGTATCACATTTGCCGTATACGATTTATTTCTAAAACACTAAGATCTTAAAACACTATAAATTCGCCACAGCTAAGTTATTTTAGTACTGTAATTAGTGTGTAGATCGTTCATTTCTAGTTTGGATGGCTGCTGTTGAAGACCTCATTCTGTAAGTTATTTTTCATGGTTTTACTCTCTATTTTTGTGTATTCCGCGCCACATGCGGAAGATATCCTCTAAAGTTATAAAAATATACAAAATTTTCCTAAGTATTTAATGTTGCTGTGATTAAAAATTATGAACTTTAACTAACAAGGCAAGGCTTTGCAATAGTTCTCACGTATTGCAATCTTTCATGTCCTATCTTGTAAAGGACCATGAATAATGATAAAACGCCACGACTTTCATCTGCTAAGTGATAGGGGTCGCCACAATAACAATCTGAAGTTGTCATGCAAACGTGCTCTACTGACGTGTATTATTAACATTTTAGTGTGAAAATATTATCTTTATCAATTATTATTATTATTTTGAAATAAAATGGACAATAATGGTAAGTAGTAAATGATAAATTTATTACTAATATAATTTATATCTTATTAATTAGCTAAACAACTGCCAAGACATGGTCGTGAAGGTTGATCAAACACAACAAAAACAAAGGCAGAAATTTTTGGAAACCAAAATTGAACTATTCAACAACACTATTGACTGTATTACAAATTAAAGTCAATGCAAATGAAATTTGTAAAATAATGAATGAGTTAAATTATTTGTAAGTTTGAAATTATGAATGGGACTGATTAAATATATGATCAATACAAATGAAAACGTTACAATGTGCACATTTAACAAATGCATAATCATTGAAATTTACAATGAAACAAGTTGCTGAACCAATATTAAATACAGTTGCCATTACCTTGTTAAATTTTGTAATGTATTTTTCAACAGAATATCCTGCTTTTTTCCAAGAATATATTACCATATCTTGATATATATCAGCGCCAAGTTAATTGTACACAAATGAATGCATTTTTAAAATAAATAATCTGTCATTTAACTTTCTGTTCGCCTCTTCATCGATGTTGGTTCAAAATTCATCGATGTCTTCAATATGTACCCCTTAAATGCATGCAGCTCGAATTTTTATGTAGTCTTCGATACGTTTTACATGTTAGAAATAAATGATCTCTCATCGCTACGAAAGACTGACAAACGCAAAAACACTGACTCTCGCCTTTCCGCAGAAGAGGAATGTGTTTACTTCGAGAAATCTGCGCGCGCATCAAAGAGACTATACCGGTACACTTACGAACTGAAGTTCTGTTCTGTGTTGTCGATGCTTCGTTTGATGTCGCAGCAAAATGCTTGTTTCTTTGTTTTCCTATGTAATTTTTAAATGCAGAATCTAATTAAATAATATGTTTTTTCTTCCAATAAAGAGAAATTGTTCCTGATATAAAGATGGCAAACAAACACACTAAAACTGATATTTTTTAAGACTTTAGGAGGGAAGAAGTAAAATTGCCCTACGCCCTTCAAACAGAAAGGTAAGCATTTTACCTATTATAATTATGCTGTGGATAAAGTAAAATGATATTATAACATTATTTCTCATTGGTGAGTCAGAGCGCCATTACCTCTGCACAACTGAGCTACTATATTTTTATCAGATTATGAGACTGAAGTTGTTGCCTGTCTCGCTAGAGAAATTGGTACTAACAAAATAAAATAGCAGCATTTTTCATGAACAATAAAATATTTGAAAAAGGGCATAAAAATAAGTAACCGAAAAGAAAATTGATATACAAATATATCACAATTATTTTTTCGTTCCCCATTGACTTCGAAAAAAAAAACTTCCAAACCGAAAGTGATTTCTTTTCGGAATAAGATTAAAAGGAAATATCGCACTGCAAATAAACAAAAAAAAAAAGGGAAAATATTTCTCAAGGAAACTAAAAAAAAAATATAATGGCATCTATCAAGGAAAGTCACTTGATCGAAAAATTAAACCAGGGCAACTATTCCAATTGGAAGTTTAAAATGGAAATGACATTGTTGAATAAAGAATTATCAGAAACGATAACAGAAGCGGCTCCGGACCCAATTACCGACGAATGGCAGAAAAAAGATAGAAAAGCCAGAGCGCTCATAAATTTATGTATAGAGGATTCCCAAATCGTTCACGTCAAAAATCTCACCACGGCGCGCGATACTTGGAATGCGCTTCGCGCAATACACGAAAGAGCTAATTTATCCAGCAAACTATACCTTTTACGAAAGTTGTACAGTATAAAATTAGATGAAAGAGGAAACATGCAGCAACATATAACCAAAATTCTGGAGACAGTGGATAAACTTAAAGCAATCGGGGAGGAGATTAATAATTCGCATATATCAGCACTATTTCTGTGTTCGCTACCCCCCAGTTACGAAACGCTGATAACGGCGTTGGAAGCGCGACCAGAGGATGAACTGACGCCGGAATTCATTAGCAGCAAACTGATTGATGAATATAATAGACGTAGGGATCACCAAGAAATGCCGCAAAACATGGCAAAGGCTTTTCACGCGAATAAAAAATTCTCTAACACCTATGGCTACAAAATGGATAACAAATACTGCTCACATTGCAAAATGAAGAACCACAACAAATCTGAATGTTGGCGTCTAAAGAATAAGACCAATGAGCCCGGCAGATATAAAGATTATAAAAATAAATTCAGACACAACTCATCACAGTTAGTGTATGAGGGAAACGACAGACCGGCCGCGAAGTCACGAACACAAGAAAGATATTCAGACACTGTAGATAAAGTAGGATCGAAATTTAGAGACTTAGCGCTCATAACTAATCAAACTGAAGAAGACAGCTGGATCGTTGATAGTGGTTCCTCATCCCACATAACAAATAATGAGAATTTATTCACTAAAATAAATAATGAAAACAAATCGGAAGTTATCGTTGCTAACGGTAAAGCCTTAACCGCCTATGGGTCAGGCGAAGTAAAAATAAAAAGTCGAGCCTCGGATGGAGAGATAAGACAAGTAACGCTACAGGAAGTACTATTTGTGCCAGAACTGAAAGCTAATTTATTTTCCGTACGAAAAGCAACACAGCGTGGATGCAAAGTAACTTTTACTAAAGACAACTGTCAGTTAACTTACAATGATGAAATATTCATAGAAGGAAAAATAAAAAATAACCTATATGAGCTAGACCTGCTCACACCACAAAACAAAAATGTTACATATATGGTAAATAACTGTAACAACCCCAATTGTGTTACATTATGGCACAGAAAAATGGGTCACAAAAACTTCGGCTCTATAAAGGAAATTAAATCGAAACAGTTAGCCGAAGGCATAAACATCAACGAATGTAAACATGAACTAAATTGCGAAACTTGTATAAAATCAAAACTCACCGACATGCCATACCCCAAATCTACTCAAAACAGGGGGACTCATATTCTACAACTTGTGCACAGCGACGTATGCGGACCAATGCAAACTCCCACTATAGGAGGAAAATCATACGTGCTAACATTTATCGATGATTTCTCCAGGTACACAATGACCTATCTCTTATCAAAAAAGAGTGAAGTTTTGTGTAAACTGAAGGAATACATCGCTTTTACGACAAACAAATTCGGAAAAAAACCAGAAATACTGAGAAGCGATAATGGCGGCGAATACGTCAGTAAAGAATACGAGGAATATCTAAGTGACAACGGCATACATCACCAGTTGACCGTGCCACACTGTCCATCCCAAAATGGCGTAGCGGAAAGAAAAAACAGGTCACTAATCGAGATGACACGAGCTATGTTGTCAGAAGCAAATTTAGGCAAAAAATTCTGGGGAGAGGCTATAAACACTGCCAATTACCTACAAAATAGACTTCCCACAAAGGCCAATACAAAAACACCCTACGAAATGTGGACTGGTATGAAACCAAATCTTCGTCATTTAAGAGTCTTTGGCTGTAAAGCATATTCCTACATCCATAAAAGCAAACGAGGAAAATTAGATGAAAAAGCCCAAGAAGGGATTTTTGTCGGATACGACGACAGATCAAAAGCTTACAGAATATATACAGAAGGAAAAAACATAACACTTGCTAGAACGGTTAAATTCCTCGAAAAATCAATGCAAATTTCAGAATTAAGCTCAATGGAATTATTCGAAGGAACAGATAGTGAAGTCGAAAAAACTAATGCTCAAACAGATAAAAAACCCGAAGAGAGCGAGATTGAGTTTGAGGCACCGTCAGATGATGAACAAATAAATTATGATAACATAACCGCTAGTCAACCTCGCAGATCCGAGAGATCGAACAAGGGAGTACCTCCCGATCGACTCATCTACTTAGCGCAACAAGCTAACACCGTCGAACCCAGAGACTATAATGAGGTACTAAAAATTAAGAGCCCACAAGAGAAACAAAATTGGCTAGACGCAATGGAAGAAGAAATGCAATCTTTGCAAGAAAATAACACATTCACATTAATGGACCCCCCGCATGGAAGAAAAATTGTAGGTTCAAAATGGACATATAAAATTAAACACGACTCTCAGGGGAAAATAGCTAAATACAAAGCTAGACTGGTAGCAAAAGGATTTTCACAAAAATACGGTGAAGATTATTACGAAACTTTCGCACCAGTGGTCTCACACAGCACAATTAGAGCATTCCTGGCAGGAGCAGCATATAGAAAATATAACGTACAACACATTGATATCAAAACCGCTTTCTTACACGGGGATTTAGACGAAACAGTTTACATACAACAGCCAGATGGCTACATCTCCCCGGGTAACGAAAACAAAGTATGGAAATTAAATAAAGCTATATATGGGTTGAAACAGGCCGCAAGAGCCTGGCATCTAAAAATAGGTGACTCTCTAAAACAACTAAAATTCGTGCAGAGTACTACTGATCCATGTCTATTCAAAAAGGGAAAAGGAAGAGAAACTATCTATATAATCGTATATGTGGATGATATTCTAATATCAGGATCAGAAGAACAAATTGACAAAACAACGAAAGAACTGGGCAGACAATATGAATTAAAAAATTTGGGTGAAGTTAATTATTACCTGGGAATTAGCATAAGAAAAAACCATGATGGAGATTATCTATTAAATCAAAAAAATAAGATTGAAGAAATTGTAAATACATTTAATTTGCAAGATTCAAAACCCTATAGTACACCAATGGAAACTGGATATTTGAGAAATGAAACAGAAGAAAACCTGCTTCCTAATAACATTAAATATCGCCAAGCTATTGGAGCTCTTCTATATATTGCCACGGTCACAAGACTAGACATCACAGCCGCAATAAACATTTTAAGTCGGAGAAGTGAGAAACCACGTCAAATGGATTGGAACGCAGTAAAGCGTCTAATAAGTTATCTAAATCATACAAAGGATCTAAATTTGGTAATAAAATCAACGACAAAACCAATTCTTACAACATACGCTGATGCTGACTGGGCAAGCGATAAAACGGATCGGAAATCCACGAGTGGTAATCTTTTCTTAATTGATGATTCTCCTATACACTGGTTAAGCAAAAAACAATCATGTGTTGCACTTTCCTCAGCAGAGGCGGAATATATATCCGCTGCTAACGCAGTTCAAGAAGTACTGTGGTTAATCAACCTACTCAAAGATCTCGATATGCTTCAACAGCTCCCGATTACTATTTTCGAAGATAACCAGTCATGTATAAAAATGATTGAATCACCGCAGTACATGTCAAGAACCAAGCATATTGACATCAGATTCCACGCCATAAGAGATTTTCAGGAATCGGGTGTAATCCAGTTGAGTTATCTTCCAACTAAGCTAATGACAGCGGGCATGATGACAAAACCACTGCCAAAGCCTGAATTTCTGAAGCACAGATCCAAACTGCTACAGCCGTGATATGCAGCTCCAGAGATCAAGGGGGACTGTTAGAAATAAATGATCTCTCATCGCTACGAAAGACTGACAAACGCAAAAACACTGACTCTCGCCTTTCCGCAGAAGAGGAATGTGTTTACTTCGAGAAATCTGCGCGCGCATCAAAGAGACTATACCGGTACACTTACGAACTGAAGTTCTGTTCTGTGTTGTCGATTCTTCGTTTGATGTCGCAGCAAAATGCTTGTTTCTTTGTTTTCCTATGTAATTTTTAAATGCAGAATCTAATTAAATAATATGTTTTTTCTTCCAATAAAGAGAAATTGTTCCTGATATCAAGATGGCAAACAAACACACTAAAACTGATATTTTTTAAGACTTTAGGAGGGAAGAAGTAAAATTGCCCTACGCCCTTCAAACAGAAAGGTAAGCATTTTACCTATTATAATTATGCTGTGGATAAAGTAAAATGATATTATAACATTATTTCTCATTTGTGAGTCAGAGCGCCATTACCTCTGCACAACTGAGCTACTATATTTTTATCATTACAAATGCCTTATAAGGATTGAAGAAGTAACAGTCTAACGGCTGTGCATATTTTGTTGCTTTTTCAGGTATTATTTAATAATAATAATAACTGAAAAGGATAATATTTTGACGCTAAAATGTAAATAATGCACGTCAGTAGAGCACGTTTGCATGACAACTTCAGATTGATATTTTGGCGCCCCCTATCACTTAGCAGATGAAAGCCGTGGCTTTACAAGATAGGACATGAAAGATTGCAATCCGAAAGAACTATTGCAAAGCCTTCCCTTGTAAGTTTGATACATATTTTCACTTTATGATTTCAAAGATGAATAAAATAATGTAGAAATTCTCACATGTGGATAAAAATTGCGTTTAGTACAATCCAATGTTGTACAGTTGAAAATTCATTGAATAATTTATTGAAAATTACAGGCTCTAATCACTTTATATCTTATGTAATCTGTTTGCACACGACACTCGATTTAGGTCCCGTGATTATACTTATGCCCTGAACCGATAAGGCATTAATTACAACCTTGACTGTTGCGTGGATAGGTTTGGTTCATTCATAGCTGTGACAAATTTATAGTGTTTTAGGATCTTAGTGTTTCATAAATAAATCTTATACTGCAAATGTGATACTTGGATGTTACTATCTACAAATAATGTCTGAAATTCAAAGTATGCCATCACTCAAACAGCTAATTTCTAGTGGAAATACTGTGAACTTGTCAGTTCCTGCTCTAGATGAGACAAAATCCACGGATGTTGTCTCAGATGTGTTAAATTCCCCCTCACCAAAGTTTGAGGTGGATTGATTAGACACCAATCTTATGTCTTCCATAGCCCCAGCAAAAACACATACACTGCCAATTAACAAGTCCTCACCGAGGTGGGAAACTCAACACAAAATCTGCTTTCCTGTGCTCTAGCACACAGCTGAGTTTTAGCCTCCACTACAGAATCTGTTTCAACTAGGAAGCTGAATGGGAAGCTGGAAGTGCATATATGGAAATATCTCCCTAAGGAAGAAAATGAACTAATGTCTACATGTCAAGGCGTTACATTGTCACCTGCTACTTGGAGTGAATTTTTTCAAAAATTGTGGTTGTCCAATACTCTATATGTAGATACCTCTTTCGTCAGTCGCAATGAGTTGTTCTGTTTCAATGTCAATGGTAAACTTTATTTATAGAAAATAATTCAATTATATGATTCAAAATGTTGCCTAACGCAGTGTCTTAGATAAAAATCAAATAACATGTTAAAAAAATTGTGTTCATAACATTAGTAATAAACTTCGAGAATGTATATTCATAGACTGGCTCCCTACTTAAATATTAAAAATAAAAGACAGTGTAACCTTTCTACCATCAGCTATCTGTGACAGAAAATTTGTATTCGATCATCTAATCTCTTGTATTCATAACAGTGTGATGCAAGAAATATTTTTAAAAGTGTCGGTTGTGTTGCCCAAATTGAAGATCAAAGTTACCATGGATGTCTTCACAGTACTCCATTAGACATATACAACAGTGCGCGTGAACAAGTACAGCTAAATTTTGACATTAATACCATAGCATAGAAAGTTTTGCTGCGTGGGGAAGGAGTCTTTTACTAGTGTGATAGAAATATTTTAAAGTCTTTCAAATCAGAGGACTATGAATGTGCGATAAGAAAATTATTTGAAGTTATTTCATTAAATGTGTGGTTGATGTGTATTTTATGAAGAATAGATTTATTAAACGTTTTCCATCTTTCAAACTGAACTCGTTATTTTATTTATCGACTCATTTTTAACTTATAAATTATTCGAATCATATCAAATGTCTACAGTGCGAGTTTAGTAATGAAAAATATTTACACTTTACAGAGTTCAATTCATAAAATTTATGTTCCATGTTAAAATTTTGAAATTATATACGCATATTCATTAAAAATAAATGCTAAGTTATATTCCATTCTCTAAAATGTATGAAAATTCATAAATAATATGAAGTTTGAAAATGAAGTTTGATATGAAGAATCGCTGAAAATTCGACTCTAGTTTCCTCAAAATGTACAAATTTGGGATTCGTTCTGTAAGAAGGAGAAAATTTTGTCGTAGATCTCAGTTTCGTCCTGTCATTTTCCACACTTTGTTAAAATATACACAATCAAACGTTCACATTAAAATATTCACATACATCATCCTTCCTTCTCTACGATGGTTAGCATTTTCAATACATCCATTGAAGTCCAATGATAAAAATTCCATAATTCTTTCCCCATTAAAAGAAAATTAGATGCATTGGTGGTCTGCGTATGTTCGTTAAAAATTGAATGGTTTTATGAAACACTTACAGCCATAAAATCACGACATTCCTATTTGAATGTGAACAATGTCTCGCAGTGAGATATCAAAACTCATTACACGTTTCTTTTAAAGTGGTAATTGTGTATATTTCGTATTTTAATGTTATTAGAATGTAGTGCACTTCCCCCCAAAGAGCCACTCTTTCATTTAAATTCAATGTTAACAATCACATATCCACGAAATAATCACTAAGTGTCATTATATTTCCCTAAAATTCGTGACAGTTTTGAAATATACCGATTTAAATGTATTAGAATCCCTGTAACATTAAAAACGAGTCTCTTATTTCGCAATCATCCAGTTAATAGACAACAATTCACTAAAATAATGAAATTTTAGAGTCTTAGTCCTCCTGTAACAAAATATAAAATACTCATAGTTATTCAAAAGATTCGCTAAGTATTACGCAATTTGGTAAATTCCATTCAAATATCATAATTTTAAAAGAAAAATGTGTCTTAGATCCGTTGTAACAGTAAAACCATACCTCTAATTCATTAACTATGTACTAGGTGTCTTGCAATTTGTTGGATGTCAACGATACCCCGCCGCAATGAGATATCAAACTGCGCTCCTACCAGAGGGTCACTTTTTAAATTAATATCAATGTTAACAATCACATATCCTTAAAAATAATCGCTAAGTGACATTCTATTCTCCTAAAATTCTTAATTTTTTTAATATACCCATTTGAGGGTCATAGTCTCCTTGTAACATTAAAAATGAGTCTCTTATTCACCAATCATCTACTTAGTATTCTGCAATTTGGTAAATTTTATTCAATTATCCTAATTTTAAATGATAGAGGGGCTAAGGGCTCATATAACATTAGAAACGCATCCCTAGTTCCCTAAATATTTGCTAAGAACCAAACAATTCACTAAAATAATTAAATTTTAGGATATTAAATTCGTTGGAATATCGAACACGCACCCCTAAGAACTTCAACAAACATTCGCTAAATATCAAGCAATTCATTAAAAATAATGAAATTTCATGAAATACCATGAAATACCATACTGAAATAATTTTAAACCCTTGTAACATACCCCATAGTTCGCGAATCATTCCCTAAAATTTAACATCATTTTTACAAAATACAGATTATTTTCATACAACTCTTTCATATTCATATCAATCCACCATCCATTCCACCGAAAACATCCACCATTCAAATTCGCAGAAAATATATTTTTCATGTGTTACACATCCAACAAGACATCTTGGCCGAATGGCTTCGCCCATGAAGTCGAATGGCTTCGCCCAGTCAACTGATTGCTGGGCCTCTGCTGTACCTAGTGAATCTTATCCCTTTAAATTCAAAACTTTAAAAAACGCCGCATAGATGGCGCCCTCTAAATCGTCATTATCCGCCCAAACTTCCGCTAAAAGACGGTGCCAAGTTCACTTCATTTGCACCAAGTTCACCTCATTTTGTCGAAAGTTCACCTCATTACCCAACGCTTCCTCCTCTATGAGTTACACGCCTTCCTCCTCCTCCTCATGACGTCATCTCATTGCGCTTATTGCGCGGGCGCAATTTTACCCAAAACCGACTTTTCTTTCCTACTCATAGGGACACAGACCGATCCGGAATAAGTGTGGCTCTCAGAACAGGACACAAATTTTATTAAAAAGTAAAAGTATTTTATTGTTACTATAACAAATATACGTATTAAATTATTTGTGACTAAATAAATTGATTTTTTGTTAAATACGCAAATAATTTTACGCAAAATATAAATTACCTGTTAAATATAAATAAAAATATTTCTCAATGTTAAATAAACGCGGGGGCCTCTTAAGCGCAGAGCGAGAGTCAGAACGAGACCCAACGCGTACGTTTAACTTGGATTTCAGATAGAAATTGCCTTCATTTCATAGCGAGAAATAACATACGAAGTGTAAATTGCTTAACGTTCTAACATTTTTAATATAAGCTGTGAGGGGCGGGATAACCCAGTGGTTAAAGCACGGGGGTTGTACTCTGAAGACACGAGTTCGATTCTCTGATCAATTTATTTACGTGTTATGCGAAGTACGGAAAAATCTGTAGGTCTGAACGAGAGGTTGATGGCAGGGGAATGAGGTTACGGTCCCCATTGGGTTAAGGACTAAATTGGGTGGCACTGTCCCGGCCATCCAAAATGATACCTTACACTTTCGGGTAGGTCGGACGATTTGGATTGAGAGAAAGAAAGTTGAAGTAGTGAATAGCGCCTCAACGTATTTTAACACATTTGAATATAAATTTTTTTCAATTATCTATGGCTGACAAAACTGGAAGCAAACTAGTGGGACTTCAGAAAGATGAGAAGCAAAAGGAAAAGTTGAGAAATAAAAGAAAATACTCAAAATTCGATTTTATTTTTCATTTTCGAAAGTGAAATCCAGAAATAAAATAATTTTCTTAAATGTTTCTGTTTTAGGGAGCCAACATTTTAGTTTTTATGGGCTTCCCAAGCACCTCAAAATAAAAGCATTTTTTAAATGCTTTTATTAACTAATGCTTTTATTTTGAGGGGCCAAAACTAAAATTTTGAGGAAGCCTTTGCAAAGTACTTATCCGATAGAAAGGCTATTGAAAAAGTTCTTTTATCTAGTTAAACATCTAAATGAAACCTATTTCCATTTTACCTAACGATCAGAATTCGACGAAAAAATCACGACACTTAAAATATTAACCATTTTATTCACATCTATCTTGCTGGAACTCAAACATATATGACATCACAAACAACTCTAATTCACTATTTGCACAACTAACCATACAAGATTTTACCTGGGACATTGCTAATCTAATTCGAACCTAACTCATTACTGAATTTCACAGACTATAAAACTAATTGATGCGATAACTTACTACATGACGACGATGAACATTTCTGATATCCACAGCACACGGTAATTTCGTAGCATGGATTTCCTTAGCCAAATATGCCAAACCCTCTTTTTGAAACTCAAAGTTCACTGTTAAATAGATCTGGCCAACCAGGAGAGTTGGTTTCTTCTACACTGAACTTCAAAGATTTGCATAAACAGCCACCTCACCTTTTACATATTTTTCTTCGTGGACTATAATTGTATCCCGCTGATACTACTACTTCTCACTTTTCGCTGGACAAATCTTACAAGAACCAAAGAGAAAAATGGTGTTTTTCATCGAATGTATTCTACGTTCAAAACTCATCCTTATAAAGTATTTTTCTCCATGGGAACCTGTTTCCCAAATTATGCCCTTTTGACTTATATGTTTTGACACCTGTTCATTTTAAATTTCCCAATGCCCGAGATAAAACAAATTTACGACCAGACATGCATTTGGGAAACAAAAGAAAGCCATTTAAAGGCCCATTTCATCCTATGTAAGAAAATGTAAATAATTCAAATTAAATTGCAGCGCTTCAGAATCGATGTTTAAACACTGAACGTCGTTTTAATTAGAAAAGCCTTTGTTTGCGAGATAGTTGTTGACTGATGAAAGCTTTAAACATTGCAAATCACTGAGAACGCCATACACAACTAAAAGCCATTCTGTTTGTAGATACTGTTAGTTAAATTTTCTTTTGTGAGTTGTGTAAATCTGGTTAAATATTCTATTAACATGGAATGTATAATCAAAAGCAAACAAAGGTGCTAAATTCTGTACGTACGAATCATAATGAAGGTATTCATTAATTTGTACTTATTTATTTTAGCATTTCTGTATAAAAGTAATATTAAAAAGTAAAAATTTATGAGTGTGAAAATTTATTCAGAATTATATCGTAGTGTGTTTTTCACGATAAAAGTTGAAAGTTTTAGCGTATCGTTTATTTTTATTATTATAGATCATCTCCAGTTATTTAGCTTTCTGAAAATTATACATACATTGTGAAATTTTACTTTCTGTACTTCCATGAGATGGCAGCAGCACAAACGAACCATTTGAATTACTATAATTATCTCTCTGATGTCGACACACCGTAAGTCATCGCCCTTTGAGATTATGAACCCCTTTATGACTGCTCCTTCCATTCAACTTCTGTCCATGACATGGCAGTTGAAAGACATTTTTCATCGACTACGTTTTTTCATCGACTTTTGGTAACACAAATTCTGTTGTATATATCATCACGGCCGTATGATCGTTCCTTCTTTTCAATCATAGCTCGCACGCCTTATCTGCAACCCAGCAAGAGCTTCCTTCGGTTTCAACGAAACTCCCTGAGAAGGGGAGTACTGTAGCAAATGATAACAAGGCAGTATTATGTACATGCCTTGAACCGGTGACGTCTTTAGTTCAATGCTATAATGTTGGTCTCGATTGCTTTAATCCTGGGATTAAATCCCGGCACTGCTAAGTTGATGATTTCGCGTTCTCACTATAATATCTGTCGGAACGATAAAATGAACACATTGGATAAAATTTGGTACGGTTGTTTCAATAGATGATCATAAAAGCACTATTTATTTTTTGGCTAAATGGACTAAAATTTCTCTCTATTTTCTTAATATTTTTTTAAATCGAAAACATTCCACGGCAATGTAATTAAAACGGTTCGAAAATAACTATTTTATATAGGTGTAACGATGTTTTTATTTTTCAGATACATTAAGAAGACAGACTTACAAATTGAGGCATTGCAACCTATCAAATTGCACTTCAATTTTGGGTTCTCAAGGGAAAGAGTCAAAGAAGAAAACAAATGCCGTTTTTATAAAAAAAAAATTATAAATATCTGGATAATTTCATATAAACTTACAGTAACTTATTGCGTTATTTGTAACCCCTGGGATTGCATGGACTGTATGTTTTAAAAACAATTTTATTCAATTTATTTCAATTTCGGACTTTCACAAAGGACCTTTGAAGAGATACGTACAATATTTTGGTTGCGTGCCAAACGTTATTATCCAAGACCCGCTGAAATTCTCACAGCACGTCTTAGTTATTTGTGCGGAGCAGGAACTTGAGCCAAATTCTTTTGATAACATATTACAAAATAATTCAAAACATAGACATTGTCTCGAAAATTTTAATGCTGTTTAAAATTGTTGCTATTGGATCTAATCTACAAACAAAATTTAGCATAAAGCGTTTGGCGGCTTATATGTCGGAGATTTGGCGAAATGAGATTTGTTACAAATTTTTTGGCAAAAAAGAGATTGCCAATGATTTGTCATTCCTAAAAATTAAAAATACCGATTATAAAGTGCGTTTACTATATTACTTAACATTAGTTTGCCATAAGGTCCATATTGAGAAACGAAATACAGCACTGTACTTATTATTTGCTCAAGACTCTTTTCTGAGACCATGGTTAAGCCCATGATTCGTTATTCCCTAACAATTGAAAATGCCGATTATTCAGTGATTTTACTATACTACTTAACGTAAGTTCGCCATGGGTTCCTTATGGGAAATTAATATCCAGCACTTTAATCCCTTTATTTAATAGTACCTCCTTTCCGAGATCACGACTACATCTATCATTCGTTACGTTCTAAAAAATCTGATGTGGGCAACACATGACTTTCCTTATATAATGCAATGAATTTACTACTTTTACAGTAAGAAAATAGGTTTTTTTTATAGTAGATACTTATATTCTTTCCAAGATATTGAATTTTCGACAATAAGTCGTCATTTTTATCCATTTGGTGAGATTTCCGTTAATTTGGCATAATTGTTTTTTCCTATTGGCGTTTGAATACAAAAGTATTCTTCAAAGTATCTTTTCTCATAAATGGAACGAACTAGATCCACGAGAATGATGTCATCCAATGTATCGCATGGTATTACATATGAAAAGTGAGCATGTTTCTCAACAGTTAATATTTGTTTCTAATTTATGGGATTTTTTGATATATTTATTTGAAAAATGTGCAATATCTCGAGAAAGGTTCATGTTAGCGTTCTAAAATTTATGTCACTCGTTTTCTAATGAAAAATTACATAAGAAATACAATTACATAAGTTTTGATTTTTTGACGATTTTTTCTAAATTTCACTTGAAAATTTAGGGGGGTTCTGAGCATTCGATTGCATATAAAAACAATAGACTTCCAGTGTTTACGGATTGTGATTTTTGTACCGAATTTCGTTTGAATCGGTCCATTCGTTCGTTAGTTATCGTTACCACATACTCACTGACACACACACACACACACACACAAACAGACACCACCTCAAAAATGTTTGATTCGTGATCAGGGCTGCTTGAAACGTGCTCTCCCGTCGAAAACTCGAATTCGAATTTTCGACCCATATAAGGAAAGTAAAAATAAATGTACCAGTTATATAGTGCGTTTGCTAGTTTGTCATTGGTTCCATACTGAAAAACGAAACCAAACCCTTTAACCTCTTTATTTGTTCATATTCCCTTCGCCTATTTTGTCATCTCTAAAATTGAAAATACCGATTGGTCATACGCTGCGTATAACATTAGTTTGATAGGACTTAACCAGCCCTGGGGACCAGTTGAGGGTTTACGCCTCCAACTCAGCGCCAACACAATCAGGGGAGAGACATCAGCTGAATCATTCACCGCATTAGGTCTGAAGATGGTCCCGATAAACCGGATCCCGGTTGCCGACGGGTTTAGGATTATTCACCTGGTAGAGTCCGAGTCACGGACAGCCGTATTCCTTGGATAATAGAGTTAAGATTCACACATCCTCTTTAAGGTGGGCCACCTTGGGAGAAAACACTTATCAACCTTTTCCCATTCGAAATATGTGAAAGGAGGCAAGCATCCCATCAATGTATAATAAGTAACAGTGTTACTCACCAACCTTTTTTTAGAACACTCTGATTTAGAATGCTATTTAAATTTGTAAATACAGAAAAACTTCTCTGTGAAACCATCTCCATAAAACAACCATTTCTCTGAACGACCCCTTTTTCTGGAAACGTAGAATTTCCCCCCGTAGTCAATGCTAAATTTACCCCCATTTAGAGGCCATTAGTAACCGATTTCCCTCCTGAAGAGACCTCATATTTCGAGACTGAGAAGAAGACGAATTTCATTTTTTGTTTGTTTGAAATCGAGAACCCTTTGTCATAGCTTTATAAGCTCTAGATCCGATACTGATGAAGAATCATCAAAGGAACTTTCTCAGAGAAAAAGAAAAATTACCTTTTTTTAGAACACTCTGATTTAGAAGGCTATTTAAATTTGTAAATACAGAAAAACTTCTCTGTGAAACCATCTCCATAAAACAACCATTTCTCTGAACGACCCCTTTTTCTGGAAACGTAGAATTTCCCCCCGTAGTCAATGCTAAATTTACCCCCATTTAGAGGCCATTAGTAACCGATTTCCCTCCTGAAGAGACCTCATATTTCGAGACTGAGAAGAAGACGAATTTCATTTTTTGTTTGTTTGAAATCGAGAACCCTTTGTCATAGCTTTATAAGCTCTAGATCCGATACTGATGAAGAATCATCGAAGGAACTTTCTCAGAGAAAAAGAAAAATTACCTTTTTTTAGAACACTCTGATTTAGAATGCTATTTAAATTTGTAAATACAGAAAAACTTCTCTGTGAAACCATCTCCATAAAACAACCATTTCTCTGAACGACCCCTTTTTCTGGAAACGTAGAATTTCCCCCCGTAGTCAATGCTAAATTTACCCCCATTTAGAGGCCAGTAGTAACCGATTTCCCTCCTGAAGAGACCTCATATTTCGAGACTGAGAAGAAGACGAATTTCATTTTTTGTTTGTTTGAAATCGAGAACCCTTTGTCATAGCTTTATAAGCTCTAGATCCGATACTAATGAAGAATCATCAAAGGAACTTTCTCAGAGAAAAAGAAAAATTACCTTTTTTTAGAACACTCTGATTTAGAAGGCTATTTAAATTTGTAAATACAGAAAAACTTCTCTGTGAAACCATCTCCATAAAACAACCATTTCTCTGAACGACCCCTTTTTCTGGAAACGTAGAATTTCCCCCCGTAGTCAATGCTAAATTTACCCCCATTTAGAGGCCATTAGTAACCGATTTCCCTCCTGAAGAGACCTCATATTTCGAGACTGAGAAGAAGACGAATTTCATTTTTTGTTTGTTTGAAATCGAGAACCCTTTGTCATAGCTTTATAAGCTCTAGATCCGATACTGATGAAGAATCATCAAAGGAACTTTCTCAGAGAAAAAGAAAAATTACCTTTTTTTAGAACACTCTGATTTAGAATGCTATTTAAATTTGTAAATACAGAAAAACTTCTCTGTGAAACCATCTCCATAAAACAACCATTTCTCTGAACGACCCCTTTTTCTGGAAACGTAGAATTTCCCCCCGTAGTCAATGCTAAATTTACCCCCATTTAGAGGCCATTAGTAACCAATTTCCCTCCTGAAGAGACCTCATATTTCGAGACTGAGAAGAAGACGAATTTCATTTTTTGTTTGTTTGAAATCGAGAACCCTTTGTCATAGCTTTATAAGCTCTAGATCCGATACTGATGAAGAATCATCAAAGGAACTTTCTCAGAGAAAAAGAAAAATTACCTTTTTTTAGAACACTCTGATTTAGAATGCTATTTAAATTTGTAAATACAGAAAAACTTCTCTGTGAAACCATCTCCATAAAACAACCATTTCTCTGAACGACCCCTTTTTCTGGAAACGTAGAATTTCCCCCCGTAGTCAATGCTAAATTTACCCCCATTTAGAGGCCAGTAGTAACCGATTTCCCTCCTGAAGAGACCTCATATTTCGAGACTGAGAAGAAGACGAATTTCATTTTTTGTTTGTTTGAAATCGAGAACCCTTTGTCATAGCTTTATAAGCTCTAGATCCGATACTGATGAAGAATCATCAAAGGAACTTTCTCAGAGAAAAAGAAAAATTACCTTTTTTTAGAACACTCTGATTTAGAAGGCTATTTAAATTTGTAAATACAGAAAAACTTCTCTGTGAAACCATCTCCATAAAACAACCATTTCTCTGAACGACCCCTTTTTCTGGAAACGTAGAATTTCCCCCCGTAGTCAATGCTAAATTTACCCCCATTTAGAGGCCATTAGTAACCGATTTCCCTCCTGAAGAGACCTCATATTTCGAGACTGAGAAGAAGACGAATTTCATTTTTTGTTTGTTTGAAATCGAGAACCCTTTGTCATAGCTTTATAAGCTCTAGATCCGATACTGATGAAGAATCATCAAAGGAACTTTCTCAGAGAAAAAGAAAAATTACCTTTTTTTAGAACACTCTGATTTAGAATGCTATTTAAATTTGTAAATACAGAAAAACTTCTCTGTGAAACCATCTCCATAAAACAACCATTTCTCTGAACGACCCCTTTTTCTGGAAACGTAGAATTTCCCCCCGTAGTCAATGCTAAATTTACCCCCATTTAGAGGCCATTAGTAACCGATTTCCCTCCTGAAGAGACCTCATATTTCGAGACTGAGAAGAAGACGAATTTCATTTTTTGTTTGTTTGAAATCGAGAACCCTTTGTCATAGCTTTATAAGCTCTAGATCCGATACTGATGAAGAATCATCAAAGGAACTTTCTCAGAGAAAAAGAAAAATTACCTTTTTTTAGAACACTCTGATTTAGAAGGCTATTTAAATTTGTAAATACAGAAAAACTTCTCTGTGAAACCATCTCCATAAAACAACCATTTCTCTGAACGACCCCTTTTTCTGGAAACGTAGAATTTCCCCCCGTAGTCAATGCTAAATTTACCCCCATTTAGAGGCCATTAGTAACCGATTTCCCTCCTGAAGAGACCTCATATTTCGAGACTGAGAAGAAGACGAATTTCATTTTTTGTTTGTTTGAAATCGAGAACCCTTTGTCATAGCTTTATAAGCTCTAGATCCGATACTGATGAAGAATCATCAAAGGAACTTTCTCAGAGAAAAAGAAAAATTAGCGGTGGCTCGAGTCCGAGGGAGCTGAACTGCATTTGCGTGAATAGCATTTTTCAGAATAAAACTCAGTAAGCTGATTTATTTTTTTTATATTATTTTATTTCGTTTACAGGTTTTCAAAGCGCTACAAATTACTCACTAGCTGTATATAGTTAGCTAGCTCTGTTTGTTTTCGTTTACGCTCAGGGATACTCCGAACATGGATTTCACATCAAAATATTACATTATTTTACGAACTTGCTTTTCGGTACATAAATTAGCTATTTGCTCCGTATCAAACGCCTAAGATAGTAATAAGTGTACATTATCACATATTAATCGTCTCAAAAGTCTATGCTATATGTACAATTTTCCCACCTTATTTGTAGATTGCAGTACAAGTACGATATTCAATAGTAGTGGAAACACCATAAAATAAACACCGCCCCGGCTGGCAAAAATAAAAATGTGAAAATATTAAAAAACAGTAATTCCGATAACACAAAAAACGTGCAAATTTTTTTTAAAAAAACTCGCCTCGGCGGGTAAAGAAAAAAAGTTTAAAACACTCATGAAACCGTTAAGGCTGTTATCTAAAAAGCAAATGAAACAAAAACAGGCTACGGCCCCAAAAAACAGTGTTATCCATACTTTAAATGTTTTCGATAATAGTGGTCACTTCTCGGTTAGTTTCTGAACTCTTGGGTTTGTCTCACCGCAATTATGTACTAATACTTCCACTTTCTCTGGTCTGGTTTATTCCAACGAGGTATTTCGCGTGGTGAGCATTTAGGCTGTAGCACGTGGTAGACTCCCATGAAGATTATTCACGCTGGCGCCCTTCAGACTTGTGAGTTGCCACTCTTTTTGCATATTTGTGCATTTGTGCGCTATATGTTTCATATATATTTTTCATGATTATGGGGTATTTTATGTTTTAAAGTTGAGTTTTGTCTCGTATTTGGTATTTTCTCTATTATTTTCGTTTATTTCGTTGTTGGGCACAGATTACATAAAATTTTAACTACTTGTTTTTATGCAATCATAGAAACAACGGATTTTAGTATATCTGTCTAGAATGTGCCCCTGAAGACGTTTCTGACAGATATACTGTTTTTTAATGTATTTTTATTGTCCTGGCCTCTCCGTGCTCTGCTTTTCCGGCCTTTCCTCGTTGCTTTTTGCTATTAAATACACGCTATTTTATTCCCCGCGGTTTGATACTGTGTTTACTGATTTGCACTCCTGCACTTTCGTATTTGTTATTTTAATTTATATAATTAAACTTATACTATATATCTGACGAAATTTCATATTCAAGTTAATCTATAAACTTGTTATCTGTCTATAAACACGTACTTAATTACGTATATTTTCATCGATTCTCTTCAAACCTCACCAATCATTAAATATTTTTGGAATCTCCAAGTTCAATTAACCTCTTAATTATTCTAAAAAAAAAATATATATACAGGGTGACTAACAAAAGATGGGTCAAAATTTAAGAGGTGGTAATACCCACCAAACCAAGCATTTTCCTTCACAGTTTACCGGGCCGGAAATGAAATGTAAAGGCGTTCAGGGCGCTGGATTGGGTGAGGTGGTCCAATAGATCGCCCGATCTGTCGTATCTTGACTGTTTTTTGTGGGAAATCTCAAGAGTTTCGTCTGTGAGACTCCGCTTGAATCTGAAGAGGAACTCGTCATCAGAATTTCGGTCCCTACTGCCGAAGTATGCGATATGCCTGGTCTGTTCGCCAATCCTTCCATTGCAGCTGTGACACGTGCATTCAGGTTGGCGGTAGCTCTTTTGAGCCATTACTGTAAATATTTTTCATTAAATGTCATTTTATGACTTTTAAGTTATTCTGCCATTTTCGCCTCACCTCATCGGTTTCACCTTTAGGCATCCACTGGTATCTTTACGTTTTATTTCCGACCCCGCAAACTATGCCGGAAAATGCTTGCTTTGGTGTGTACTACAACCTCGTAAAGTTTTTCCCATCTTTTTTTAATCATCCCGTATATCTCGTGTTTCCACTAATATTTCACCAGGGAGTGTGTAAACTAAACTGCAACAACCGTGACATTTTAAACATTTCAGCTTTCCCGACTTTTGGAAAACCCAGGTTAAAATACTGAAATATTGAAATTATAAGTACTATAATTCAAAAACTAAGAACTCGGTCCAGAATCTAACTATATACACTTACAGGGCTTTCAAAGAGCAGATTCCTGCTTATTGTTCAGAGCTAAAACTTTTAGTTTTTGAGATAAAAGCATTACAAACTTGAAATATGGAAATTTTTCAGTATTCTTCACCTGGACAATATGATTACTCGAAAATTATAAGAGCATTTTAAAAAGTAAATACAAATTTAAAAACTAAATTTGTTAACACATATTTTTGTCATTTACTACTTACTACTATCTTTTGCAGTTTCAAAGATGTATGGAGTGAAATTAAGAAAAAAGAAAAAAAAAACTCGCATGGACTGATAGATTTGAAAAAAAGATTCAAAATATTGAATTATTGAAATTGATTCAAAATTAATTATAATATATTCATAATAATTTAATATATTAATATATTCATAATATATTCATAATTTAAATATATTCATAATTTTAATATATTCATAATTTGGATAAAATCTTTTTATTTTCCCGAAAAAAAATTTAGAATATTAAAATACTAAATATATTTTTATATATTCGGAGCCCTATTTTCTACAAAACAAGAAAAAATATTTAAATTTATATCTATTAAGTTCGGAGGTATAAACGTCTAAAGTATTTACATTTTTACACACAGTTTATAGGATGTGTAAGTAGTGTAAATACGGGGTTCCTGGACCATCCGGTGCTATATTTTAACATGGAGGTATTCCGGTGCTATACTTCCCCATGTTAAAACATATGCACACCGGATGAAGAGAGGACGGAGCTTCATCTTGCAACGTGATGTTTCTATGTATGAAGATTTCATCAGTCAGATAAGAGTAGGAAGGATGTTATTAATCAGTAAGTAGGTATGAAGTTTTTTTTCTTCACAGTATAAATCTAATCTTGGCTTTCAAATTTCATTTCGTTTTGTATATCTCGAACATTTAATGTGCATATATATTTTTTTCAATCGTTCCAGTTTTTGATCCATAAGCATATTTACCATGTTGTAGTCTCTTTAATTAAATTGGATTCTGTCAGAATACAAGTAAAAGGTCTTCAAAAATGTTTGACAATTCCTCAAGAATTCTATCAAACTCACTTTTTTCTCACAAACTGCTTTAAAAATACTATTTAAGTCATCCAATTTCTCGAAGAACTCAGCATATCCCACTGACACACCACTTTTGCCCGGAGACGCCAGCGTTCTATCAGAAGCTATAACACAGCACCAATCAGAGTTAAAAAATTCATACAAACTTCAATAGTAGCAGAATAATATCAGCACAGATATCGAAAAACACTCTAGAATCAATATAAAAACACCTAAGTCACCAAGAAAACAAATCAAAAGTCCAAAGTTTCAAGAGCCAAAGAAACATACAAGTAGTGTAAATACGGTGATCCTGGACCATCGGGTGTCATGCTTTAACATGGAGCTATTCCGGTGCTATACTTTCTAAATTTTATTTTCAAAGTTTAGGATTTCTTCAGAATCAAGCCATCTAAAATCAGATACAGGGAGCGCTTGGCTTAGAGCCAGTCCATCCATATAAATTATTAGCATCCAGATACATTATATACTTACTAGGTTTTGCAGAATCATAATGTTCCAAATACTTATTATTAGCCTAGCTTAGACGTTTACTAATAAGACTAATACGACCTCTAACACCTTCTTCTAAAAATAGGTACATATCAGGATCTGTAATCAGTTCTAATGATACACCGTTAGTCTTTAAGGCTGCATTCCAAGCAAGAGATGGTAATGTTATACAGTGAGCAGCATCTATTCCATAATAATTCAGTGACAAATCATGGAAATTTCAAAAATGTCCGCTAGCAGAAGAACATCAGTTTTTATGTACAATTCATGATATTCTTCCATATTCTTTATCTTTAAGGATGACCAAACATGTTGGGCATAGGCTTAGGCCTCATCAGAGACCTTCTCCTGATTTAAATCATCAAAGAAGGTCTCTTTAGAGGGTAGACTCGTTTCTTCAAACTTCTTAGCACAATCTATATAAGAATAAGGGTAAACACCCCTTTTATTCAGCAAAATCACTTGATCATTTGTAAAATGTTCTTTGATGACACGAAACTGCTCGGATTCCAAACTAGAGCTTAGTTTCTCAATAGAGGCAGGTAAAAATTGGAAGGAGTCTATAAACTGTAGACTTCCGAGACAGAATGTTATATAATTCTGCATATTACTGGAAATACACTCAATTCTCTTTTCTTTAAATTGACCGATTCCCTGCATAATTAAATGTCCATCGTACTATTTTAAATTGTGGAACACAACAGGTATGCGCCTTCTTATCTTGTAATTCAGATTGCAATTAGGATGAGCTGCACCTCTGAACTTAGAAGTTAAGTGACAGTGGTCTCTTACACGTTCTCCTCCTAAAGCCTTGTTACAGATATGATAGATAGTAGCATTTTTAAAGTTTTCACGATCTTCAGCAGTGAAACTCATTTTCATATTTTTATTCAATATTCTTTGAATCTCCTCTTCTTCAAGAATAAGAGTCTTCAAAAAATTAGTAATCACATCCTCACCCCTATATATAACAGGACTTTTGAAGGTTTTCCCATCAGGACCAATAATCATGTATGCAAAACCACAAGAAACATGATAAGATGTTCTCATGTGAAATAGAAGGGGAATTCTCACACGTGGCCGTTTTCATTATAAAAGATTCAAAGTCCGCATATACCACAAATGGTACACGCATTTGCTTTAAATTTCAAAATTTTATCTTTATTTCTAGGCAGTTCCACTCTATGCAGACCATATTGTCTACATAATTCCGTATGATTCTTTAAACGAGTTTCAGATAAAAACCGCTGTAAACAGTGGTCGCAAAAATAATACTTCTCTTTATGTTTTGTTAAACATCGTAAAAGTTTGCTGATACTTTTAGTACAGCAGTAATTATAGTACTCATCATTACTAATAAGTAGTAAATTACAGTGTTGATCCCGTCTATCAGATGATATATAGAGCGGAAATACCTTCTTATCTTCAAAGACATTCAGGCTCACATCGTTATTTCGCTCAAACAATTTAACTTGATGTAAAGGGGTGAGAAACTCAATTCCATTCATATTTAGCTTGCATTCATGTTGGGTATATTTAACGTTAGGATCCACAAGATCATGAACTGGATAAAGACCTGCTAAGATGGACCACATAAAGCATTTTTGATCACTATTTTGTACATTAATAACATCTTTCTTAGCTGCTAGTTCTTTGGGTAGTGGGATATAGCTCGGAGCAGCTAGAGGTTCATATACTCCAACATCAATCATTAGTTCATCAGTAATCTCTAAAACCCAACCACTACCAATACCTTCATGGGTTTCGAATGATGTTAATACTTTTCCAAAAGCAGAGTCCATATTAGCATTCAAATCTTCTTCAGTGATATTCCTCATACAGAAACTTCTGAAATAGGCTGTACAATATTTCTGCTCTTTTTCAGATCGGAAGCGAGTAAAACGGCAACATATCCTTGGAGCTCCTACCTTGGAGTTTGTAGGGTTAAGATAAAAACTGTATAGTTTAAAAACACCCTTCATGGAAAAGAAAACTGTTAAAGGTGTTAATAAGAATGCTGTGAAAATATTCATTCATCATCAAGATTACTATAACTGCCTAACAAGACGCAAATGTAATAGAGTTGAGAAATTTAAAATTGCAAGCAAAGATCAGAAGATTTATGCTGTGAAGCAAATTAAAATGGGATTATCCCCATATGATGATAAACGTTATATTTTAAATGATGGTATCAAGAGCTTAGCATATGACCATTATCAAATTTAAATGACTAAGCCATGCTAAATTAAAATTGTAGCGGTGTATTGTATATAGCGGGTGGAGGTGGGACTGCAATTTAAAAAAATATTTAAGTTAATTAATGAAATGAAGATTTATTCTTTAGAAAAAGTGAATTCATTTACATACATTGCAAGAAGCTGTCTATGATCAAATAGAATCATTATGAATTATATTAAGATACATTACTTTTTACATTCATGCTGACAGAATCCAATTTAATTAAAAAGACTCCAGCATGGCAAAGATGCTTATGGATCAAAAGCTGGAACGATTAAAAAATACATATATACACTTTAAATGTTCAAGATATACAAAACGAAATGAAATTTGAAAGCAAAGATTAGATTTATACTGTGAAAAAAAAAACTTCATATCTATCTACTGATTAATAACATCTTTAATACTCTTATCTGACTAATGAAATCTCCATTCATAGAAACATCACGTGGCAAGATGAAGTTCCGTCCTCTCTCCATCCGGTGTGTATATGTTTTAACATGGGGAAATATAGCACCAGAATAGCTCCATTGTAAAGTCCGGGATTCCACCGAATGGTCCAGGAACCCCGTATTTACACTACTTGTATGTTTCTTTGGCTCTTGAAACTTTTGGCTTTTGATTTATTTTCTTGGTGACTTAGGTGTTTTTATATTGGTTCGAGTGTTTTTTCGATATCTGTGCTGATATTATCCTGCTATTTTTAAAGTTTGTGTGAATTTAACTCTGATTGGTGCTGTGTTATGGCTTCTGATAGGAGGCTGGCGTCTCTGGATAAAAGTGGTGTGTCAGTGAGATACGCTGAGTTCTTCGAGAAATTGGATGACATTAAATAGTATTTTAAAACAGTTTGTAAGAAAAAAAGTGAAATTGATGGAATTCGTGAGGGATTGTCAAACATTTTTGAAGACCCTGTGATTAAAGAGAGTCGTAGCTGAGGTATTAGTGCATTGGAACATATTCGTGCTTGTAAACATAGCTGTAACACATCTGAGCAAGTCGTTGACTTTCTAAGGAACTTGGAGATTAAAATAGATAGGTCAAAATAAATGTGGCGAAAGAGTTTTGGACCTGGAAGCAAAGATATCTAAAAGTCGGAAATTCGATGATGAAATTGGATCTATCCCAGAGCAGCATGAAAGTAACCGTACTAACAGTCTGTCTAACGGAGTTGTGGGGAAGTTTGTTTTGAGAGATGGTCATAGTGATAGTCCGATTTCCTCCGTGTTGCACAGAAGTGGTTACATTGAGAACGTTGGTGTGCTAAATTGGAGACCATCATCATTCTTTTTAATGCCTTGGTCAGGTCTGGGCTTCAGTATGCGTCGGTGGTTTGGATGCCTTTTTAGACTGTGCATGCTAATAAGATTGAAATTTTACAAAATAAATTGTTGAGATATCTTTATTACAAGAAATCTGATGTTTCTGCTACTCCCTTTCTGCTGCTTTGCTTCGCGAGTTGTTTGTTGCGAATAGCTTTCGTGTTAAAAGGGATTTTATTATGTTTTCATTTTTTATGGGTCTCCTCGGTGGCAGGGTTGACCAACAGTCAACCCAGTTCTCTTCTGGGTGGGATTGGTTTTCGTGTTCCCAGTTTTAATTCTAGGGATAGAAGTTAGTTTGCTGAGAGGATTTTTAGAACTGGTGTTGGCACTCAATGTGAAGTGAGTAATTTCTGTAGGCTCTACAATAGCTAGCCTGATGACTTAGATATATATATTTCCTTTTTTAACTATTTTTAAAAATCATTTATTGTAATTTGTTGTGTCTTTACGTTTTTATGTTATATTTTTTTCTATCTGTATGGTTCGGGTTTTTACTCTATGTATTATTTTGTCTGCTGTCACTGGGATTCTTCTTGCAGCATGCTTTTCTTTTTATAAATAAATAAATAAATAAATAAATAAATAAATTTTTTGTAACGCTCTAATTTCCGCTACAAACACCACAAGTATAGATATTATTCATATGAAAAGAAAAACTCTTTGTCCCTCTTGTTTCAGGAAATACTCAAGTAAGTGAATAGATTAATGGAAACTTAATTTTTTTCTATTAAAGGCGATAAAATATTTTATTTATATTCTGGACTTCAAATTTGTTTAGAAAAAAATTTGTAATAGAAAAGATTATTAGCATTACATTACGATTCATTGTTTTCTAAGACTTTACAACATAGTTGAAAAGTGTTTATGAATATGTTCATTCTGTCTGTCTGTCTGTCTGCACTATAACTGCCGTAAAAATGGCTTTATCAAAATGAAATTGTAGTATATTGTCGAGATGGTCTGTGGGACATATGGGAATGTAAATAAATAATATCACTCAATCAGTTTTGGATTGAATCCGGGTTGAAAAAATGAAATACATTGAACAATATGGGGCCTAAATTTTTCAAACATTTTTTAAGCGAATTTAAAACTCTTCGAAAGTTTTAGAAAATATTTAAATTATCCAAATAAATATATAAAAAAATTTCAGCAACGTGTGTCCGCTAGTTTTTAAATAAAAATTAAAATAATTATGACATCCATGTAATATGAAGAGATCGCGTGACCCACTTCAAAATGAAATATGGCATCCACCTTTTGTCAAAATCGGGATTTTTAAAATTTTTTTTTATTTATATTTTGTGTTGCATACGTCTTAAAACAGCTCTATTTTTGCGTAATTTTTGTGCATCTATATTCTGCGTCAAAACAATTACAATATATTTCAGTTTAAATGATCATCAAATTTTGATTATTTCAACAACGAAGCCTAATTTTATTGGATGCAGAATGCAAACAAGTGATTGCAAAGATGAGTTGTATAGAATTGCTGAATTTATTTTCACGCAAAATTATTAAATTCTGGAGTCTGGAATAAAAGTTTATGACTTATATTTCGATGATGTCATTTGAATAAAGTTCATTTTTTTCCCATGAATTTCAAATTTTTAAAATAAAATGTTGTAGTTCTGTGATAATTAAAAAAATATCATCGCTGAATGTATCACACTTTGCATTTCAGTTGAAAAAGTGATGCGTGAGTGATCTTTCTTGTTAAAATGTTGTACAGTTTATAGCTTGCGATTTAAACATCAAATTACCAAATCTCTAACTTTTATATTTTGCAAGCTAATGTGACACAAATTTTGCCATATATTTGTGTAATTTCAATTGATTTTGTTTAATTTCATGTTTGCCCCTGCCCATGATCACAGGCCTCTATTAAGAGACTAAAATTTGTAATAGATAAAATTGTTAACAGTAAATTACAACTTATTGCTTTTGTAAAATGTTGTAAAGCTCATAGCTTGCAACTGAAATATCCAATTATCAAATCTTATCTTTTACTTTTATATTTTGCAAGCTAATGTGATACAAATTTCGCCATATATTTGAGTAGCTTCAATTGCTTTTGTTTAATTTTATGTTTTCCTCCTCCTCGATCACAGGCATCTATTAAGAAGCTTAAATTTGTAATAGATAAAATTTTAACATTAAATTACAATTCATTTCTTTTTACTTTCCTTATATACATAGTATAATGTATAAGGAAAGTATTGTGACGGGGTCGAAAATTCGAATCAAGTTTTCGACGGGAGAGCACGTTTCGAGCATCCGTGATCACGAATCGAACATTTATGAGGTGATGTCTGTGTGTGTGTGTGTGTGTGTGTGTGTGTGTGTGTGTGTGTGTGTGTGTGTGTGTGTGTGTGTGTGTGTGTGTGTGTGTGCGCGTGTGAGAGAGAAAGTATGTGTGTGTGAAAGTATGTGTATGTGTGAAAGTATGTGTGTGTGTGTGAAAGTATGTGTGTTTGTGTGCGTGTCAGTGAGTCTGTGGAGACGATATCTCACGAACGAATGTAGCGATTCGAATGAAATTTGGTACAAAAATTACAATCCGTAAATACTGGAAGCCTATTGCTTTTAAACACAATCGAATGTTCAGAACCCTCTTAAATTTTAGAGTGAAATGGGGAGAAATCATCAAGAAATCAAAACCTTTAATAAAGTTACGCAAATAGACATTTCTTATGTAATTTTTCGTTAGAAAACGATTGACATAAACTTTAGAATGCTAGCATGTACCGTCTTCGAGACATTGCACATTTTTCAAATAAATTTATCAAAAAATCCCATAAATTAAAAGAAAATATTAACTGTTGAGAAACATGTTCACCTTTCACATGTAATATCATGCGATAAATTTGATGATATCATTCTCGTGGACCTAGCGCATTCCATTCATGAGAAAATATACTTTGAGTAATACTTTTGTATTTGAACGCCAATAGTTTTATCTGCTATAAGAATAACTTATTTCTCCGTCCATAACGCTCGGCGAGAATTTGGCGACGAATTTAGCGGAATGTCGCCAACTGGGCGACTTTTTTAAATGTTGCCAAATTAACGAAAATCTCGCCAAATGGATAAAAATGACGCTAAATCAATGAAAATGATGACAATTCAATATCTTGGAAAGAATATAAATATCTACTATAAGAAAAACCCATTTTTTTCTTGTTAAAGTAGTAAATTCATTGCATTATATAAGGAAAGTCATGTGTTGCCCACATCAGATTTTTTAAAATGTTGTGAAGCTCATTACTTGTGATTTAAATATCAAATTATCAAATCCTGACTTTTACTTTTATATTTTGCAAGCTAATGTGGCACAAATTTCATCATATATTTATGTAATTTCAATTGTTTTTGTCTAATTTCATGTTTGTCCCCACCTCCGCGATCACAGGCCTCTATGAAGAAACTAATCGACCGACCGGTTTTTTACGGAACGCAGGAAAGTCACCTTTGAGATGTTTTACTGTATCACAAGCAATGTCGATAATATTTGCTAGTTGTGATATGAAACAAAACGATGTTAGCACATACTGATCCAACTGTTTATTACAAAGTTTATCTTGGCAAAGAACTTCCTACATCGATCAATGAACCTCTGTGTGTGGGCAGACTGCCAGATTTATTTATCTAAAAACTGAATTCAAAAAACGGAGTCGGTTAAAATATATCGACAAATGAAGCTCATAAAAAGAGTCCCTGAAATTGAAGGAAAAAAATGAAAGAGAGAGAAAAATCGGAGAATCCCAAAGAAATTCCAGGTCTTGAAGAACAAGTTGAATTGTTGAATGAGTTTCTGCAAGAAGATCACGTACTTAAAAAGCAAATTCATTTTCAGACATTTCACTGATAAAAAGATGGCTGCTCACTGGCACTTTCAATGTTGGTCTTTACGATAAGAGAGAATAAAAATTGAGAAGAGGTTTTTCTTTCAACCAAAGCGTTTTATCTGTGAAAAAGTTTTAAATTAAAAAAAAATTGGCGTTATATTTGTTTTCAACACAAAATTCAACGATCTCTGCTTAGTACGATCAATGCTTAATACACTTGGTGCTTTATTGAGTCAAACATGGCGTGTTAAAATTTCCACACGACTTCCTGATACGATCAAATTCTATATACTGTTCAGGTCCACTTGTATCAGGCTCGGTATTACATGGAAAAATCTGATGTGGGCAGCACATGACTTTTCCTGCAGACTCATATTCACGTTCTCTTTATTTCTTCAATAATTCATTATATTGAGTTTAATTGCAGAAAAAAACGTCCACAATTATTTAAAATGACACCGAATTTGCACTTTTAATTCAATTTTCTTTCTCAGTTGGTAACTGGACTTTTTTCAACGGTGACGCAGCGAAAATGCGAAAAACTAAAATATCTCGAGAACGGCTAGCCCTAGTGTAATGGAGTTGGTCTTATTCGTTTTATCGTTAAAAAATATATATAAAACAGGCGTTTAATTGATATATTTGAGCATACGCAGTTTTTTATTTTAGATTTTAACGATTTTTGTGGGCCATTTCGCAAAAACAGGCAGGTTATTTTTTTCCGAATCGTACCAAAATCTTATCAACACTAGGGTAAACCAGAAGTGGCTTATTTACCAAATTTTGTAAAATTTGATATATTAGTTTTTTAGCTAGAGTGGATAGAGGCAATTTTTGCTTATCATTTCGCAAAAAAGGCAGGTTGTTTTATCCCAAATCGTACCAAAACCTAATCAGCACCATGTTCATGCACAAGGGACTTACCTACCAAATTTTATGAAATTCGGTCCATTAGTTTTTGAGTGAGACTGGATACATACATTGTACAGGCAGACACATAGACAGATAGACACACAGACATACAGACAGACAGACACACAGACGTCACACTAAAAATAAGTTTTTCGTATTCTAGAGGTTTCAAAACGTGTAGATCCGTAGAAAAGTCGAGTTCCGATTTTCGGTAGGATTCCAATACTTTCCCTATACATTACCATGTGTTACAGGGAAAGTAAAAAAGTAATTTTTATACACTTTCGTTCATAATTCATTTTTGTCTTAATTCATTTTCAATATTTCATAAAATGTTTCTTTATTTTTCAAAGCTAGAAACAACTCATTGGCGCTGATAAATTTGATGTATTTGACTGATATGTCATAATAACCAGGGTCCCTAGAAAACAGACTGATAACTTTGTAAGGAAATGTAATGAATGTACACGCTAGGTCTATTTACAGTAAGTGACCACACCTAATCATACAAAAGAGATTGCAGCGCATTTAGTGAAGAATGTAAAAGTTAGGATATCGATATCGGCAATAAAGCGATGTAGACGAAAAAGCCAATTACAAAGCTGTAGAGCATTGCCTAATTAGTAGGAATTCACACAAGGAACGCAAGAAATGTGTATATGGAAGACAATAAAAAGTTGTTAAAAAGTCGTATCATCAGGGTGTGTAAGAGGGTGATGCCTGCAATTCTATGAAAGTACGTAATTCAGATGTGCATTGTTTCTGATAGATGACATTTTGCACAGGCTGTACATTGTATTGTTCACATATTATGCGAAAACTAAAACCAAATAAGTATTTTGTTATTCACATCATTAGAACTCATATTATTAAAAAACATGTAAATAAATAAAAAAATCCGCATGTAAAATTTGATATTGGTAAGAGCATTCGTTTTTCACCTGTCGTGTTCACACTTCACAGACATTCACACAGACGAGCATTTTTATAAAAATGTTAGAAATGGGTTCAAGACTTCTTGAAACTTTCATATACGTCACAATCTTGTATTCGAAAGTTTTCCCGAAAAGAATACTTTCTATATACAATAGTAGGAGAAAGTATAATGACCCACTATACACTTGAGCGACAGACGAACGGCGATTACCTTAGCGGAAAATTTTGCCACTTCAAAATCTATCAATATCGAAAGGTCTGCATCTAAGTATCTACGTTCTTTTAGTCTGTAAATTCCTCTTCTGTATCAAAGCTCCTTTCCTGTATATTTTGCTTCTGTATTCTCAGTTTCTCTTCTACATCCATTTTCTTCTGTATTTGTGTTCTTCTTCGGTATCAATAATTTTCTATATCTAAGTTCCTATTTTGGTATTCTGTATCTAAATTCTTATTTTGGTATTCTGTATCTATGGATATCTACATCTATGGATTTTTATATCTAGGTATTTCTGCATCTATTGGTTTCTGTATCTAGGATTTTCTGTATCTATGAATTTCTGTATTTAAATTTTTATTATGTATCTATGGTCTTCTGTATAAGTTCATTTTTTGTATCTATGTTTTTTTTGTATCTCAGTTCCTCTTCTTTATCGATGGTCTTCTGTATATAAGTTCATCTTCTGTATGTATTTATGGTCATTTGTGTCCGTTGTCTAGGTCTTCTTTTGGTTTTTTGTATCTAAATTCCTTTTCTGATTTTCTGTATTTAAGTTCATCTTTTCCATGATTTTCTGTATCTAAGTTCATCTTTTATATCCATGATTTTCTGTATCTAAGTTCATCTTTTGTATCCATGATTTTCTGTATCTAAGTTCATCTTCTGGGCTTCTGTATCTTAATTCTTCTTCTGTATGAAAATTTCTCTTCTAGTTTTCTATATCCAAGTGTTATGGGTCCCCCTATAGACACTCATAACGAATGTGAAATAGTAATATGCGGTACACTACAGGTTAATGTATAGCGGTGTTGGCCATATCGCATCAGTATGTTGTTGTTGTTGTTGTTGAGACCCAGACCGTCCGACCTACCAGAAAGGTGTAAGGTAACTGTTTGGACGGCCGGGAAGTATCGCATCGCATATCGGCCATATCGCATCAGTATGTAGTGAAATTCAATGAGGAGACTATAAACGACGATACTTGTATGTAAGGCGGTGCAAGGAAGTATACTAGAAGAAGTATACTCGAATCTTGCCGAATCGCAATGAAACTTAGTTCTGCAGAAAACGATAAAAGATCACACATCTGAGAAGCTCAAACAGCTTTAATTTATTTTGAAATAAGATATGCAGCAGACATTGAAACAATAAATTGAGAACAATTGTAATTTTCACTTGTAATTGTTATGTCTAATAAACCTGTGTTGTATTATCTGCATTCCTTTCTTTTTGTCTCTTCTAGCTTCTGGAGTACCACCCCAAGGTGGCATTTGCGGCCACATGTTCCTATGCAAACCGGGCTTGTTTATGTGTACTTGACCTACCCTTAACGTTTGTCAAAGACCTTTTGGACTACCCTGCATATAGAAGTGAGGCCACACATTGCATATCTTTTAACTATCTTACAACAATGGGATTATATAAAGCGAAGGAGATTCTTCACAAGCTATTTCGAAATAACCTGCCGGTTCTATTTTTTGAAGATCTGCCAAATTTTAATAGATTAAAATATTCCACTGGACTAAGATGTGTACCAAATTTCAGAATTTTAGGCCATAGAAAATTATACAGTAAATGTTTCAATGACTTGAAATAGACAACCATCGGTCATGATGAATTCAATAAAATATTTTTAAAATGATTGATTGGGGGGGGGGGGGATATCTGCTGAAAAACTGAATAAAAAATCTCAAAAGACGGAAAAGTATAAAATAAGATATAGGAAATCTTTTTAAGTTACACTGTCTTAGTAAAATGCGCTAAAAAGTAAAAGCTAATTTTTAGATATCACGACATTCTTGGTCATATGCGACTAAAAATAAAACCGTGGGGCGACCATAAAGGAACTGTATTTGGACATTAACAAAATATTAAGGAACAATAGAAATGATAACATAGAAATGACATATATAAATGATTTCATTCAATTAATTTAAATTTTGTTTTGACAATTTTGATTTAGCAATCCCTTATTCATATATATGTAATTTCTTTGTTATCATTCTATTGTTCCTAATTGTTCTATTTTTCCTGAAAATTCTGTTAATGACCAAATACAATTCCTGTATGGGCGTCTCATAGTTTTATTTTTAGTGGCGTATGACCAAGAATGTTGTGATAGCTAAATATTATTTTTTTTTACTTTTTAGTGCATTTTACTAAAACAGTGTAACTTAAATTAGTTTTTCTTATAATATTTTATTTCAATTTTCGGGTCTGTGGTTTCCTTAGCGCAATATTAAGCTTCTCCGCTGATAAAAACCCGAGGAAAATTTCGATACACTGTAAAGGTATCGTAGAAAACTTTGTGATTCGGTGTTTTTTTCTGTAGTTTGCTTTGTGGGATTAAGCAGAAAAACTAACATTTATAAAAGATTCACGTCCCTGAGGCGAGAACTCACGTAATTGATACAGTGGTATATGGGATTCGTTGAACAAGGTAAGATCACGAAATGTATTGTATCTGTATTGGATTATAGTAATACTTTGATATTTTGAAAACGGGTTGTTGTACGTTTATAAAAGTTATAAAAATCTGATAGGACCAATAAATTACTTTTCCTTATAGAATCAAATTTATTGGCCTCTTTTGATGTGAATAACATCTTGGTTGAGATATCTCTGGCAAAAAGCAGAGCGTTGCGAAAAATGTACACTCTTTGGACGTTTATATCTCAGAACTTAATAAATACAAATATAAATAATTTTTATTTCTTTTGTCAGAAATAGGGTCACATTTATGAATATACAAAAATAGTTTCAATAATTTAATATTTTGAACTTTTTCTCGAGAAACGTAAAAGTAGTTTTCGTTCCAGGAAGTGTTTATCTAATTTTGCTTCCTTTCAATCGAAATATGTTCTAAACTATAAAATATAAATATAAACAGTAAAAAATTTTCAGTAAGAAATCAAGTTTCTAGATTAATGGTTTGTTTTTAAAGCTATTGTAGTTTTCAATAAATCGGCTTGTCATGTGCAAGAAGATTAAAAATTATTCTAAAATGTTTATATCTCAAAAATTGAAAATGGTAGTTACAAACTGTAAGAAATACCATGTAACCTTTTGAAAGCTCTACAAGAATAATTGGATTTTGGACCAAATTCCTAGTTTTAAAATTATAGTGGTTATAATTTCGTTATTTCAATATGTTGACCTGTTGACCCTTATCTGGACACTGGGAATTTATTTATCACTTACAATTTCACGTCCAAACGGTCACATGGATCATGTTTTACACTTTGAATCAAAGAGCTACTATTAGAGAGAGAGGAAGTCTTATCTTTTGTCCAATCTTTTTAAAAGTATGACCAACAAGTTCGTTATATTTCGCCAAATGACCGCAGAGTTGGCACGTTCGCGCTAGAAAAGGACATTGTAGCAGTTTTAGAAAATAGTAAAAATGTGCTATTGAGACAGTTTATGAAATGTTCTACATTAATTTTTTATATATATAATCTTAGTCTATATATTTTGAAATCTCTATACATAGTTTTAAAATGTGTAAATTAAGATTCTGAAAAATATATTGTTTTTACATTTTATTACTGCCTATTTAGTTCTTTTTTTCAAATTATTATTTCAGAAAATGAGTTCGAATTATTTTAAATTAATATTTCAGTAGATCATAAAACTACATATTACTTTCCTTATATACATAATGTATAAGGAAAATTCGAATTCGAGTTTTCGACAGGTGAGCAAGCACGTTTCAAGCATCCCTGATCACGAATCAAACATTTTTGAGGTGATGTATGATATACGATATGATGTATGATATATGATGATGTACAATAACTGACAAACGAATGGAGCGATTCGAATGAAATTTGGTACAAAAATCACAATCCATGAATACTGTAAGCCTATTGTTCAGAACCCCCCTAAATTTTCGAGTGAATTTTGAAAAAATCATCAAAAAATCAAAACCTTTAATAAAGTTACGCAAATACACATTTCTTATGTAATTTTTCCTTAGAAAACGATTGACATAAACTTTAGAACGCTAGTATGAACCGTTTTCGAGATATTGCACATTTTTCAAATAAATTTATCAAAAAAGTCCCATAAATTAAAAAAAAATATTAACTGTTGAGAAACATGTTTACTTTTCATATGTAATATCATGCGATAAATTTGGTGACATCATTCTCATGGATCTAACTCGTTTCATTCATGAGAAAAGATACTTTGATTATTACTTTTTAATTTTAACGCACAATAGTCATTTATCTGCAGTAAGAATAACTTATTTTCCCGTCCATAACGCTTGGCGAGATTTTGACGACAAATTTGGCGAAATGTTGCCAACTTGGCGACCTTTTTAAATGTTGCCAAATTAACGAAAATCTCGCCAAAAGGATAAATATGACGCTAAATCAATGAAAATGACGACTAATTGAAGAAAATTCAATATCTTGGAAAGAGTATAAGCATCTACTATAAGAATAACATTTTTTTTAACAGTAAAAGTAGTAAATTCATTCATTATATAATGAAAGTCATGTGTTGCCCACATCAGATTTTTTTAAATAAAAATGATATCGAGGGATAACATTTAGTTAACAAAATTGTTAACGAGATATAGTTGATAACTGAGCAAATCTATAGAGCCCTTGATGTTAACCATTGAGGTAATGTTAGCCAGACCTGAGCGATAAGCATCCGGCTCTTCAGGTGTTAAATAATGCGTCCTTTAATAATGCAATGTTGAAAAGAAATGATCTTGCGTGAGAAATGGTGACATAAATGTTTTACTACTAGAATTCACAATCACTCATTCGTACGTACACTATTCATTGTTTATTAATTTAAACATGAATAAACAATGAATAAATACTATGTACAAATCATGGTTAAGTTCTTACAGTATTCATTGTTTATTAATAGAAGATGACTAACAATGAATACTATGTACAAATCACAGTTAAGTTCTTATAGTATTCATTGTTTATTAATATAAACATGAATAAGCAATTAATACTATGTTCAAATCACAGTTAAGTTTTTACAATATTCACTGCTTATTCATATTTAGAGATATTCTAACACAATAATATTTACAGTGAAATTTTCGGTTCTAACACAATACTTCTATGCACAACTCAAACTACTGCTAACGCAATAAAATCGTTAAAATCAACATACAATGCAAACACCATTATTTTTGTGTTGTATGTTGCTTTAAACGAAGTTATTTTACTTTTGCAATACTTCTACTTTTAAAATATGTAAGAAGACATATTACTGATCTATTCCATGTAATGAAAACCAATACTGTATCTTCAATTTTAAAAATAATTTTAGGGAATTTCCATCAGTTATTTTACATAATGTACCCACCGGCCGTCCAAATAGCTGCTCTTAGTCCTCTGGACGAGTCGGACGGTCTGGGTCTTAAACATAATGTACCCACACATGAAATTTCGTGACGATACTCGAACATGTATGCGTTCATAAATTATCTTACGCATACTTCACAGGCCCATACATATTCATATACGCACACACACAGACATATACATATTATTGCCAACGCATAATATTCCCTCACTGGCAACTTTCCTTCCGTCCCCTTCGAAGACCGGCGGAAAAAAACACGATGATGTGAGTAGTCTATGATGTGAGTAGTCTATGACGTGAGTAGTCTATGATGTGAGCATAACGTGTTTGCAGGGTTTCCAGAATTTCGGCATTCAAGAAGGGTTTCCAGATTTGGCAATTTATCAACATTTGGCGACTTCGCGAACATTCAAGAAGCATCTCCAAATAACGATTATTCTACGTGATAGGAAAGATTTCCAGAAGTTTCCATGGAGAGTCTATAAAAAGGAATCATCACTCAGTTGCAGTTGACGAGTTGACAAGATATGAGTTACAGTGAACTGTGACTTTTGTCAATGTTTTGAGAATAGTAGCGATTGTTTTGTGAATATATTTTTATCAGTAATTTCAGAACGATGTCGCTTATTTTCTAAAATTTGTGCAGTATTGAAGTACCGTTTGATTATATATTGTTCCTGTTTACTTTGTGCTTGTGAATAAACGTTAGTTATCTAGAAACTTGGACTCATTCTTGTATCCTGCGTGTGCACTCACGATTCCTGAGGATACGTTCGTAACAATACGCATATACGTACAGACACAAGCACACATACATATACGCACACAAAGCAAATACCTCTTAAAATATATTTTTCCTATACCTTCTTTTTCTTTTTTTGCCGATTCACACCGATTAAAACATATTAAAATAACTTGATATGAGTTATTCAGTACTGACTTTGACTGCGATATGTAAATCATGAATTTAAAACTAAATTTTTTTGTGCGTATAATATATACGCACTCACACAGACAAACGTATATATATATATATATTATATATATATATATATATATATATTATATATATATATATATATATATATATATATATATATATATATATATATATTTATATATACATATATATACGCACACGCACATACATATATGCACACAACACAAACATTTTGTGGAAGGTGTCTGAATTGTGTTAATGAGGTCTTAAAACACACTTTCCTTACCCCTTATTTACTTTCTGTTTTCGATTCAGACCAAATAAAACATATCAAAGTAACTTGATATGAGCTATTCAGTAATGACTTTGACGGCAATGCGATATTCCTAAACAACGATTTGAAAACTACAATTTTTGTCCACAGAGAAGTCAAAATGCGACGGACGTCATGAGAACAGCAACGTACTGCATACCAACTTCTTTTATAAACTTATACAGTTCTTTTATAATCTTATACAGTAATAAGACTTATGCAGTATGCCAAATTCAATACACTTTAATAAATAAAATACACTTGTGCAAAGGATTAGGAAAACTAGAGCAACGTAAATAAGCATAAAAAACAAAATTATGCAGCATACAGCTATGTCGAGGATACTTTGGATCCGATTAGTCAGTGCAAGAGAACCAGCAAACCAGAAGTCTAAAAGAGATATACCCAAGACATGGATTAGAGATCCAATCAAAAGGCCCCATGAACAACAGTCCAGTCAATCCGAAAGGAGAAGTTACAACACAATACTGGCACGTAGGAATTGCACTCGGTAGACTCGGGTTCGATTCCCTCCGCTGCCAAAACTGTCGCCGTGTTCACGCGGAGTACGTTTACGTTAAACATGTGGGTCCGTAAGTCCTTCCGAGAGGTTGGTGGTAGGGAAAGGAGGGCACGGTCCCTGTGGATGCTTCCCCCACTGGGTTCCGGTCTAAAGTGGGTGTCTCTTCTCGGCCGTCCAAACAGTTATCTTGCACCTTTCTGGTAGGTCGGACGGTCTAGGTCTCAACAACAACAACAACAAGATTGGCACGCGGCAAAACCCGACGGGAATATCCCGACAAGACAAATCAAGTATGAATAAAAATAAATGAGACCCAATAAGATGAAAATTAAGTTAATGCGACACTTACGAGCCCCCCAAAATATGAAGAAAATGGAAAAATAATTACAGGACATTCCGCGGGCACAAATGGAGTACTGGACAAGCCATAACTCAAAACGGTGGTCAAATGGATTGCAATGTTGAACAATTGAAGATGTATTAAATTTCTGATTTCATATAGTTTTCACGTTTCTTAATGCGAAATTTTAAAGCACATTTAGATTGACCAATATAGGAAAGACCAGACTGGGAAGAAATAGCTGGGAAGAAACAGCGCCGGCAGAAGCATTGCAGCCGGTGCAATGTTTCTGCCGGCGATTTTCATGGACGCCAATGTCTGCAAAGGGGGTCGAACTGTTTGGGGTAGGGTATATCAAATACCTTTCTTTTGGGGAGGTTCTTGGTTTGGGATAGACGATGTCCCACCCGTAAGCAAAAGGTTAAATGTGTAAAACAATGTTATATATTAAAAAAAACACTTTTTTAGTCGATTTTTGGTCATTTCAACGTCCACCTTCTCCTTAAAAAGATATAACATTTCGAATAAATTTCGAAGTTTTGGCTCGATTCTGAAAAAATTCTATCTAGTTCTAAATTAGTTGATAACAAAATTGGATAACAAAAGATAACAAAAGTTGATAACAAAAGTTTCGTGAAAATCCATTAATATGTGTAGCAGCTATCATGTACACAAAAAGAATACGGCAAACAGAAGGACATAACTCTGTAAATAGTCAAAATATGTTCAAGAAGTCCCAAAACATACAGTGGCATCAAAATCTCAAAATTGAAAATTAGCGGAAAAACAATACTTTCTCTGTATTACATTCCACAGTATGAGAAATTAAATATAATATATAGATCACAGGAAAAATGCAAGTATAATAATTTGGATAAACATGTCAATTGCTTTTACTTTCCTATACTATAATATCATTACATTGATTCCCCCCTCCCCCTCCAGCTCTTCCTCAGCCAGTCATTGCAGGATTTCGTAGTATGTTTGTTCCGCCCCTGGTTTTAGGTTAAGTTTATTTTACAGTGATAACCATATAGACATCCCATCATTTGGCGGGATTAATAGCCAGAAAGTTAATATTATCTGATGATCAGTGTCTCTTCGAGCGTTCAAACGATGTATCAATTGATCGGACTCGAGATTAAAGATCCAGGCGCTCCTGCTATCGATTCTTTAATGGGCAAGTATGTCGACAGAAATATCCGTCTTGGTAACATCCAAATAGCCGGAACTTTAAACACCCGTTTAATGGCAATTAAAACCCCGTGCGCTCAATTAATCAAGCACTTTAGGGCTGATTACTAGAGCAGCGCCACCTAGCGGATTGCCCAACGAGATTAGATTGGAAGACAAACTGGATTTGGGTGTCCATTCTTTGACCGAGATAAGGTCATCTCCGACTAAACTTTCTCGTCCCCTTACAGTATTAAGAATTTGCGACACTTCCCCACCCAATTGAAATAAAGCTCTAGCATCCGGGAATTATCAAAATTTTCCATTTTGTATTAGCAGTGCATTTTAAGTAGTAACGAGTAAAAAAAAAAAGCAGTCTTTAAAGTACGCTCTTTTGTTATTTAACTACTTATTTATGTATCTTAAATGTATAACAAATGTATATATATGAAAGACAACGACATAACGAATTTGGATTTTCTAGCTGCTCCACTTCTCGAGTTATTCCCCCCAAAAGAATACATGCCAAGACGGGCCCAAGACGGGCTAGCTCGATAAGGTTCAAAATCCAAAGAATTAAAATATACCTCAAAAGACCAATGACATACAAAATTTGGATTTTCTAGCCTCTTCGGTTCTCGAATTATTTATTCCCACAAAACGAGTATAGTCCTATGGCGAGCCCAGGATGTGCTAGACTGATAAGGTTCATCAAAATCCAAACAGTTAAAACATACCTTAATACCTTAAAAGACACAGAAATATTAATTTAGAATATTTAGCTTGACTTATTCCTCCCCCACACCTCCCCTCCCGCCAAAAAAAACCCCGAATGCATTTCTATGGTGGGGCTGAGAAAGCCAGCCCAATAAAATTAAAATCCAAAGAATTAAATTATACCACAAGAGAAAACAACATACTAAATTTAGACTCTCTTGCTGCTTCGGTTCTCGAGTTCTCTCCAAATGTGTACATTCCTATACCTAGCCCAAAACGGGCTATCACGATAAGGTTTAGAATGCAAAGAATAAAGGTATACCACTAAAAACAATAGCATATTAAAATTGGACTTTCTAACTTTACCAGTTTTCGAGTTATTTTCAAAAACCAAGTACATTGCAATGGCGTGCCCAGGACGGGCTAGGCTAGCCCGATAAGATTCAAAATCAAAGGTATTAAAATGTATCACAAAAGACAACGATATTTACTGCGATGAATGGAACCTGATTAGTTAGAATCTCAAAGACCTAAATCACACTGGCAAAACCACGAGATCAAGTTAAATAAAAGGTACTACAAATGTCACTTTCAATATTTTTGTTCACAAATATAGTAAATTTGCACTTTGAAAGTATTTTGAAACTATCACCTGTGTTAGATACTGTTCACAATTGTTCCAATTTCGATACTTATAAACAGAAATTACCACTCAAGATGTCCAAGATGCCACCAGAAAATCTACCTATGAGAGTTTAAGCACAAATTCAATGTTTTAATACATTTGATACATTGAAATTTCGTTAAAGATGACTATTTGTCTAGTTGTAATTGGCCACTATACCATATAAAACAATAATTATCTTACTTTATTACGATGAATAGACTAAGTCGTTATTTAATCAAGTTTTACTGTACTTGAAAAATTACTTCATAAAATATTTTTCAACAATATGATAACGGGAAATAATATTTAAACCTGATGTAATTTTTTTAGAACATTTTTTTATAAAAGTAAATAAACAGAGTAATAATACCTTTATAGTCAATAAGATACTCCGTCCCACCCGAAATAATACAGACAGATCGATTCATCCTTGCGAAGCAAGTTCGGGCCAGCGTCCGGTCCAGCAGCAGTGACACAAGCCACACCACCGGACCATAGCCGAATTTCATCAACTCACATCATCCGATTACAGCAGTGGTACCAAGATAAGCTGCACAACAACATAGGTAAAACAACAACAAGTCCAGCCATCTACCACATTGGATTGTCCAAACTCATCCTCAGGGAAGCAACATTATGGACAAAACATACATTAAAGTACAACCAGTAAAAAATTACAAAACTAATCTGCAATGTTCATAATATAAAAACAAAACAAGTAAAGCTTACACAGAATTATAGTAGACTTGTGACACAACAAATTACAAAAGAACTATTGTACATAGTGGACAAATGCAAGACACACAGAATTTCGTCGATTCGCCCTGCTCGAGAACCCCCTCCTTTTACCTTAATTTGTAATTCTGAAGAAATCGGCCCCCATTCCCCCAAATATCAGTAATATCAGTAATGATAACCTCGCTCCATGCAATAAGGATACGTCCGCTGCACGGGCCCACCTTCGATCCGGTACGCTGAAAGTCACAGTTAATGATACGCTAGATTCACGGGCGCATGCAATCACAGTACGACAAATGCAATAACGATACGCCCACTGCCTGTGCCCACCTTTGGGCCGCTACGTAGGCAAGTTACGGCCGGCGATACTTAAACATATAAATTCTTTACAATTATCCAGTATTTAAAGTACAACACGCACGTAATTTTTAAAGTATTAACAAGGAACAAAAAATAAAATTCTAAACGAGGAAATTATTTTCCAGTTCGCATGATTTTTGCAAAAATTACTTGTCTATACATATAATTGTCCCTCTGTTAAATTGTGTGAAAATGTTTATTTTTGTGAAGAGAATTTGATTTGTTTCTATGCGTCGAAGCGAAAAGAAATTATCTCATTTTATTTGCTTTGCTGGAATTTGTTTCTGTTCGAAATCGTCTGTAGTCGGCGCCAGTGAGTCGTTTTTGGGTGTTCCAATCATTCGTTTTGCCACATTGTGTTACTATCTCACACGAAGTATGTTGGATTTGAAAGTATTTTTAATTATTGGTTTGAGACTAGTTTTGGAACTTTTTGGTGGGTTCGTCCAATCAATGGGCGAGCGGTGCAAATATGTCACGGTGCGCAGAGTGATACAAAACAAGCTGTCATCAAACTGTAACGAACAAGAGCAAAACTGTGATCAACACAATAAGTACAAAAAACAAATTGGATAATTTAAGAAAGGTTAACTTTAAAATAATGCATATAGATATCACTGAGAATAGAACTGAGTGGATTACCCATAGCCAAACCATCAAACATATTGCAGAATTTGTTATGAAACACAAAACAATTTTGCAATAAACAAGTGCTGGTAAGAGAAAGAAACTAATTTCAAATTTAAAGAAATGGAATTTATGCAATTTTTACCGAGACAAGACAATGCGCCTTTAACAGGTACATTGGCAAACAATGACTTGGCATCAAAGGAGACAGTCAAACCACGAGAGTTTAAATTACGAATTTTCTTCGCAAATTGGACTTAATTTTGGCAGGTATGAATACAATTACTAAGTAGAGGAATGAACCTGGAAACTAATGTATGGCTAATTTTTAGAAAGCAGTACCAATATTAGATACAATGGGTCACAGAAAGAATCAGGGATATTTTTTATAATTTTCAAGAATTCCACCTGAAGCTTTACAGGCTTGTCTAATTTTATTTAAATAAGAATTACTGAGATCCTTGCAAATAGCACAATAGGGACCTTCAGAGATTAAATTTTCAACTTTTTCAAGGTACATATTTTTATACAAAACAAAAATCTGACCACCCTTGTCAGCTGTAGTGAATACCAAATCGGAATTGTTACGAAATGCATTGAAGTTGTCTTTAGATTTGTTAATATTTGATTTAGAAATGTTATAATTGAATTTAACAATATTGACAAATAGATGTCTAATAGTGTCCTTTTCGATGGTAGATAAAGTGTTGAATTTGAAAGGTTTTTCAACAGGGGCGATAAGACTAGGGACAGGGACAATTTTGGAGTAACTGCGAAACTGTTATTTAGTTTAGATATTTATTTCAGTTTTGTGAAGGGGGGAACCCTCAGATAAATTTACTACAGAATTGACATTAACAACCAAAATAGCATTGATAGAAAGAGGAACTAAATGTTGACAGAGAACTAAATGTTGCGTGCGGGCATCACCGAGAAAAGTTAGCGTGTTTGGCGCTCTGCAAAATTGAAAAAAATGGCTTTTTGTTACCTTCAGACGAACGGGTTCAGGGAATGCCATATGTTTGTTTGTGATATTTAACTAATCTTTACTTTAAGTATGATTGACATCTGTGGTCTGGAACGAAGAACAATGTACGAATAATTCCTTTGATTAGTGCGGGTTCTGGTTCTGCTTTTTCAGGACGATTTGCGGAGTTCCATGTCTCTGGGTGGCAGTTCTATGCTTATGATATTTTATGCTTATGATTACAGTTTTATGCTTCGGATGGCAGTTTTATGCGTAGCGAATCCCTGTCTAAATTTTCATCCAAATTAATAGTCTTCAGTCGTTGTTTAAGGACGAGTCCTGTTTATAATCGTGTGCGACCCCTCTTCCCCCGTTTGTACACTTTTGAGGAATAATATGTAGATTACTATTTATGATACTGTCTGTAAAATTTGTAAGTACAATTTGCACTATCTTTGTGGGAAAATTTTTAAGGAGGAATATAGTGCTAGAATTTTTTAGTCAAGGAATCGATTGCACTTTGAAGCACTGAACTTTCGGTATAGACTCACTTCATTAAAGGGCAACATTTCGTCATTCTTCCTAAAATGAAATTGTTATTCTGATTGTTAAATTTATTAATGTAAATGTGCCTTAAAGTTTATAATTAGCCGATTTTAACGTTCTACCTATGTAATATTCAAATAACTGCAATTAATGTCATGCAAAATAAATACTTTTTATGAAACTATACTCTAGAGTTATATTTTCCAGCTTTCTGTTCCTTTTTACTTTCCTTACATACATAGTATAATGTATAAGGAAAGTATTGCGACAAAGTCGAAAATTCGAAGTTGAGTTTTTGACGGGAAAACACGTTTCAAGCATCTCTAAACACGAATCAAACGTTTTTGAGATGATGTCCGCGTGTGAGTGTTTGTGTCAGTGTGTGTGCACGTTTGTGTAAGTGTGTGTGTGTGTGTGTGTGTGTGTGTGTCAGTGAGTTTGTGGAAACGATATCTCTCGAACGAATGGAGCTATTCCGACGAAATTTGGTACAAAAATTACAAACCTTGAATACTGGAAGCTTATTGTTTTTGTAAGCACTCTAATGTTCAGACCCCCATCCTCTGAATTTGTATGTGAAGTATTGGAAAAAACATCAAAAAATAAAAACCTTTAATAAAGTTACGTAAATAGATGAATATCATGTAATTTTTTATTAAAAAACGATTGACATAAAGTTTAAAACGCTAGCATAAACCTTTCTCGCGATATTGTACATTTAAAGAAAATTATCATAAAATCATATAAAATAAAAGAAATATTAACTATTGTGAAATATGTTTGCATTTCATAAGTAATATCATGCGATAAATAGGGTATCATCATTCTCGTGAATCTAGCTCGTTCCACTCATGAGAAAATATACTTTGGGTAATACTTTTGTTTTCGAACGCAAATAGTCATTTATATACTATAAAAATAACTTATTTCTCAGTCCATAACGCTTGGCGATATTTTGGAGGAATGTTGCCAACTTGGCTTTTTTAAAGTTGCAAAATTAACAAAAATATCGCCAAATTGATAAAACTGACGTTAAATGAATGAAAATGACGACTAATTAATGAAAGTTCAATACCTTGGAAAGAACATAAGAGTAGACTATAAGAATAACCCATTTCTTCGTCTGTCCATCCATACTGCCTGTCTAGAAATTTAGCGGGACGTCGTCAACTTGGTGACTATTTTAAATGTTGCCAATGTGACATAAATGTCGCCAAATTGATAAAAATGACGCCAAATGGAAAGCAATGTTTCGCAAATTCTGAATTTCGTCATATGACGGACATACCTTCTATTTTATAAGAAATGTTCTTCTCTTCGTTTGTATGTAACACTTGGCGATGCATTTGGCGAACTTGATAATTTATCAAAGTATCGTCAACTTGGTGATGTTTCCCCCCATATTGACAAAAATATCTTCAAAATTGCGAAAATGGCTCTTAATTGAAGAATTAATTATTAAAATATTTTAATATATGGACTATGTCGCTTATTGAGGATGCTATCAATATTAATAATTGTTTAGAGTTGCGCGGAATATAAGTTAATTGGGTATTTTGAAATAATTTTACATGTTTCCCGAAAATCGCCAAATGTACAATTCAACGATAGAAACAGAGTACCGCGAATCTTATACATTATTTTTTGACTGTAAAAGTAGTAAATTCGTGGCATTATATAAGGGAAGTTATGTGTTATCCATATCAGATTTTTATGAATAATGTTACCAACCGGTTTCTTATAGACTGACCGGAAACCGACTTGGGTAATTGTGTGTAAGGTAAGAAAATTAGTTATTTTAAAAATCGCAACGTATTGCTTTGATATTTATTTCCATCCGTTCGTTGCTCCAGAACTGAGAGCAGTTGCCAATCATGCCAATTTCTCATAAATAACTTAATTTCACTTCTGTTTCTGGCACTCTCTTGTATTTCAACACTGCGGTCGTTACAACTGATGCCGTCGTTGTCCTGTAGTGTTGAGAAATTTATAATTTGAAGAAAGTTATTTTCGGAATGCAAAAAAACAGAAAACTATGCAAATATTGAGTTTCTCTTCTTGTGGGATGATAATTGGTGATCATGGTGAAAGGCAGTTTTTTATTTGTGGAAATAAAATTCTAAATTAATTCAGTAATTTATTTAATAAAAAGAATTACTTGGGTCGTAAAACATCTTCCTTTATAAAATTTCAATACAACGTATGTTGAAATTATGCTGGTTATGACTTATAGCTTTTGGAATTATTTTTCTGCTTGAATGTTGGTTTGTATTATTCACTTTCTTGCATTAATGTAACTTTTAATCACTTTCTTTTGTTAAATCTTGATTGTCTTTAAATTACTGATAACAATTATTTTACCATTGATGAGTTTGTGAATATGATGGAATGTCTTGATCTGTAGATGAAAATAATTTTGCGTCTTTATTGGTTATTTATATTATGAGTTGTTTACACATTCTAAGTTCCACTTTTGATCTGTACATAAGTAAAAATCAAATAATAGTTTAAGAACAGATATTATTTTCATCATTATTGTTGATTCTCCGATAGAATAATCAATTTTTCTATAAGAATAATATTAATAATTTAATAAATCCATGCCTTTATATTTCATCAGTTCATGCAAAATGGAATCTATTATTTCATGGTGGTGTTTAATTAATGATTAATTCTTAATAACTCATTATCTCAGTAATAATTGTTAAAGGTTAAGTATCACTAAAGTCATTATTTGGTCTTTATGTGATTTTGAATAATCAGATTTTCTTTGAATATGGCAAAACCTTCGGTGAGGTGCTAGTTTACATGCTAAGATTTTCTGATTTGATGTTGCCCACTTGTTTACACTCACTACATGATAATTTTGAATCAACAATCGTTCATTGGTGTCAGACTCTCTTTATAAACATTGATTATTTGCTTCGCAATTTTTTTTTCTACAGGACAACAGATATTGTTTTAACTATTCAATTCTTAAGCGCCAAATATCTAAACCATATAGGAACAACCCTTAAATAATTGTATTTTAAAATTAATTAAGTATGGCAAATAGAGGAACCATGTGTGGGAGCAGAAGCACAAACTCAGCATAATAGACTGTCAATCACATCCGTATGCCTTCGAACTCGCCTCCACGACTCTTCTAGCAGTCCAATAGATCTGCTTCAGCACATAGCAGTGCGGTTAAACTAAGTGCTGATACCTCTAAATTTCTGAATTTTATTATTGATTTTTCTGGAATCTCTGATGATGCTTTACAAGCATTCATGGACAGATTAAATCTCATCGCAGATCATGTTGAATGATCTTCATCTGAAAAATTTTTTGTTTTGAAGTTGTAAATAAAAGACCATCTAAAAACTTAATTGTGTATATTCCTAAACAGATTAATAGCAGCAGCTTTGCTGAGTTTGTCAACGTCTTGAGGGAGAATTCTGATAAGAAGGAAGATGTTGTTAAATGTATTGTGGATTTAGTCAACATCAAGCAAAGAAGTAAGGTGTCGTCAATGTAGTTCGCGATTCGAATTGAATCATTCAAGGCGGTGTCCGCGGAACTTAGTGGAAGTGAAGATTTAAGGACTGCTTTTCTTAAAAATTATTGCTTAAAAGGGCTTCACTAGAATATCAGAAAGGCTGTACTTAGCTATAATCCTCGAACATCTGAAACAAACAAGAAGGTAGCCATCCTAGACGAAGAGTTTCAGTTGGAAAATGTTAACTTACGGGGTGAAGATTACAACATAGTAGTGAATAAGGAAAATGAAGAAAAAAAATGGAAGATCTGAAATCTATGTTAGATAAGAGGAAGAAGCAATTGGACTATTTAAAAGAAAAATGTGAGAGGATGAAACAGCAAGAGAATCAAATAGATGATTTAAGGAGAAAAGTGAAGAGGAATTAAGAAAAATCCAGAAGAAACTTTTTAAGAGATCTTAACTAATAATTACAGGAAAATAGATGATAATCAAGAATAAAATTTTGAAGATTTAACTTCAAGGAAGAGATTTAAAATTTCAAGATCTTACTGGAATTCTGGTAATAGAAGTCAGACACATCAAAGGCGTTGTTGTTGTTGATGTTGTTGAGACCCAGACCGTCCGACCTACCAGAAAGGTGTTGTTGTTGTTGAAACCCAGACCGTCCGACCTACTACCAGAAAGGTGTAAGGTAACTGTTTGGACGGCCGGGAAATGCCACCAATTTAGACCGGAACCCAGTGGGGGAGGCATCCACAGGGATCGTACCCTCCTTCCCCTACCACCAACCTCTCGGAAGGACTTACGGACCCACATGTTTAACGTGATCGTACTCCGCATGAACACGGCGGTAGTTGTGGCAGCGTGCAAATCCAGCGCGCAAACCACCGGGCTACCGCGCCCGAAATGTGCCAACAGCACGCGGTATTCCCAGGTGGTCACCCACCCTAGTACTAACCAGTACCGCCCGACGCTGCTTGACTTCGGTGATCTAACGAGAACCGGTGTTTTCAGCACGGTACGGCCGTTAGCCCAGACGTATCAAGGGCGTGGAAAAATTCTAGTTGCTCCTAGAAGAGAAGAAAGGTAGTCAAGATATTTTCCTAGATATTTTCCATCTGGTTATCAGACTGAAAGAGGATTTCACAGGCTCTAAGAGGAAGATGCTTTTTAGGGCATCAGAAAGATACAATTCTAATTTTCGAAGACATTTTAACAGAAATTCAAGACAGTGTTATTATGACAACTATAAAAGTCCAATGAGACATAATGAGAGTCAAAGAAGTAAATTGCAGTACAGAAATTCTACAAATTACCCACAAATGACAAATCTCACAGATCCAATAGTCATTTTATTTTAAAATGATCCTACAGACTGAGGATGATTCTGTAGGATGATTTTAAAATAAAATGACTATTGGATCTGTGAGATTTGTCATTTGTTGGTAATTTGTATTTGAAACCGTGACGTGCTGCCACCCTTAGCACAGAAATTCTAATTCACAAAATAATTCTTTTTTTAAATAACAATAAATCTTTCTATGAGATGTACTCTATGGTGCACAATCAGTCTCCATGTATGGACATTTATCCTATTATATCTGCAAAATTGGCTGGAATTGTTATGCATGTATTGACTGGTACGAGGAGTTCTACTAACATTACCTATGAAGAATCGTTAGTGAGCAATGACCATCAACTTTATCACCGTTATCAAAAGTCTACTATCTTGATCGGTGTTAATGGAAAGGACATAGTCGTGAATTGGAAAGTGTATATCCAAATTTCTATAGGAAATGAAAAAATGGAATAGAATGTTGGGTGCTAAATACCCCTGTACCAAGAAGATACAATATGATTCTGGGAAATACCTTTTTGAGAAGCAAAGGAGCTGTTATAGACTATAGATACAGTCCGGTAATTTTTCTGCTCTTGGTTAAGAACTCATTCTGTTTCACTTGTTTCTCAAACTCCTAGAATTAAAAGTAAAAGTGGAAGTTCCCGTGGACAATATTTTAATGATACAGATGTTCGTAATGTTAACCAGCAGTTTCATTAGAACTTTCGTGGTTATAAGAAATATTTTTACAGTGATGCACAAAATTTTTCAACAAATTTTCATCATGAGTTTGATTTCAGGGATGTTTACAAATATAAAAAAAATAGTAATACTATGTACAAGGTTGAGAAAGATTATATGGAAAGTCATAAAATTTTGACTAGTCCTAATAATTATCCTTTGGGAATGAAATCACATGAAAATTCTGGATTTAGAACCAATGTGGAGGAAAAACCATTAGAGTTTTGCACTTGTAGTTTTGCTTCACAAAAAAGTGGTAAAGGACAAGGAAATAGTGTTCCTAACGCTGCTTGAGCTTATCAAAAATGCATTTTAAAACTTTTACAAGATAATTTTATAAAATTGAAAATGTTGTTAAAGTCCAGAGAAACCGCTAAATTTTCTGAAAATTCAGCTCCCCAAAATACTTTATTTATGCTCGTATTGCTGACTTCTCTAATAATTATGTGAATATCAACAAATGTACGAAATTAGGCACTGTACAACTTGTGAAAGATATGGACGCTTCATTTACAAACAATATTGATTAAAATATTCCAAGTGAAGGTAATGGTGAATTCGAAGCATGGGGTGGAGACTTTGGCCTCAGTCACGTGGGAGTTCATCAAAAATGGCAGTTACAAGAATCATTAAGTAACCAGATGTATTTGCAAAATCTGTTGGTGAAATTATTGACTGTGATACAATTTTACACAAAATTAATCTAGAAACTAACTGATATGATTGCTAGGCAGAAGTTTTATAGAGTTCCACATCATTTACAAAAGGAATTAACAAGCAAGTTTCGAAACTCATTGATGCTAAAATCGTACACAAACAAGTAATTATGTCTTTTCGTGTAAAGTTTGCGTGATTAATCGAGGTTTAAAAAATAACAAAGCACTAATTCAACGTTTTACCAAATCTCATTATCCATTTCAACGAGTTTCACTTGACTGTGTTGGTCTTTTCCTATTTCAAATTCAGGAAAGCGATTCATTCTTGTAATAACTGATTACGTTATATGTTATCCTGAAGCCGCCTACTCTTTAGCATCAATAATAATTGAAAATATTCTTAAGTGCTTGGATAAAATTATTGCACAACACGAAATTTCTCAGCACATCGTCACTGATCGTGAAACGGACTTTATGTCCAAGCAGCTCAAAGCTTTTACAAAAAAACCTGGTTTCATTTTACATAGGACAGCATCATTTAATTCAGAATCAGAAGGACGCTGCGAGCGCTTGAATGGTACGCTACTTAGACCATTAAAAAACATAGTTTACTACGAACAGAATGACTGAGAGACATTGATTCATTTCGCACTTCTTGCACATCGAAATGCTACCCACATATCTACAGGTGAAATGCCTGCCTTCTTAGTCTCCGGAAGGGATTTAACTGTACCGAACACTTTTATTACTTATTTCAAGACTCCCATATATAATTCGATTTAAGCTTATTGGCAAGATTAACAATACAGACTTAAATGTATAAAGTTGTTAAAGTAAATTTAAATGAAGCCCAAGATTCTCAAATACTGTAGCAACACAAAAAGGCGAAGCTGCCTGATATTAAAGGTGATTTAGCGTATTTTTATACTCCTTATTTACCACAGGGGCAATCTAAGAAATTGAGCTCTTATAATAAAGACCATATAAAGTTATAAAAAACTTCATCTATCAATTTCCTCATAGAGCATGTTATGAATCCTATAAAAGAACAATTATCCCATGTTAATTGTCCAACTTCATTACCTCCAAGAAGGAAGGAACTTCAAACTTTTACTCAACAAAAATCTACAAACAAAGACATAAATTTCTCATATTCTACTAATTCATCAAGCAATAATAAATCTACAAGAAGAGTTCGTTTAGAGATCAACAACCTTCTGTTAGAGATCAACAACTTTCTTCATCATTTTAATCAGAATGATATTAATCATCGTGATAGATTTGTCTACAACAAATGACAGTTCTCCACAACAAAAGCAAAGCTTTTACTCTAAAAATAGAGACACTAAGACGCTATAAAATCTAAGGTTTTATCATAAAGAGATAACAAATAATTTCACAATAAATATAAAACATTACAATAATTCACAGTATCTTAATATTCAAATGCAATTATAATAATTCTTCAGCTAAGCACTTATTTTCATTTATCATGTTGAGTTATTTTGTTATTGTGCCTAATTAATCTTTATACAGATCTGTAATAAATCTTAAATTTTTATGGTGAAACGCATTTGTAAGTTAGTTATAAAAGTCTTGCATATCTTATTATTATTTACTTGTTTATAATTCTTATCATTGTAAAATTTTAGTCTGTTTGATTTCTGTGAGAAATATAATTCCTTGTTATGATGTTTATAATTAAAATAATTGAAATAATTTAATAACATAATAATTTTGCATATAAATTGTTTCAAATAATTTTTCATTATTATGATGCTTTGTGAACCCTAGACTTCTTGATTTGTTGCTGAATGACTGATTTGTCTGAATTTTGACAAAATAATTTTTTAAATGTACTGTTTTATTCTAATGAAAGCTTTTATTGCAAATTGCTTAGTTTTAAACTACTTAGTTTTATACAAACGAGCTTTAATTATTCCTTGAAACTATTTTGTTGAAAATAAATTTCCTTTGTTATCTGAAATTTAAATCTAGATCTGTGTTGTAGACTGCAGTTACTTGCTGTCACATGCAAAACTAATTTCAGAAAGATAATTGCATAATTTTTAATCTAGAAAACTAAAAGTTAAAAACACTGAAGAGAATTTTAATGTAGAAATGTGAAAAGTTTAAATGAAAAAAAGTCTGAATGCTTTTAGTTCTATGGTGACTTGGTTGTCGTTGATGACTTTTGTGATGTTGTTTGAGAGCGTTTGGACGACATTGATGGAGGTGCCGTAGACGTCCAAGGCTGTTCTGCAGATTTTCTAGCTGTAAACAGCGACTTTATTCTAATACCTTTACAACTTAAAATAAACTCAAAACTACAAAATAATATTTTCGAAAGAACCTCTGCGCGCCATTTGTTGACTATGTGAGAACACAAATTTGAGAGCGACTCAAGACTTACAAGACAAAAACAAAATTTCAGCAGAAAGCAAGCTGTACTCTCATTGAAGAATATTCCATTTTTCGTAGCAAATAGAATAAAATATAGGTTAATTCGAGACTTGGAAACGCAATAGAGGTCGTTTTAAAATGTGGCTAAAATCTCTCCCCAATCCTACCATTCCATATGCCAGAAAGCACATATTCGATACTTAGACAATACTGCAAATTCAATTCAAAGCAATAATATATGAATCTTATTATTTTCCGAAATTGATATTATATAAAATGGTGTAAGGGATATGAGGGTGTAGGCAGATTCAATTCAAAACACTACTACATAAATATTATCACTGTTTTAAATTGATATTATACAAAATTGCCTTATTTCCTTACGAAAATTTTCCTATTAATAAATTATTTAATGATAGGATTAATATAATATCCTATAACGTTCGAGTTTTTAGCTCAGGTGATTTTATTAAGTTCTTATCCGGGTTTTCGAAATATGATGCTAAAGCGACCCAATTTACATTTAATAGTGAAAAACCTTAAAGTCCTAACAGTTAAGGAGAACACACAGAGACCAGGATTTAAATTTCAAAAATATTTATTTTATGCAAAAACATATACAGCTACTGACTTTTAAACAAATATTTATGTACAATTAGAAGAGAGGGTATTGCACTGGCCCGTTTAAGCTGATTGAACTTTATGGGCTTGGTAATACATGCGGAATTTGCGCTCTCTCGCACTCACTTAAAATATTTCAAAGAATGTCTTAGCAACTTCCAAAAATCTGATGTGGACAGCACATGACTTTTCTTATATAATGCAATGAATTTACTACTTTTATAGTAAAAAGAAATAGGTTATTCTTATAGTAGATACTTATATTCTTTCCGCGATATTGAATATTCGTCAATTAGTCGTCATTTTCATTGATTTAGCGTCATTTTTTATCCACCTAGCAAGATTTTCGTCAATTTGGCAACATTTCAAAAAGTCGCCAAGTTAGCGATATTCCGCTAAATTTCGTGACAAAATCTCGCCAGGCGTAATGGACAGAGAAATAAGTTATTCTTATAGCAGATAAATGACTATTGGCGTTCAAATGCAAAAGTATTACTCAAAGTATCTTTTTTCATAAATGGAACGAGCTAGATCCACGAGAATGATGTCACCCAATTTATCGCATGATCTTACATATGAAAAGTGAATATGTTTCTCAACAGTTAATATTTTTTATTAATTTATGGGATATTTTGATAAATTTATTTGAAAAATGTACAATATCTCAAGAACGGTTCATGCTAGCGTTTTAAAGTTTATGTCAATCGTTTTCTAAGGAAAAATACGCAAGAAAAGTCTATTTGCTTAACTTTATTAAAGGTTTTGATTTTTTGATGATATTTTCAAAATTCACTCGAAAATTTAGGGGGGTTCTGAACATTCGATTGTGTTTTAAAAACAATAGACTTCCAGTATTCACGGATTGTAATTTTTGTATCAAATTTCATTCGAATCGTTCCATTCGTTCGTGAGATATCGTCTCCACAGACTCACTGACACACACACACACACACCCACACACACACACACACACACATACACGCACAACACACACATATATACACGCACGCACATACACACACACACATGCACACACACACACGCGCGCACATACACACACACACACACACACACACACACACAGACGTCACCTCAAAACTGTTGGATTCGTAATCAGGGATGCTTGAAACGTGCTCTCCCGTCGAAAACTCACATTCGAATTTTCGATCCCGTCCCAATACTTTCCTTATACATTATACTATGTATATATGGAAAGCAATAATGCTGGCTTTCTGTTTGGATGCTGGAGAATCATTTACGTTTTCGTTCGTCCCTGGACTTTCCTCGGGAGGATTTGTAGATGCATTTTTCTATTTCACCTCGCTATGCACAACTGGTTGCAATTTATCGACCTCTCCCTGGCCGCAATCCGAGTGATTGATTAATTGATTCCCCTTCTTCTAAATCCGATCCGAAAGCTTTTATCATGCCTTACGAAAAGTATAGTCGAAAATTGGTTGGACCGTGCTTGATTGGTCTATTTAACCGAAACCTATGAAATAAGTTTGTTAGTGCAAATGAATTTAAAATCGCAACGAACTCTAAATGTAAAATGAGAGAAATTATAACAAAAGTTTATAAAGATAGCACAATTATATTGAATTAAATCTGACCTCAATTTTGTGATTGAAATTTAGATTCAACTTTTTCGTGCGTACTTGTTTAGGGGAGGGAAGGACATCAAAACACTTATTTTTCTCATAATTTATTTTTTTACTTATCGACCATCAACATCATTAGAACAGTTTTCCAGAAGAGCAAAACTGTAATCGCGTAATGAGAACTGGATGCTTTAAAAAAGCTTAAATAATGCATATGAAGTTCACTCCCATCCACAAAACGTCATAGTGTAACATTTATTACGAAAAAAAAAAGAAAGAAAACAATTGGATAAGTAAAAAATCTGATGTAGGCAGCATATGACTTTTCTTATATAATGCAATGAATTTACTACTTTTACAGAAAGATAAAAGGTTTTTTTTTATAGTAGATACTTATATTCTTTCCAAGATATTGAATTTTCGTCAATGAGTCGTCATTTTTATTCATTTAGCTGCATTTTCATGCATTTGGCGAGATTTTCGTTAATTTTCAACATTTAAAAAAGTCTCCAAGTTGACGATATTCCGTCAAATCCGTCGCCAAAATCTCGCCAAGCGTTATAAACGGAGAAATAAGTTATTCTTATAGCAGATAAATGACTATTGGTGTTCAAATACAAAAGTATTACTTAAAGTATCTTTTCTCATGAATGGAACGAGCTAGATCCACGAGAATGGTGTCATCAAATTTATCGCATATGAAAAGTGAACAGGTTTCTCAATAGTTAATATATTTTTTTTAATTTATGGGATTTTTGATAAATTTATTTAAAAAATAGGCAATATCTCGAGAACGTGTCATGCTAGCGTTTTAAAGTTTGTCAATCATTTTCTAAGGAAAAATTACATAAGAAATGTCTATTTGCTTAACTTTATTAAAGGTTTTGATTTTTTGATGATTTTTCAAAATTTCACTCGAAAATTTAGGGGTCTCTGAACATTCGATAACATTTAAAAACAATAGGCTTCCAGTATTCACGGATTATGATCTTTGTACCAAATTTGATTCGAATCGCCCCATTCGTTCGTGAGATATCGTCTCCACAGACTCACTGACGCACACACATACACACACACACACACGCACGCGCACGCGCGCACACACACACACACACACACACACACACACACACACACACACACATACACACACACACACACAGACATCACTTCAAAAATGTTTGATTCTTGATCTGGGATGCTTGAAACGTGCTCTCCCGTCGAAAACTCGAATTCGAATTTTCGACCCCATCACAATACTTTCCTTATACATTATGTATATAAGGAAAGTAATAATGTATAAGAAATACTCAAAAAATAATGTATAAGAATTGAATTGTACATTTGACGATTTTCCGGATGACAACATGTTAAACTATTTCAAAGTAACCAATTAACTTATACTTCGAGCAACTTTAAATTGACAATTATCAATATTGATAGTATTCTCAATAAGCGATATAGTCTATATATTAAAATATTTTAATAGTTAATCATTTTAATTAATTTAGCGTCATTTTTATAAGAGTCATTTTCATTAATTTAGCATCATTTTTGCAATTTTGACAATCTTTTCGCCAACTGGTGCGAAATATCTAAAAGTTGGCGATACTTTGCTAAATTATATTTTCTCATGAATGGAACGAGCTAGATCCACAAGAATGATGTCAATAAATGTATCGCATTATATTATATACGAAAAGTGAACATAGTCAATATTCAGTTTTACAATAATTAATATTTATTTTTATTTAATGTGATTTTTTGATAAATTTATTTGAAAAATGTGCAATATCTCGAGAACGATTCTTGCTAACATTCTAAAGTTTGTCAATCGTTATCTAATGAAAAATTACACAAGAAATGACTATTTACGTAACTTTATTACAGGTTTTGATTTTTTGATGATTTTTTCAAAATTTTATTTGCAAAATTTAGGGGGTGTTCTGGGCATTCGATTGTATTTAAAACAATAGAATTCCAGTATTCACAGAGTGTAATTTTTCTTACCAAATTTCGTTTGAATCGCTCCAGTCGTTCGTGAGATATCGTCTCTACAAATTTGTACCTTTTGACATCACCTCAAAAACATTTGATTCGTATTCAGGGATGCTTGAAACGCGCTCTTCCGTCGAAAACTCCAATTCAAATTTTTGTCCCCGTCACAATACTTTCCGTACGTTGTACTATGTATATAAGGAAAGTAAAAATTACAGGGAACTCCGTCAGACCGATGACAAAGATGGAGTACTAGCCTATGAAATCCTTAACTAACCTATTGAAATTTTTCTGGATATGGAGGCTTCAAAAAGTCAAGATCATATATTAACGTACTATTTTATATGATCATAACTGAAGAAAACTCAAAATGACTTTGAAACAAATTATGATTAACTTATGAAACATGCGTACACCATTAAAATGTTTCGATTTGCACTTAATTACACATTCCATATGAATCGAATATTTCATTTTATTTACACAATTCAAAAGAAGATTTCACTAACAGTATTAACAGACAGAATGGCTTTTTATTGTTTGTGGGTGCGCTCAGCGATTTGCAATATTTAATGCTTTCATTAGACAACACCTATCTGGCTGATAAACAAAGAGATTTTCTAATTAAAAACGACGTTCAGTGTTTAAACATCGATACTGAAGCGCTGTAATTTAATTAAATTATTTACATCTTCTTGAATAGAAGAATGGGTTTTTAAATGTTTTTTTTTTGTTTTCTAAATGAATATCTGGTCTTGGAATTGATTTATCTCGGCCATCAGAAATGATTCAAAATGAACTGATTTTAAAACATGAAAGTCAAAAACGTTATAAACATGATATTATTGTTATCGTAAGGTCTCTTTTCACCGGATATGCTCTCTTTTGAAGGCAAATTTCGTTGCGAAGTGACAAAATCTGATGTGGACAGCACATGACTTTCTTTATATAATGCAATGGATTTACTGCTTTTACAGTAAAAACAAAATAGGTTATTCTTATAGTAAATACTTATATTTTTTCCAAGATATTGAATTTTCGTCAAATAGTCGTTATTTTCAATGATTTAGCGTCATTTTTATCCATTTGACGAGATTTTCTTTGATTCGGTAATATTTAAAAAAAGTCGCCAAGTTGGCGACATTCCGGCAAATTCGTCGCCAAAATCTCGCCAAGTGTTATGGACGGAGAAATAATTTATTCTTATAGCAGATAAATGACTATTGGCGTTCAAATACAAAAGTATTACTCAAAATATCTTTTTTAATGAAAGGAACGAGCGAGCTGGGATCCACGAGAATGATGTCACCCAATTTATCGCATGATATTACATATGAAAAGTGAACATGTTTCTCAACAAGAAATATATTTTTTTATTTTATATAATTTTTTGATAATTTTTTTGAAAAATGTGCAATATGTCGAGAACTGTTCATGCTAGCGTTTTAAAATTTATGTTAATCGTTTTTTAATGAAAAATTACATAAGAAATGTCTATTTGCGTAACTTTATTAGAGGTTTTGATTTTTTGATGATTTTTCAAAATTTCACTCGAAAATTTAGGAGGGTTCTGAACATTCGATTGCGTATAAAAACAATAGGCTTCCATCAGTATTCACGGATTGTAATTTCTGTACCAAATTTCGTTCGAATCGGTCCATTCGTTCGTCAGTTATCGTCTCCACAGCCTCTCACTGACACACACACACACACACAGACATCACCTCAAAAATGTTCGATTCATGATCAGGGATGCTTGAAAAGTGCTCTCCCGTCGAAAACCCGATTTCGAATTTTCGACCCCGTCACAATACTTTCCTTATACATTATTGTATATAAGGAAAGTAAAAAAAAATAGGGAGTCTCTCTGTCACTCATTATAGGTTGATGTGAAGCATCACTCCCTTCGCATACTTCGAATGGAAAAAGGATGATGTGTGTGTGCTGCATGTGACGATGGTACGGTACCTAGGGAATGGTCTCAATATTTTCTGTATTCCCGAGTTTTTGATATTTTTACTTTCTTATACTATGTAATACAGCATAGATAGAGTACATATTGTTTTCAGGAAAATCTTCGAATTCGAGATTTTGAGGACACTATATGCTTTAGACTTTTTTGAATACGTTTTGGCTATTTTTGGAATGATGTCTGTTTATCTGTATGTATATCTGTGATCGATTTCTTATGTACACTGAAGCTGCCGCAAATATTAATGGATTTTCACGAAATTTTGTATTTGGCTTTGTTATCGAAAAATATGGAACTGGCTAGAAGTTTTTGAAATTCGAGCTAAAAGTTAGAAGTTTATTCGAAATTTTATATTTTATTTTACATGGCAGCATTGGACAACATTTGATATAATCATGCATAAAATGGGTTAATTATGACTCAGTGACTTAATAGTTTTAATCATTGTTCTGAAAAAAAAAGCCGCCTTACAATTTCTGTGTTCGTGGCGTCATTGCCCCCTCGATGGGGCAAGTTAGCCCCTGGGGGCACATTGCTATCGATTAAAGTATGCTATCCATTAAAAAAAAATTTCAAACCCTTTAAAATGAATGGTAGCATGCGATAATTATGATCTTTTGGACCAACGATATAGATTATTTAAAAATTATCTTGCAAAATTGATTATTGAACCTACTAATAGGATAGTTACTAATTTATATGATAAAAAAGACTATTTTAACTTTAACATTAATAAAATATTACCTTTTAATTCCTGAAACTCGATGATTCAATTGTTTAGAAATATTATACTTAATCAGCTTTTCAAAATTTATAGATTATCAGATAAAAAATGTCATGCTATGCATATTAATAAGCTAAAAATTACTAGCAAATTATGTAAATATCCAGCCTATTTAGTACATGGTATAGTTAAAAAGTTTGGAATGGTTAAATATACTTAAATTCTCTCCTTAGTATCTTATATTAGCCAGAGCAGACATCCACTTTCTCTTGAATAAGTATTACTATGCATTTACATCCCCTTATATTTTAGCTTCTAAGTTTTCTGTTATCATCTGCCCCATTATTTTGTAGCTCTTACTGTCGAATATCACCTTTTATCGTCTTTTCGCATTACTGTTATTTATTTCTCACAATTGGCAACAGCAGTTCTCAACTTTTTATTTTCTACGATTGGCAACATTGATCTCTTTATTCAAGGCTCCAATGGATCAGACATATGCAGTGTTTTTTCAGGTATTATTGCTTCCTATTATTTTTGAATCTTTATGCATGTTGTCCAAGTTGTCAGTATTTATAGATATAATCTATTACTGATATCAGAAACATACATTTTGTGTTCATTCTTATAAAATACTTGGACTTTACGAAGAGTTTTATCGAAATGAACAATTCATTAGTTTAGGCCTAGGGCTTGTCCACATGTAATGGCTTTAATGCTTGGATTTATTTGATTTTATATTATCGATTCCTTTCCATTGATGTTTGTTGTTTGTCTTCAGCTTGATGACTATAGGTTTGCATTTTATTTTCCACTTGATTGATGATTCTATGTTTGCTACTTTTTATTTGAAGGGCATTTCTTAATGATGGGATTTGAGTTGCAACTTCTCTTTATTCTATCATTAGATTCTCAAACTATTATTAAATATATATATATATATATATATATATATATATATATATATATATATATATATATATATATAAATTGAAAGATTTTAATCGAAAACTATGCATAAACTACGGTAAGTACAAAAAAACGCATCTCTAGCAAATCTGTTACAAATAAGTAACTATAGACCAAGACTAAGGATAAAAATAGAAGATAACTTATCACTATAATGGAAAGGAGTGAGGGGAAGATGAGTATACAAAAATCGCAATTAAAAAGGTATATATATAAATATATAAATATATAAAATGAAAAAGAAAACACGGCAAAAATGAGAAAAGGCAATAATAATTAGCTCAAGATTAAAGATCAAGATATGGAGAACAATCAATTGAATCTACACAAAAAATGGCGATTAGTTCAAAATTGCATTCTTGTCAGGACAGCCATACAATTCGAATTAAAACCGATACAATAGCCAGTTTCTGACAATTGCGATATTATGTAAGTATAGACACCATTGGAACTGCCTACTGGCTAGTGGCAGGAGAAATAATATAAACCAGATGAATTATAAATCAGAAATATAAAAACAGAAATATTAACACACAGGCATAGCTACCACGTGGAAGTCGAAACTGCTCGCAGGGGAACACAGTCGACAGAGCTTTTCACCTCACTTCGTCAATGCGAGTGGGCACCGGAATGTATACACTTGAACGAAACATAATTTATATGAAAACTTTCAAAAATAGTAATCAGATATACATATAATATATATATATATATATATATATTATATTTATATAAATTATATATATGTATATATATATATATATATATATATATATATATATATATATATATATATATATATATATATATATATATATATATATATATATATATATATATATATATATATATATATATATATATATATAAGGATATAAATAAGCGAGAACAGGAGTGACCATATGATTTGCATAGAATGGCAGGGGTGGATTGCGACACCACTTTCCCGCTTAAAGCAGCTTTTACGACCCGGGCAACGCTCACGGCACCAATGTAACTCAATGGTCAATCTCCCACATGTGCAAAGACAGAAGCACCCGAACGGACACAAAAACAAAGATGGAACCAAGCATGGAAGAGATACACCCTACAATCCAACATGAAAACACAACATTTTATAAGGGAAAGTCGCACATGCGCGAAAAGACTTCATGATGATAGGATCGCAGATATGAATATATATATGATTAAAAATGCTCATTTAGATTCAAACAAAGCACAATTTCTTTCTTTGAAAAAGGAATAGTAATAATGTTGTAAAAAATATCTAGGGTAATTTCTTTTCAATGCATCATTTATTATTTTATTACATTCATAAATGCAATCTTTTTTAAAAGTACTGTAGTTTCTGTTTCTTCTGAAGTATCCGATAATAATATTTCTGAATATATTTTTAGTGAGGTTTGAATTCCAATCAATAATATTATTAATTTTGATATTGTATGAATTTCTCTTGTCGTGTATGGTTGTATAAATTCCATACTGTTGGTGTTTTCTTATTGACAAATCCAGGAAGTCTGTCGATCCATCCTCATTGATCGGTTTTTTAATTAAGTCTAATTCTTTTGAGTAGAATGCAAAATCTATGTCAGGGGTGTTTGCATAACCCCCTAATATCACATCGTCAACATAACGGAAATAAGGTATTTCCGATAATATATGGGTTCCTCTTTCATATTTGGATAGATAAATATCCGCCAATATTGATGAGCATGCACCACCCATGGGTATGCCCTTGACTTGTTTATAGTAATGCGTACCGTCATATAGTATGTTTTCATTCAAAACCAACTCAATCAAATCCAAATATCTTCTAAGAGTTATATATGGTTTTAAATTGTATTCCTCATATAATACCTTCAAGATCATTTGTAGGTTGGTTAAATCGATGTTATTAAACAGATCCCGGAAATCGTAGCTTCTGAAGTTCAAATCTTTATGGTAAAATATCAGTCGGTCTATCAATTCCTGTCCGTTTTTTAACATTATGGAGTTTTGCCTCTTAATATCAGTCATAACGCATTGGAGTAATTTCAGAAGTTCTTTATTTGCTTGTTCCAGGTACGATCCGCATCCCACTGTTACAGTTCGGAAATTGACTGGTTTTTTGTGTAACTTGGGAATGAGAATCAAGTATGGAAATTTTACTGATTTAATATCCATACCAATTCTTTTATATAGTGCTTTTATTCTATTAATGATGATTGATTCGTTGCTAGGAATTAAGGTATACATGGCACTATCCTTATAGCATTGGGTTAAAGTATCGACATAGAATTTTTTACACGTGAATGCAAAATTCGATACGATTTTGTCGGTGTATGTTAATACGAATTCTTCATTAAATTGCTTGATTGAAGTCGGAAATCGAGAACTCCCAGAATCCTTGTTTCTTCTCGGGTAGTATTGGCAAAAAGCACTGTAAAAGGCATATTTCCATGCGTTAAAAGTCTGTACAGGTAAACTGTGTTTGACTTCCATCTTGTATATGAAGGTTTCAAGATCGTAATTGAATTCATTATAAATATTATTAAATTCTTGTATTCGGTACTTAGTACCGAGTTGTAATAAGTTTTTGAGTTTATTATCTGTTATAAAATCTAAGTTTCCAGTAATTATATGCTTGTGGTAGGGATCACAATGTATATTTTTATGACATTGACAGGATTCAATATTAAATGAAGACACAGTTTTACATAATTTATTGTAGTTGAATAATCTTCTTCCGTTGGTTCTTACAAAGCGATAGGATATCTTGATATTTAGATTAGGCAAAGGAAGACGTTCTTCTATATTATGTAATATATGGTTGAATGGAATACTTTCGAACATTTTATTCTTAAATGTTGTGATAAAAAATTCTTTTGATTTGTTAATTTGATATTATGGTTCAAGTGCTACGTTATATTTTGCGGCTCTGAGTTTAATTAAATCCAGCATGATGTCTATATTAGTGTTTGTATCTTCTGTATTGCAGTTATTTTCACTTAAATTGAAATTTATAATAAAATTCCATATACGTTGTAAGTATTTCATTTTGATACTGTTGGCTATATTCTTGATCCATCCGAATTTCACCGTTATTTCTGTTTTTATGAAGTCTGAGATTTTTTCTTCTGTTTTGATATAATTAAAATGTTGCTTTTTGTTTCCTCTTTGGTTTCTATAAGTTTTCTTAGGTATTGAATTTTTTAAGAGAGGGTATGTTTGACTATTCCTGCATCTTTCTTTATTGCAATTTTCCTTGAATAATAAAGTATTCAGACCATATGGATATGCAGAATTGTATTGCTTTATATGGGTGTTTTCCCACCACAAGCGTTCAGAAAGGTCTGGTACTATATCAATAATAGTTACCATAATATTGCTGAAGGGGTGTACTTGAAAATGTCGTACTTCTAAGTTATTATTGGTGGATAGCTGTTGGATTTTGCCCACTTGACTTCGGTGCAGATTTATACGGATATTCAGGGAATTCTGCGTCTGTCCTATATATTTCGCCTGACATGCAAGGCATGATATGCAATATACCACATTAAAAGTCTTGCAAAAGATTTTTATATTATCCTTTTTTGTAGAAATTTGGTGTGGATTGGCTACGGGACAAAGCTTACATCGCTTAGAATTGCATTTCTTGAATTTGAAGTTCTTCATATGGTGGTGTAGTGTTGATAAAATTCGTTAAAGAAAGATGATCTGTTATAGATCGTGTCATACTTCACGAAAGAATTTACATTTTTTATGTTTGTCACAGCTTTATCAAGGACAATTGTATAAGGTTTATAAACACTGCTCATCACTTGCTTCAGTAAAAAGATTAGGGTAACTGTATTTCGATAACACATATACCCTGATAATGTGTCACCGGGCATATATTCAACATGGAATAAATTTGCCAGTCCCTAAATTTATATATAGCCTTCATACATATTATATATCAACAGTTTTTTAACTCATGTTGAGGAGTAAAAACTTTATAGTAAAAACAAACGAAATGTTTTTTCAAGTGCACCTTCAAATGCAGTAAAAGCCTCATAGAACGTTCAGGTATTCTACCTTCTCTCTTGCCTATTTTATGCTGTATGACAACTATTTTATACTTTTTTTGTAGTTATTTTAATTCATTCATAGAATTCGTTCTAAATAGGTATTGAAATAATACCAGATTCAATAAAAGTGATAAAAATACTTAAAAACACTTCATTAAAAAATTAACAGACTAAAGTACAGAGATTACACAAATGCATACCACACTATAATATACCACCATACATTGTCTCACAAGTTACAAAACTAATATCAAAACATTCGTAAAATAACTCTTACCGTCCTGATTCCACCGCTCCAATATCCACCGGATAACTCCCATCCCACGACACACGGAAGACCTACACTTCGCCAGTGTGGTCCGAGAAGTGGCCCTTACGTAGAAAGCTGAATTGGATGTGGTAAAATATGCACTATGTCCGCGCAATGCAGCTGGATGTAGACATATCGATAAATACATATAAAAATAAGTATATCACGAAAGGTATAATCACTAATAAGTATATCACAAATAAGTATATTATTGATTGGAATTCAAACCTCACTAAAAATATATTCAGAAATATTATTATCGGATACTTCAGAAGAAACAGAAACTACAGTACTTTTAAAAAAGACTGCATTTATGAATGCAATAAAATAATAAATGATGCATTGAAAAGAAATTACCCTAGATATTTTTTACAACATTATTACTATTCCTTTTTCAAAGAAAGAAATTGTGCTTTGTTTGAATCTAAATGAGCATTTTTAATCATATATATATTCATATCTGCGATCCTATCATCATGAAGTCTTTTCGCACATGTGCGACTTTCCCTTATAAAATGTTGTGTTTTCATGTTGGATTGTAGGGTGTATCTCTCCCATGCTTGGTTCCATCTTTGTTTTTGTGTCCGTTCGGGTGCTTCTGTCTTTGCACATGTGGGAGATTGACCATTGAGTTACATTGGTGCCGTGAGCGTTTCCCGGGTCGTAAAAGCTGCTTTAAGCGGGAAAGGGGTGTCGCAATCCACCCCTGCCATTCTATGCAAATCATATGGTCACTCCTGTTCTCGCTTATTTTTTCTTCTTATTTATATCCTTATATGCCACTCTGGATGCAGAGCTGCTAAGCGCCACATCCTCTGTAAGGTTTCTATTCTCTCCTTTACTTAAATAGGAGTTCCTTGCGTGATATACTTATTTTTATATGTATATATATATATATATATATATATATCACATAAAATATTATAAATCATGTTAAAAACCTGAAATCACAGTTTTATGGCGTGCAGCAGCTAAACAAATAGGATTTCAATATCTAACCATAAAGGAATAATGAACATGAAAGCAAGATACCAAAAATGGGCCGGGGGGTTAGTGACCCCCTGCCCCTCGGTTAAGCCAGCTTAATGTCGCGACGACACGCCCGGCAGCCGGCACCTTGATATAGAATAGAATACATATGTATCAAAATAAACAAAGAAACAATGTCACATGATTAGCCTGTATGCTGGAAGAATCATTGACAGAAAAAGATCCCTGCTTATTCAAGTCAATATGAATAACTTTTAAACCAACCACTAAACATACACCTGTTATTTGATGTTACACTGAAATACTACTATTATCTGAAAAACAAAATTGAACAGCATTGTTCTAATACCTCTTGAATAGTAGATAAATGTCCTTCCAAATATACTGTAAAGACCATCTTCATCCCCATACATCCATCAATAATAAACATTGGCATTAACTATACATGTACTAAAGGCCAGGGGTCAAATCTGGTAAATCTACGTTGGACCCGAACTTTTATCTAAGTACAATCGATAGCTATCCGTCACGGTTATGCCAAAAAAACTGCCAATGATGTCACTTAAAAACATTCTTGGAAAACCCTGTCTTATCGTATCATTCAAGAAACATAGGTCGCACGCATATCGATCATCTGCATTGCTATGTAAACGTTTGCTATGTGTTAGTTGATTTGTAATGATGTTTCTGAACACGTTTTGTGTAAACATGAATTCCGTGAAATAATATAATTGATTCCAAATTTAAAATCCCTGCGTTTATCTAACAATCGATAACCAGTAGTACCATCGGCGTGCTTGTATATAGACAAATCCAGAAAAGATATGATTTTAATGATTTGTTTAGTAATATAAAAAAATATCAATGATTTGTTTAGTAATATGAGTAATTGTTTAGTAATCAATTTAGTAATTGTTTTGTAATCAATGATTTGTTTGAAATTGTGATGGAAGTTTATGATAGATATAATATGCAATCCTGTATTACAAAGTGTAAATTTAAGAATTTGGTAGAAGTGATTCTGTTCAAAACCATTTTATATGACGGTACAAACTTCTATAAACAATTTCACGGTATACTAATGGGAGGAGATTGTTCATCAATTGTTGCAGACATATATTTAAATAAGTATAAAGAACGTACCCATCTCTTGAACGAATTACTATTATATGTTACGTTGATGACATTTTATTGGCATGTTATAGAAAGGATTATGTCATAGATTTTGGCTTTTATCCAAATTGTCTGACGTCCTCCGAAACTCCATATAACAAAGATCTGAGTTTGAATTTTCTGGATTTGTCTATATACAAGCATTCTGATGGTACTACTTGTTATCGATTGTACGATAAATGCAGGGATTTTAAATTTGAAATCAACTATATTATTTTATGAAATTATTTTATGAAACGTATTAAGAAACATCAGTATAAATCAATTAACATGTAGCAAACGTTTACATAGCAATGCAGATGAACGACATGCTTGCGACCTATGTTTCCTGAATGATACGATAAAACAAGGTTTTCCAAGAGTGTTTTTATATGACATCATTGGCAGTTTTTTTGGCATAACCGTGGCGGATAGCTATCGATTGTACTTAGATAAAAGTTCGGGTGAAACGTAGATTTACCAGATTTGAACCCTGGCCTTCAGTACATGTATAGTTGATGCCAATGTTTCTTGATAATGGATGTATGGGGATGAAGTTGGTCTTTTCAATATATTTGGTAGGACCTTTATCTACTATTAAAAAGGTATTAGAACAATGCTGTTCAATTTTGTTTTTTAAATAATAGTGGCATTTCAGTGTAACATCAAATAACAGGTGTATGTTTAGTGGTTGGTTTAAAAGTTATTCGTATTGACTTGAATAAGTAGGGATCTTTTTCCATCAATGATTCTTCTAGCATACGGGTTAATCATGTGACATTGTTTCTTTGTCTTATTTGATAAATATATATACTATTATATAGCAAGGTGCCGGCTACCGGGAGTGTCGCCGCGACATTCAGCTAGCTAACCGGGGAGAAGGGGTCCCCCACGGCCAATTTTTGGTATGTTGCATTCATGTTCATTATTCCTTCATGGTTAATTATATATATATATATATATATATTAGAAAGAAGTAAAAATAAAAATTAAAATAATTAATTCAAGTAATCGTGAAATATTAACATCACCATAGAAGCAAAACCATGACCATAATGCCGATAATAATAAAGATCTGCACCGGCCCAAATTCGAAGATTAAAAAGAATTAAATTCATCTTCAGGTCTGAGTATTGAATTCTAATTAACCCAAACAAATGCCTGTTTCAGATTGGATAATAGAACATTACTATAAATGTCCAAACTCAGACTACAGACACTAAAAGATGAAAAAATGAATATAAGAAACATTAGGAAAATTTGTATTACCATGTGGCAGGAACTCTTCTTCTTTCACCACGTGTACATATATATCACAAGCTACTTAAAATTTATTTTTAAAAATCCATGTCTCCAATCGTCTGTCTCTGTAAAGTTTAACGAAAAAATTGGCGGGATACCGCCAACTTGGTGACTATTTTAAATGTTGCGAAATTAATAAAAATTTTACCAAATCGATAAAAATGTGGCCATATCTATAAAAATATTGCTAGATCGATAGAAAAAATGTCACCAAACGGATAAAAATGACGCTAAACCGATTAAATTTAATGTGTTTTGTTAAGAGATAGTTATTATAATGATGTTTCGGTGCAATAAATAAAACTGCTTGTAAGAAATAAGCTTGCAAAACTTCTTTGAATAAAGCAGGCATGATGGCAATTGTTTCGATGGCATTAATTTAACATTTAAGCCTGTTCTACCAGTTCTTTTGGCCTGAAGAAGGAAGCTTAGAATATCTTTGAAACAATTATCGCTGCCTTACTGTCATATGTCTGCTTTATTCAAAGAAGTTTCGCAAACTTTTTTACACGTATCACGCCAACAAACCATCTGAATATCGCCAACTCATATACCATACCTTCTGTGGAAAGTTTGTGGAAAAACACATAACTCGGAAAGTTCTGAACCAATCTACAAAATTCAAGTAGTTTCTAGAACTCGTGAAAAGTTGCTAAGTTGCCCATATTTCCCCAAATTCGCCACCAAGATCACTGACTTTGTCGCGAATGTCAGGCTATCCAGACTTTAAAATTATAACAATGGTAACAATTCAAAAATTGTTACGTATTCGCAACAAGATGATGTCACTTCTGGTACATACTTCCTTTCTTTCGACCCAAACCGTCCGACCTACCCGAAAGTGTAAAGTATATTTTTGGACTATCAGGTCAGTGTCACCCAAATTAAACCGGAACAGAGTCAGGTGTCATCCACAGTGTCATCCACCCTCCGTCCCCTACCACCAATCTCTCGGAAGGGCTTGCGGACCCACGTACTTAACGTGCCTGTACTCCGCGTGGAGACGGTCACAGCTTGGACAGCTCCGGGAATGGAACTCGGGTGGTCCGCGCGCTAACCACTGGACTGTCCAACCCCCTTTCATACTTCCACCTCCGTTTTATCTTAGTTTTTTCAAGATTTACTCTACCCCGCACCCTAAGATGTTTCACATCAAAATGTATAAGAAGACAAGAGAAATTATAAACTATATAATACGGACACATGATCATCTACGATGCGATGTATAACTGAGCATATTGCCTAACACATATGTTATACGCAAATTAATTACAGAATAATTTGTTCTCAGTTATTGAATTTATGAATAAAATAAAATAAAATATTGTTTTACACTATTCAGTTCCAAAAAATCTGATGTGGGCAGCACATGACTTTCCTTATATAATGCAATGAATTTACTACTTTTACAGCAAAAAAATAGGTTATTCTTATAGTAGATACTTATATTCTTTCCAATATATTGAATTTTCGTTAATTAGTCATCATTTTCACCGAATTAGCGTCATTTTTATCCATTTGGCGAGATTTGCGTTAATTTGGCAACATATAAAAAAGTCGCCAAGTTGGCGACATTCCGTCAAATTCGTCGCCAAAATCTCGCCAAGCATAATGGACGGAGAAATAAGTGTTATTCTTATAGCAGATAAATGACTATTGGCGTTCAAATACAAATGTATTACTCAAAGTAACTTTTTTTATGAATGGAACAAGTTAGATCCACGAGAATGTTGTCACAAAATTTATCGCATTATATTATATATGAAAGGTGAACATGTTTCTAAACAGTTAATATATTTTTTTAATTTATGGGATTTTTTTATAAATTTATTTGAAAAATGTGCAATATTTCAAGAATGGTTCATGCTAGCGTTCTAAAGTTTATGTCAATCGTTTTCTAAGGAAAAATTACATAACAAATGTCTATTGGCGTAACTTTATTAAAGATTTTGATTTTTTCAAAATTTCACTCGAAAATTTAGGGGGGTTCTGAACATTCGATTGCGTTTAAAAACAATAGGCTTTCAGTATTCACGGATTGTGATTTTTATACCAAATATCATTCGAATAGCTCCATTCGTTTGTGAGATATCGTCTCCACACACACACAGACATCACCTCAAAAATGTTTGATTCGTGATCAGGGATGCTTAAAACGAATTTTCGACCCCGTCACAATACTTTCTTTATACATTATGTATATAAGGAAAGTAAAAATATTTTAAGTAATCACCGAGTCCTAATTTTCAATAAAAATTTAAGTATTCGTGAATTAAATTTAATGAAACATTTTTATTTAACAATTAAAGTTACATGATAAAATTCAATGTTTTGCAGAATTAAGTTCAATTTCCCTATCGCTTTGTAGGAATTAAATAATAGTTTTTGTAGATTTGTTTAAAAACGGAACCAGGATACATGTTTTATTATTTAGATCTGCTTGTGAAGATAATTATGTGTAGCGAGAACAGAGATTTTTATACACCCTTTTAGGGGAAATAAATTAAATATTTTAATAAAATGTTTTGAATAACAATGTCATTTAAAATATTATAGGAATTTGCATATGATTTTGAATTTTAAATCTCTTTGCATTACATATTCCGTGCAAAGAACGGATATACTGCTAATAAATAAATAAAATTTATAAAATATTCGATATTTTGTAATGATTAAAATCGTTTAAGGTATGGCCTTTATTGCGCAGCGGATGCTAGCGCAATATATGTAATTGTCAAGTAAAATTTGCGCGAAATATATCAATTGGGTACTTCGAAAAAGATTTATATATTATCATCCAGAGAAATGTCCAATGTTAATGTACAATTCAATGCTAGGAACATTATGCAGTAGATCTTCCACATCATTATACTTGACGAACACCTAACCTGTAGTGGAGTAGAAAGTAGGAGATGTAATCTTCCGCTGAAAAAAAATAGTGCATCATAAATGTTGATAAATATTTCTTTAAACAAGATTTTCTTTTAATCTTTCAACTGTCAAACAAATAGGAAGAGTAAATAAAATACATTTAAAGTAAAATTTAAATATTTTTACATATGATAGGAAGTGGATTATTTGTATTCATTGGCTTCTACGGCAGAATTAGTTGCTTTGGAGATGAGCGATCATTCAAAATCGCAATATTAAGTTGTTTTCAAAACACCTCACATCAAGAATACGAAGCATAATAAATAGTCTTTCAATGTTGCAAATAATCACAATCGATCTACCAGATTTAAATAAAGATATGAAGGAAAGGATGTATCAATCTCTTTCAATGTCATAAATAATCACAATTGATCTATCAGATCTAAATAAAGATATGAAGGAAACGAAGAATTAATATTTTTCAATGTCACCAATAATCACAATTGATCTACCAGATCTAATAAAGATATGAAGAAAAGGAAGAACCAATATCTTTCAATCTCACCAATAATCACAATTGATCTACCAGATCTAAATAAAGATATGAAGGAAAGAAAGAACCAATATCTTTCAATGTCACCAATAATCGCAATCGATCTACCAGATCTAAACAAAATGTGAAGGAAAGAAGAAACCAATCTCTCCGGAAATCGAAAACGTCAACCTATAAACTGTTGTTTAAAAATTTAAAGAAAATTAAAAAATCAAGAAACTTAACGAAGATATTAACCCATATTCAAACCAAAGGTTAGAGTTGGGCTAAACTTTCATTCTTGGATGTGACGAAATTAAAAACAGATAACCAAAAATATACGTATTTCGTTGCATTTAAAAATATTTAAATATGTATGAAGGATTTGTGTTACGGATTCCGTTCAAAAATCGTTAGAAAGAACATCCATCGATTTTTCCAATGGTGTCAAAATGGAAGCGAAGTGATACTGTTTTTGATCATTAAGGATTTAATATGTGTAAAAATCTTTACGAATTGTTCTTCAGCACAAAATAACTAAATAACTAATTTAAATTTTATACAAATCTTGCCAAGCTATATCTTCCCAAGAGTTTAGCTGCCCCTGTACCGAATTTTACTGCTGTCCGAAGCTTAGATTTTGCGCTGTTGGCAACACACACACAGACAGACCATTTCCTTTTTTATGTGAGATAGTTTCGACAAATATATGTTTATAAGTTTATAAAACGATCAATAGTTCTAGATACTGTTTGTAGATCATTCAAAATATTTGTAAGACTGGCGTTTATCCTGTTGTAACTCCCCAGCCCTTATATTTCGTCACACTTAAAATCGATTCCATTGGAAATTACTTAATGATGTGAGCCTGTCTCTTTGAGATACTCATCTCAAAGTTGACTGCAACCATAACTGTAGAAATCGATAACTGCCGCCTCTGCGTGTCCTGACAGCGGTGTTTTTCCCGCCACGCAATTAGGGGGTGCTTAATCAATAGCGACACCAGGAAAGCCTTTTTTTTTCCTTCCCGGGAAAAGACAGGAATTGATATGCGGGTTCACTGTCCGTCACGAGGATAAATAAAACTCCAGGACATTGGAGAGGTACTAGGGAATTTGGGCCGGGACAAAATGTCAGGGCGAATTTTGACGCATGGCTAAATATTAGATAGGTGTATAAGAATGTACAATGATGTATTGCGGCCGGAAAGACGTTCCGGTTCTTTTTTTAGAGACGGAACGCGTTGCGGAACTTTTTTCTAAAAGTCATAATAAAATATTATTAAATTTATAGACCAATATTATGAAAAACTCTGATATGGCCAGCACATGACTTTCCCAACATACTTCAATGAATTTACTTCTTTCAACGTGAAAAAATGATGTATAAGATCTTCGGTGCGATGTTTTTAACGTTGAGTTAAACATTTTTCGCTTTTTTGGATGACAACATGTAAAACTATTTCGAGGTACCTAATTCACTTATATTTTACGCAACTTTAACTTTCCAATATTGATAGCATCCGCAATAAGCAATGCAGTCCACATAATAAAATATTTCAATAATTAAGTCATTAATTGGCATCATTTTCTTTAATTTATCTTCAATTTTCAATTTTATGATATTTTCTTCAATCTGGGACGAAATATCACCAACTTGACGATGCTTCTCTAAATGAGTCGCCAAGTTCGCCAAATTTATCGTCAAGTGTTATAGATGAACGAAGAAAAGATATTTTCTTATATATAAATGACCATTGGCGAATGGAGACTTTAAAACACAAAACTATTACCCAAAGGGCCTTCCTTCTCTTGTAAATAGAACAAACTAAATAAACGAGAATAATGTTAAAAAATTTATCGTATAATATTACATATGAAAAGTGAACATATTTCAGGAAATTCAATACTATACTATTTTAATTTTAGGTGATTTTCTTAATAAATTTATTTTAAAAATATACAATATCTTTAGAACGGTTCATGCTAGCTTTTTAATGTTTGTGTCAATCGTTTTCACTAAAGAAATGATTATTTAAGTAACATCATTGAAAGTTTTAACTTTTTCGAAATTTCATTCGAAAATTTGGGGTCTTCCGAATATTCGATTACGTTTAAAGTCAACAAGCTTCGAATATTCACTGATTGCAACTTTTGTACCAAATTTGGTTCAAAACTCTCTATTCGTCCCTGAGATATCGTCCCCACAAACTCACCGACACACACACACAGACGGTACCTTAAAAACGGATTCAGAATGCCAGAAACATGTCCTTTGATTGAAAATTCTAATTCGAATTTTCGACCCCGTCACAATACCTTTCCTATACATTATACTATGTATATAGGAAAATTAAAATAATCTTTAAAATTAATAATTTTTTTAAACAATCGTTTAAAAACAAAAACATAAATTGGGTCGTTTTAGTTCATTTTATAATTTTAGAAGCTTGCCCACAGATTTGAAGCATCTAAAAATTTATTACAATATTATACCTCGCCGATCTTTCGAGCACGAGCGTCGTTTCAGTAGCATGATTTTGACGTCAACTTTTATGTCATTCAGTATTTTCGTTGAAAACATGGCAGGTTTGTTGTTTTTCTAACCATACGGTCTGCCATGAGAATAATGAAAACAAAAAATTTACGTTGGAACTTGGTTGCGGTTTCATCGTTCTATTGTCGACCAAGAGGCAGAAAGGACAGTCACTCAAAAATACGTAATCAATTTTATATGAGAATTTCTATGATTCTTTTGAGCACTATTCTTTATAACTTTCTAATACTTGCAGAAAACAGGCATAGAAAAATTAAGTGATTACAGTTGTTTCGAGGGTGTTTTCAATCCTCTTCCTCACGTCCGAAATTTTATTTTCTCTTAACAATTGCTAAGTGGTACAGCAGACCGACTTTTCAGGGCCCCTATGCAGCAAATACGTGGAATTCCCTAATACTTCCAAATATTCTGAAAGTTATTGAATTTCTACAAACTTTTTATGCGGCTCTGCCCAAACTGCCTCCTCTTTCACTAGGTCGAGAAGTTGCTGGTAGGGGAAAGAGGGCAAGGTCTGTAGATGCCGCCCCCGCAGAGTTCCTGTCTAAATTGGATGGCACTGTCCCGGTCGTTCAAACGATACCTTATACCTTCTGGGGTAAGTCGGATGGTCTTGGTCGAACAAGCAAACTAACAAACTATTTATGCGTCTCTGGTCCTGATCCTCCTGGACTTCTGTGCAATGTATCATTTTGTCCTTCCTCGTCGACCGCTAAGAAAGGGTTTCAGTTTTCTCTTTGATCTGAGAAAATGGCTCAAACGACCTTGAAAGAATCGAAGTTTCCTCATTTTTCTATGCCTGTTTTCTTTAAGGAAGTGTTAGAAGATTATTTTCTCACAAGAAGCAGTTTTAAGTATTGTGAGTACCTTTTATACTGTTATGGAGTATCCCCTGAAATCATAGGTGTATTTTCAGGATACAGAAATGAGTTCAAATTTCTGGATAACTAACACGTTTATTTGCACGTATAGCGTAAAAGTGACCTAAGTTTATGAGTTGATTCTGCTCTCAATTAATTTTGATCAATGAATCCCATTATTTCATTCTTATTAACTTATATGGACTTATCTTTCATTTGGTCCCTTCATATTTTCTGTTTTCATATAGATAATGGCGGAACAATAAAAGCTATGTTAACTGTTCTTATTTTCTTGGTTCTTTCTTTTGCTTTTGACCCTTTTTATATGTATTTTTCTAAATTTTCTTTTCTAAATTTTATTCTAAATTTCTTAAATTTCTGCTTTTGTTTATATGTGCCTAAATTTCTTTCCTTTTCCATATATATTTTATTATTATATATTTTCAAAATTTTACTTTTAAAATTTTATTATTTTCTTTAATTTTAATCCATTTTTCATTATGTCACTCACTCTAAATTATTACCTCACTCTAAATTTCATTTTTCAATGATCTTTTTATCTATATTCGCAATAACCCTTTTCCCATTTTTGATAAATGGACGTACTTATCAAGTTCAAATATAATGTAAAACTGTCTGTTTAACCAACATATTTTTCTTCAATTGTTATCCTCTTAGACCTAAATAAATGTTTGTTTGGTGGGATGGTAAACCTTGGGTGCCTCCTGAGTGCAGGAGGTATCCTTTCCCGGCCGTGCAGCTAGCTGCTCTAAACCCACAATGTGAGTCACACGGTCTGGGGTCTTCAGCGTAAAAAGGAACAACATGCAACAAATATTTCGATAACTATTTCACTAGATCACTCAACAATTGTGAGGTCCAGTAAAACAGCAAATAATTGCTCCACTAATTTCACAAAACAGCTGCTACTATTCTCAAAACATTAACGCAAGTCAAAGTTCAATGTAGCTCGCATTTCGTCAGCTGCTTTTCAACTGAGCGATGACTCCTTTTATAGACTCTCTATAGAAACTTCTAGAAATATCTCATATCTCGTAGAATAATCGTTATTTCGAGGTGTTTCTTGAACTTTCGAGAAATCGCCAAATATCGTCAAATTGGTAATAAATCGTCAAATCTGCAACCCCTTCTGAACTTCAGTATCTAACAACCCTAGATTCACGTCATAGGAAAAGTTGCATGTAAGGGTATTTTCTCCGGCTGGTTATCAAAAGTAACTTCAGTGAGAGCACTTTATACGTTTGTAACATTATATGTTTGGTTGGTTGGTTGGTTGGTTGATTATGGTTTAATGGCACAAGATCCAAAGAGGATATGCTGCGCCAGACATATGGTACCAAGATACATAAATTAGCATGGATTAAAACACGTGTATAATTTAAAAGAGTTATAGTGTGTGAAAAAACCATGACTATGGAACATGTACAACAATGAAAACGAGATGAAAAATGACTAAAAGGTTATAAAAAGTGAAGTTAAAAATGATGGAAAAAACCAATGTCCAGAAGGAATGGGAAAAGCTCTAAATGAGGATTTTCTCCAATCAATTCTGCCAAATGTAAAGTATACGTCTTGAAATGCTTAAAACGGAACTGTTTATATTTCGAACACTCAATTAAAATATGTTTGATATTTGCTGACGTCTGACAACTATTACAAAAGGGTTCAATTTCTCCTAACAATAAGTGTCTGTGAGTAAAACGAGTATGACCAATGCGCAAACGAGTTAATATAACATCAAGTTTCCTACACTGAAAACTAGTCCACTTCTGTATTAAAGGCTTTATCTCATACAATTTATTTTGAGTTTGCTGATTCCATGAATGTTGCCATTTATCATATAATATTTTACTAATAGTTTTTTTAATATCTGTCAAAGGAATGGGATGATTCATAATACGATTAGCTGTTTTTGCAGCGGTGTCAGCCAATTCATTTCCCTTTATACCAACATGCCCTGGAACCCAACAAAATTGAATATGGTGTCCTCGTGCCTTCTGACGATGCACAAGTTGGAGGATATCTGAGGCAATGGGATGAAGCATGGCCATTCTGGATGAAAGCAATTGCAAAGAACTTAATGAATCTGAATATATGATGTATTTATTTACCCTTTGATGGGTGATGAAAATTAATGACTGGTGAATTGCTGTGATTTCTGCAGTAAAAATGGAGCATGAGGTATGAAGCTTAAAAGACTTAACTATATCATTACATACATAAGCAAATCCGACATGTGCTGCTGTTTTGGAGCCATCAGTAAAAATAGGAGTGAACTCTTTAAATAAATCACTATGTTCTGCAAAAAGTTGAACATAAATGGAATCAGGTGTACTACTCTTTAAAAAATTAACAAAAGGATTGAGAAAAATGAAATTTGGGACTTGCCAAGGAGGTATTTCACAAGCCTTTCTCTTTCTAACATTGAGATTTTCTAGTGGAGTTGATGATACACTATTGTGCATTCGCATGCCAAAGGAAGGAATACAGGAGGGTCGGGCTGAATACAGCCGATCATACTGCACATCCAGGATGATTCGTTGCAAAGGATGGTAGTTCATGGACATGACTCTAAAGTGATAATTCAGTGAGAGCTGTTCTCGCCTGAGTTCGAGTGATGTCTCATTACAGTCAACGTATATGCTTTGAATAGGAGAAGTTTTGAAGGCACCAGAACAAATACGAAGAGCATTATTATGAATTGGATCGAGCTTCTTAAGCACAGATGTTCGTGCTGATCCATACACAGAACATCCATAGTCAAGCTTTGACCGAATAACAGCTCTATAGATTCGAAGCATGGAAATCCGATCTGCACCCCACTTTGTATTTGAAAGAACTTTCAAGATATTTAGAGCTTTCTCACATTTTGTTCGCAGTCTTTGGATGTGGGGCAAGAAAGTGAGTTTCTTATCAAACCATATTCCGAGAAATTTGACTTCGTCTGCTACTGTGATCTTAACGTCTCCCATAAAGATTTCTGGGGGTAAGTGAATACCACGTTTTCTTGTGAAGTGAACACAACATGTCTTTTGAGTAGAAAAACTGAATCCATTCAAGTTTGCCCATCGCAAGATACAATTAACAGCAACTTGACATTGTCGCTCTACTGAACGCATATCATGTGCCTGATAGGAAACTTGCAGATCATCAACATACATGGTTTTATGAACTGACAATGGTAATTGGTTTAAAATACTGTTGACTTTGATATTAAAAAGTGTCACGCTCAGTACACTTCCTTGTGGCACTCCTTCTTCTTGTACATATGTGTGAGAGAGAACTGAGCCAATGCGAACTTGGAATGTCCTAAAATCTAAAAAGTTTTGGATAAAAATGGGAAGATTACCCTTTAAATTAAAATCAAAGAGGTCCTTAATAATACCATAGCGCCATGTTCGATCATAGGCTTTGTCTATATCAAAAAATATGGAAACTAAATGGTTTCGCCTAAGAAAGGCAGTCCTAATTTGTGATTCTAAGGAAATTAGATTGTCGGTGGTAGATCTACCTTGTCGAAAGCCACTTTGATGTGGGGATAATTTTTTATTGTCTTCTAAAAAATATACAAGCCTAGCGTTTACCATTTTTTCAAGCAGTTTACATACACAGCTTGTAAGTGCTATAGGTCGATAACTTAAAGGACTTAGTGGGTCCTTACCTGGTTTCATAATGGGAATGGTGATAGCTCTTTGCCATGATTTAGGAAATTTATGTTCGAACCAGATTCTGTTGAACAGCTGCAGGAGGTTCAGCAAGGAGTCATGAGAAAGGTGTTTTAGCATGAGATAATTAATTTCGTCTGGTCCACTACAAGTTTTGTGTGTATTTGATAAAGCTGTCATTAACTCTGTCATGGTAAACTCTGAATTGTACTGTTGATTATTTGCTTCTAGGAAAACAATAGGTTTACTTTCCGACCTGAGTTTATGAGTTAGAAATGGTTCAGGGTAGTTTGTTGCATTAGAGACATTTGCAAACTGTTTGGCAATTTCATTAGCAATGTCTAACGAGGAACAAATAGTTGAACCGTTGCAATTTAGAATGGAAATGGGATGTTCTCTATATAATCCAGAACACTTTTTCATCCTTTCCCATACGATTTTGCTTGGAGTAGAGAAAGTTATTTCGGATACATACTTTTGCCATGACTCCCTTTGACACTTTCGACGAACTCTTCTAGCAATTGCTTTTGCTTGCTTAAAAGCTATGTAATTGGTCATTGTAGGATAACGCCGAAAAATACCCCAAGCCTTACGTTGTTGCTTAATGGTCACCATACATTCAGAGGTCCACCAAGGAAAGTGAAATTTGGTAGTTTTTGAAGAGCTTTTTGGAATAGCATCATCTGCGGCCTTGATCAGCAGTTGAGTAACTCTATCCACCACAGTGTCAATATCTCCGTTTTGGATAATACCAGTAGTAATCTCAGCAAGGTGAGTATATTGTGTCCAATTGGCTTTTGGAAAAATGTATCGAGATGGTTTTTTAACAGATGACCTGACATGACTGCCAGACAGGATGATAGGAAAATGATCGCTATTATGGAGATCATTATCAACTGTGAAGTTCCAGAATGGAAATATGGCTGGTGTACATATAGCAAGGTCGATACTGTGATAGGTCCTGCTAGGTTCATGAAAGTAAGTGTATTCCTTATTATTAAAAAGGCACAGACTGTAAGCACTAAGACACTGCTCAATTTGCTGTCCTCTGCTATTTATGTCTTTGCTTCCCCACAGAGGATTGTGACCATTGAAGTCACCCAAAATCAGATATGGAGTAGGAAGTTGGCTAATCAGGCTATTGAGTTCATTTTGATTAATGTGGTTATTAGGTGGAAGGTATATACTGCAAACTGTAATCAATATGGTAAGATGAATTCGGACAGCCACAGCTTGTAGCTGAGTATTTAAGCGAAGAATGGTGGATGGGTAGTTATGAGACACAAGCAAGACAACACCACCAGAAACCTTGTCTCCTCCATGATCATAGTCTTTCCTAATTGTGCTAAAACGGCGAATTTTAACTGTGTCTGCAGATTTTAAGAATGTTTCTTGGAGCGCTATACAAGCAGGATTGTATGTATTCAAAAGGGTTTTAATATCATACAGTTTATTGCGAAGACCTCGACAATTCCAAGAAATAATAGTAGCCATAAAAAAATTTAATCCGATGGCACAGAAGCAAGCTGCTCTTGGAAGGCCTCATCTGTCGCCATGTCTTCATCTTCAGAAACATATCCATGTACAGCATCATCCTCATCATCATCATCATCATCATCAGATACCTGATTTTTAGATTTTTTCTTTAGAAAGTCTGTTCTTTCAGGGGGTCTTTTGGTGGTAGGACCCTCTTTTGATATTTTCAACTTTAAAGATTTATGCTTTGCTTTTACATTTTTAGTATTAGTGTCTTTAATTTTGCTTGTCTTGTCATGTATTGTTTTGTTTTCAGTGGTTCCATGGAAGTTAGGTTTAGTATTAGTTAAAGGTTTTGCAGGTTTTATATTTGTGTTAGACGGTGCTGATTTTTTAAGTGCGGTAGATGTTTCTGTTACAGGAAATGTTAATGGTTGATCTTCTGATTCTGTTTGAATGCCAATAGAAATCATTTGCTTAATATTTCTCATGGAAGCAGCATATGAGATACCGGCTTTAGGTGTACGGGAACATACTATTTTCCTTGCTTCTGGATATGAGGAGTTACTGTTTACTTTAAGGGTCAATATTTCTTTTTCAAGCTTAAACGTAGGACATGATCGTGAGTAAGATGGGTGTTCACCCTCACAATTTTTGCATTTTGCTGTTTCAGAACAAGAGCTACTATCATGTCCAACCACTGCACAATTAGCACAAGTCACTTTTCCTCGACATGCCAACTTTGAGTGTCCAAATCTTTGACAAGTGAAACATCTTAAGGGGTTTGGAATGTATGGTCTAACTGAACATTTTAGATATGCTACTTTTAATGTTTGGGGCAGAATTGGTGTCTCGAAAGTTAATATGAGATGTTTGGTTGGTATAAGTTTTCCCTCTCTTCGTATATTTATGCGGCGGACGCCACAAACTTTTTGTTGTCTTAGGTTTGTCAAAATTTCTTCTTCGGAGTCAAAAATGAGGTCTGGTTCTGAGATTACTCCCCGTGAGAAATTTAAAGATCTGTGGATGGTAGCATTTACTTCAAAGTTTCCCATTGTTTTCATACTCATGATGTTTTTTGCTTGTGCACTGGATGACACCTGCACCATTAAATCTCCTGATCTTAGTTTTTTTATAGAAATGACATCACCAACAATTGCTTGTATGCTTTTTTGTATCAGAAATGGTGAAACATTACTGAAAGAACCATCTACTTTTTTCAGGATGAAATATCTTGCCTCTGATGGTAAAGATGTTTGATTTTCATAGGAAGATTGTCTCATAGATCTTGAAGCTTCCTCCTTCTCTACTTGGTCTGCCCAATTGGAACGCCCCACCCTGGAGGGTAAGGGGATAGTTGGAGTCGAACTTGAAGAGCATGAAGAACCCGAGACAAAAGGCATTCTCGAATTCTCCATGCTTGTAACCACTAATAAAGAACCACGGTTTACTTCCAGATCGATCGGAGCCCCCGCCAGGCTCCGTCTCCCCACACTTTTCTAACGTGCCAAGTGTAACCGCCGGAGTCATTCGCAAAGCCAGATGATGGAGAGCGGGCCATAACGTGCACCTGGTGCACAGGGCCCATGGACCAGCAAGGATCCATGGGGGATTTCTCGATATGAAACACTCTCCACCATCCAACCAACGCAACCAAGGGACTCATCTCTGGAACCGTTTACTGCAAACGTTTCTCGAAAGCAAAACTACTGATGCACGCAGCTCTACCCCTTTCGCATCACACCCACATGAACCCATTCCCGAGCCCAAACGGTGTACCTTACGGCAGAGGCCGAAGAGTGGTACTAGGGCCCATAGAGCAGATGTGATGTTTACTAAGGGCTCGGCATTGATGACACCAGCAGCTGAGAAGGACTAGAAACACAAAACACAAAAGGAGAACAAAACAAAAAAGAAGGGGAATGGAGGATAGACAAAAAAAAAGGAGTAAGAAAAAGAAAGAGAGAGAAAGAAAAAAGGAAAGAAAAGGATTGCTAAGGTACCTCGGGATTGCAACACCCGTATTCACTAAAGAAGTGAACCCCTGAGGGGCAATATATGTTTGGACATTTTGTTTCCGTTTTCTACCTCTTCTGAATTTTTTAATTTTTTCCCTTGTTTTTAGATTTAAAACTTTTATTTTACAGTAATAATGGACAAACATAAACAATAATGGACAAACATTTTAATCTTTGATGTATTTATTTTTTTCAAATGAATACAGCACTGGGAATGTAAATGCTACTGTTCGCTGAAACATCTAATACAGTAAAACTTTGTTTACACGACTCTCATTTACGCGATTGTATCATTTACCCGTCTTTTACGGTTGGTCTCCATCTATAACAATATCTTTTCATGGCAAAACACTTCGAGTTAGCGTTTTCGAAACGCTTCATTCATTTGTGAGATATCGCTCCACAGACTTAGGAATACGAAAACAAACGCACACAATATATACAGACATCAGCTCAAAAATTTCGAATCAAGTTCGAGGATGCTGGAAACGTGCTCTTCAATCGAAAACTAGAATTCAAATTTTCGTTATAGAAACGATTCATTCGTTCGTGAGATATCTCTTCCATAGACTCAAGTTCTAATCAAGTTCGGGGATGCCTGAAACGTGCTCTTCAATCGAAAACTCGACTTCAAATTTTCGACCCCCGTCACAATACTTTATACATTATACTATAAAAGTAGAGAAAGTAAAAAACAAACGTATTAAGTAATGTTAAACGTTTTTTTCTAAAATACCTTTAAAATACTTTGACATATTGCTATTATATCTAATATGAATACTTTTTATTTCGATCTAGAAATCCTTAAAATCTTAAAGAAACAGAAAGATGCTTCATGAAAGGTTCGAATACTGTCGAGATCGTGCATGAAATTATATGAAATAATTCTCAAGTGTGTTGCCATTCACAAAAATGAGAAATTCTTAATACATCTTTTGAAAACCAAAGACGCATATTTCATAAGATATATATCTTAGCGTTTTATTAACTCACGTGTATTTCAAACATATATGTAAGAACATTTTTGAAACTAAAACGTGAGCTCTTTGAAAAGATATTTCTTTTGTAACAGGTACCTTCTTGAATATATTAAAAATTTCCTTTTGTACACGGTTCGATGATAGTTATATTTCTTGTATAAACCTTGCTACTTTCCATACAAGACAAAAATATGTATTGGTGGCAAAATATGAAACGGAAAGTATTGGAATCATGCCGAAAAGCACAACTCGGGTTGTCTACGGGTCTACACGCTTTAAACACTCTGGAATCCGAAAAAAAAAATTTCAGCGTGACGTCTCTCTGTGTGTGTATGTGTGTAAGTGTGTCCAATATATGTATCCAGTATTTGGCCTGTATAAGTCGTATGTAATCACTTTAGCTGAAAAAGTAATTGACCCAATTTCAAAAAATTTGAACGATCAGTCACATGTGGATTACACTGGTGCTGATTAGATTTTGCTACGATTCGGACGAAAATCGCCTGCCTGTTTTTCTGCGAAATGGCCAGAAAATATCGTCAAAATCTAAAATAAATGACTAAATATGTTCAAATGTATCAATTAAATTAATGATGTTATACGTAATTGTAATTTTTGACAAATTGAATAAAACTAATCCCATAACCCTAGGACTAATCGTTTTCGAGATATTTTAGTTTTTTTACATTTCTGTCACGTCGCTTATTTGAAAATACACGCAATCGCCAAATGAAAAGGAAAATTAAATGAAACTGCGAATTTGATGTAACTTTAATTATTTTGTGCAATTAAACTCAATTTAATGGATTATGTATGAGAAAATAAATTTGCATTTATAGGGAAAGCCATGTGATGTCCGCATCAGATTTTTAAAAATTATGAGTATTATTAAGAGACTGACACCACTTATATACACTCTCTGTTGCAAAATATATATATGCACGCATAAGAAATTGAGGTACAGCCGCGAAACTCGATATGTATGTATCGTTTGAGAAGATATGCAAATGATTAGAATTTGGGAGCAAAAAAATTTTTTTCTTTAAAAATAATGGCAGCAAGACGATGACATTTTAGTAAGCGGCAAATTCTCCCCAGGAAACTATACAAGCCGATATGCGGAAAATTCTATTCTATGCGGAAAATTCTGCCACAAATATTACAACTGGTCAATTAATTCAGTGATATTCTCAGAAGGCTGAAATTGCCATCCCAGCATGTTCCAGATGTGTTCTACTGGTGAAAGGGGACATGGATGATCACGGAAGGATATGAAATCCTCGAAGACATTATCGAGAAAGTTATACAGTATGTGGTCTAGCATTGTCTTGATGATAAATGGAACCTGGGTGGTTTGACAGCCATATGCAGAACAATTGACTGCAGAATATTGTCGCCGTACAAGCCATTCGTCAGATTGGCTCGTAGCATAACTAGACGAGATCGGCTGTCCAACGAAATGGCTCCTCATACTGTCACATCACGTGCGATACCTGTGTGCCACTCAACAACAAATGCGGGATTCATTGTTAAAGACAACATACTTTCAATCGGATACTGTTCAGGCTGACCGAGCGCGGCACCAATCCAGACGGCTCTGCCTAGGTTGAGGGGCCAGTGGTAGGTGCTTTAATAGACGTCGACACCTAAACCCACATTTTGCCAGTTGTCTTCGAATAATGTTCCTTGATACAGGATGCATGGAAGATGGAAAATGTCTGTGAATGGCTGATAGCGACGCCATGTGTGAGGACGTAGCTCCTCTCTTGACTGCACGATCCTCTCGAATAGTTGTCTGTCTGGGGCGTTACGAGCCTCTGCGACGGTTACATGCGCCTTCTCTAATCTACTATTGCCACCGCCGAACAACTACCATATCGCTCTAACTAAAATGGCGACTGATACGTCTGTTGGACCAACTTACTTCCCTTTGGCCTATAATTCGATTTCTCTCTATATATATCCGATAACTGCTCGTAGCGTTCGCGAGTACGTCTGAAAGGCATCTTGGAACACAACTTTTAGTATCAAAGCAGAAAATCCAGTCCCAATTGCCCGTGAGTGAGACCACTGGCCGTTTTAAATGCTGCACGATGCGTCGTTCTTATACGCATTGCATGACTTATGTAACAATTGGCGCTGACAATTGTTACATTTGCATGCTCAGTTTCGGATTGTAGCTCAATTTTTTATGGGTGCATATAATTTTTTGTAACAGACTGTATTGTAAAACTTCAAGAAAAAAGAGTGTAGAAAAATAATCAGAAGTGGAATTCCTTAGTGACGTTTCACGCTCCTTCAAAATTCAATGCTGAATCCATATCAGTCATAATATAAGCTATATCTATAACTGTTTTTGACGGACGAAAATGCGAATTTCTGAATGGGAAATTATATCTCCAGAACCTGGAGTATAAATCCTTAGTGAGTCCCTCCAGAATTTGATGATAAATCCATATCAGTCATTATCTAAACTAAAAAAAAAGTCAACCTTGAAAAATCAATCCTGGGAAATAAATGCTTGAATGAAAATTTTTAAACTGAAAACGGAAAAGAAACCAGAAGTGAAAATTCTTAGTGAATCCCACAACCTTCTCCAGAATTTGATGTTGAATCATATCAGCAATCATCTAAACTGTATCTATAGATAATCTTGAGAAATAGATGTTTCAAATAAAATAAAAATTTTGGGTCTGGAAATCCTCAGAAGTAAAAATCTTTAGAGAACCCTCAGTCTCCCGCTGAATTTAACGCTAAACCCAATTACTCATCATTTGAGCTCTATCTATAGCTATATGACTGATTTTTGAGAAATAGATATTTCATGGAAAAGTATTTCACCAAAGTAACAGTTAGGCAAAATTTTTGCTAACAGTAAACAATCCGTGGTTCAATTAAAAAAATAATTGTACCACGTAAATCTTCAGAACGTATTCTTTAATTTGATATGCTTGCATTTTTGCGTAACATGTTATACGAGTTCTTGAATTTAAAGTGAAAATGCTTCTAGAAATAAGTTGTAGATAGTAAACGCCTTCAAAATTCGAAGGAAACTGAGAATCTTCTCTATTCTTTCGCCAATTTTACCTCTTCTCCTTAGAGTCATAATTAATCTGGCAGTTCCATCAATGGGCTGAAATAGCGCCACCTGCCAATGACATTAGAAGGGGCGCTAAACTGTCATCAGGAAAGGGAGAGGCGGGACAAAACAAATCGTTTGCTTCCACAAACATCTAAGGAAAGGGGAGACGTTTTCATCCTCTTATTCATCATTTTTTTTTTCACACCTTTTTTTAAGCACATCCCATCACCATTTTTTAAAAAGCTAATTTATTAAAACCATCGTCATTTATTTGAAACTGCCTCGTTAAAGCCTTCAAAATTTTTTCCCCAAATATTATTCTTCTGGCATTTTTAAGAGGCTTCTTTGCTCAGGAGTCGAGCCATCACTTTATGCATTACTGAAGGATTTCTCCTCTTCTTACTTGTCTCGTCAGCAATACTTTTAACTAGGGATGTGGGTTGGAAATTTTTTTTTTGCTCCTTATTTTTTTTCTCTTTTTAATTAATTTGAAAATATAATGTAATGCTCTTTACAAACTGTTTTTCGGAAAAGCAAGTAGCTTTACAAGAAATCTTTGATTATTGAGTTTCCTAATTTAGAAAAGAAAAATGGAGGAGCAGCAAATGTATACTTTATTTTGATGAAAAAGAATAGATGAGAACCAGAAGATACAGGTGATATTTTATTTGTTAAAAAAAAGCGAGTAAAGTTTTAAGAAGCCTATTCTTTCCATATTAAAGTTAATATAAAGATATTAAAAGTATATGGAATGTTTTCGTAAGTTCTTCTGCTGAAGGAAAACGCTTTAATAGCACTGAATATATGCATAACTCACCTTGAAAATTATCTCTTCTTTCTCGTGATACTCACCTATTCAATTACAAGCAAATATTTTAAACTATTTTTAATATTATATAAAATAAATTCTTTAAAAAGAGTTTCATTATAAGCATATTTTAAATTTATTCTTATCGTATAATAGTCTCACTAGTTTTTGAATAAATGAAAGCACTATGCACCAAGAAGTTACCACTTTCTGTATGCACAAATTAACTACCAATATTCCACTTACACTTTTATTTGGGTTAAAATTTAAATTTAAATACAAAATTTAATTAATTACTTAAAATATTGTGTTTAAACATTATTTTAAGTACTTGTACCACCTTTGTTGCATTTATTCATCCAATGGATAATTCAGCAGATCTATTTTTTCCATGTTACATACTTTGACTCTGACTAACACCATTTCATTATCAATTTCTTGGACCTTATGGAGAGCAGAAATGTGATTTATCTTCACAGTATTATGTGCATATGGTAAAAAGTTTTATGATATTCTTAATCAGATTGTAATAGTCTGTGTTTTCATTTTTATTCAATAGCTTTGATCTGACTTATACGTTTTTAACACTTTACAATAAAGTTGAAAAATGTTTATGACATTGTTCATTCTGTCTGTCTGTCTGCCCGTTAGCACGATAACTGCCGTAAAAATGACTTAATCAAAATGAAATTTTAGTATGTTGTTCAGACGGTCTGTAGGACCTATGGGAATATAAATGAATAATATAACCCAATTAGTTTTGGATTGAACCTGGGTTGAAAAAATGCAATACATTGAACCCTATGGGACCTAATTTTTCAAACATTATTTTTTAAGCAAATTTAAAATTCACAAATTGCTTCGAAAATTTTAGGTAATATTCAAATTATTAGATAAAATATGTAAAAGAAATTTCAGCAAAATATATTCAGTAGTTTTTTAAATAAAAATTAAAATAATAATTACACCTCTCCTATGAAGCGATCACGTGACCATGATATGAAAAGATCACGTGACCAACTTCAAAATGAAATATGGCAACCATCTTGTCTCAAAATCGTTATTTTTAAAGTTCTTTTCAATTCATATTGAGTGCTGCATTCGTCCTAAAACCGCTTTCTTTTTGCTTAAATTCTGTGCAACTACATACTGAAACAACGCAATGACAATATATTTGAGTTTAAATGATCATCCAAATTTGATTATTTCCACAACGAAGCCTATTTTTCATTTATGTAAAATGTAAACAGCAAAATATGTAGGACGAGTTGTATAAGAATTGCTGTAATTTTTTAACGCAAAAGTATTTAGCTCATGGAGTCTGCATAGCTGATATGAATGAAATATTCATTGATTTTACAGAGAGAAGCACGATTTTTTCGATGAAGTTTTAAGCATAGAGTTTAATTATTTGTAGCTCCATGGTCTTAGGTTTTTAAATAAAATAAATTATTTTAGTACTGTGATGAATGAAATGAATGGAAAAATGTTATGATTGAAATGCTGCTTTTATAGAGAGAGCCAGGCTTGTTATTTTTTCTATGACGTCATTTGAATGAATGTCAGTTGTTTTCGATGAAGTTTTCAAATATAATTAATTATTGTAGTATTATGATGATTTTAAAAATATTACCGAGGAATGTATCGCATTTTAGAGATGTTTAAACCAGGCAATTTATATTTCAATGCCGTCATTTGAATGAAGTTCATTTTTTTCGATGAAGGTTTAAGTTTTCAAATATAATAAATTAATGTAGTATTGTGATAAATTTAAAATATTACTTAGAAATGCATTGCATGTTAGAGATGTTTAAATAAAATTGCATTGGAGTTGGAAAGTGTTTCATAATCAATGCTTTAAGCATGATTGATCTTCCTTGTAATTTTTATTTTCGATCCAATCTCTCACATAATCTACGTCGGGTCATATGCATGATCTCTGCAATAAATATTACATTATGCATAAAGAAACGTAGATCTTGTGTATCTCCGAACTAAGGATGGCCCTTGTAAACGTCCATAGTTTCTGAAATACTTTTTTATTTATTTATTTCCATTCTTATGTGTCATTTATTCACAAGTTTATTCTAATGCTGATAAAGGCATTGTGTTGATTTCTCTGCTTGATATTATACTGCTGTACAACATTTCTTATATCTTCACATTGCATGTTAATACAGGAAACAAGGGGCTTAGTACCTGTATTGCATATAACAGGACTTTTCGCTAGAATTTGAAATAGATTTATTTGGGTACTGTTACAGACTTAACTACTATCGTGAATTTTTCTGCATGATGTATTACAGATAATACTCGTATTTCTATTTACTTATATGTAGAACAGGGAACAAGGGGTTTAGTACCTGTTTTATGTATAACCTGCTTTTTTATCCATATAATTGGATAACTCTACTTTTCATTTTATCTTCATACACATCAACTAATAGGGGATGAATAACAAGTTTTTGACTATATTACAAGCTTTAAAATTCATATATATATATATATATATATATATATATATATATATATATATATATATATATATATATATATATATATATATATATATATATATATATATATATATATATATATATATATATATATATATATATATATATATATATATATATATATATATATATATATTTATATATATATATATGTATATTTATATATATCTGAGAATGAATGTCCACAGGGATCATATTAAAAAATTTGACCATAAAGTATTTAATGATCTCCCTACTAAAATTCAATTTTAATATCAGCACTTTGCTACACACGGATTTAAAAATGTATCCCTTCATATTTTAGATATTAAAATTTCACTCACTGATAGATTAGTATATGAAAATTATTACATTAAAACATATAAAACTCTCTTCCCCTATGGCTTAAATCAAATTTATAATAATAATAATGTTGTTAACAATAGTTTTGAATACAATTCTAATAAATCTTCAGTATATAAACATCTTTTTCAGTATTCAAAGTCATCTACTCCTAGTAAAAAGCGATATAAGCGTCGCAAAGGAAAAAGTAACTTAAGTAAAACTATTGATTACAATGCAGACATTTTGAAATTACAATATAATTATTCTCAAACTTTCAATTTTCTACCTGTTAGAACTTGGTTATATAAAGTCAGAAAATGCAAATTAAGTACTGTTTATACTAATTTTTTAAAATTAAAATTAACTCATGAACATTTTAAACATTTATTTTATGATTTGCTTCTTTCACGTACAAATTTCTTAAATTACCACCTACTCCATTCACCAAATCCACATACTAAAATAGCTTACTGTGTAATTTCTTTTAAACACCCTATTCTTAACTCTCTTAATTCCTATAATTTATTTGCAAAACATCAGCACTTGTTACCAGTAAATGATATCAAAATACAAAAATCATTCAAATATAATTTACCAATTGGTAGAACTATTTACAATTACAATGAAGTTTCCAGGACATTAAACTCCGATGACCTTACATCATGTGTATGAAGCAATCAAAATCTTGCCCCTTATGTCAAGTCCTCTCAAGGACACATTCTTACTGGGGATCTCAGTATAATTCAGGATGATATACTTAGGGATATTATGAATAAAGGGTCTAAATTTAGCATTCCTTTCTGCTATCACCCTAAACAACTTCTTCAGTCTTTATCATTTGATTTTGATAAATTCATATATCAACTTGCTTGTTCACATTCCATTCCTATTGAAGCATTCCATCTATGGAAGTATACTACCTTACATCTACTTAAAAATGTTATTATAAACAATTAAATTAATGAAGCCTAGGTATCCTTATAAACAACTCCTATCTGCTATTAAAGAACTACAACAACATTTTGTCATAACTTATGTAGATAAAGCTTCTAATAATTATGCCATCATTTGTAAAAAATATTATTTTTCCCTGTTACAGAATTACTTAAAAAATAATCGAATTTTTAAACCCATTAATAATCAGTCTATCAAAATCAAAACTAAAATGCTAAAATTATATGCACAATAAAATATTAATTGCAAGTTTTTTAAATTTCCTTATGTTACTTTTGTTCCTAAATTCCACAAATCACCTCTCAGTTTTAGAACGGTCTCTTGTGAACATAATACCTTTACCACTACAGCTAGTAAGTACTTGCTTAACTGTTTAAATCGAATTAATGAATCTCTTAAATTTAGGAATTCAGGAAATTTCATTTTGAACAATAGTTTTGATTTAGTTAATCACCTTAGTAAGCTTCCACAAATTTTTGGTTTCCAAACCTTTGATTTTAATGACCTATTTAATAATATTGTCATTAAAGATTTATATAAAGTTATTATCGCTCTTTATCATGAATATACATCTTTCAATCATGTTGCATTTAATGTCAAAAATTTTCCTATGCTCTTGCACTTTGTGTTATATAACAATTATATTATCCAAGGTGATAACATTTATTTACAAACATCTGGTGTACCACAAGGTGGCTGTAGAAGTAGTATTCTCGCTAACTTATATCTTTATTATAATGAATGTCATTTTAACTCTAATTCATATATTATATATAGATATGCTGACGACTTAATTTGTATTATCATTGATGATTCCTATCCCATTAATATTGATTTTTACCCATCTAACCTAGAATTAATACCTAATGAGCCTAGCGTTAGTCAAACTGTAAATTTTTAGACCTTAATTTAGATACCATCAATAATCATGTAATCACCAATCTATATGATAAAAAAGATTCTTACAACTTCAATATCATAAAGCTGCTATCATATCATTCTTGTAATTCTATTCAATTGTTTAGAAACATCATCTTAAACCAGCTATTTCGAATACATCGACTTTCTGATCCTCGGTTTCACTTTCTCCACATCAATAATCTTAAACGCATTTGTCGAAATTACCAATATCCAGAAGTATTTGTAAATAATATTATTAATAATTTCAAATATACCACGTAATAATTTTACACTTGCATTATTTATCTTTGATTGGATAACTCATTTTTGAGAATTCACCCATTCCTATCACCTAACTTACCACTTGGCCTGAGTCTAAAACTGTTTACTATTTTCGAATGACTATATTCCACTTGTCCTGAGTCGTATACTGTTTACTATTTTTGAAAGTCTCCATACATATTATGTATCGTTCAAATGTATTCATTCCGGTGCCCACTCGCATTGACGAAGTGAGGTGAAATACTCAGTAGCTTGTTCAACTTACACGTGGTAGCAATGCTTGTGAGTTCATATTTCTGTTCGAGGAGATATTATTATTCTGATTTATAATTCAATTGATTTATTTTTCTCCTTCCACTAGCCAGTAGACAGTTCCAATGGTGTCTATAGTTAAATACTATCGCCATTGTCAGAAACTGGCTATTCTATCGGTTTTATTTCGAATTGTATGGCTGTCCTGATGAGAATCAATTTCGAACTAACCGCCATTTTTTTGTGTAGTTTCAATTGATTGTTCATGTCTTAATCTTTTATATTGAGCTAATTATTATTGCCTTTTCTCATTTTTGCCGTGTTTTCCTTTTCATTTTTATTTATATTTATATACTTTTAATTGTGATTTTTGTATCCTAATATTCTTCTCATCCCCCTTTCCATTGTAGTGATATGTTACCTTCTATCTTTATCCTTAGTCTTGGTCTATAGTTACTCATTTGTAACAGATATGCTAGAGATGGGGTGTTTTGTACATACAGTAGTTTATGCATAATTTTCGAATAAAATCTTTCAATTTTTATTTATATATATATATATATATATATATATATATATATATTAGAAAAATGATATATATATATACATGGTGTCCCAAAAAGATTGAAACGCGTTTTACTTCTTTACCTGTTGCATATAAGTGGGCAATGTAAATTGCAAAAATGTTGAAAGTGAAGTAGGAAATAAGACTCCGTTAATGAAATAGTCCTCCCATTAACTTTCAAAAAATTATTCTTTTTAAATTTTTATACGACCCCCTTAGACAAAGTTGATCAATCAGAAAATTTTCATTTTTAATGCAACAAGATCATTAAAAAACCCGCATACCTGTATCTTTAAAATTGAGCGAGTTATATTTAATTGAAAATTGAACATTGTGAATGGGGACCCTATATCAAATTAGAAATGTAAATTTGTGACATATCACAAAAAAGATCAATGTATGCATATTTTAATTATGTGTCCCAACTGCGTAGTGAGTACCACTGCTTTATATGATCTCTGTCCGTGTAATGCTTTATTTAGATGCATTTGTGATAAAACAATTTTGACATATATTAACGTATTTTCGATCAATTTCCATCGTCAATTTGTTTATGATCAATATTTTTACTGATGAAACATCCTTTCACATGGTACGAGAAAAGTGGCATAAGACAGATTTTTTCCTTTATCATAATTCCGTTGATTTTAAAGATACAGATATGCAGGTTTTTTTAATGAACTTATTGCATTAAAACTAAAAAATTTCTAATTGACCAAATTTGTTTTAGGGGGTGTATAAAAATTTAAAAAGTGTAACTTTTTAAAAATTAATGGGAGGACTATTTCATAGTCTTATTTACTACCTTACTTTCAACATTTTTGCAATTTACATTGCCTACTTATCTACAACAGGTAAAGAATTAAAGCGCGTTTTAATCTTTTTGGAACACCCGGTATATATATATATATATATATATATATAAAGAACTTTAATGTCATTTGGCCATTTAGTACTAAATTCAGGTTACCTTCATGCAATAATTCTAAACAAGTCTTAAAGTCAATCAATCTTGACCTTGATAAATATATTTATGGATTAGCTTCTAAATACGCTCAGCATTTAGAGGCATTTAATAAGTAGAAATTTACTATTTTAAGATCTATTAAAAATGCCATTTGTAGAATCAATTTATCTAGATCTATATATAATATGGATAATATAAAACACTCTGTTAATGATTTACATAGATCTTTTGTTATTACTTATGTTGATAAAGCCTCTAATAATTATGCTATTATCTGTAAAAAATTTTATATACAATATCTGTTAGATTATTTAAAAAATAATAGTCTATTTAAACTCGATGCACACTCTGTTAATAGCATCAAATTGAAAATTATCAATATGTATAGTGATTTAGATATTAATAATAAATTTATGAAATTTCCATACATTGTGCTTATACCTACATTTCATAAAAATCCTATTAAATTTAGAACTGTAACTAGTGGTCATAATTCATACTCTACTACTGCTAGTAAATTATTACTAAATTATTTAAATGTACTAAATAGTAATTTACGAGATTCTAATGTGAAAACTACATTATTAAAAATAATAGTAAAGAATTAAAAAATAAATTAAAAACACTTGATAAAATAATAGGATTTCAAACTTTTGATTTTAAAGATCTATTTAATAATATTAAGATCACTGATCTTTATTATGCCATTTTAGCTTTATATAATGCTTATATTACTTATAAAATCTCATCTTACTAAATTTACCAATTTTCCTAAGCTTCTTCATTTTGTTTTTATCAATAATTATATTTTTCAAGGTAATAAAATATACTTACAAGTCTCAGGGGTTCCACAAGGTGACTGTAGTAGCAGTATGTTAGCTAATTTATACCTATATGAATATGAAAAATTATTTTCTTCAACAGATCATAAAATTAACAGATATGTAGATGATATGATTTGTTTTGTATTTACTGATAACTATGTCATAGATATAGATTTCTATCCGGATAATTTGGAATTAATACCCAATGAAACTTCTATTAGTAAAAATATTAATTATTTGGATTTAAATCTAATTATAGAACCTACTAATGGGATAGTTACTAATTTATATGACAAAAAAGATTTTCTTAAATTTAATATTAATAAATTATTACAATTTAATTCCTGCAACTCGATTCAATTGTTTAGAAATATTATACTTAATCAACTTTTTATAATTTATAAATTATCTGATAAAAAATTTCATGCTTCGCACATTAATAACCTCAAAATTACCAGTAAATTTTATGAATATCCAGCATATTTAGTAAATGGAATAGTGAATAAGTTTCAATTAGCATAAAATTCTCATAATCTCTCCTTAGCAGCTTATTTTAGACGTACTTCTACATTCTCTTGAATTTATTATATTTTCATCTTTTTATCTTGCAGCTTTAACTGTAGCATACCTCTTTTTATTGACTTTGCGCAGTACGGTTTTTATTACTCTCTTTGGCAACAGCAGATCACTTCTTTTCATTTTTGCGTATGGCAACATTGGTCTAGTCTTATATTGCTCGTCATGGTTGTACTTTAGAGGTGTATTTTAAGGTATTTATATTTCCTTTATTTTTTTCCAATCTTTATGCTTGTCGTCCATATAACACAAGTTTATAGATAAAATCTATCTTGTGTTTCAGAAACAAGCATTTTTGTGTTCATTTCGAAGGGATATATAGACTTGAAAAATAATTTTTTCGAAATGAACTATTCTTAAGCCTAAAGCTCTTCCACGTGCAAGCTTTTTTGCTTTATTTTTTGTTTTCCTATTTTCATCCCTCACCTTTGAAATTTGTTGATTGTCTTTGTCTTTATGACATGCATTACGTTTTATAATTTCCTCTTTATGGTTGACTTTCCTTTATTTCACTGTATTTTGTAGGCAAATTTTAAGATAGTGTATGAGTTACTACTTACATTCTACCATAGGATTTATAATTATATATATATATATATATATATATATATATATATATATATATAAATTGAATATTTTTTTATCGAAAACTATTCATAAACAACGAAAAGTACAAAAAAACATCATTAGCATATCTGTTACAAATAAGTAACTATAGACCAAGACTGACTAAGGATAAAAATCGTAGGTAACTTATCACTATAATGGTATGCGGATGAGGATAATACTAGTATACATAAATCAAAATTAAACAGGTATATATATAAATATATATAAAATGAAAAAGTAAACACGGCAAAAATGAGAAAAGGCAATAATATTTAGCTCAAGGTTAAAGATCAAGACATGGAGATCAATCAATTGAAACTACATGAAAAATGGCGGTTAGTTCGAAATTGCATTCTCGTCAGGATAGCCATACAATTCGAATTAAATCCGATAAAATAGCCAGTTTCTGGCAATGGCGATAGTATTTGACTATGGATACCACTGGAACTGTCTACTGGCTAGTGGAAAGAGAAATAATAAACCATATGAATCAAAAACCCAGAAATATAAAAAACAGAAATATAAACTTACAGGTACAGCCTCAACGTGGAGTCGAAATGTTCGCAGGGGAACCTACGACAGAACATTTTACCTCGCTTCGTTAAAACTTGTGGATACCGGAATGTATATACTATTGAACACGAACGAAAAATATTTTTGAATGTGACTTTCAAAAATAGTATAGGACTCAGGACAAGTGGAAAGTAGTCTTTCAAAAATATTAAACACTATAAGACTCAGGCCTAGTAGAAAGATAGGTGATAAGAATGTGTGAAATTCACAAATATGAGTTATCTAATCAAGGATAAATAATGCATTTGTAAAAGTGCTACGTAGTGTACTTGAAATTAGTAATAATATTATTTACAAATACTTCTGCTTCCGGATATTGGTAATTTTGACAAATGCGTTTAAGATTATTGGTGTGGAGATAGTGAAACTGTGGATCAGAAAGTCGATGTATTTGAAATAGCTGGTTTAAAATAATGTTTCTACACAATTGAATAGAATTACAAGATCGATATGATAGCAGATTAATGATAGTGAAGATTGGTATGGATTGGTAATATCATATGGATTGGTAATAACATGATTATGAATGGTATCTAAATTTAAGTCTAAATAATTTACAGTTTGACTAACACTAGGCTCATTTGGGATTAATTCTAGGTTAGAGGGATAAAAATCAATATTAATTGGATAGGAATCATCAATGATAATACAAATTAAATCGTCAACATATCGATATATAATATATAAATTAGAGAAAAGTGGCATTCATAATGATAAAGATATAAGTTAGCTAGAATACTACTACTATAGTCCCCTTGAGGTACACCAGGTATTTGTAAATATATGCCATCACCTTGAATAATATAATTGTTGTATTACACAAAGTGCAATAGCATAGGAAAGTTTTTGACATTAAATGGAACATTATTGGAAGAAAGATAATCATGATAAAGAGAGATATAACTTTGTATATATATTTAATATCAATATTATTAAATAGGTCTTTGAAATCAAAAGTATGGAAACCAAGAATATGTGGAAGCTTGCTAAAGTGAATCAAAACTATTGTTCAAAATGAAATATCCCGATTTCTTAAATTTAAGAGATTCATTAATTCTATTTAAACAGTTTAGCAAGTACTTACTAGGAGTAGTGGTAAAGGTATTATGTCCACAAGTGACCGTTCTAAAACTGAGAGGTGATTTGTGGAATTTTGGAACCAAAGTAACATACGGAAATTTATAAAATTTACAATTAATATTTAATTGTGTATATAGTTTTAACATTTTAGTTTTGATTTTGATAGATAGATCATTAATGGGTTTAAAAATATGATTATTTTTTAAGTAATTCTGTAACAGAGAAACATAATATTTTTTACAAATAATGGCATAATTACTAGATGCTTTATCTACATAAGTTATGACAAAATGTTTTTGTAGTTCTTTAATAGCAGATAGGAGTTGTTTATAAGGATAACTAGGCTTCGTAAATTTGATGTTTATAATAACATTTTTAAGAAGATATAGGGTAGTATATTTCCATAGATGGAAAGCTTCAATAGGAATGGAATATAAATGGAACTCTTTGAGAACACAACTCATTCAAACCCTCATCGAAAGAATGGGAAATCGTTGTGCAGCATGCATGGCTACCCGAAGTTCCCACACACCGTATTAAACTACAGCATCACATTATTTTAATCATTCTGTTTCACTGAGGTTGACACTCGTATTGTGACCCTTTTTCTTTCAACCCTTTTCTTTGGATAATAAAAGTCGTTATTATCCTTGTTTTGAATTGTTTTCTTTTATAACCCGATAACACCTTCATACCGCGTTTCCTTCTATTCCGATACAGATTTTTTAAAATTTTCACATAAACAGCAATCATGCTTAACTTTTGGACATGAGTGTATATATATATATATATATATATATATATATATGGCAACATTTAAAATAGTCGCCAAATTGGCGATGTCCCACTAAATTTCTCGCCAAGCTTTACGGATGGACGGACTGAGAAATGGGTTATTCTTATAGTCTACTCTTTTCCAAAATATTGAACTTTTATCAATTAGTCGTCATTTTCATTGATTTAGCGTCATTTTATCAGTTTGATGATAATTTTGTTAATCTGGCAACAATTAAAAAGTCGCCAAGTTGGCGACATTCAGCCAAAATCGTCTCCAAAATCGCGCCAAGCATTGTGGGCGGAGAAATAAGTTATTCTTATAGCTTACAAAGGACTATTGGTGTCCAAGTGCAAAAGCATTACCCAAAGTATCTTTTCTCATGAATAACGAGCTAGATCCACGAGAATGATGTCACCCAATTTATCGCATGATATTACATATGAAAAGTGAACATATTTCGCAATAGTTATTTTTTTTATTTTGTGTGATTTTTTTATACATTTACTTGAAAAATGTGTAATATCTCGAGAACGGTTCATACTAGCGTTCTAAAGTTTGTGGCAATCGTTTTCTAACGGAAAATTACATAAGAAATGACTTATTACGTAACTTTATCACAGATTTTGATTTTTTGATGATTTTTTTCAAAATTTCACTCAAAAATGTAGAGGTTCTGAACATTTGATTGCGTTTAAAAACAATAGGCTTCCAGTATTCATAGTCTGTAATTTTTGTACCAAATTTTGTTCGAATCCCTCTATTCCTCCGTGACATGTCGTCTCTCCCCCCCTCCATCCACACACATAATCTCAAAAATGTTTAATTCGTGTTCAGGGATATTTGAAACGTGCTCTGTCGTCGAAGACTCGAATTCGAATTTTCGACCCTGTCACATTACTTTCCTTAAACATTATACTATGTATAAGGAAAGTAATATCTCTTCCAGGAAACCGGAGAAAATCGGCTCAGTTACATCAATAGATGGGTAGGGGTCTTATGCGTTTTATACAAGTGGTTCAAAAACCTGCCCTACATATTCACTTCTTATCTTCTCTGAGCAGACGTGATATATTTCGCATTATCCCATGGCATGCAATTTCTTTTACTACCTCGCTCGCTGTGTTTGGAATTCCTACGCAGCAGGCTTCTCCACTAAGAGCAGTCTGCCGTCGACCACCCCCAGTGGCGTTAAGTGCAAATGTGCGGCCTTTATTCGGTTTCCAGTGGCGTAGTTCGTCTACAATCCCCGAGCCATTATGCAAACCGAGAGAGTATTAAGATTCACTGGAAACAAAACTTCCGCATTGAAAGTCGCCGGAACAAAAAGCAAATCAAATACCTTAATACTGTATCCTGCGCTGTGTGGGATACCACAATACTTATATGGAGAAATGCAGGCATCTGGCACTACATATTCATTTAATTAAAACGTGAGTAACTGCCTTAAGATCAGTGAATTTTGCTCTACCAGCAATTGCTTATACGGAATATTAAACGAATAATGATTTTAAACAGACTAGACTCTGAGCCTCCACTCAACGTGCTCATACATTAATATTTCATATTCTGTGTGTATATATTCGATATTCCGTCAATATAAGAATCAATATCAGAGTGAAAAGCAAAATATGTACCATAAACTGAGATTTTATTCAAAGTTATTCTTTAACAATGTTTCTTGAAAATTTTGGTAAAATTAAATTAAAGGTTTCTTTTTTCAATGAGCAACATCTTAGTGGCATCCATGAATTGGATGTGTTTGGCCTATCTGTGGTATTATAAAGCATTTTGATTAACATCCATAACGTAATTCAGATGATTAATTTCCCCTAACTAAAAATTGCCATCACTGTTCCAAGAATTATCATTGCTTTCTGTTACACCCTTAAATGACAGACACAACTCATTCTAGACTCAACCCACTGTTTTCAGGTTAGTGCTTTATTACCCCTTCTGATTGCTCGCTATCGTTCACCAACATCTGCCGACCACTTCACTCGGTCCTGACAGTCACGGGCTTCATCCCATGTTCGTAGTCGACTGCCAAAAAGCATTTCATGGAAGGACGTTGTGAGACCAGAAATAGATCTCATACTGTTTTGGTGAGACAGTTTTATGCCAGTAATTTATTGTGTCTGAAATGTCAAACAATACCTCCAATCTGAATGGCGCCAAGGTTTACAGTGTGCTGACCCAAAGGTCAGATAAAACCATAAATTTAAGGATGTCAAGACAAGGGGGGTCGAACGAATCTTGAGAAAATGTGAAGCAACGACATTGGATAAAAGAATGACCAATGGAGAAGGTGCTTGTAGCGTCACTGCCGCAAATGAGAGCAAAGGGGGAGTGTCAGTCTTGAGGCAAAAGAGCACAACCTGTGACATAAGAACGACGATAAAAAAATAGAAGCATGATGACTTGGTTATTACTAACTTAAAAATAGAAGAACGATGATACTTAAAAAAGACAGCACGACGACTAGAGATGCAGAGTGTTCCGTAGATGTTCCAAAATAATGGCTAGATCTATTGATTTGTGCAGTGCAATAAGAAGTACGAGATGGTGCCAAACACCCAGAGTTACGGCCAGTACGAGTTACTGATGCAAGCATTATGGTCTATGGTCAAGGCCGAAAGTGAAGGTATTTGCCCATTAAAACTACAGGTCTAAAAACATTTAGGCATTTTAATACTGGTCTCACATGGTTTCGTTACACCGGAACAATTAATGAGAAGAATAATTGTTGTAATTAAGTAATTTAGTATGTTATGTTGTTAATAAATGTTTTATTGTTAAAGTTAAAATGGTGCAGTCAATTTAGTATTATCATCATCATCATGGTACTACCCAAGACCTCCTTTAAGGTTTCGTAACAAGAATTTTTTTCCGGGATGTAGTTGTTAGCCCCACGCCCAACCCCCAACCTGGAGGATCAGTCCCCTGATATAATCCCCAGGGGCAGGGTACCTGGCTATCCCCCCAGGCACTGGGGTCCCATTTTTCGCCTTCTACGAAATACAGGGGGGGGGTAGGGTTATTCTACAACCCGCTCCTACACGGGGAAATTTAGTATTATATTGCTTAATATTCTTTTACAGAATTCACGCGAAAAATAATTGGAGGGTTAATAGCGGCACACATCGCAATGTACAATTTAATAATGAGTCCACTATGTAAGATCAATATACTGCTGTGTTAAGATATATGATATGTTAATGATAATTAAGCTAAAAGTTTAACTTTAAGTAACTTTTATTAATGCGCACCACAAACGTCACCAATGACAGTGCATGTACAGCAAACATAGGTTGTTAGTTTATTTGATGACCTACATAAATAAATGCGTAGAAATGGGTTACGGGCACGTATTTATCCGTCAAAATCTTGAAATTAAAAATACTCGGGACAAAAATACGTTTCTGGAAAATTATATGAGAAAGTAATAAAAATGCATGCGTATGATCCAAAGAAGTTAATATAATGAATAAGCTAGTTTTCTTTCGCTAGTTGCCTCTATTTTTACTTTTTTAGGTGTCTCTGAAAGTCGTTTCTTTTTTTAGTTCGAAGTCTCCAAACCTTTTGGCAGTAGCGGGTGAAATTCCTGCCCTCACTTAAGCTCACCACCTGCACCTGAAGTGTAAGTAAAACTTCTGGTTTGTCGCAGGTATTCCAGTTTGTCGCTTAAGTTGAGGATTAATTATACTACTGCGCATTCTCTGTATGCTCATTAACTGCGTCGTTTGGAGTGGTTGGAGAAGGCTAAAAACTATAATTTGTACTTTCCTTATATACATAATGTATAAGGAAAGTATTGTGACGGGATCAATAATTCAAATTCGAGAGAGCACGTTTCAAGCATCCCTGATCACGAATCGAACATTTTTGAGGTGATGTATGTGTGTGTGTGTGTGTGTGTGTCAGTAAGTCTGTGGAGACGATATTTCACGAACGAATGGAGCGATTCGAATGAAATTTGGTACAAAAATCACAATCCGTGAATGCTGGAAGCCTAGAGTTTTAAAATACAATCGAATATTCAGAACCCCCCTAAATTTTCGAGTAAAATTTTGAAAAAATCATCAAAAAATAAAAATCTTTAATAGTTGCGCAAATAGACATTTCTTATGTAATTTTTCCTTAGAAAACGATTGACATAAACTTTAGAACACTAGCATGAACCGTTCTCGAGATAATGCACATTTTTGAAATAAGTTTATCAAAAAATCCCATAAATTAAAAACATATATTAACTGTTATGAAACATGTTCACTTTTTATATGTAATATCATGCGATAAATGTGGTGATATCATTCTCGTGGATCTAACTCGTTCTATTCACGGGAAAAGATACTTTGAGTAATACTTTTGTATTTAAACGCCAATAGTCATTTATCTGCTGTAAGAATAACATATTTCTCCGTCCATAACGCTTGGCGATATTTTGGTGACGAATTTGGCGGAATGTCGCCAATTTGGCGACTTTTTAAATGTTGCCAAATTAACGAAAATCTCGCCAAATGTATAGAAATGACGCTAAATCAATGAAAATGACGACTAATTAAAGAAAATTCAATATCTTGGAAAGAATATAAGTATCTACTATAAGAATAACATTTTTTTAACTATAAAAGTAGTAAATTCATTGCATTATATAGGGAAAGTCATGTGCTGCGCATATCAGATTGGTTTATATATAGGATTAGAACTGAACATTCACAACAGCATTAGAGATGGGTGAAAGCGGCCTGCCGTAAAATTTTCAGTTAACTTGTAAGAAGGTAAGGTGACAGTTATACGTACTACTATAATACTCTTCCTAAAGAATTTACAAATTTAATATTTCTGGTTGTCACGCTTGGAACGTCACAGAAGAGTTTGTGAATATGGTGGAGAATGTCTTGGCGTAATGTTAGATTGATTAGACCCATTTGATTCTGGAGATCTTGTAGGTACCATAGAAGCCCAACCAGTGGTCAGAATTACAGAAAGTGGAACCGAAGGGGGAAGAAACATGGGAGGTGATACAGAAACCACAGGGGAAGGAAGATGCGTCTCTAAATTCAGTTCTACAAAGGGAATTTGCAAATCCAAATTATGTTTCTCTTTTCCATGAAATTGATCCCTGCATTGATGAATGATGTGCTGTCTTGAAACAGATTCCGGAACATACAATTCTTATACGTGAATGTACACTGACTTCTAAAAGTTAAGCACGCAATGCAAATTTTCATTTTTCGAACGCTTATTTGAATTTGATTGCTGCGGATGTAGATGGCAGTATGCAAATATCGTATGTTACAGCCAATCACGATGGACTATCCGGATACGTGCTAATTAGGCGGTCGTTTAAGACGCCAGCATTCTGAAGGGTTTGAGGAGGTGCATTTAAATGCTGATACGAAGTGTTTATAACTTTTGTTGGATTATTTTTGATGATATTCGTGTTTCTATGGCTGAAAGAAGACGAATGTCAGTTAAATGGACTTGGAGATTAGTTAAATGAATTTGGAGTTAACTAAAGTCTCCAAGTTAAATGAACTGAGATTTTAAAGATGTTTAATCATTGATGAGGTTTGAACAGAATAGATGGAAATATACGTATTCAAGTGCGTATTTAAGTACGCATTTATGGCAGCCAGGCAAGTTTATAGATTAACTTGAATCTAAAATCTCGCTAGATATATCGTATATATTTAATTCATATGCAGCAAGTAAGTTGATAAAAAAATTTGATATTTTTATATGAAGTCTGTTGTCTGAGTATCCAGATGAAATCGGGGCGAAAACTAAATACGCAAATAGCTGTTTTGTACATAATTTTTGATGACAAAACGAATAAGATTTATTTTATAATTCTGAATTTGTCGAGTCGTGACAGACAAAAATTACAGGAGAAATAGCGATTGGAGGACGTTAAAGATGGCTAAAGATTAAAGAATCATCTTGTAGCCAAAATGAGAAATGCAAGTGGCGAATGCATGAGTCATAAAAGGTAATAAGTCAAAATAGTAATGAGTCAAATAGTAATGAGTCAAATAATGATGTGTCAAAAAATAGTAAGGAGTCAAAATTACTAATGAGGTAAATTAGTAAAAAAATATAATATTGTTAAAAAATAATATAACGCCACCCGTGCAGACCCGTAGTCCTTGCGGCATTATACCACGGCCTAATTTGACCTAGTCGAAATCCAGCCCTGCTGCTAGAAAAATTATCTTTCTTCCTCATTTAGTTTTAGTTTAAATTAATTTACTTCTAAAAAAAGAAATGTTCTAAAAATCGTAAAAGGTCTCGTTCTTCTGGAAGAAAGAACTTGCCTCTGATTTGCGCCAAAGCGGACATGATGTCATGGCTGTGAACGGAAGAAGTTGGGGGCGGGGGTTTACACGCTCTTCCTACGCAATTTCATTGACTGATATCAAGTGGCGCCAAACGTTCTCAACTTCGGAGAACTTTTGGATCGCAGACCATTCGTTTCGCTGGAACCATCCTTTGCTGATGTCACTTCGGCACTTCTCCCCTTGTCGCCGCCAGATGGCGCAGAGCCATTCATTCACGGTGTTGTCAGATTAATTATTCCCCGGGCGGAAAAGGAAGGGAAGATTGGAAATTTAAAAGTTGATCGGCTTATTTGAAAAGGAGAGTTCACACATCGAAAAAAAAAACCCTTTAATTTCGGCTATTTGTATTTGTTTAAAGTGAAAAGTTAAAAAAAAGTTTTACAACTGGCAAGAAAATATATAAAAGTTGTGAATGGAATATATAAATTTAAAATTCAAATTTGAGAGTGATTAAATTGACACCAGAATAATAAGAAACTACATAATTTTATTTCGTTTTCACTTGCCCTACACACATAGTATAATGTATAAATTCTCGCATAACTCCTTATCCATCTCCCATCTTTCTAAAGAAGTGTTGTTTTAGAGTTGCTAAAGCTGTCTACTAATAGGAAAGAGGCTGTTCACTATTAAATGAGAAAAGTTTACAGCGACTCTAGCGGCAAATTGAAGTTAGAATTTCTATCTCGAAAATGAATCTAGATAGGTGAAAATAAGTTGGAGAAAGTTCACTATTTTGTAGGGAAATATATGCGGTGTAAACATAATATGCACTCAGACGATAAAAAATGTCAACGAAAAGGGATAGTGAGTGTATTACTTCATTTGTCTGCTATTTTTATGCAGCATGTATATTTTACTAAAAAAAATATAAATAAACTAAAATTAGCTTATTAGGATTGTTATTTTTCTATGCATATTTCTTGTCATTTCCTTCAGAAATATTTCTGTATAAGTCAATTCCACATAGAAGTCTCATTTTTGCCGCAAAATAAATTAGAAGAAATGCATGATTAGCTAGACGGTCAAATGAGTACTGTTTTAATGACACCCTACTGCTACGGAACAAGGAAAAAGTGTAATAATGCTGATATTTAAAATAGAACCACACTGTAAAAAAAGCACTTCCAATTTTACAGTAAAAAGTCCTGGTAATTTGGGCGCCAGGACTTTTTGCCGTAAATTTTACAGTACTACTGTAAAATTCCACTACACTCTTTGCTGTAATTTTTATAGTGTTTAATACTGTAAATTTTACAAAAAATGGTAATTTTTACGGCATTTTTACTGTATGTTTTAAACTGTATATTTTATGGTACTTCTGTAAAATTCTACTGCACTTTTTGCTGTATTTTTTACAGCATTTTATATCGTAAATTTTTGCAGTGTAAATTTTTACCAGCAACCATGCTGCAGCATGGTTGCTGGTTACGTTCCTTACGATTATTCGTTGAAATTTTTTTCTTTCCAGATTTGTGTAAAACAAGTGTTCCAATTTTAATAAATTATACATAATTGCAATATTATTTCTTTTTTTGGTGGGGGAGGGGGGAGGGATAGTGAATCTTCAAAGCTTAAAATCTATTACTTTCCAAATATGCATGTGATGTTAGAAGCATTAAGACTAATGAACAGACGGTCTGTTTCATTCGTAATATGATTTCTTAACAATTTCTGGATCATAACACAATTTTAGTTACAGACTATCACCGTTAAAGTTTTCAGTTTTCAGAATAATATTTTATTCACATAAATTACTACATACTTATTTTTAGGAGAGAATACATTTTAGTATGCTCGATAGCTAATACAGAGGGGTTTTTTAATTCTTCTTTTTTATTCTAGGATCCTCATTGGTATCTAGAAAACATGCGTACCATTACAATTTTTGTCCAAAGAAAGGAGCAAATCGAAGAGCTATTAATTAAGAGAAGTTTAAATGATAGGCTGATTTCAGTTGTATAAATTATAGCCGTCTAAGGTTGGGAAAGTGCGTGCAAGATGTAATTTTGAAGAAGATGTCACGTCTGGAGGCAAGAGGCATGAAATTAAAATTAGAAGTTTAAAACAACAAAAATGCATTTACACATTAGTAGTGTATGGGGGTGACTCTGGAACAAAATGACTATGTCATTTTGTATCCAGAGTCACCCCCATACACTACACTTTCCTCCATTTTTTTAAAAATCAGGACAACCTCTTAAGACCAAAAATGCATAAAATCATTCAAAAATGTGTATTTTTTAAAAAAATCAAAAATCAAGAGAGTTTTAGGACTCTAAAATTTAATACATTTTGACTTATATTTAAGTCATATAAGACACTATAGAGACCAAATCTATCAAAATCTTTGAATATATGAAAGAAAATAATATCAAATATATTAGAGATGATTTTAAGATAAATGCGTAAAAAAAAGAGGAAATGAATGGAAGCCCTCTGTTTTCAAAGGGTGGGGTTGAGACCCCTCCCATAAAATTAAAAAGAATTATAAAAATATGTCAAAATTAAAAAAGAGGCAAGTTTAGATAACACGATCCCAAAATAGGATCGTCTCAGATATATTTTTTAAAGACTATGATAAATATAAAGAAGAATATAAAATCAAAAGATTATCAATTAAATTTAGGAAAGATAAAAAAGAAATGACAAATAATATACTATATATAATAATAAATTTTCAGGTGGGGAAACATTACCCCCACCTAAATATGAGAACTTTAAAAATGATTAAGCTTTCTCTAATTCATATTCGTATTTATCATCTATCATACCCGAATACTTAAATATATATATCTACCTTTATTGATTTTATATATTGACTAGCAGCATACCCGTTCTTCGTACGGAGTATATAATATAAAGAAATTTATAATTCGCAATCATGTGCGAATTCTGTTAGAATATTAAATTTATTCCTCATAAAGAGAAGTTTAAGAATATCTGTTCTCACTATGCATAATTATCTTCACGGACAGATCTGAAGAATAAAACATCCTGGCCCCTTTTGTAAGCAAATTTAAAAAAAAAAAGGAATTGAATTAATATATGCAACCCCGTACTACTTATATTGTCGCAGATTAGAAAATATGCCAGTGTGTTAGTAGAAGCTTACCCGTATTGCAATATGAATCTCAAAAATATTTGCCAAAATAAAAGAGATGACGTAAAAAATTGAAAGTATCAAAAATCCCCGTAATCTTAATACCAGAAGGACGTAATTGATACCAATATATGCCAATATATATCAAAATATATGCCAATATACCTGCACTACTTACATTCTCTTAGATTGGAAGATATACCCATGCATTTGTAGAAGATTACTCGTACAACGTACTATATATGAGTTTCAACAATTTTCGTCATAATAAAACAATTCCATAATATTTTGAAAATATCAGTAATCCCTGAATCAACAGTCCCCGAAAATATCAATAATAATGATGTTTAAAACTGAAGACCGTAATTGATATTATCCAGTCAAAAATTCAATGTCAATGAAATTTATTTTATATACATATTTTTGTTATTCAAATCGGAAAAGATTTAATAAAAATCGTATGCCGCATAACATATTCGATCCGTTGCTAAGCGATATGATATCATTTGCTTTAAATAAATTGATGGAAATCATATCATCTGAATAATGCAATCTCCATGGAAGGTTTGGCAACATTTTCGTCGATTTAGCGATAACTTAAAAAATCGCCAAATTTATCGCCAAGTGGTACTGCAGAACTGATAGTCCCATTTTGCGACAAATTGACGAAACATCATCACAATACTATCCCCTAACAAAACATAATTAATTTCATTTATTAAGCGCGATTTTATCAATTTCATGACATGTTTATGGATTTACAAATATTTTTATAAATTTGGTGATATTAAAAAAATTCGTTAAATGTGTTACTAAGTAGGATGGATGGATTGACCGACAAATGCTACAGAAACATCCTTTCAGTACTTTATTCTAAAAAAACAAATTTAATTTCATTGATTTGGGTCATTTTTATCAATTTGGAGACATTTCCACTAATTTGATAAAGTTTAAGAAATGTTACCAAGTTATTTAGAGATATTCCTCTAAATTCGTAGCTCTGAATTTGCAGATCTGAAGAATAAAATATTCTGATCCCGTTTGTATATACAAAATGAAAACACTAAAATTGTGTTAGAAGATACATACACCCGTTCTACTCTTTTTCTGCTTCAACAATCGGCTAAATGCATTTATTGAGTAAACACAATATATGAGTTTATTAGCTAAACATTATAAATGAGCTTGAAACCTCTTTGCTAAAATAAATGAAAGTGATGTACGCAGTCCGCAATATATATAATTAAAAGAACAATCAAACCGTTCATTTACAAAATATATTTTACATCCATTTATTTATTATACAAATAGAAAAAATAATAATAAATATTAACAACACATTTAATTTCATTCCGTTGCCGAGCAACAAAATATAAGATAGAATCTTCCTCCTAAAATGCGAAATTATGTAGCCATTTTGATCTCTTTATACTTTACATCGTTAAGCTTGTGAAAGATGAACCATGGAGGTAGATTTTCCCATTTAAATTCATGTTTCAAGCAATTCATGTTTTCCTATAGTGACTAATTAATGCAAAAATCCTGCACCAAACTCGGGAATAAAGTTTTATTTCATTTTGGCGTTTTAAACAAATGATTTTCATCCTTTCCGTTTGAATAAACCACGGAGTTGGAGAGTAGATCTCCTAAGAAAAAGTTCCGTTTTTCATTAATATCTCGACAACCCCTGGTCTTAGAAACTCGAAACTTGGACAAAATTTATGGGGGGCTATTTCAAGGCCATCCACAAAATTTCATTAAATTCGGTTCAGCCGTTTTCCCGTGATGATGAGACAAACGAAAATTTTGTTTTTTACTAATATCTCGAGAACCACTGGTCGTAGAAACTCAAAACATGGACTAAATTTTAAGTGGGGCTATTTCTAGATTACCCACAAAATTTCATCAAATTCGGTTCAGCCGTTCTACCGTGATGATGGGACAAACAGGCAGACAGACAGACAGACAGATTTTCAATTTTATTTATATAGATTCATCAGAAAGTTTTCCATGTTTATTCGCAAGGTAATACTCTTTTTCTTCAGCTTCCACATCTAACTTTACGATTACTGTATCTCCATATTTAGTATTAATTTTTCTCAATGATATCAGATCATATTTCCCAGGATATAAATCATTTAATTTAATCGTTTTGGGATAACCTCTCAGTCTATTGAATTCTTCTATTTATTAGTAAACATTTTTTTATAAATACACAGGAATCTAATCATAATAGAATAAGTTCTTTGAAATAACATATAAAACTCCTAATCCATTCAATTTAATATCTTCATTTTCTTCCTTTTCAATTAATACAGTCATCCTTTGAAAACTTTCTGATAATAGTTTTTTAGTATGATCATATTTTATATACAAATCATACAATTCTCTACAAAGATAAGTCAAATAGTAAATTTCTTCAGAAATTGTAAAATTTAAAGCTCGAATATCACCTAAACACTCATCCATTTATTAGCAAACATTTTTATAAATATTAATAACCATATGGTACAGTATCAAAATCATCTAAAATTCTTCTTTTATCATATCCAAACATGTATCTTTTATTCGTTTTATTCACTTTAATATTTCTATCTTTTTGTATTTGAAACTGATTTATTTCTACATCTATATGTTCAGTTTCATCTGTAATTGTTTTCATTCTTTCATCGAAACTGAGCTTAGTTTCACTCTCATAATTCATTTCAAAACCTTTTACTTTACCTTTTACAGATCCATCATTAAGAATATAGCCATAATCTTTACTGGCCCCAGAAATCCACGATGTCATATAATTATCTTCTAATAATTTATCTGTCCATTCTCCTAACATGCAACCTGTTTTAACTTTATTAGTACCTTCATCAATATAAACAATACTATCTGTATCATAATACATTACTTTATTTCCTAGTTTATCAAGCATTTTATATAATCTTATTCTAGCGGAACTAGTTGTAAAAGCTGCTATATAAATATTCGTATTAAAGTTATTCTTGGTATATACAACTTTCATCTTATAATCCATTTGTACACAATCATCATTTAAAAATATCATATTCAAATCTTTAATTTTATCATTCAATATAATACTATAAAAATCCTTCAGCTCTATTACCAGCTCAGTTTGTTTCATATTATTTCTTTGTCCAAACTTACCCCATAAAGAGTTTAAACATATTTTGGCTATAAATCTCATTCCTGGATTTTCTTTTATATCACCTAAATCAATATCTAATTTTTCTTTGACAATATTTTTATAATTATTAATGTATGTTTCATAATCTTATTTATTTTTGAAATATTTTGGTTTTTTTAATTTATCATCAGTTTCTAATTTAATTTTTAAAAACATTTTGACATACTCTTTGAATAGTTTATCTGTTTTCTTTTCAAAATGCCAAACTTCATATATATTTAAAATTTTATATCCTTTTTCTATAGCTAAATTGACTTCATCCGTAGTCCAAGTACCTATAAAGCTTCTTTCATCATCTGTATGATTACATAATTTATTTCTTATTTCATAACACTTTTTACATTTTTTCTTTTCAGTTTCTGTTTTATAATGGTAGCATTTAAATGTTTTTGAACATGATTTACACAAACTAAATATCAATTTTTTTTCTTTATAAGGTAATACAGGATGATATAATTTTCTAGGAGGAAGTACTTTACACTGTATCATCTCAAACCAATTTTAATCACATTTTTTAGGATTATAGATCTTTTTAGGATGCCCAATTGAATTATAATCAAAATAATTTACAGTGGGATAGAGTGAACATACATCAATATATCGACCTTTCTCTTTATATTTCATTTCATATTTTAATTTAGTTGGTTCACATCTACCCCCATAGAAGGCATCTCTAGGATTAAAAGGTGCTATAAAATCTCTTTTCCATTCTTTTTTCATATATTTTTTAATTTCTTCATCATTATCAAAATCACATCCCCATATCTCAATTAACTCATATCCTGCATCTTTTATCTTATTATTTATCTTTTTTGTTTTTTCATATAAATCTGTCATACATATTTGATTTTGCTCATTTGAAGTAGATTTTCTGTAACAACAATAACATCCATGCCAATGACAACCCTGAAATTGATATACAGTATTATTGTAAAAACCATCTACTTTAAAAGTTTTATTGTCTAATTTCATTTTTTTCTCTCCTCCATTTAAAGCATGCTGTATATTTATTTTATGTTTTTGAGATAAATAATCTAACCAAGAAATTGATTTTTTACTGTATTGATCACGTTTGATGATCTCTTCATCTATAGCTATTGTACCCTCAGGTACGAATTTATCTCTATATATAGCCATACAAACACTTGCTAAAGTGATATATTTAAAAGGATCTATATTAGCTATTTCTAAAAATAATCTTCTCAATTCTAAACATCCTTTTCTTAAAATATCTACATCAGACCTACAGTATTTTATAATTTCTTTTTGAAAATCAAAGATTTCATTTTTTACTGATTTGTACCATTTATTAAACAATTCTCTATCTGCTAAAGTCATAGTATTATATCCATAATAGTATTTTTCAGGATATTTTCCTATATAAGTTTGATTTTTAATAGTGTTAAACAAATGAGGAAAATATCCTTTTTCTAATTCTGCTAATCCAAACGTTTTAGGAAATTTTCTTAATGGAATCAATGTAAAATTAATAGAATCTTTAAACCTTATATTATATTTGTTTGCATTCATATAAATGAGTAGATGAGTTTGCATTCATATAAATGAGAAATTGATAGATTGTAAAAACTTTAATTTTATTTTTAAAGCAGTATTTAGATATAAATTGAAAGTCAAAGCCTTTCCCACACACATAATGAGCTAATACGGTATAACCTGCATGTTTCTTATCAAATAGCCACTTACAATAGTCGTTTTCATTCTTAAATATGTTTTCTTCTCCATTAAATTCTTGATTTATAATTAAATTGACTTCATGATTTCCAGTCTCTTAATTCGTTTCAACGTCAAAAAACATATATTTTTGTGCAAATCCTGAATATTTACATGCATCACACCAACTATATCTGTCATTACTTTTGTAATTACATTTGTTTTCACACATACTACCATACATATAATTTTCAGGAAATCTATGTTTTTGACATATATTACACCATTCTTGAGTAGAACAAATATTTTTAGCTTTTTTTGTTTTCATATAACACCTATGATCTTTTCAGACCCATTGTCTACAATTTTTACATAGTCTTTCTCCACATATATGATCTTCAGGTGTTCTTTTATCTCTGTTGATATTTCTCTTACATTTTAAACATTTCCATAGTATTTCACAAACAGACAATGTTTTTAATTTATTTTTATGATTTTCAAAACAGTTTTCACCTTTAAAACTTCGAAAACATTCATCACACTGGATATCATCACCTTCACAATTACTTTCTTTTGTAAAACATTTATCACATTTTAATAAACATTTATGCTGATCGCTTCTTTTATAACTCACCTTACAGTAATCACAATAATTGTTTTTTCCTAAAAATCCTTTAACAGATGTAATGGTATCAAAATGAATTCCATTTTTTAAAATGTATATACAAATAGTTTTATAAGTAACACTGTATATTCTTTCATTAAAATTTTCTCTACAAAATATAGTAATTTGAATATTTAAGAATTCTTCAAATTTTTTAACATGTTCTAAATTACAAATATCTAAAGGAATTCCACACATTTCATGTAATTTTTCAGCTAACGTTTTTTGTAATATTCTTCCTTTTTGAATATATAGAATGTCATTTTTAGTAAGTTTTTTATAGTTTAATTTTTCACATAAAAGTTCAGGATTTTGAATAGATAGAGCAACTACAATAGATCTAGATAAACATATATTATCGTTATTTTTAATTTGACAAATACTCTTTTTGTTTACAATATCATCATCTTTGAGAATTTTTAGATGTTTTCCTCCGTGTAGTAATTCTATGACATGAAAATCGAATGTACATTCTTTAATATCTAATTCTTTGTATTCAATTTTATGTGTTAAAACATCTAAATAGGTATCATAAGCCTCTCTAGTTGACATCATTTTAGGATGAAAAGGTTGACTTAATGCAGGATTGTGTACTACAATATCTACTTTTCCTTCTACTTTACCAATAGCTTTTCTAAATAAATCCTTTAAAATATTATGATATTGCACAGGTCTGAGTTCATTGATTTCTACAATTTTATAAATATACCTATATGTGTTATATTTTTTAATATATTTTTGACTAATTTGAACAATTTCATAATCAGGTTTAAATAAATCTTCAAGATTAACTTCTATTTTTTCTACTTTCTTTTCTTTCTTTTTTATCAATTCTCCATCTTTATATTTCAAATCAAAATAATCAAATATATTCTTAAGTTTACGCCTATTTTTAGGTTCATTAATAAATTTTTTCAATTGTTCTGTAAGATCAGGAGTAAATAATTTTTTAAGATTCACCTCTGTTTTAATCTTTTTTTCTTCTTTTGGCTTAAATTCCTTAATATCAAATTTCAAATTAAAAGAATCAAAAACTTTTTTAATCTTATTACGTTTTTCAGGTTTTTCAATAAATATTTTCTTCTTTTTTCCAAGTATTTTGATATATCTAAATTTAATAAATCTACTAAAACATATTTATATTCTCCAGTTTCTTTTATATATTTAATTAATAATCTAATTAAATCATCCTTTTTACAGCCTTTAGATTGTTTAATATTCAATTGTTTTACTACTATTCTAAGGCACTTCCCGGCCGTCCATACAGTTACCTTACACCTTTCTGGTAGGTCGGACGGTCTGGGTCTCAACAACAACAACTACTATTCTAAGCTCACCAATAGTCTTTGACTTCAAACCAAATATATCCTTATTAATAAATTGTTCTGTAAATAATTTTTTAAGATTCACTTCTGTTTTAAACTTTTTTTCTTCTTTTGGCTTAAATTCCTTATTATCAAATTTCAAATTAAAAGAATCAAAAACCTTTTTAATTTTATTACTTTTTTCAGGGTTTTAAATAAATATTTTTTTCTTTTTTTCCAAGTATTTTGATATATCTAAATTTAATAAATCTAGTAAAACATATTTATATTCTCCAGTTTCTTTTATATATTTAATTAATAATCTAATTAAATCATCCTTCTTACAGCCTTTAGATTGTTTAATATTCAATTGTTTTACTACTTTTCTAAGCTCACCAATAGTCTTTGACTTTAAGGTGAGCTCCATTTATTAGGAAACATTTTTTGCAATACTTTTTCCTGGAAGATGCTTACTGTGATAAATACTTTTTAAATGTCTCTGTGTATAGGTATATTGCATACCACATTTAATTTTTTTATATTTGATTATGGAATCACAACATTTACAATGACTTTGGAAATAAATTTTTCCATTTCTATGATATATATAAAACTCATTTACTGATTTCATAGTCAAACAGTGTATACACTTTTTTGCAAGCTCCATTTATTAGGAAACATTTCTTGAAATACTTTGTAAGAAATCATTCCAGATTTCTTCATATTTCTTTTTGACTTTATACCAAAGTCTTTGAACCTTTATATTATTTTCAAGTTTAAAAATATCACAAATCTTTTTCATAAAATAATAATAATTAACTGATTTCTTATAATACATAAAATCTAAAAATTTTAAAAACATATCCTCAATTTCTTGAGTAATATTATACCTCCTTTTTAATTGATTAAAATAACAAACGCTACTATTATATCTTTGTTTTAAACTCTCGTAATCTATAATATAAAAATATTCATCATCTGAATACATTAATTTCATCTTATATGCTACTTCTGAAACTTCATTATCTGAAGCTTCATTATCTGAAATATCAATCGATTCAACCATTTCAACACCGTCAAAGAAGTTAACATTCATTTATTTACTACGAAATCTTATTAATAACAGATTTTATTTTCTAAAACTATCACATCTCCTGATTCATTAATAAAACATTCGTCAAAGATGATAAATATGCCAGATCTGGGGGGTTTGATATAATAATAGGTTCATATATGGATGATAAAGTTTATAAAATTGTTTGAAACATATTTTATTGATAATAAAGAATATAAAAATAATGATTAAAAAAGAATGATATCCTTACTATGTCATACATCGCATAAATCAGATGTCCAACTATTAAATTCATCTGGATATTCTAACCATTTTACAAAATATTTATTTCCTTTCATTTTTATGATTTTTTCAATTTTATATACATCATATATTTTATTATATTTTACCATTTCATTTTCATAAAAAGTTCCTTCAATTTCTTTACTGTTCAAATCTTTTAATCGATAAGTAATAGGATCTGTTTTTAATACTTCAGATACTATAAAAATCTCTTCAGTAAATGTAGAATCATCTACTTTCCTGAATGTTTTTTTAATTGTTGATATTCTAAAACTATCCCCTATCTTAAATTTAGGTGTTTTTATGATCTTTTTCGTATATAAATTTTTAGAAACTTGATATTTATTTTCGTCTCGACTAGCCTCAGCGGGTGTCATTTTTATTGATCTATGATATGAATTGTTATAATTTTTAAGTAATTTAGGTAGTACATCAATATATCTTTTAGTATTGTTAGCATGCATATATTTTATAATTTTTTTCTCTTATACTTCTATTAAATCTCTCAGCTATTGCAGATTTTATTTCTTTATTATAAGTCGTAAACCAATGTATATTATTATCTTTGAATAATTTTTGTGTAACTTTTCCTGTAAATTCAGTGCCTTCATCTGTCAAAATGAATTTTGGCTTTCTTTCTTTAAAACCTTGTTTGAAACCTTGTACGACTTCTTCAGATGTTTTTCTTTTTATAGGGAAAGCCCAAGCATATTTATTAAAAGCATCTGTAACTGTTAACAAATAATTAGTTCCATCGTTATATTTGCTATAATTTTTTATAAATAACAAATCAGCGTCAAATTGATTATTACTGTTTGGAACATAAACTCTCCTTCTTATAAATTTACGAATGACAGGTTTATATCTAGTATATACATCTTGTTCATGTAAAAATTCTTCAACATCAGGTAATCCTGTTTTTCTTTTCAATTCTTGAATACCACAATAATCTGTTTCTGGATTATAATATGTCTCTTTTAACTCTTTAATCCTAAAAAAAGTATTTTTTTTTACTACCACAAATTGTACAAATACCTCTACCAACTGGTTAATTATTTTTAGAAGCAGTTTCATGATAATTTTTAGTTTCGGTTTTTTTTACACTTTGCACAATACATATTTATAGAAGTAGAAATTCCTAACCCAGATTTTATTTTAGCTTTAATAATAGGTTTAATAAATACTCTACCTAATATTTCTCGAAATGTGGGATCTCGTACTGCATTTAAATCATCTATTAATTCTTGATCAGCAACATGTCTATTTTTGTATCTTTTGTTTTATTGTATTCAATATCATGTTTTTTACATGCTTTATCAACTTTATTTATTCCAGGATCACCTCTTTTTAATCTTTTTTCTAATTTTGTAAATGGACCACAATATTGATAACCTGGTAAATGCATTTCTGGAGGATTTATTTTATCTTGTAACCATCCAACAATATCGCCACCTTTTTTTTTGCAAACCATTTATTTAGGATGAATAACTTTATACCCATTCAATTGCATTTGTTTTACATATTTTTCAACTGGATTAAATTTTAAACTTTTTATGAAATCGTTTTCTCGCATATAAATTTCTTCTTCTGTCATATCCTTAGCTTTAAACGAATTAATGAGTTCTTTATAAAAATTATAACAATGTCTATATTCTTCTTTCCTTTCTGCTATTTTTAATGCAAGATCAATAGCTTCTGCTATATCAACCGATAAACTCAAAAAAGCAAGCGGTAGAAAGGCAATAGCTGATAAACCCGTTCCACTTAGAATGACCTTACTTACTGATAATGAAATACTTATCTTTTGATATAAATTTCTACTCTTTCTGTAAACATACAATCTTTTTTCTAAATATTCTTCCATTTCATTTATATAGGATCAAATTTTTTTCTGTATCTCATTTTCGGATTCACTTAATCTAACATTAAAAAATCGTATTGTTTTTGAATACTTTTATTATATATTTGTTTGAATTCTTCAGTACTTAATTTACCATCTATCTCTCTTATAATCTGTTGCATTTCCTTTGGTTGTAGATTGAAAAATATAAAGTAATTACAGTTCTTTCTTATATTGATAGGTGTTGAATAATATGACTGTGATAAATAAATAACAGATGCGTTTTTCTTTCTACCTCTGATAAATAATTCCTATATGGTTTTTTGATCTTTCTCAGTCACACAATCATCGAAAATAACTACATTCTTTAATGCAGGATTTAAAACATCTACAGTAATAAAATCATCTGAAGAAAAGAATACTTCCATTTTGTATTTATCATATAATTCTAATAATGTTTTCTTATTCTTCTTACATTTCAAAATATCTTCTCTTTCTATATCTTCAAACATTGTATATATTTCTTGTAATTTAGAATATTTAGGTTCATATAAATCTTTTGCGCATATATATAGTGCATCAAAATTTAAAAAATCGTAAATCATATTTAACAGTAAATTTGGTTTACCTGAACCTGAAGGCCCTGTTATAAGCAATCTAAATGGATGTTTAGGTAACAAAGGATGTTGATTAGGATCAGGTAACTCATCTGGTTCCGTGTAATATTTAATTTTTATCATTTATATAACAGTAAAAAATAATTTACTCGCGGTAAAAAATAATTTACTCACTGTAAAAATAATTTACTCGCTGTAAAAATAATTTACTCGCAGTAAAAAATTAATATTATATAAATGAACAAATTAGAAAAAGAACGAAAACACAAGTTTATAAAGCAAATAAAAGATTAAATTAAATTAGTAAAATTAGAAAAAGAAATAAGAATGAATAGTGAAGATCAACTAAAAGAAAAATTAGGTATTCAAAAAACCTTAGAGGAATTTCATAAACCAGTCACTCAAGAAATTGAAAAATATGAAAAATCTAATAAAGAGGTTGTAAAAAGTATACAAAATGCTGTAGAAAATATTTCATTTCCACCTCTTGATTACACATCCGATGTTAAACAATTGATGGATAGAGTAGAAGGAAAAATTACATTTTACAGTGACAAATTTATGGATATACCGTTTATCAAAAAAGAAAATTTAGAATTACCTTCTGATCTTATAAATAAATCTAAAAAAGATCTTGATGAAATAATAGCAATAGCTAAAGAAAAGCGAGATACATATAAAAGAATGAAAGGAACTAATACTGAAAATTATAACTATTCTAAAGCTGAAAGTGATCTAGAAAAAATTAAGGAATCAGATTATAAAATGGAAATGATGAAAAAATATATCCATGTCTTAAGGCTTATGAAAGAGGGTTATCCGTATATAGCTGAAGGTATAGATGAAAAGGATGTATTATCAAATTTAACAGAAAAAATATGTAATGGAAGTAAATCAAAGAAATTGTATAATCAAGTAGTTTTATTGTTAGATATGTTATTAAAAAATGAAGAAATGACTTACAATGATGTACAACGATATTATAAACAATTTCTCCTATAATAAATGATAAAAAATAAAGTTTATTTGAGTGAAGGTCAGAAAAATAAACTTAAATCAACTTTTAGAAATAAAGAAGAGCTAACATTACAAATAGATAAATCTAAAACTCCTAATCATGAGATGTATTTAACTAAAACTCAAATTAATCATATTAATGATGGAAAAGAATTACTATCAGTAAAACCCAATTAGATAAAAATGGAGGATTTTTACCATTTCTAGCAGCACTTATACCCTCTTTAACCCTTTCGGGACGGCGGCATTCCGGAGCTGTCGCGGCCCAAAGGACGACGTGCTTCGCTTCCGAACTGGTCGAAAAGGACGGAGTATTTTTTGCGCTAAGCCTAACTCTCGAAAAAAATTCACTGAAAATCACGTATTCAACACAGAAATCTACTTTTCACAGGAATGAAAGAAATATTTATGTTCTATTTGATGTATAATTTTCATACAAATCTGAATACAAAATACTCGTTAGTTGCTCCCATTCTTTTATCCGAAATAAACGAATAATTTCACTGCCTCTAAAACCCAAACAAAAAAAATACTCTCTTATATTCCTATGATTCACCAACGAAATCATAACGCTGAAATAAAAATAAAAACCGAAACTCAATTATAAAATTGTTGATGCTACGAGAATTGCTCTGTTTGTTTATGTTACAAAATGATTTTCACCGCTCCAAATGGAGAAATAATTCATTCGATCCTCTTCTGCCAAGGTCATGCCTCTGCAAAATGCATTGAAGTTAGTTCCATGGACAAGTAACGCCATCTAGTTCACAAATTAAAACGTTCTGCGTACTGGCACTTATGCGTGCCACTATCCGCTTGCGGTAAAATTTCCTCTGGCCCGAATGAGTGCCGTTCGTCCTTGAACGCATGTTCGCATCTGGCACCTGGACGTGCCATTCGTCGCGAAAGGGTTAATAACCGCTGCTAAATTTGCAGTTCCAGCATTAGCAACAGGTGCTTTATCTGGATTAGCTAGTTCAACTGTACAAAAAAAGATGAAAGGATCTGGGGGAAAAAAACGTGGAAAGGGGATATATCAACCATGGGAATTAGTAACAAAATGATTGAAGAAAATATGAAAAATGAAAAAGGATTTAGAGGTGTATTTACCTCTGATTTATTACCTAAAACAATAGGAAAATTTGAAAATGGAATCATTAATTTAGATGTATCAACAGGTCCTGGAACTCATTGGGTTTATTATTATAATGATCCTAAATATAAATATGTGGAATATTTTGATCCGTTTGGTGAATATGACAATATGAAGAAAGACTATATACCTAAAAATATTAAATCATTTCTTGTTACATCCAATAAAAAAACAAAAATAGGTCATAACGATAGTTTTTTACAGAAACCTACATCTGTGAAATGTGGTTTATTTTGTATGAAATATATAAGAGAAAGGAATAAAGGTAAATAACCTAAAACTGTTCTCAAATCATTTCCTACACAAAAACCCAGTGACTATAATGAAAATTTTGTTCTGTATAAATGATAATATTAAAATCTGAAGGTCATAAGAAATCAGAGGAATTTACTGTAAATTTTATTACACCTCTAAAATTAAAAAAATTAGCTTTACAGTCATTTTCTATGGAAGTTTCATGGTTTAATATAAGTGAGAATTATAGAAATAACATATTTAGAATGTATACATTAGACACAGATATAACAATTGTTATCTCAAATGGTAATTATACTATAAGAGGTTTAAATGAGTATATGATAAAAAATATTTGGTGAGGATCCACCTGTGAAATTTGGTATTTTTGAAGCAAGACAAAGAATAGCTTTTAAACTGAAAAAAGGTTGGGTAATTGATTTTACAAAAAGTAACTTTCATAAAATTATAGGCTTTTTAAAACCGATTTACGGAAGTTATGATGAAGAGACAGAGGTCGAAAGTGAACATGTAGCTGATATATCCAATGGAAATGATAATATTTATATTCACTGTGATGTTGTAAAAGGATCTTTAATAAATCAATCTAATTAAGAAGTCATATATTCTTTCATTAATAAAAATCCTTCATGTAGTGTAATTTCAAAAGAATTTAATAATTGGATATATTTTCCTGTTAAAAGATAAGCTTTAACCCTGTTAAAAGATAAGCCTGTTAAAAGATAAACTAAGTTTGAGATAAGCTTACAGTCTCAAAATTATTTTTCTTGTCTGGAGATAAAACATCACAAACTTGGAGCATGCATTGTTTAACAAACACCCCATCACTGAGAGCTTTATTATTGTATGCTGCAATATTGTATGCTACAATGTAACTTGCATGTATAGCTGCTTCTTGAATAGTGTTTACTTTCTTGAAAACATTTTGTTGGCCTGATAATTTTTTACAAAGACTTTCTACATTTTGTTTTCTTTCATATTCAGACATTTCTTCGTAATTGGAATTATTATGCTTAGATGTGAAATGACGGGAAATGTTATATTCTTTGAAGACTGCAACAGCTTCATTGCAGATGAGACACACTGGTTTATCTTTAACAACTGTAAAAAAATATTTCCAGGTCCATTCATCATTAAAAGCACGGCACACTGAATCAACTTTGCGATTTTTAGTAGACATTTTGGGGTTGAAATATTTTACGATAAACCCAAACAAGCACCATCCTAGCTACGCTATACTTTTAATACTTTCACCACTATTCACAATGATGCTATATGTCCGCAATCTTTTCATACGCAATCAATGATATTAAAACTTGCGTCAAAAGAAAAAGCCGCTGGCTGGAGCTTAAAATGCGCAGTGTGCCACATGTGAGGTCTAATTCAACTATATTGGAGTCTCACTTGTCTGTTCCCGAGAAAGAGATAACGGTTGTTGGCGCCAGTCTACAGCAAAAACTAACAAAAAACTTCCGCTTTTAACATTTTACCGATTTAAAGCTGTCGGTAATTGAAATGTTTGTCGATTTATGTTTTGTAGAGCAAAAATAAGAATATAAAAAGATCATCAGTCCTTTGAAAAAAAGGAAACAAAAGTAATATTTAACAAAGTAGAAAAGGAGATGGATATAAAATATAAAATAAATGTTTTCGTTCAATTTCCATCGGACCGGCAAATTAAAATCCGCGGGCCGGATAAAACCTTCTGGCGGGCCGGAGTTGGCCCGCGGGCCGTAGTTTGCCCATCCCTGTTCTAGAGGATATCTTGAACAAAAATTAAAAATTACAAAAAATGATAAATCATCCATTGGAACGAAAATGTGAGTCTGGTAAATGGCGGAGGTTTTATCAAAACTTTAAAAGTACATATAGGAGATACTGAAATTGAATCAAATACACAGTCAAATTTTTCAATCATGAATCATGCTTTAAGATAAACTCATTATACTCCTGATTATACAACATCACAAGCTCAAGATGAATTTTTTTATTTAGATACAGCTGATTCAACTAACCGAAAAGAGTTAAAATATAAAGGTACTTTAGAAGATACTACTAAAATAACTGAATTTCTTAATAATTTGAAAATGAATAAAGATTATAACGAAGGATTCACAAAGAGATGGGAACTAACGAAAGATAGCAATGTCATTAAAATATGAACATCTTTAAAAGATATAATCGATTTCTTTGGAGAATATGAAAAGGTAATTTCTGGTTTTGAAGTGAAAATAGAAATTCAAAGAAATGAAAATACGAATATGATATATACTGATGTCGAAAATGTTAATTATAAGGTAGTAGTTGAAGGTTTAACCTTACATTTATTTACCTTATATTGAATTTAAAAATTCTGCAGAAAGCGTGTTTATGGAATCATTTTTATCTGATAAAGATATAGAGGTAAATTGGGATCGATATAGATTTAAGATGGTAGGTCCCTATAAAAGTGATAGCGGATCTGTCACAGCAACAACAGCCTCTGATGAAGTTTTAGGTGTCTATGTTATTCCTCAGTACGTTGAAAGAAATGTTAATTATGAAAAAAATAATATGATATTTGATAATATAGATATGACTGAATGCTGGTTGATGATTAATAATAAACAAATTCCTCTTATGCGTTACAAAACGAATTTTACAAATAAAGATTATAATAGAGTGAAGCTCTTTTACATGCAGGATTAAATCATATTAATACAGAAACAGGATGTTTGATAAATAAGAAGAATTTTGGAGATATGTATACTATTTTTTATTTTGACTTATCAAATCATGAAAACTATACCGATTTAAATAATTTAGATATTGAATTTAATTGGGAGAGATTAATGAATTCTCAAAAAGTATATAAGTTTTATATTATTTTTAAAGAAAGAAAGAGATGTTTTATAAATTTAAAAAATAAAACTATAACAATGGTTAAGAGTTTAAAATCATAAAATTAATGTTATAATAAGTGAGTGCTTATTATCCACATTATGATGATCAAATGAAGAAGGGCCTATTGGACCTCCTGGTACAGGTTTTAAATTTATGGATGATGGAAATTATGATATGGAAAATATAATTTTAAAAAATTGGGAAAATTCTATAGATGATTTAGATTCAACCACTAAAAGTTTTGTTTTGAATAAAATAGAGAATTATCATTTTGAATTGAGAGATCTTATAGAAACTAAATATGATAAGTATTTTTTATCCTTTACTGAAGAAACAGGTAAGAGAATAAAAGAATTAGATGAAACAACTTTACATTCTTCAGAAGAAAAACCTTACGATGCAAAAGGAAAAATAATAGGAAATGTAGCAGATCCTAAAGATGAAAAAAATTTTGTGAATAAAAGATATTTTGAAAAAATACATTAATATTACAGAATGATAAATTTGATGCAAAAAATAAAATAATTACGAATGTTTCAGAACCTGAAAATGATAATGATGCTGTCAATAAAATATGTTTAGACAATAGAGATATCTGAATTACCATAGAAGATGATTTTCAAACTGTTAACCATTTTGGATTTCAAAAAGCAGATTTCAACATAATGAATTCTAAATTACTGGATCAAGAGATGCGATTAACTACAGATATGTATATGAAAATTTCCATATATTTAGTTATATATGTAGAAAGTAAATATATATATGATAAAAGTCAAGATCTACATATATCACTAGAAATCAATGGTAAGGAAATTTTAGAAGCTCATACAGATACAGTATCCTGTTTTGCTTATGGAAAACGTGATGATATCATCACATTATGGATAAAAACCCATGGTAAATCAAGCACTTTAAAACCTTATATGCATATTGAAAAAATCCCTTTCTAAAATACGTTCACCATTAAATGGATATTGATTGGAATGCATTTTCCAGAAATAATTTATCTGAAGATATAATTAGAAATCTTAAAGATCATGTAAATTGGGATTTAATTTTTCAATATTCATCACTATCTGATTCTTTTATTGATGAATTTGCTCAACCTGATGATTGGCCTAAAATTTCTAGATATCAAAAATTATCAGAAGATTTTATAGAAAAATGTAAAGATAAAGTAGATTGGGAAAACATTTCTCATTATCAAACTTTAAGTAACGAATTTATCATAAAATTTTCTGATCATTTAGATTTATATAAAGTATCAATGTTTCAAAATCTTTCAGAAGATACCATGAGAATATTAAAAGATGATTTAAATTGGATGTATATAGCTAGATATCAAACATTTAGTGAAAATTTCATAGAAGAATTTTTGGATAAATTAGATTTTTGTTATTTGATTAAATACAAATTTGATCTATTACCTGATCACTTTTTTAATGTTTATTGGAAAAAAATACAGGCTATACAAATGAGTGAATTGAATAAAAAGTTTGGTCATTATGAAGAAGAATCTTATAGAGAAAAAATTATTGAAGAGATTTGTGAAGTTAAAAAAATCTTGAACGAATGTGTTTATCTTTTGAGAAAAGATGAAAAATAAATATTTTATAAAAATGTTTCTAAATAAATGAATGTTATATATAATAATGGTATAAAAAAGCATTTATATCTTTCTTAAATATAGAGAATCCTACTGAAGTGATATCTATTTTTTATTAAATTATAATTCACTTGAAGGAACAGAAAATTTAACTAATTTAAATGAATTATATTGTGAGGGATATAAATTAACGTCACTTGAAGGAATAGAAAATTTAATAAATTTAGAAATATTGTCTTGTGGAGGAAATAAATTAACGTCATTTGAAGGTATAATAAATTTAATAAATTTAGAAAAATTATATTGAGGAGACAATAAATTAACTTCACTTGAAGGAATAGAAAATTTAATAAATTTAGACGAATTATATTGTGAAGGAAATAAAATAACTTCACTTGAAGGAATGAAAAAATTAATAAATTTAAAAAAACTATATTGTGGAAACAATAAATTAACTTCACTTGAAGGAATAGAAAATTTAACAAATTTAGGAGAATTATATTGTGGAGAAAATAAATTAACTTCACTTGAAGGAAAAGAAAATTTAATAAATTTGAAAGAATTAGATTGTAGAAAAAATAAATTAACTTCACTTGAAGGAATAGAAAATTTAACGAATTTAGAAAAATTATATTGGGGAGAAAATAAATTATTTTCACTTGAAGGAATAGAAAATTTAATAAATTTGAAAGAATTAGATTGTAGAAAAAATAAATTAACTTCACTTGAAGGAATAGAAAATTTAATAAATATAGTATTATTAGATTGTAGAGAAAATGATATTACATCTCTAAATGAATTAATATTGTTGCCTAGAATATATAAAGTATGGTATGATGGAGATAAAATAAATTTACCCCCGATTTTAAGAAGACGATTATTTCATAATAATGTATATAATGAAAATCTCAAAATGTACATAATACATATATTCAAAAATCTTTGAGAGAGACTATCATAAAATTATTAAATACAGATATTAAATATGATTTAGATGAATGCATTAAATAATTAGATATAAAAATTAAAAGACACTTACTGGAGGAAGAATTCCATAATATTAAATTTAGAGAGATATTAGTTGTTGTGTTTAATAGAATTTTAAAAAATGAGAATAAAAATGAAATAATAAAAGTGTTAAAAGATGAACTAAAAGAGGGTGATGATAAATGTTTTGTAGGGAAAGTAACTAGAATAATTAATGCACTAAATAGATTTGATCCTGATGTTTCTATTACAATTTCTGATAATGAACAAAAAAATATTATAGCTGAAAAAATATTTAGAGAGTCAAAGTCTGAAGAAGAATACGGAGAAAAACTTATAAAAGAGATGGAAGAAAGAGGTTTTACAGATTATGAAAAATGGATAAATTTATATTTATAAAAAATGTTTACTAATAAATGGAGGAGTTCAATAGACTGAGAGGTTATCCCAAAACGTTTAAATTAAATGATTTATATCCTGGGAAATATGATCTGATATCATTGAGAAAAATTAATACTAAATATGGAGATACAGTAATCGTAAAGTTAGATGTGGAAATTGAAGAAAAAGAGTATTACCTTGCGAATAAACATGGGAAAACTTTCTGATGAATCAATATATAAAATCAATAAAGGTAAACATATATTTAAGTATTCGGGTATGATAGATGATAAATACGAATATGAATTAGAGAAAGCATAATCATTTTTAAAGATTAATTGTATCATATGGGGGTAATGCTTCCCCACCTGAAAATTTATTATTATATATAGCATATTATTTGTCATTTCTTTTTTATCTTTCCTAAATTTAATTGATAATCTTTAGATTTTATATTCTTCTTTATATTTATCATAGTCTTTAAAAAAGATATCTGAGACGATCCTATTCTGGGATCGTGTTATCTAAACTTGTCTCTTTTTTAATTTTGACATATTTTTATAATTCTTTTTAATTTTATGGGGGGGGGTCTCAACCCCACCCTCTAAAAACAGAGGGCTTCCATTCATTTCCTCTTTTTTTCACGCATTTATCTTAAAATCATCTCTAATATATTTGATATTATTTTCTTTCATATATTCAAAGATTTTGATAGATTTGGTCTCTATAATGTCTTATATGACTTAAATATAAATCAAAATGTATTAAATTTTAGAGTCCTAAAACTCTCTTGATTTTTGATTTTTTTTAAAAATACACATTTTTGAATGATTTTATGCATTTTTGGTCTTAAGAGGTTGTCCTGATTTTTAAAAAAATGGAGGAAAGTGTAGTGTATGGGGCTGACTCTGGATACAAAATGACATAGTAATTTTGTCTCCCCCCCCCCAGAGTCACCCCCATACACTACTCACATTGGTTACAGTAGGTACATTTACTTGGTGTCTTGGTTTTACCTACATATATTATTAACTTCAACTCTGTCTCTTCATTTAAGATCTTTCACGAGCCCGTTCTCGGTTCCCAAAGAGAGGTGAAACTCTACACAAAGTTTCATCTCTCAAAACATTTTCATCTGTATATAAAATGTTCACGTCATTGCGTTACGTCGTTATGCATTTTACATTCGTTTGACTCTTTTTCATGTATTTTCCTTGTGAATTGCGGTTGTGTCTTACGATAAAATGTTTTGTTTCTAACGAGTCGTATGTAAAATTTTTGCGTCAACTGAAACTCTGCGAATAGGTTCATCTATCAAATTTTCACATCATTGCGGTACAGCTTTATGTCGTTTACGTACGTCATGGTTTACGGGCTTATTGTTGACTTTCAGAGAACGTAGACAGTTTTATTTCGTCGAATAATTTCATCTTCCAACTTTTAACTCCATTGCTTTACGTCGTTGCATCATTTACGTACGTTATGATTACGTTCTTGACTTTTTCATGCATTTCCTTTGCAAATTTTGGTGCATTCTCTTTAGTAGAAATATTCTCCTGGTTTTATGATGTCGATCCGTGTGTAGTAATACTTAGGTTTGAACTTAAATTAAGTCAGAAATTTAAAACATATTTAATGTCCTTCCCTACCCAATAGCGGAAAAATAGAAAATAAATTTGAATCACACACTAAATTGAAAGAAATTAATGGTATAGCCAGATTCAATTCAAAACATTACTATATAAATCTTTATCCAAAATTGATATTATGCAAAATTGTCGAAGGAAGATCAGGGTGTGGGCAGATGAAAGTTTCGAAAATTTTTTATAACATCAACTTTAGATAAAAATAAGATTTTTAAATTACTGTGATGAATTGAATTTGTCCACACCCTCATTTCCCTTCGACAATATTGCATAATATCAATTTTGCATACTGGTAAGATTCAGGTATTATTGTTTCGAATTGAATCTACTTACAACATTCGTTCATTTTTGCACGACATTGAAAAACTTGTTTTTTTTTCTCGTAATTTATTAACTTTTTCCAAACAGTGATTCAATTAAAAATGCTTCACTAGTCAAAAATCAATAAACTGCTAATGTGTATCAATTGAAGTGATCATACTCAATGTTGTTTGATTTGCTTATTTTTTATGTGAATAAAATCTATGGTTGGGCTATCTCTGGTTGAAATGGGAACGTTACTAAAAATGTAAACAATTTGGACGCTTGTATCTCGTAACGTAATAGATTAAAAAGTAAATACAATTTACTTGCTTCGTTAGAAGTAGCGTTTAATTTATGAATATATAAACATAATTTCAGTATTTCAATATTTTGAACATTTTGTTTTTTGAAAATACTAAATAGTTTTTGTCTAAGCGAGTTTTTCCCCATTTTGCTAACTATACTGGAAATATGTTCTAAACTATAAAAAAGTAGATAGAAACAGTAATCAACAAAAATGTTTAGCAGAAAATATACAATTTGTAGGATAATAATTTGCTTTACAAAGCTATTATATTTTTCAGGGAATCTTCTTGCCAAATTGTAAAAAATTGAAAATGTTTTGTTTTTCAAGTTTGCTTATATCTCAGAAACTAGAAGTGCCAACTATAATCTATGAAGCAAAATGTGTAGCCCTTTGAAAATTCTTCAAGGATATATAATTATATTTTGGACCAGATTCTTAGTTTTTGAAACAGAGTGGTTATAATTTCGATATCTTAATATTTTGAACAGATTTGAAAATGTCTAAAGAAAACGAACGAATTACAAACAAGGATAAATGTCATTCACTCAAAACTATTTTAGCCCCATCTGGATGGAACCACAGCAAATCAACAGGGTTTTACTATTCATTAACGGTAATAAATCGTAACGAATTGCATTTGAAAGCCTCTATTCTTTTGGGAGGCGTCACATCCACAAACTCTCCCCCCCCCACACACACACATACACACACGGATATTACCCCGAAAACGTTTTATGTTTTATTCGAGTTCAGGAATACTTAAAACGTGTAAATTGATCGATACCTGAAATTCGAATTTTCGACTCAGTGATAATACTTTTCCTTACACTATGAATGTAGAGAAATTAAAACCAACCAATAAACTAAACAAAAAGTGATACATATCAGGAAAGAAATGTGGTGATATAGTGATAATATTTTAAAAGACTGCGTATCATCGCAAACGTCCGAACGCGAAACTAGAGCAGAAAATGAATTGAGAGAAAGGCCAGAGTTCAGCTATAGAGAACTACGTGGGCAGGATCACGTTTCAATATTTAAATGACATACCATTTGTGATAGTTCCTTTCCTTTCAGTTAAGAATGTATTAAAAATGGATCAAGGGATGGATATTTTGACTTTTGCATATCGGTCTACATTAAACCATTGGTTAATAATTCTTCGAAATACAGTTATTCGAATGAGTTTTTTACAGCAAAGGAAAATAGTTGTGGTAAAATAAATAAATAAATAAACCGACGAAATTAAACGAAGTATAGAATGTAACTTTACTCACAATTACCATATATAATTCTGTAGAATTTTTAACATGTTTTCTTCTTTCCAGATACTCCAGAATCCCACTGGGGACTTAAAAGGCTGAATCTTTGCAAACTTATAGTATCAACTACCGTATAGAGCCCAACGGAGTCAGACTTTTGATTTCCACCTCCCTCCTGGAAAGACAATTGATTTTTCAAGCAACATTTTTGAACAGACTGAATCTTTGTACTCTTATTTTTCTATTTATTTTATTTATTCAATTTAAGTGGAAACTGCAGATAAAATCTAATTACAGTAACAACAAAATGTGAAAAATATAGAAAATAAAAATTCAGAGTAAATTCCAGAGTTTTTTTAAATTGGCAGGAATTAAATTAAAAATGTCAATATTAGCGCAATATAAAATATTAGTGAGATCAACACATTTATTGACAGAAAAGCTTTAAATGTAATTGTGTTTAATAGTATTTTTTTTGCCTAATATTGTTAACAGGTATATGGAACTTCATATACCTGTTCATGGAACTTGATGTGTAGATATATAGTATTGACTATCAGACAAAACTTAAATGTAGCCGGATTTTCGATTTCCTCCCCCCTCCCGGGGAGGAAGAAAAGTCTGATATTGCCATATACCATCATTTTATACCGGAACCCTGTATATTTGTTAGGGAGATATATAAGGACCGTACTCTCCTTCCCATGCTCATCACTTTTCGAAAGACATTTGGACATATAGATTTAACGTATCCATATTCCGCGTACGATAATTTTAAGACAGCGCCTGGAATCGAACTCGGATTCTCCGAGGGCAATCCCCGTGCCTTAACCGCTGAACTATCCCTGCCCTTTCCGAAATGTGCGCATACTTACTTAACTTTCTTTGCTCTGAAATTTACTTTATGGTCTAGTTTATTATGGAATTAAAATATTTTATAGATACTCAGACCTTTGAGGAAAATTGACGGGTATTGTGGTAATTTTCTAATAAATTTATGCTACCAAGGTAAAGATAGGGTTATTTAGCATAATTATATAGATGCCGAACTTAAGTTCATAAAAAGCTATTCTGCAGAAGTGTTGGAAATTTAATAATTCGGCAGTTTGTGCGAACGTAAGAGACAGTGCAATCAGCGCGATTGCTAAAACTTTGCAGCATTTAAACTGATTTTGAAATGACAACGACTTATGATTTAAATTAATTTTTACTTTCTTTATATACATAATGTATAAGGAAAGTATTGCGACGGGGTCGAAAATTCGAATTCGAGTTTTCGACGGGAGAGCACGTTTCAAGCATTCCTGATCACGAATCAAACATTTTTGAAGTGATGTCTGTGTGTGTGTGTGAAAGTATGTGTGTGTGTGAAAGTATGTATGTGTGTGTGAAAGTATGTGTGTGTGTGTGTGTGTGTGTGAAAGTATGTGTGTGTGTGTGTGTGTTTGTGTGTGTGTCAGTGAGTCTGCGGAGACGATAACCGACAAACGAATAGACCGATTCGAACGAAATTTGGTACAAAAATCACAATCCGTAAACACCGGAAGCCTATTGTTTTTATACGCAATCGAATGTTCAGAACTCCCTAAATTTTCGAGTGAAATTTTGAAAAAATAGTCAAAAAATCAAAACCGCTAATAAAGTTACGCAAATAGGTATTTCTTATGTAATTTTTAATTAGAAAACGATTAACATAAATTTTAGAACGCTGACACGAACCGTTGGCGAGATATTGCACATTTTTCAAATTAATTATCCAAAAGTCATATAAAATAAAAAAAATATTTCCTATTGCGAAACATGTTCACTTTTCATATGTAATACCATGCGATAAATTGTGTGACATCATTCTCGTGGATCTAGCTCGTTCCATTCATGAAAAAAGATACTTTGTGTAATACTTTTGTATTTGAAAGCCAAAAGTCATTTATCTGCTGTAAGAATAACTTATTTCTTCGTCCATAACGCTTGGCGAGATTTTGGCGACGAATTTGGTGGAATGTCGCCAACTTGACGACTTTTCAAATGTTGCTAAATTAACGAAAAACTCGCCAAATGGATAAAAATGACGCTAAATCAATGACGACTCATTGATGATGACGGCATGGAAAATGACGACTCATTGACGAAAATTCAATATCTTGGAAAGAATACAAATAACTACTATAAAAATAATCTATTTTTTTTTGCTGTAAAAGTAGTAAATTCATTGCATTATATAAGGAAAGTCATGTACTGCCCACATCAGATTTTTTTAATTTAAAACTAATGACACAGATTTTAGAGCGTTAACTCGAATTGTTCTTGAGATATTGCACATTTTTGAATAAATGTATTTAAAATTTACATAAAAATTGAACAATAATAAACACCATCAAATATGCAAAACTTGGCAACTTGGGGTAATATAGCCATCTTGCTGACTCTTTTAATGTGGTATCAAATTGGCGAAAAGTTACGAATATAATGTCACATTGATGAATTAATAATTTACATATTTTAATATAATGGACTATATTGTTTAGCAGATATTAGCAATATTTCCATTTCTCAAGTTATTTGCGCGAATTATAAGTTAATTGGGTAATTCAAAATAATTTTACATGTCGTCACCCAAAGCGCCCAATGTCAGCGTACTTTCCAACGTGAGAAACATTGTGTGTTGGATCTTTTCATCATTATTTCGGCTTGGAAAAGTAAATGAAAAAAATGCAGAACGCGTAAGACTTGGAAAGCAGAATTCGGCAGAAATATGAAGAAAATTTATTGAGGAATTTTGAATATTTTTGAATATGCAGGAAAAGTCATGTGTTACCCACATAAGATTTTTTAATTTTGTTTAGGGAATTTTTCTTAACAAATTAAGGGAGAGAAAGCTTAAATGTAAATTTAATTTAAAAATTTTAGCTTGAAGGTTTAATTTTATGTTACCCAAAAGTTTACTCGCGAAACTATTTTAACCTTACTATAATGCAACGGAACGTATATGAGGTCACAATAACCAATTTTGTTATTATTTCCCCCATTTGCATTAGGTGATCACTTTGCTGTAAACTAACAACTTATCAGATCTTCATGTTAGTTACCAATCACAGGCTTAACAAACGTGCGGATTCGCCAGATCTCGTACGGTATTTCTAACAGTGTGTTTCTGCTGCGAAGTTTTCGGCGCTCTTTGATAGATTCCCAGCTGCAAAAGTCAGTGTTTTTTATATCGGGTTTCTCTTGGATTGATTTAGTACGAAAAGCGACGAGTAGTATTACTACGTTCACGCGGAGTACCATCACGTTAAACATGTGGGTCCTTAAATCCTTCCGAGAAGTTGGTGGTAGGGAAAGGAGGGGTACGGTCCCTGTGGATGCCTCCTCCACTGGGTTCCGGTCTAAATTGAATGGTACTTCCCGGCCGTCCAAACAGATACCTTATACCTTTCTGGTAGGTCGGATGGTCTGGGTCGAAGAATAAAAGGATGTAGTATTATCATTGATATGTGACAATGTATTTCCTGTGTAATTTCAGTAATGTGTTCTATATACAAAAATTATTCCATAGTTTATTTATTCAGGAAGAAGTCATATATTTTAATTGAATATAAATATGTTAGTTAACTTTAACCTTTGTGCCTGTGTAATGGTTCCCTGGACGTTTGGATTTGTCATTGTCTGGTTTTCAGCAGGACGGAAATTGAATTTATGTCACTTAAGTTTAAGAGTTACAAAGATGTTTACTTAGATAGATTTGCCTATCCTTAGCATTAAATTTATTTTCAAAACTTCTAGTAATAATAGTAAATATATGTAATTCATCTTTCTATATTAAAAAAAATGTAGCTGACGTCGCCGCTGTTTGTCAAATTTCGCGTCCCTTGAGTTTTTCTGTTACATGCCGCAAAGACTATAGCATACAAAAATATGAAACTTAATGCATTTGTAGAAAAATATTAAGGAGCTAAAATAAAAACGTTTTTCAATTTAAAATTTAGTTTTGGGAATATTTAATGTCCAAGTCAAAGGAAGAGTATTTGAGCTGCGATTTTGTGTCCTGGACAGACAAGCAATAGCAAGACCTCGAATTTTTGTATAAGAGATATTTTGTTTTTTATGCACTTCTGAAGTGAAAATGTTTCTTCCATACGGGTGAAAATTTAATTGGTCAAGTCGATGTCCAACTTTTCTATGATTGGTTGTTAGCAGAAACGTCACAAAGATGGCCTAGGACTAAGTTATTGAAGCACTATAAACATTAAAAATACATTTATTTAATTCTAAACAGGATTGCAACATTAGTTAGTGCACTTTGGACAATGTGGAATGTTGACAATCATATGCCTTATTGTTTATTACTTTCCTTATATACATAATGTATAAGGAAAGTATTGTGACGGGGCCGAAAATTCGAATTCGAGTTTTCGACGGGAGAGCACGTTTCAAGCATCCCTGATCACGAATTAAACATTTTTGAAGTGATGTCTGTGTGTGTGTGAACGTATGAGTGTGTGTGAAAGTATGTGTGTGTGTGTGTGTGTGTGTGTGTGTGTGTTAGTGATTCTGTGGAGACGATAACTGACGAACGAATGGACCGATTCGAACGAAATTTGGTACAAAAATCACACTCCGTAAACACTGGAAGCCTATTGTTTTTATACGCAATCGAATGTTCAGAATCCCTCCCCCCCTAAATTTTCGAGTGCAATTTTGAAAAAATCGTCAAAAAATCAAATCCGTTAATAAATTTACGCAAGTAGACATTTCTTATGTAATTTTTCATTAGAAAACGATTGACATAAATTTTAGAACGCTAACATGAACCGTTCTCGAGATATTGCAGATGTTTAAAAAAAATTATCAAAAAGTTATATAAAATAAAATAAAAATATTTTCTATTGAGAAACATGTTCACTTTTCATATGTAATACCATGCGACAAATTGGGTGACATCATTCTCGTGGATCTAGCTCGTTCCATTCATGAAAAAAGATACTTTGAGTAATACTTTTGTATTTGAACGCCAATAGTCATTTATTTGCTGTAAGAATAATTTATTTCTCCGTCCATAACGCTTGGCGAGATTTTGGTGACGAATTTGACGGAATGTCGCCAACTTGGCAACATTTTTAATTGTTGCCAAATTAACAAAAATCTCGCCAAATTGATAAAAATGACGCTAAATCAATGAAAATGACTACTAATTGAAGAAAATTCAATATCTTGGAAAGAATATAAGTATCTACTATAAGAATAACATTTTTTTAACTGTAAAAGCAGTCACTTCATTGCATTATATAAGGAAAGTCATGTGTTGCCTACATCAGATTTTTTTTACAAGCAAACAGAACGTTTCGCAACGATTGTTGTCATAGACATTACGATTAAAGTGTTATATTGCACAGCAATTATGTTTTATTGTTGTAAATCTCTTTATACTAAAAACGTAACACGATATTTTGCCACTGAATTACTAACAAATGCCAAAACGTGCAGTTATGAAATTTTGCTGTTTATTCGTACAGTAAGCAATCATTCGTAATAACAGGCGGCACGAAAGACATTGTAAGGGCCTTTAGACTTACGAAGTCAGTTTTTCAGGGTTGGCGAGAGTAGAGAGCAGGGGGGCGGGTGGTCGAACAAGGTGAAATATCTCCGGAAGCAAGTTACCGGATTTGCTGAGAGTTAGCTAATAAGAGAGCAAAACTCCAACGGGTGTATTACGCTTGCAGCGAGCACTAGCAATTAATGAACAGTAGGATGAGCCTCTGGTTTTTGCGAGCGTCAGCGAGCATAGGGAATGTAGTCGGTTGTGTGTGCCTGCCGGATTGAATGAGCTCACGAATCGAATTCCAGGGGTTTATGAGGTAACAAGGAACGGTCTTCAACAGGAGTATTACGCCTTGTGTAGAAGTCAGCTCGAAAGTACTCGCGAAGCGAGTTATATGCGTTGATACAGAATTTCACTACATGCATTCATACACAAATGTGTTAATATATACAAAATAAGAAAATCATATGAAGTTGGTAAAAACATATGCGATTGTTTAAGGAATATATTGTCTTTCAGTGTTTATATTAAGTATTTCAAATATTAACTGTTTATGTACTTTTATCTTATTTCACGTTTCGGAAATATCTGTCATCGATGGAAAATAAGAAAATGACTCTTCGTTTACTTTAGTTGGGGCAAATACACTGTCCGGTTAAATAAAGAAAATAGGCGAGCATAGAACTTCAGCCATCGACGTTTTATTGAGCGAGCTGTCATGAAGAATTTCCAAGCCATGTCATCTTCCTACGAAACAAAGAAAGAAATTAGAAAGATTGGAACATGGATCGGGAATTATTAAGAATGGAATAGCCACGCCAAGAAATAACAGATAATTTGATAGATTGCTAGGAAGTTCTTGATGACTACGATATTCCTGGAAAGATGATACGATATTCCTCATGCAGATTTTTTTTTCCTTTTTCAACACTTTCCAACATTGTTGTAAAGTGTTTATGACTTTGTTCATTATGTCTGACTGTCTGTCCGTTCGCACGATAACTGCCGTAAAAATGATTTTATCAAATTGAAATTTTAGTATGTTGTTGAGACGGTGAGACATAAAGGAATATAAAAGAATAATATCACCCAATTAGTTTTGGATTGTATCCGCGTCGAAAAAATGAAATCCATTGAACCCTCTGGGACCTATTTTTTCAAATATTTTTAAAGCAGAGTTAAAATTCACAAATTCCTTTGAAAGTTTAGAAAATATTTAAATTATCACGTAAAATGTGTAAAAACAATTTCATCAAAATATGTTAAGTAGTTTTCTAAATAAAAATTGAAATAATAATGACACCCATATTCATATTGCATGAAGAGATCCCGCGACTCATTGCCAAATAAAATATGGCATCCATTTCTTTTTCGCTTAGTAAAAAACGTGATTTTTAAGGAACACTTACATTTATATTCAGTGCTGCATCCATCCTAAAACAGCTTTATTTTTGCATATTATCTGTGTACCTATATTCTGTGCCTAACCTATTACAATATTTATTATTTTAAATGATCATTAAACTTTGATTATTTTTATAACGAAGCCTAATTTTAACGCATGTAGATTGTACACAAATCAAGTGATTGTAAGATGAGTTATATAAGAATTGCTGAATGAAAACGCAAAATTATTTAGCTCTGGAGTCTGGAATATAAGTGATATGAATGAAATATTGATTTTACATAGGGAAGCAGGTAATTTTATAGCATTGACTTTTATGACGAAGTTTTATGTTTCCAAGTAAAATGAATTATTGTAGTACTGTGATAATTTAAAAAATATCAGCGCTGAATGTATCGCATTTTAGAGATATATAAAAATATTTTTAAATAAAGAGTTTTAAAAAGATTTTGAAATAAAATTGCATTTCAATTGGAAAGTGTTTCATAATCAATATTTTATGCATGATTAATCTTTCTTGTTTTATTATTGCTCAGGTCATCCAGCTCACCTAATGGGTGTAGATCAGTTATAAGGGATGGTCGGAAAAAACACAGAAATAACAAAACACATAGATATACGACACATTAACGACTTTTTGACATATTCATGCATATTATTGTCCTTAAATTATTTCCACTATGAAAAGTTTATTCATAAAAAATACTTAGAAAACTAAACCTACAAATTCCCAGAGAATCTCTCGCGGCTCGGTATAATTGATGCCAGAGCCTGGAAGTTGAGAAACACCGTTCTAGAGGTCCCAAAACGCCTAGATCCATCAAAAACTCAAGTTGAGATTTTAGACACGATTCCAATAGGTGATCTAAATTTTTAAATGATTCTCTGTCTAGAGTAAAATGGTGCCTTGACTTCAATATTAAAATAAAACTGATCCCCACAATTCTAACATAAAACTTGCTAAGAAAATCTGATGTGGGCATCACATGATTTTCCTTGTATAGTTCAATGAATTTACTTATTTAACGGTGAAAAAATGATGAAAAGATCCACGGCACAGTTTTTGTAACGTTAAATTGTACATTTAGATCTTTTCTGGATTAAACATCTAAAACTATTTCGTACCAATTAACTTATATTTTATACAACTCTAAGTTAACAATTATCAATATTGATAGATCCTCAATAAGCAATATAGTCCATATATTTAAATATTTTAATAATAAATTCATCAATTATCGTCATTTTCATTAACTTGGGGTCATTTTTACAATTTTGACGATAATTTCGTCAATGGGGGGAGGAAATATCAAATTTGGAAGAGCATTTTTTATGTAAAGAAAGGATGTTCATCATATGACGGATTTAAAAATTTGCGAAATATTGCAGCCTATTTGGCGTGGTGATATTTTTATCAATTTGATAACATTTTTATCAATTTGGTGGCATTTTTATCAATTAGGCGACATTCTCATTCATTTGGCGACACTCTAAAAACTTGCCAAGTTGGCGATATTCCGCCAAATTTGTCGCTAAAATTTTGTTAAGCATTGTGGTCAGAGAAATAAGTTATTCTTATCGAAAATAAACGACTAATGGTGTCCAAATACGAAACTATTACCCAAAGTATCTTCTCTTATAGTAGGTTCTTATTCTTTCCAAGATATTGGATTTTCATCAATTAGTCTTCATTTTCATTAATTTAGCATCATTTTTATCAATTTAGTGACATTTTTATTCAATTGGCGATATTTTCGTCAATTTGGCTTTATTTAAAAAGCTCTCCACGTTGACGATATTCCGCCAAATTCGCCGTCAAAATTTCGCCAAGCATTGTTTATGAAGAAATAGCTTAGTCTTATGATATTAAACGACTAATGGCGTCAAATTACAAAGCTATTACCAAAGTGTCTTCTCTCGTAAATGGAATGCGCTAGACCCACGAGAATGATGATATTAAATTTATTTGCATAATATTACATATAAAAAGTGAACATGTTTTACAACAGTTAATATGTTTTTAAATTTAGACGATTTTTTGATAAAATTATTTGAAAAATGTGCAATATCTGGAGAACGGTTCATGCAAGAGTAAGAAATGATTATTTACGTAACTTTATTAAGTGTTTCAATTTTTTGATAATTTTTTTAAATTTCATTTCAAAATTAAGGAGGGTTCTGAACATTCGATTGCGTATAAAAACAATAGGCTTCCAGTATTCACTGATTGTGATTTTTGTACCAAATTTTGTTCGGATCGTTTGTTTCAGTCGTAAGATATTGTCTCCACACACGCACACACACACACACACATACACACACACACACACACACACACACACACACACACACACACACACACACACACACACATACACACACACACACATACAAACACACACGCGCGCACGGATTTTCGATCCCATCACAATACTTTCTTTATACATTATACTATGTATATAAGGAAAATAATAATAGGATAATGATTTCCAAAATATTGAACGTTCTAGATTTGCAAAAAATTTTTTGACAGAAAATTGCGATATTTTTATTGTCACATTTTGATTTTCTGCGATTATGAATTCTCTTGAAAAACCTACATTTTTACGAAGGGATAAGTCTTTACACATTTTACACCTCAGCAGTTTTTGCGTTCCTTATATATATAGTATAAGGAAGGAATAGAACGATCTACTTCGTTCCACTCACGAGAGAAGACATTTTGGGTAACAGCATTCTAATTTGATGTCATTAGGAGTTTATCTACTATAAGAATAACCTATCTGCATCCACAATGCTTGACGAAATTTTGGTGACGATTTTGGCGGAGTATCGCCAACTTTGCGAGATTTTTAAATGTTGCTAAATTGACGAAACTATCACCAAATTGATAAAAATGTCCACCTCCACTTGGAAGATAAACTTTATTCAATAAAATACAAACTATACCAAACTTTGGTAGGAATGCAGAGGTTGAAATTTAACTACTATAAGAATAATCTATTTCTTCGACTATAATGCTTGACGAAATTTTGGCGACGATTTTGATGGAATATGGGCAACTTGGCGAGCTCTTTAAATGTCGCCAAATTGATAAAAATATTACCATATTGATAAGAATGGCGCTAAATCAATTAAAATGACAATTAAAATATCACCAAATTGCTAAATCAATGAAAATAAAAACTAATTGATTAAAATTTAATATTTTGGAAAGAATATAAGACTCTACCATAAGACTCCTCTGTTACGCTTGGCAAAATTCTGGTGATGAATTTTGGCATGATTTCGCCAATTTGGCGACTTTTATAAATGTTGCAAATTGACGAAACTGTTGCCAAATGGATAAAAATGTCGCCAAATAGGATGCAATATTTTGAAAATTTTTAATTCCGTCATATGATGAGCATACCTTTTATTATATAAGAAATGCTCTTCTAAATATCGCCATCTTGGCGATATTTGGCCCCACATTGACGAAAACATCTTCAAAATTGGAAAAAAGACGCCATATTAATGAAAATGACGGTTAATTGATGAATTTATTATTAAACTATTTAAATGCATGGACTATATTGCTCACTGAAGATGCTATCAATATTTATAATTGTTAATTTAGAGTTGCGCGAAATGTAAGTTAACTGGGTAAGAAAAAGTTTTGCATGTTGTCATCCGGAAAAGCCCCAAATATGCAATTCAACCTTAAAAACACAGTACCGTAGATCTTACACATTATTTTTTGACTGTAAAAGGAGTAAATTCATTGCATTATATTAGTTATGTGCTGCCCACATTAGATTTTTCTTTTTTGAGTTAGAGAGTGGATACATACAATGCACAAGTAGACACACACATACACTCAGAGACACACACACAGACCTCACGCTAAAAATAGTTTTTTCGTATTTTAGAGGTTCCAAAATGTGTCGGTTCATCGAAAACTAATTAGATTTTTGTCGTATGTATCCACTCTAAGAATCGCAAAAGTCTTATGTATCCACTCTAGCTAAAGAACTAATTGACCAAAATAGTTGGTAATGTATGAAAATCGTTTCGTAAATCGCAATTCAAGTTTTTGACGGATCTACACGTTTTTATATCACTAGAACACGAAAAAACTATTTTTGGTGTGACGTCTGTGTGTGTAGGTGCTAATGTCGCTCTGTGTCTGTAGAATCTGTGTGCATGTGTGCGCCTGTGTATGTCTGTATGTGGAATGTATGTATCCAATTTAACTAAAAACTAATTGAGCTACTTTCATAGAATTTTATAAGTAAGTCACTTGTGGGTTACCCTGACGCTGATCATAGTTTAGGAAGATTTAGATAAAAAACCTGCCGATTTAAAAATGTCTTCAAAAATCGTTAAAATCTGAAATGAAAGAATACGTATGCTACTCTACTTTACTCTACATGCGTATACGTACATACGTATACTCCACATACGTATACGTCGAGCGAACACTCGCTACGACATCGGGAATGCCGAATTTTGACCACCTCATGGTGTTTCATCTGTCTGTAACTTAGTTAATTATCTGGAAAACTTCAAAATATTATTGCACACGATAAATATACTTCTGCTAACTAAGTAGCTTTTTAGAACATTTTTCGAGCCTGTGCTTAAATTGAATTTAAACAAATCGCCTGAACTTATCCAAATTCAGCAACGGATTGCTTAAGTTGGACTTCCAGTTCCCTAAATGGGACAAAATAAAATATAAAGTTTTTACGAGAGTAAGAAATAAACATAATTGTGTTATCAGCAAAATTTGCGCTTAAAGAATAAAGCAAACAAAAGATAAGCAAACAATGGATTAGAATAAAATCAAATTCGATAAAGCATCAAAAATGTCTTGGGATAAGAATTATTTTTATAATCACAATCGAAGGAAATAAAATGAAACATTTCAGTATTTAATAGTTAAGATTAAAATTGTAAAAACAACTGAAATTACTCGAGTCATATGTAGGAAATGATGCATTATATACACATGAATTAATTTTGTAAGTTTGTACTTTTCTAACTCCAGGGCAGAGAGCATTAAACCATTCTTCTCAATTTAAACACTGAATCCTTTCTGCCCAGAGTATACATTTTTCTAGTTGCTTGCTAAGGGGTTTAAATGGAAGGAGGGAGTGTAAGAATCATGGTCCATACAAGTGGTGAATCACCTGGAAGTCCAAAAGGTGAGTGACAGGGGGAATCCAAAAGAATCAGGTGGTGGATGTTCAAAATGCCAAGTTAACGCTGGAGAGCAAGAAAAATGAATAAGAAAATTGAATCCTATATAATTGCAATTACCAATGTTACCTTAAGAAAATATTTGTCTGTGTGCATATGTATGTGTGTGTGTGTGTTCTATATCGTCTGTAGCAGAAAACTGAAGCGTCGGACAGCGAAGAAATTTACTGCAAAGGTGCTTTATGTCCCCGAAAAATGTACTTCAGCGAGATTTTTTTAAATTTAAATTAGTTTAAAAGTTACGAGCTCTTGAAATCAAAAATTGACCATTTTCAGCTAATACGTCACATGAAATATATTTAATTTTTGACGGGTTAGACAATATTCAAATGCAGGTGTTTTTATTAAATGGCAGACATCTTATCTCAATATCTATTTGAAAACTTAAGCGATTAAAGTTATCGGTTTTCTAACTTTGCGAGTTAAAAAAATCTGATGTAGGCAGCACATGACTTTCCCTGCAGACTCAAATTCAGTTTTTCTCTATTTCTTTATTCATTAAATTGAGTTTAATTGCATAAAATAACACTAAATGTGCATTTTTAATTCAACTTTTGTTTTTATTTGGTAATTGCATATTTTTCCGATAGCGGCGTAACAAAAATGCAAGAAATCTCAAATATTTTGAGAACGGTTAATCCTAAAGTATAATGGAGTATGTTATATTCTTTTCCTGGTCCAAAATTGCTTATAAATCAATTTAATTGATACATTTTACCATACGCAGTCCTTTTTTTTTTAGATTTTGGCGATTTTTACGGGCCATTTCGTAAAACAAAGCAGGTTCTTATTTTCGGAATCGTACCAAAATCGAATCAACACCAGAGTGTCCCACAAGTAACTTATCTACCAAATATTGTGAAATTTGGTCAATTAGTATTTTAGCTAGGGTGGATACATGAAATTTTTGCGTGCCATTTTGTAAGAAAACCGAGTTCCTCTTTTCAGAATCGTACCAATTTCTAATCAGCACCAGAGTATTCAACCAGTAACTTATCTACCAAATTTTGTGAAATTTGGTCAATTAGTATTTTAGCTAGAGCGGATAAATGAAATTTTTACGGGCCATTTTGCAAAAAAAGGCGGGTTCGGTTTTTATGAATCGTACCAAAAACTAATCAGTATTAGGGTCACATCCAAGTGACTTACCTATCAAATTTTCTGAAATTCGGTCTATTAGTTTTGAGTTAGAGTGGATACATACATTGCACAGTCAGACAGACAGACAGAGAGACAGACACACAGACACACACACAGAAGTCACGCTAAAAATAGCTTTTTTCGTATTCCAGAGGTGTTGAAACGTGTAGATCCGTCGGAAATTCGAGCTGCGATTTTCGGCATGATTCCAATACTTTCCCTATACATTACCATGTATTGCAGGGAAAGTAAAAAATCTGATGTGGGCAGCACACGACTTTCCCTGCAGACTTATATACACGTTCTCTTTATTTTAATTAAATTAAATTCACTATTAATTAAATTTTCGTTCGCATTTGTTAACTGGACTCATTTTCAAAGGTGGCTTAGAGAAAAAACGAAAAAACAAAAATATCTCGAGAACGGCTAGTCCTAGTGTAATGGGGTTAGTCTTATTCTTTTCGTCGTTAAAAATTACGTATAATACAAGTATTTAATGGATATATTTCAGCATACGTAGTTCTCTATTTTAGATTTTTTCGATTTTTGAGGGTCATTTTACAAAAAAAGGCAAGTTGTTTTTTCCGAATCATACCAAAATCTAATCAGCACCAGGGAAACTTACAAGAGATTTATCTTCCAAATTTTGTGAAATTCGGTCCATTAGATTTTTAGCTAGAAGGGATAAAATCTTTTGCGGGCCATTTCGCAAAAAAAGGCAGGTTCTTTTATCCCGAATCGTACCCAAAACTAATCAGCACCTGATTCGCCCACAAGTGACTTACCTACCAAATTTTATGAAATTAGGTCAATTAGTTTTTTAGTTAGAGTGGATACAAAATCTGCACAGACAGACAGACAGACACACAGACACACACACAGACGTCATGCTAAAAATAGTATTTTTCGTATTCTAGAGGTCTTGAAACGTGTAGATCTGTCGAAAACTCGAGTTGCGATTTTCGACATGATTCTAATACTTTCCCTATACATTACCATGTATTGCAGGGAAAGTAAAAATCTGATGTGAGCAGCACATGACTTTCCCTGCAGGCTCAAATTCATATTTTTTTTTTCTTTAATAATTCATGAAATCGAGTTTAATTGCATAAAATAACACTACATTTGCATTTTTAATTCAATTTCTGTTTTTATTTGGTAATTAGACATTTTTCAAAAAGTGGCATAACTGAATTCGAAAAATCTCTAATATCTCGAAAATAGTTAGTCCTAGAGTAATAGAGTTGTTCTTATTATTTTCCTCATCAAAAATTACGTATAAAACAAGTATTTAATTGATATATTTAAACATACGTAGCTTTTTTTAGAGTTTGCGATTTTTGAGGGCCATTTCGTAAAAAAAGGCAGGTTGTTCTTTCCCAAATAATACCAAAATCTAATCAGCACCTGAGTATCGTACAAGTAACTTATCTACCAAATTTTGTGAAATTTGGTCAATTAGTATTTTAGCTATACATGACATTTCTACGGACCATTTCGCAAAAAAAGGCGGGTTCTGTTTTTACGAATCGTACAAAAAAATTATCAGCACCAGGATCATACTCAAGTGACTTACCTACCAAATTTTATGAAATTCGGTCCATTAGTTTTTGAGTTAGAGTAGATACATACATTGCACAGACAGACACACAGACAGACAGACAGACAAACAGACAGGCAGACAGACACACAGGGTAATATAAGTAAAAATCTGATGTGGGCAGCACATGATTTTCCTGCAGACTCAAATTCATATTTTTTTTCTTTAATAATTCATTAAATTGAGTTTAATTGCACAAAATAACACTAAATTGGCATTTTTAATTCAATTTCTGTTTTTATTTGGTAATTAGACATTTTTCTAAAAGTGGTATAACTAAATGCGAAAAATCTCAAATATATCGACAATGGTTAGTTCTAGAGTAATAGAGTTTTTCTTATTATTTTACCCATCAAAAATTAAGTATAAAACAAGCATTTAATTGATATATTTGACATACATAGCTTTTTTTAGATTTTGCGATTTTTGAGGGCCATTTCGTAAAAAAGGCAGGTTGTTCTTTTCCGATTAATACCAAAATCTAATCAGCATCAGAGTATCGTACAAGTAACTTATCTACCAAATTTTGTGAAATTTGGTCAATTAGTATTTTAGCTAGAGTGGATACATGAAATTTTTACCGGCCATTTTGCAAAAAAAGGCGGGTTCTGTTTTTACGAATCGTACCTAAAACTAATTAACACCAGGGTCATACCCAAGTGACATACCTACCAAATTTTATAAAATTCGGTCCATTAGTTTTTGAGTTAGAGTGGATACATACATTGCACAGACAGACACACAGACAGACAGACAGACACACACACACAGACGTCACGTTAAAAATGATTTCTTCGTATTATAAAGGTCTCGAAACGTGTAGATCCATCGAAAACTCGTGTTGCAATTTTCGGCATGACCAATACTTTCCCTATACATTACAATGTATCGCAGGGAAAGTAAAAATCTGATGTGGGCAGCACATGACTTTCCCTGCAGACTTATATACCCGTTCTCTTTATTTTAATTAAATTTATTTCACTTTTAATTCAATGTTCGTTCTCATTCGGTAACCGGACTTATTTTCAAAGGTGGCGTAGGGAAAATACGAAAAACTAAAATATCTCGAGAACGGCGTAATGGCGCACTAGTGTAATGGGGTTGATCTTTTTCTTTTTTTCTCTAAAAATGACGTATTAAACAAGCATTTAATGGATATATCTGAGCATACGTAATTCTATAGTTTAGATTTTGACGATTGTTGCGGGCCATTTTGCAAAACAAAGCAGGTTATTTTTTTCCGAATGATACCAAAATCTAATCAGCACCAGGGTGACCCACAAAAGACTCATCTGCCGAATTTTGTGAAATTCGGTCCATTAGTTTTTCAGTTAGAGTGGATATAAGCTTTTGCGGGCTATTTCGCAAAAATAGGCGGGTTCTTTTATCCCGAATCGTAACCAAAACTAATCAGCACCAGACTCGCCCACAAGTGACATACCTACCAAATTTTTTTAAATTCGGTCCATTAGTTTTTTAGTTAGAGTGGATACAAAATCTGCACAGACAGACACACAGACACACAGACACACACGCAAACGTCATTCTAAAAATAGTTTTTTCGTATTCTGTGGGTCTCGAAACGTGTAGATCCGTCGAAAACTCGAGTTGCGATTTTTGGCATGATTCCAATACTTTCCCTATATATTACCATGTATTGCAGGGAAAGTAAAAATCTGATGTGGGCAGCACATGACTTTCGCTGCAGACTTAAACCCACTTTATCTTTATTTTAATTAAATTAAATTCACTTTTGATTCAATTTTCGGTCTCATTTGGTAACTGGACTTATTTTAAAAGGTGGCGTGGAGAAAATACGAAAAAACTAAATATTTCGAGAATGGCTAGTCTTAGTGATATGGGGTTGGTCTTATTCTTTTCGGCGTTAAAAATTACGTATTAAACGAGCATTTAATGGATATAGTTGAGTATACCTAGTTCTTTAGTTTAGATTTTGACGATTTTTGCGGGCCATTTTGCAATAGAAGGCAGATAATTTTTTTCCGAATAGTACCGAAATCGAATCAGCACCAGGGTAACCCACAAGTGACTCATCTACCGAATTTTGTGAAATTCGGTCCATTAGTTTTTCAGTTAGAGTGGATACAAGCTTTTTCGGGCCATTTCGCAAAAAAAGGCAGGTTCTTTTATCCCAAATCGTACCCAAAACTAATCAGCACCAGACTCGTTCACAAGTGACTTACCTACCAAATTTTGTGAAATTCGGTCCATTAGTTTATTGTTAGAGTGGATACAAAATGTGCACAGACAGACGGACACACTGACAGACAGACAGACAGAAACACAGACACACACACACAGACGTCACGCTAAAAATGGTTTTTTAGTATTCTAGAGGTCTTGAAGCGTGTAGATCCGTCGAAAACTCGAGTTGCTATTTTCGACATGATTCCAATACTTTCCCTATACATTACCATGTATTGCAGGGAAAGTAAAAATCTGATGTGGGCAGCACATGACTTTCCCTGCAGCCTTATATTCACGTTATATTTATTTAAATTAAATTTAATTCACTTTTAATTCAATTTTCGTTCTCATTTGAAAACTGGACTTATTTTCAAAAATGGTGTAGGAAAAATACGAAAAACCAAAATATCTCGAGAACGGCTAGTCCTGGTGTAGTCGGGTTGGTCTTATTCTTTTCTTCGCTAAAAATTACGTATTAAACAAGCATTTAATGGCTATATTTGAGCATACGTAGTTCTTAAGTTTAGATTTTGATGATTTTTGCGGTCCATTTTGCAAAAAAAGGCAGGTTATTTTTTTCCGAATTATACCAAAATCTAATCAGCACCAGGGTGGCCTACAAGCGACTTATCTACCAAATTTCTTGAAATTTGGTCCATTAGTTTTTCAGTTAGAGTGGATACAAGCTTTTGCGGGCCATTTCGCAAAAAAAGGCGGGTTCTTTTAACCCGAGTCATACCCAAAACTAATCAGCACCAGATTCGTGCACAAGTGACTTACCTACCAAATTTTATGAAATTCGGTCAATTAGTTTTTTTGTTAGAGTGGATACAAAATCTGCACAGACAGACAGACACACAGACAGACAGACACACAGACAGACACACAGACACACACACAGACGTCACGCTAAAAATAGCTTTTTCGTATTCTAGAGGTCTCGAAACGTGTAGATCCGTCGAAAACTCGAGTTGCGATTTTCGACATGATTCCAATACTTTCCCTATACATTACCATGTATTGCAGGGAAAGTAAAAATCTGATGTGGGCAGCACATGACTTTCCCTGCAGACTTATATTAACGTTCTCTTTATTTTAATTAAATTTATTTCACTTTTAATTCAATTTTCGTTCTCATTCGGTAACCGTGCTTATTTTCAAAGGTGGCGTAGGGAAAGTACGATAAACTAAAATATCTCGAGAACGGCTAGTCCTAGTGTAATGGGGTTGGACTTATTCTTTTCGTCCTTAAAAATTACGTATTAAACGAGCATTTAATGGATATATTTGAGTATACCTAGTTCTTTAGTTTAGATTTTGACGATTTTTGCGGGCCATTTTGCAAAAAAACGCAGGTTATTTTTTTTTCGAATCATACCAAAATCTAATCAACACCAGGGTAACCCACAAGTGACTCATCTACCAAATTTTGTGAAATCGGTCCAGTGGTTTTTCAGTTAGAGTGGATACAAACTTTTGCGGGCCATTTCGCAAAAGAAGGCGGGTACTTTTATTCCAAATCTTACCCAAAACTAATCAGCACCAAACTCGCTTACAAGTGACTTACCTACCAAATTTTGTGAAATTCGGTCCATTAGTTTTTTAGTTAGAGTGGATACAAATTATGCACTGACAGACAGACAGACACACAGACATACAGACACACAGACACACAGACACACAGACACACACACACACACACACAGACACACACACACACACACAGACACACACACAGACGTCACGCTAAAAATGGTTTTTTCGTATTCTAGAGGTCTCGAAACGTGTAGATCCGTCGAAAACTCGAGTTGTGATTTTCGGCATGATTCCAATACTTTCCCTATACATTACCATGTATTGCAGGGAAAGTAAAAATCTGATGTGGGCAGCACATGACTTTCCCTGCAGCCTTATATTCACGTTATATTTATTTAAATTAAATTTAATTCACTTTTAATTCAATTTTCGTTCTCATTTGAAAACTGGACTTATTTTCAAAAATGGTGTAGGAAAAATACGAAAAACCAAAATATCTCGAGAACGGCTAGTCCTGGTGTAGTCGGGTTGGTCTTATTCTTTTCTTCGCTAAAAATTACGTATTAAACAAGCATTTAATGGCTATATTTGAGCATACGTAGTTCTTAAGTTTAGATTTTGATGATTTTTGCGGGCCATTTTGCAAAAAAAGGCAGGTTATTTTTTTCCGAATTATACCAAAATCTAATCAGCACCAGGGTGGCCTACAAGCGACTTATCTACCAAATTTCTTGAAATTTGGTCCATTAGTTTTTCAGTTAGAGTGGATACAAGCTTTTGCGGGCCATTTCGCAAAAAAAGGCGGGTTCTTTTAACCCGAGTCATACCCAAAACTAATCAGCACCAGATTCGTGCACAAGTGACTTACCTACCAAATTTTATGAAATTCGGTCAATTAGTTTTTTTGTTAGAGTGGATACAAAATCTGCACAGACAGACAGACACACAGACAGACAGACACACTGACAGACACACAGACACACACACAGACGTCACGCTAAAAATAGATTTTTCGTATTCTAGAGGTCTCGAAACGGGTAGATCAGTCGAAAACTCGAGTTGCGATTTTCGACATGATTCCAATACTTTCCCTATACATTACCATGTATTGCAGGGAAAGTAAAAATCTGATGTGGGCAGCACATGACTTTCCCTGCAGACTTATATCCACGTTCTCTTTATTTTAATTACATTTATTTCACTTTTATTGAATTTTCGTTCTCATTCGGTAACCGGGCTTATTTTCAAAGGTGGCGTAGGGAAAGTACGAAAAACTAAAATATCTCGAGAACGGCTAGTCCTAGTGTAATGGGGTTGGTCTTATTATTTTCGTCGTTAAACATTACGTATTAAACGGGCATTTTATGGATATATCTGAGTATACCTAGTTCTTTAGTTTAGATTTTGAAGATTTTTGCGGGCCGTTTTGCAAACAAAGGCAGGTTATTTTTTTCCGAATCGTACCAAAATCTAATCAGCACCAGAGTGACCTATACGTGACTCATCTACCGAATTTTGTGAAATTCGGTCCATTAGTTTTTCAGCTAGAGTGGATACAAGCTTTTGCGGGCCATTTCGCAAAAAAATGCGGGTTCTTTTATTCCGAATCGTACCCAAAACTAATCAGCACCAGCCCCGCCCACAAGTGACTTACCTACCAAATTTTGTGAAATTCGGTCCATTAGTTTTTTAGTTACAGTGGATACAAAATCTGCACAGACAGACAGACACACAGACAGACACACAGACAGACAGACAGACAGACACACGCACAGACGTCACGCTAAAAATGGAATTTTGTGAAATTCGGTCCATTAGTTTTTCAGCTAGAGTGGATACAAGCTTTTCCGGGCCATTTCGCAAAAAAAGGCGGGTTCTTTTATTCCGAATCGTACCCAAAACTAATCAGCACCAGCCCCGCCCACAAGTGACTTACCTACCAAATTTTGTGAAAATTCGGTCCATTAGTTTTTTAGTTACAGTGGATACAATATCTGCACAGACAGACAGACACACAGACAGACAGACAGACAGACAGACAGACAGACAGACACACAGACAGACAGACACACGCACAGACGTCACGCTGAAAATGGTTTTTTCGTATTCTAGAGGTCTCGAAACGTGTAGATCCGTCGAAAACTCGAGTTGTGATTTTCGGCATGATTCCAATACTTTCCCTATACATTACCATGTATTGCAGGGAAAGTAAAAATCTGATGGGCAGCACATGACTTTCGCTGCAAACTTATATTCACGTTCTCTTTATTTTAATTACATTTAATTCACTTATAATTCAATTTTCTTTCTCGTTTGATAACTGGACTCATTTTCAAAGGTGGCGTAGCGAAAAAACGAAAAAACTAAAATATCTCGATTACGGCTAGTCCTAGTGTAATGGGCTTGGTCTTATTCTTTTCTTCGTTAAAAATTACGTATTAAACACGCATTTTATGGATATATTTGAGCACACGTAGTTTTTTATTTTAGATTTTGGCGATTTTTGAGGGAAATTTTGCAAAAAAATGCGGGTTATTTTTTTCCGAATCATGCTAAAATCTAATCAGCACCAGGGTGTCCTATATGTGACTTAGCTACTAAATTTTGTGGAATTCGGTCCATTAGTCTTTCAGCTAGAATGGATACAAGCTTTTGCTGGCCATTTCGCAAAAAAAGGCGGGTTCTTGTATCCCAAATCTTACCCAAAACTAATCAGCACCAGACTCGCTCACAAATGACTTACCTACCAAATTTTGAGAAATTCGGTCCATTAGTTTTTTAGTTAGGGTGGATACAATATCTGCACAGACAGACAGACAGACACACAGACAGACACACAGACAGACACACAGACACACACACAGACGTCACGCTAAAAATCGTTTTTTCGTATTCTAGAGGTCTCGAAACGTGTAGATCCGTCGAAAACTTGAGTTGCGATTTTCGACATGATTCCAATACTTTCCTTATACATTACCATGTATTGCAGGGAAAGTAAAAATCTGATGTGGGCAGCACATGACTTTCCCTGCAAACTTATATCCACGTTCTATTTATTTCAAATAAATTTAATTCACTTTTAATTCAATTTTCGTTCTCATTTGATAACTGGACTTATTTTCAAAGGTGGCTTGGAAAAATACGAAAAAAACTAAAATATCTCGAGAACGGCTAGTCCTAGTGTAATGGAGTTGGTCTTATTCTTTCCTTCGTTCAAAATTACGCATTAAACAAGCATTTAATGGATATATTTGAGCATACGTAGCTTTATAGTTTAGATTTTGACAATTTTTGCGGACCATTCTGCAAAAAAAGGCAGGTTATTTTTTTCTGAATCGTACCAAAATCTAATCAGCACCAGGGTGACCTATACGTGACTCATCTACCGAATTTTGTGAAATTCGGTCCATTAGTGTTTCAGCTAGAGTGGATACAAGCTTTAGCGGACCATTTCGCAAAAAAAGGCGGGTTCTTTTATTCCGAATCGTACCCAAAACTAATCAGCACTAGCCCCGCCCACAAGTGACTTACCTACGAAATTTTGTGAAATTCGGTCCATTAATTAGAGTGGATACAAAATCTGCACAGAAAGACAAACAGACACACAGACAGACAGACACACACACAGACGTCACGCTAAAAATGTTTTTTTCGTATTCTAGAGGTCTCGAAACGTGTAGATCCGTCGAAAACTGGAGTTGCGATTTTCGGCATGATTCCAATACTTTTCCTATACATTACCATGAATTGCAGGGAAAGTAAAAAGCAAACATTTTCCCAATTGAGTACATTTTTTATATTTCACAAAATTGCAATTTCAGTGCTTCTATCTTTTTACTTTCCCTGCAATACATGGTAATGTATAGGGAAAGTATTGGAATCATGCCGAAAATCGGAACTCGAGTTTTCGACGGATCTACACGTTTCGAGACCTCTAGAATACGAAAAAACCATTTTTAGCGTGACGTCTGTGTGTGTGTCTGTCTGTGTGTCTGTCTGTGTGTCTGTCTGTGTGTCTGTGTGTCTGTGGGTCTGTCTGTGCAGATTTTGTATCCACTCTAACTAAAAAACTAATGGACCGAATTTCACAAAATTTTTGTAGGTAAGTCACTTGTGGGCGGGGCTGGTGCTGATTAGTTTTGGGTACGATTCGGAATAAAAAAACCCGCCTTTTTTTGTGAAATGGCCCGCAAAATCTTGTATCCACTGTAGCTGAAAAACTAATAGACCGAATTTCACAAAATTTGGTAGATGAGTCACGTATAGGTCACCCTGGTGCTGATTAGATTTTGGTACGATTCAGAAAAAAATAACCTGCCTTTTTTTGCAGAATGGCCCGCAAAAATCGTCCAAATCTAAACTAGAGAACTACGTATGCTCAAATATATCCATTAAATGCTTGTTTAATACGTAATTTTTAGCGAAGAAAAGAATAAGACCAACCCCATCACAGTAGGTCTAGCCGTTCTCGAGATATTTTAGTTTTTCGTATTTTCTCTACGCCACCTTTGAAAATAAGTCCGGTTACCGAATGAGAACGAAAATTGAATTAAAAGTGAAATAAATTTAATTAAAATAAAGAGAACATGGATATAAGTCTGCAGGGAAAGTCATGTGCTGCCCACATCAGATTTTTTTATATTTAAATGTACATAATTAAAAAAAAAATTTGGTACGAACATTAAAATTTTAACTAGTACTTTTTAATTTTTTGTCTGGTTACTGTAACTGGATTTCATCTATAGTTGCCACTTAAATTGAATAAAATAAAATAAAAATAAAATAAAACAAAATTCTTTTATGTTAAAATCGGAGAATAAGTCTCCCTTACGGTACGATTTAACACCCAACTCATCCGGGAGAGATGCCACAATGAAGGGCTTTACAAAATAAATTATAATTGCTTATTGAGTATCTTATAATTTACTTTATCCTAATACATGTGTTTTCTAAATGTAAATAAATTATTACGACTATATACGTTCCTTGTTTGTACACCAAGGGCCTCAGAATATTAATTTTTAAAAAATCTGATGTGGGCAGCACATGACTTTCCCTGCAGACTTTATATCCACGTTCTGTTTATTTTAATTAAATTTATTTCACTTTTAATTCAATTTTCTTTCTCATTCGGTAACCGGACTTAATTTCATAGGTGGCGTAGAGAAAATACGAAAAACTAAAATATCTCGAGAACGGCTAGTCCTAGTGTAATGGGGTTGGTCTTATTCTTTTCTTCGTTAAAAATTACGTATTAAACAAGCATTTAATGGATATATTTAAGTATGCGCAGTTCTTTAGTTTAGATTTTGGTGATTTTTGCGGGTCATTTTGTAAGAAAAGACAGGTTATTTTTTTCCGAATCGTACTAAAATCTAATCAGCACCAGGATGACTTACAAGTGACTCATTTACCGAATTTTGTGAAATTCGGTCCAGTAGTTTTTTAGCTAGAGTGGATACAAGCTTTTGCGGGCCATTTCGCACAAAAAGGCGTGTTCTTTTATCCCGAATAGTACCCAAAATTAATCAGCACCAGCCCCGCCCACAAGTGACTTACCTACTAAATTTTGTGAAATTCGGTCCATTAGTTTTTCAGTTAGAGTGGATACAAAATCTGCACAGACAGACACACAGACAGACAGACACACACACAGACGTCACGTTAAAAATGGTTTTTTCGTATTCTAGAGGTCTCGAAACGTGTAGATCTGTCGAAAACTCGAGTTGCGATTTTCGACATGATTCCAATACTTTCCCTATACATTACCATGTATTGCAGGGAAAGTAAAAAGTGTGTCATATATCCCGGATTTACACTATATACGAGCAAAATGTAGCTTTATTAAAGTGTAATGTATACGAGTTTGAATAAATACGGCCATTAAATGATTCTTCTGGTTCGTAACTGATTAAATAAGAGTTTAAATGTGGGTTTTTTAAAGAGCAAAGTTCGCTGGTTACTCGCCTTCAATTTCTGTTATCTGACAGTCATTTTTGTGCTCTTTTGTTCCAAGATGATTAAGAACCAAATATCACTTGGAAGTATATAGTATGCAGCGAATTTCAAACATCATTGCATTTTTACTTTCCCTGCAATACATGGTAATGTATAGGGAAAGTATTGGAATCATGCCGAAAATCACAACTCGAGTTTTCGACGGATCTACACGTTTCGAGACCCCTAGAATACGAAAAAACCATTTTTAGCGTGACGTCTGTGCGTGTGTCTGTGTGTCTGTCTGTCTGTCTGTCTGTCTGTCTGTCTGTCTGTCTGTCTGTATGTCTGTCTGTCTGTCTGTGTGTCTGTGTGTCTGTCTGTCTGTGCAGATTTTGTATCCACTGTAACTAAAAAACTAATCGACCGAATTTCACAAAATTTGGTAGGTAAGTCACTTGTGGGCGGGGCTAGTGCTGATTAGTTTTGGGTACGATTCGGAATAAAAGAACCCGCCTTTTTTTGCGAAATGGCCCGCAAAAGCTTGTATCCACTCTAGCTGAAAAACTAATGAACCGAATTTCACAAAATTCGGTAGATGAGTCACGTATAGGTCACTCTGGTGCTGATTAGATTTTGGTACGATTCGGAAAAAAATAACCTGCCTTTTTTTGCAAAACGGCCCGCAAAAATCTTCAAAATCTAAACTAAAGAACTTGGTATACTTAGATATATCCATTAAATGCCCGTTTAATACGTAATGTTTAACGACGAAAAGAATAAGACCAACCCCATTACACTAGGACTAGCCGTTCTCGAGATATTTTAGTTTTTCGTACTTTCCCTACGCCACCTTTGAAAATAAGCCCGGTTACCGAATGAGAACGAAATTTGAATTAAAAGTGAATTACATTTAATTGAAATAAATAGAACGTGGATATAAGTTTGCAGGGAAAGTCATGTGCTGCCCACATCAGATTTTTACTTTCCCTGCAATACATGGTAATGTATAGGGAAAGTATTGGAATCATGCCGAAAATCACAACTCGAGTTTTCGACGGATCTACACGTTTCGAGACCTCTAGAATACGAAAAAACCATTTTTAGCGTGACGTCTGTGCGTGTGTCTGTGTGTCTGTCTGTCTGTCTGTCTGTCTGTCTGTCTGTCTGTGTGTCTGTCTGTCTGTGCAGATATTGTATCCACTGTAACTAAAAAACTAATGGACCGAATTTCACAAAATTTGGTAGGTAAGTCACTTGTGGGCGGGGCTGGTGCTGATTAGTTTTGGTTACGATTCGGAATAAAAGAACCCGCCTTTTTTTGCGAAATGGCCCGCAAAAGTTTGTATCCACTCTAGCTGAAAAACTAATGGACCGAATTTCACAAAATTCGGTAGATGAGTCACGAATAGGTCACTCTGGTGCTGATTAGATTTTGGTACGATTCAGAAAAAAATAACCTGCCTTTTTTTGCAAAACGGCCCGCAAAAATCTTCAAAATCTAAACTAAAGAACTAGGTATACTCAGATATATCCATTAAATGCCCGTTTAATACGTAATGTTTAACGACGAAAAGAATAAGACCAACCCCATTACACTAGGACTAGCCGTTCTCGAGATATTTTGGTTTTTCGTACTTTCCCTACGCCACCCTTGAAAAAAACCCGGTTACCGAATGAGAACGAAAATTGAATTAAAAGTGAAATAAATTTAGTTAAAATAAAGAGAACGTTAATATAAGTCTGCAGGGAAAGTCATGTGCTGCCCACATCAGATTTTTTTCTTTTTAATCGTGAGTTGCCTGCCGTAAAGTAACTGCTGTCTGGGGGTTACTTTCCCTGCAATACATGGTAATGTATAGGGAAAGTATTGGAATCATGTCGAAAATCGCAACTCGAGTTTTCGACGGATCTACACGTTTCGAGACCTCTAGAATACGAAAAAGCTATTTTTAGCGTGACGTCTGTCTGTGTGTCTGTGTGCTTGTCTGTCTGTGTGTCTGTGTGTCTGTCTGTCGTTCTGTGCAGATTTTGTATCCAATCTAACTGAAAAACTAATTGACCGAATATCATAAAATTTGGTAGGTATGTCACGTATGGGCGAATCTGGTGCTGATTAGTTTTTGGTAAGATTCGGGATAAAAGAACCCGCCTTTTTTTTGCGAAATGGCCCGCAAAGGCTTGTATCCACTCTAGCTAAAAATCTAATGGACCGCATTTCACAAAATTTGGTATATAAGTCGCTTATTGGTCACGCTGGTGCTGATAAGATTTTGGTACGATTCGGAAATAAATAACCTGCTTTTTTTTTGCAAAATGCCCCGCAGAAATCGCCAAAATTTAAAATAAAGAACTACGTATGCTCAAATATATCTATTAAATGCTCGTTTAATACGTAATTTTTAACGAAAAAAAGAATAAGACCAACCCCATTACACTAGGACTAGCAGTTCTCGAGATATTTTAGTTTTTCGTATTTTCTCTACGCCATCTTTGAAAATAAGTCCAGTTATCAAATGAGATCGAAAATTGAATTAAAAGTGAATTAAATTTAATTAAAATAAAGAGAACGTGAATATAAGTCTGCAGGAAAATCATGTGCTGCCCACATCAGGTTTTTACTTTCCCTGCAATACATTGTAATGTATAGGGAAAGTATTGGAATCTACACGTTTCGAGACCTCTAGAATACGAAAAAACCATTTTTAGCGTGACGTCTGTGTGTCTGTCTGTGCAGATTTTGTATTCACTCTAACTAAAAAACTAATTGACCGAATTTCAGAAAATTTGGTAGGTAAGTCACTTGTGGGCGAATCTGGTGCTGATTGGTTTTGAGTACGATTCGGGATAAAAGAACTCGCCTTTTTTGCGAAATGGCCCGCAAAAGCTTGTATCCACTCTAGCTAAAAACCTAATGGACCGAATTTCACAAAATTTGGTAGATAAGTTGCGTGTGCGCCACCCTGGTACTGATTAGATTTTGGTACGATTCGGAAAAAATAATTTTTTTTGCAAAATGGCCTGCAAAAACCGACAAAATCTAAAATAAAAAACTACGTATGCTCAAATATATCCATTAAATGCTTGTTTTATACGTAATTTTTAACAATGAAAAGAATAAGACGAACCCCATTGCACTAGGACTTGCCGTTCTCGAGATATTTTCGTTTTTTCGTTTTTTCTCTACGCCAACTTTGAAAATGAGTCCAGTTACCAAATGAGATCGAAAATTTACTTTCCCTGCAATGCATGGTAATGTATAGGGAATATATTGGAATCATGTCGAAAATCGAGTTTTCGACGAATCTACGCGTTTCAAGACCTCTAGAATACGAAAAAACCATTTTTAGCATGACGTCTGTGTGTGTGTCTGTCTGTCTGTGTGTGTGTCTGTCTCTCTGCCTGTGTGTCTATGCAATGTATATATCCACACTAACTCAAAAACTAACGGACCGAAATTCATAAAATTAGGTAGGTAAGTCACTTGGGTGAGACCCTGGTACTGATTAGTGTTTGGTAGGATTCATAAAAACAGAACCCGCCTTTATTTGCGAAATGGTCCGTAAAATTTTCATGTATCTACTCTAACTAAAATACTAATTGACCAAATTTCACAAAATTTTATAGATAAGTTACTTGTAGATGATCTGGTGCTGATTAGATTTTAGTACGATTCGGAAAAGACCTGTCTTTTTTTACGAAATGGCGTGCAAAAATCGCCAAAATCTAAAATAAAACAATCTACGTATTCTCAAATATATCCATTAAATACTTGTTTTATACGTAATTTTTAACGAAGAAAAGAATAAGACCAATTCCATTACACTAGGGCTAGCCGTTCACGAGATATTTTAGTGTTTTCATATTTTCTCTACGCCATCTTTGAAAATAAATCCAGTTACCAAATGAGAACTAAAATTGAATTAAAAGTAAATTAAATTTAAATAAAAAAATCTGATGTGGGCAGCACATGACATTCCTTATATAATGCAATGAATTTACTAATTTTACAGTAAAAAAAAGTAGATTATTTTTATAGTAGATATTTATATTCTTTCCAAGATATCGAATTTTCGTCAATGAGTCGTCATTTTCATTGATTTAGCGTCATTTTTATCCATTTGTCGAGTTTTTTGTTAATTTAGCAACATTTAAAAAAGTCGCCAATTTGGCGATATTCCACCAAATTCGTCACCAAGATCTCGCCAAGCGTTATGGACGAAGAAATAAGTTATTCTTACAGCAGATAAATGACTATTGGCATTCAAACACAAAAGTATTATTCAAAGTATCTTTTTTCATGAATGGAATGAGCTAGAACCACGAGAATGATGTTACCAAATTTATCGCATGGTATTACATATGAAAAGTGAACATGTTTCACAATAAGAAATATTTTTTTTTATTTTATATGACTTTTTGATAGTTTTTTTGAAAAATGTGCAATATCTCTAGAACGGTTCATGTTAGCGTTCTAAAATTTATGTCTATCGTTTTCTAATGAAAAATTACATAAGAAATATCTATTTGCGTAACTTTATTATTGGTATTGATTTTTTGACGATATTTTCAATATTTCTCTCGAAAATTTAGGGGGGTTCTGAACTGTCGATTGCGTATAAAAACAACAGGCTTCCAGTGTTTACTGATTGTGATTTTTGTACCAAATTTTGTTCGAATCGGTCTATTTGTTCGTCAGTTATCGTCTCCACAGACTCACTGACACACATACACACACACACACACACACAGACATCACTTCAAAAATGTTTGATTCGTGATCAGGGATGCTTGCAACGTGCTCTCCCGTTGAAAACTCGAATTCGAATTTTCGACCCCGTCACAATACTTTCCTTATACATTATGTATATAAGAAAAGTAATAAAGATAACGTGGATATAGGTCTGCAGGGAAAGTCATGTGCTGCTCACATCAGATTTTTACTTTCCCTGCAATACATGGTAATGTATAGGGAAAATACTGGAATAATGTCGAAAATCGCAACTCGAGTTTTTGACGGATCTACGCGTTTCAAGCCCTCTAGAACACGAAAAAAACATTTTTTAGCATGGCGTCTGCCTGTGTGTCTGTGCAATGTATGTATCAACTCTAACTCAAAAATTAATGGACCGAATTTCATAAAATTTGGTAGGTAAATCACTTGGGTATGGTTCTGGTGCTGATTAGTTTTTGGTACAGTTTGGAAAACAAGAACCCGCCTTTTTTAGCGGAATAGCCCGCAAAAATCTCATGTATTCACTTTAGCTGAAATGCAAATTGACCAAATTTCACAAAATTTGGTTGATTAATCGCATGTAGGATACTCTGGTACTGATTAGATTTTGGTACGACTCGGAAAAGAACAACCTGCCTTCTTTTACGAAATGGCCCACAAAAATCGCCAATATCTAAAAAAAGACTACGTATGTTCAAATATATCAATTAAATGCTTGTTTTATACGTAATTTTTAACGAGGGAAAGAATAAGAACAACTCTATTACTCTAGGACTAACCGTTCCTGAGATATTTGAGATTTTTCGCATTTTTTACGTCGCCTTTGGAAAAATGTCCAATTACCAAATAAAAGCAGAAATTAAATTAAAAATGCAAATTTAGTGTCATTTTGTGCAATTAAACTCAATTTAAGGAGTTCTTAAAGAAATGAAGAAAAAATGAATTTGAGTCTGCAGGGAAAGTCATGTGCTGCCCACATCAGATTTTGTATATATGTATCACTCAGTGTAGTCCAAATGGATATACATTGTTCTTGCAAAAAATTAAATGTCGACCGACGTTTTCTTTATGTGTGAACATTAGGAAGTAAACATCACCAAATAATTGTCTTACATGGTTCTTGCACTCAGAACTTCAATTAAAAATCTACACAACTTGCATTGCGTTTCCAAATATCAAAGTATCGCTATTTAGTATAATTGCCTAAAGTGTTTAACATATTTCTGACTTTCCAGATCCTTCAGAAGTCCGAAGGTGATCCAGAAGGTTGAATTTTTGCACACTTTTAATATAGATTACAGTACAGAACTTAACGGAGATGGATTTCTGATTATTCTCCCTGGGGACGGAGAAAATGGGGGTTGTGTTGAACAGCCATTTTAGTGTCTCCCCCCCAGAAGCTCTCTTCTTAATCTAAGCTGGATTTTTGCCCTCTTATAGTAGTATGACCGGTTGGAAAGAACGTAACGTACTCAGGTTTTCAATTACCCCCTAGGGCGGGAAAATATAGTTTTATTTTTCCCGAGAGTGTTTCGGACTCTCCAGAAGTCCTCCTGGTAACGTAGAAGGCTGAATCTTTGCACACTTAAAGTATTGGTCATTAGATAGAATCTTCGGTCTTTTTGAAGTCTTTACAGATCCTCATGCAGCAATTCTGTAGCTTAGGAGGCTGATTTTTTGCACACTTATATATGGAACAGAATATTCTATTTTTCTCTCTGAGTGGATAAAATGAGAAGGGGGGGGGTTAAGTCTCTTAGAACCCCCCTCCCCCCAACAAGGGACCTGAAAGGTTGAAACTCGACACCTGACAGAAATAAATTGGGCCAATCTTCAATTAAGATGATTTTTTTAAGCTAAGCACGATACATTGTTAAAATATGAAACTTATTACAAAAAATTGCAGCTTAATTTTTTAAGAGGGTTTGTTTACCTTTTTTTAAAAGACTTGAGTATTAGTACTGTATACTAGTAAAAATATCAAAATGTATGGAAACACGCCAATTTAACAAAAACTTTAGCAAAAATAATATCTTGTTTTGGACTATCTTCGACTACTTTAAAACTATATAATAAAGACAACCAAGTTGTTGGTAGAAAAGGGTCTTTAATGTAAGCACCATCTATGACGTACATAAATTACAAATCCAGGGCGTTTTCGAACGTCACTACATCCTTCATCAGTGGCAATGCAAATTGTTTTTAAGATGTGACGAATATGAACTCTTATACAAAGTCCGCAACCGTGAAATAGCATTTGCATATTAGTCTTCGTAAAATCCGATACATTTAAAAAATATTTAATTTTTAAATTCACATTCCACCGTTACCTCTTTATTTAATAGTATGCGTACTGATAAGTTAAGGACAGGAGTAATTTCCTGTGTCAGGTGGGATGTATGCTGTCTCCATCTCCTGGAAGTAAAAATATGGTTCATATTGGTAGTACTAAGCATATCGCCGGTATTAATTTTCTGAACATGCTCGCGATATGAAAAATAATAAAACTATCTACTGCTCATTCCCATTTTGTCATTAATGATAATTTTTCCCTTATTTGCGATAAAACTTTTCTCTTATTTAGCTACAATAACTTACTTTTTTAATCCCTTTTGATTTATACTTATCGCAACTCTATTTATAATTTTGATCGCCTTCAGATTCTCAGTTTCGCATGGCGTCTCATTCTCGACTTACTGTGTGTTAAACCCGTGTATAATTTTCTGGATATATAGTCCATTTTTCTTTGCTTATGACGACACGTTTATTGATTGTCCTGTATTTTATGATCTACTGTTATTTATGTATCTGTAATTTAAATATTTTATCAATGTATTGGATATTACGAAGATCGATGCGCAAATCATGTTTCACGGTTCCGAGCTGTGTATAAAATCTCATGTTCGTCACATCTTAAGCATGATTGATCTTTCTTGTTTATAGTTTAATTTGTCACATAAAAGTTCAGGAGTTTGAATAGATAGAGCAACTACAATAGATCTAGATAAACATATATTATCGTTATTTTTAAATTGACAAATACTCTTTTTTAACACTTTACAACAAAGTTGAAAAGTGTTTATGACTTTGTTCATTCTATCTGTCTGTCTGTCTGTCTGTCTGTCTGTCTGTCCGTTAGCACGATAACTGCCGTAAAAATGACTTAATCAAAATGAAATTTTAGTATGTTGTTCAGACGGTCTGTAGGACCTATGGGAATATAAATGAATAATATCAAACAATTAGTTTTGGATTGAACCCGGGTTGAAAAAATGAAATACATTGAGCCCTATGGGACCTAATTTTTCAAACATTTTTTAAGCGGATTTAAAATTCACAAATTGCTTCGAAAATTTTAGGTAATAGTCAAATTGTTCCATAAAATATATAAAAAAAAATTCAGCGAAATATATTTAGTAGTTTTATAAATAAAAATTAAAATAATAATTACACATCTTATATGAAACAATCACGTGACCATGATATGAAACGATCACATGACCCACTTCAAAATGATATATGGCATCCATCTTGTTTCAAAATCGTGATTTTTTAAAGTTCTTTTTAATTCATATTGAGTGTTGTATCCGTCCTAAAACTACTTTATTTTTGCTTAAATTCTGTGCATCTTCATACTAAAACAACACAATGACAATATATTTGAGTTTAAATTCTCATTCAAATTTGATTATTTCTACAACTAAGCCTATTTTTCACCTATGTAAAATGTAAACAACAAAATATGTAGAATGAGTTGTATTAGAATTACTGTATTTCTTTAACACAAAATAATTCAGTCCATGGAGTCTGCATGGCTGATATGAATGAAATATTAATTGATTTTATAAACAGAAGGACGATTATTTTCGATGAAGTTCTAAGCATAGAGTTTATGAATTGTAGCTCCATGGTCTTAATATTTAAATAAAATAAATTATTATAGATGAATGATGTGAATGGGAGAAAGTTATGAATGAAATCCTGCATTTATAGAGAGATCCAGGCGTGTTATTTTTTCTATGACGTCATTCGAATTTATTTCAGTTGTTTTCGATGAAGTTTTCAAATATAATAAATTATCGTAGTATTATGATAGTTTTAAAAATATTTCCGTGGAATGTATTGCATTTTAGAGATATGTAAACCAGGCAATTTATATTTCAATGCCGTCATTTGAATGAAGTTCATATTTTTCAATGAAGGTTTAAGTTTTCAAATATAACAAATCAATGTAGTATTGTGATAAGTTTAAAAATATTACCGAGGAATGTATTGCATTTTCGACTTTTTTAAATAAAATTGCATTGAAGTTGGAAAGTGTTTCATAATCAATGCTTTAAGCATGATTGATCTTTCTTGTGTTTACAATATCATCGTCTTTGAGAATTTTTAGATGTTTTCCTCCGTGTGGTAATTCTATGACATGAAAATCGAATGTACATTCTTTAATATCTAATTCTTTGTATTCAATTTTATGTGTTAAAACGTCTAAATAGGAATCATAAGCCTCTCTAGTTGACATCATTTTAGTATGAAAAGGTTGACTTGATGCAGGATTGTGTACTATAATATCTACTTTTCCTTCTACTTTACCAATAGCTTTTCTAAATAAATCCTTTAAGATATTATGATATTGTACAGGTCTGAGTTCATTGATTTCTACAATTTTATAAATATACCTATATGTGTTATATTTTTAAATATATTTTTGACTAATTTGAACAATTTCATAATCAGGTTTAACTTCTATTTTTCAAGATTAACTTCTATAAATCTGATGTGGACTACACATGACTTTCCTTATATAATGCAATGGATTTACTACTTTTACAGACAAAAAATAGATTATTTTAAAGTAGTTATTTATATTCTTTCCAAGATATTGAATTTTTGTCAATGAGACGTAATTTTCTATGTCGTCATCATCAATGAGTCGTCATTGATTTAGCGTCATTTCTATCCATTTGGCGAGTTTTTCGTTAATTTAGCAACATTTAAAAAAGTCGCCAAGTTGGCGACATTTCACCAAATTCATCGCCAAAATCTCGCCAAGCGTTATGGACGAAGAAATAAGTTATTCTTACAGAAGGTAAATGACTATTGACGTTCAAATACAAAAGTATTACTCAAAGTATCTTTTTCCATGAATGGAACGAGCTAGATCCACGATAATAATCACCAAATTTATCGCATGGTATTATATATGAAAAGTGAACATGTTTCTCAATAGGAAATATTTATTTTTAATTTTATATGACTTTTTGATAACTAATTTGAAAAATGCGCAATATCTCGACAACCGTTCATGTTAACGTTCTAACATTTATGTTAATCGTCTTCTAATGAAAAATTACATAAGAAATGCCTATTTGCGTAACTTTATTAGCGGTTTCGATTTTTTGACGATTTTTTCAAAATTTCACTCGAAAATTTAGGGGGTTCTGAACATTCGATTGCGTATAAAAACAACAGGCTTCTAGTGTTTACGGATTGTGATTTTTGTACCAAATTTCGTTCGAATCGGTCCATTCGGTCGTCAGTTATCGTCTCTAAAGGCAGACTGACGCACACACACACACACACACACACACACATACTTTCACACACACACATAATTTCACACACACACAGACATCACTTAAAATGTTCGATTCGTGATGAGGGATGCTTGAAACGTGCTCTCCCGTCGAAAACTCGAATTCGAATTTTGGACCCCGTCACAATACTTTCCTTATACATTATGTATATAAGGAAAGTAACAATTTGCATCGACACTGATGAAGGACGTAGTGTTCTCCGAAAGCGCTTTGGATTTGTAATTTTATGTATATCATAGATGGTGCTTATATTAAAGACCCTTTTTACTTTCCTTATATACATATAATGTATAAGGGAAGTATTGTGACGGGGTCGAAAATTCGAATTCGAGTTTTCGACAGGCGAGCACGTTTTAAGCATCCCTGAACACGAATCAGACGTTTTTGAGATGATGTGTGTGTGTGTGTGTGTGTGTGTGTGTGTGTGTGTGTGTGTGTGTGTGTGTGTGTCAGTGAGTCTGTGGAGATGATAACTAATGAACGAATGAACGGATTCGAGTGAGATTTGGTACAAAAAATTACAATCTGTGAATACTAGAAGCCTATTGTTTTTAAACGCAATCTAATGTTCAGAACCCCCCTAAATTTTCGAGTGAAATTTTAAAAAAATCATCAAGAAATTAAAATCTTTAATAAAGTTAAGCAAATAGATATTTGTTATGTAATGTTTCTTTAGAAAACGATTAATATAAACTTTAGAACGCTAACACGAACCGTTCTCGATATTGCACATTTTTTAAATAAACTTATCAAAATATCCCATAAATTAAAAAATATATATTAACAGTTGAGAAACATGTTCACTTTTCATATGTAATATCATGCGATAAATTGGGTTACATCATTCTCGTGGATCTAGCTCGTTCCATTCATGAGAAAAGATACGTTGAGTAATACTTTTGTAACAGAACGCCAATAATCATTTATCCGCTATAAGAGTAACTTATTTCTCCGTCCATAACACTTGGTGATTTTGACGACGAATTTGGCGGAATGTCGCCAACTTGACGACTTTTAAATGTTGCCAAATTAATGAATATCTCGTCAAATGGATAAAAATGACGCTAAGTGAATTGAAATGACGACTCATTGACGAAAATTCAATATCTTGGAAAGAATAGAAGTATCTACTATAAGAATAAGCTATTTTTTTACTGCAAAAGTAGTAAATTCATTATATTATATAAGGAAAGTCATGTGCTGCCACATCAGATTTTTTACCAAACAATTTGGTTGTCTTTATTATAACGTTTTAAAGTATTCGATTGGTTGGTTGGTTAATCGGGGTTTAATGGCACCAAATCCAAGTTAAGAAGTTGTTGCGTCAAACACACTATGAACTAACCAATTTACAAAAATAGTACAATAATACAGATCAAAGGAATTAAATGGATAAAACTACAGACCGATTGGTTAAAATAGATCAAGATAAAGTTACCTCTCAATATAATAAAAACTTGTACATCTATAGAAAAACTTCTTGGTAAAAGTAAGGCCAAAAATTATGATTAGACAAAACAGGAGTAGAGGAGAAATTGATACAATCTGTGTATCAATCCTCGTTTGTGGAAAATACATACGTATCTATCTCGTCAGAGTAATTTGATGGATGGAGCTTTATAGCATCCTCATTTTATTCCCTATTTCCCCATTGTCCACATTGTCTCTGTTTCATCTGATTCTGTTTCTGTTCTTGTCTCTGTTTTTTCTACAACTTTCTGTTTTAAATACTTAGGGTTTCTCATACGATATTTTAAGTCTCTCATTTTTACTTTTCTTATATACATATAATGTATAAGGAAAGTATTGTGACGGGGTCGAAAATTCGAATTCGAGTTTTCGACGGGAGAGCACGTTTCAAGCATCCCCGAACACGAATCAGACGTTTTTAAGGTGATGTCTGTGTGTGAGTGTGTGTCAGTGAGTCTGTGGAGACGATAACTCAAGAACAAAAGGAGTGATTCGAATAAAATTTGGTACAAAAATTACAATCCATGAAGACTGGAAGCCTATTGTTTTTGTACGCAATTCCATGTTTAGAATCTCCCCAAATTTTCAAGTGAAATTTTGAAAAAATCCTCAAAAAATCAAAACCTTTAATAAAGTTACGAAAATAGTCATTTTTTATGTAATTTTTCATTAGAAAACGATTAAAATAAATTTTAGAACGCTATCATGAACCGTTCTCGAGATATTGCACATTTTTCAAAGAAATTATCAAAAAATCATATAAAATTAAAAAAAATATTGCCTATTGTTGAAATATGTTCACTTTTCATAAGTAATATCATGCAATAAATTGGGTAACATCATTCTCGTGGATCTAGCCAGTTCCATTCATGAAAAAATATACTTTAGGTAATACTTTTGTATTTGGACGCCAATAATCAGTTCTCTACAACAAGAATAACTTATTTCTCCATCCATAACGCTTGGCGAGATTTGGGCGGAATGTCGTTAACTTGGCGACTTTTTAAATGGTGCTAAATTAACGAAAATATCGCCAAATTGATAAAAATGACGCTAAATCAATGAAAATGACGACTAGATGATGAAGTAGTCATTAAAGTATTTTAATATATGAACTATATCGCTTATTGAGGATGCTAGTTCACTTTTCATAAGTAATATCATGCAATAAATTGGGTAACATCATTCTCGTGGATCTAGCCAGTTCCATTCATGAAAAAATATACTTTAGGTAATACTTTTGTATTTGGACGCCAATAATCAGTTCTCTACAACAAGAATAACTTATTTCTCCATCCATAACGCTTGGCGAGATTTGGGCGGAATGTCGTTAACTTGGCGACTTTTTAAATGGTGCTAAATTAACGAAAATATCGCCAAATTGATAAAAATGACGCTAAATCAATGAAAATGACGACTAGATGATGAAGTAGTCATTAAAGTATTTTAATATATGAACTATATCGCTTATTGAGGATGCTATCAATATTGATGGTTGTTTAGAGTTGCGCGAAGTATAAGTTAATTGAGTATTTTGAAATAGTTTTACATGTTATCATCCTGAAAATCGCCCAATGTACAATTCAACGATAAAAACACAGCACCGTGGAACTTATACATTATTTCTTATTGTAAAACTAACAAATCCATTGCATTATATAAGGAAAGTCATATGCTGCCCACATCAGATTTTTTTAGACAGTTTTATATATCTTTTTTATTTGCTGAGTATGACAATATACGGTGGCTGCTTCCTTTGTTATAAATTTAGAATCAATAGACTTATTTCTGATGACACGCCCCGCTGGCTTATTTAAAGCAGTCGAAGATAGTCGAAAACAAGAAGTTGTATAACAACCAAATCGAATGGCTACCCTTACAATTTTAAAAGTGTTATTTATTTATCTACTCTTTTCTCCTAAGGATATTTGTCATAAAGGAAAACCAAGAATGCGCACCTCCGTTTGCCTTTCTCGTGGCAAATACTGCCTGCTTTAATAAGAAGAATGGGTGAAGATGGGTGATAGAACTCCCACTATCAACGTTCTATTGTGCGAGCTGTCATGATGAATTTCCAAGTCATGTCATGTTTCCAGAAAACAGAGAAAGAAATTCGTTGACTAGCGAGCTGGAATATTGGAACATTAAGAACGGAATTGTTACGTCTAGAAATTGCTGAATGTAGCTAAAAGCTCTATATTATTGATTTACCGATGATTGAGTATAGTGCAAAGGTTTTTATTCTTGCAATAAATGTTCTATCAAAATAGTGCCAGTTTTGGATTCACTATAAATTTAAGGTAAGTCACGGTTATATCTCAATTTGGGGAATATATCAGGTTGCATTTTTCCAAATTCACTCACGAAGTGTAGCCTTTTTCTATATTGTTATGAACAGTTTTAAAATTTTACTCTAGTGCTATTACCACAATGCCCTTAGTTTAATTTTACACATTTTGATACATGTATTTTCATGATCTTATTATGTTTTATAATTTTAAAGCCTCAATAACATGAAATTTTAATGAGAAGCCGCTGTGTTGACTGAGATTTTATTATATACATCGTGTCCGATAAAGATCTTTATTATTCTAAACATTAATAACAAAAATACGAAAAAGTGAAATGAAATGCAGTTTGCAGCAAAAGAATGAAGAAATCTAACAGTTTTATTTACAATACCTTCAATATAGTTCTACATGAGCTCTTTTAGTAGTCCAAAGAATGTCCAGTCTGTTTGTGATTTCTCGCCAAGTGTTTTTTAAGTGTTTAGTCGTATTTTTGTTATTAATGTTTAGAATAATAAAGATCTTTCTCGGACACGGTGTATATCGGTTACCACAGAGTTTGTTAAGAAAAGTATAATGTCAATGTCAAAAGAGTAAGAATAAATTCAGTGTAACCCTATGATGAGCGTTGAGTAAGTGAAGTTGATAACGAATTCAAGTTGACTTTGTGGCATTATGCCGAGGGCCTATTCCGAAAGCCCACTATCCATCAGTTGCACGTATTTACTACGAATATACTTGTAGCTACGTCTAAAAGACAAATCCCACCAGTCCAAGTTGATTTACATGTATCGTCCTGATTTAGATCACCAAGTTCGAGTTATCTGGTGTTTGGCAATCAATGTCCTAATTACGTCTTCCAACCATAAAAGCAGGACTTTATCCCTTTGTTTATATAATCGCTATAAATCGGCAAATCATGCTGCAGATTTCGTTCAGATCTCATTTCTTTGTGCTTTACGATGGTATTAGAACTAAAATTATGCAATACATTTTTCGATCGCTAAGAACGGATTGCCTTGAAATTGCTCAAATTCAACCTTAATATTAAATAACTTAATAACTAATTCGATTTTGTTAAAATTTAATAATTTTGGGATATCATTGTAAATAAAGCAGAATAGTTGTATAAAATAACCGGTAAAGAAAAGAGAGAGAGAGAGAAAAAAAAAGGACTATCCAAATTTTCTTTTTTGAAGTAAAATCGTTCTTGCGACGCAAATAAAAATACATATAATCCTTCGCATATAATCCGGAACAACATGTGGAAAGATCTCATCCCCAAAACATTACTCAATCCCTCTACCTGTAAAATGGGTCCAATATGCGAAAACCGCTCTCCGCAAGAAAAAAAAATTATAATAGTAATAATAAATAAATAAAAAAATAAAATAAATAAAACCATAAGCAATGCAAAATCAGTTTAGACACCAACAGTAGACTTAACAGATCTCTAATAGATGGCGACTAATAGATAGTTTTCGCTAATAGATAGTTTTTTCATATTCTAGAGGTCTCAAAACGTGTAGAGCCGTCGAAAACGCGTGTTGTGATTTTCGACATGATTCTAATACTTTCCCTATACATTACCATGTATTGCAGGGAAAGTAAAAAGTGACGCCAAGGAAAACCCATTCGGGTCTTGAAGTACCTGTGTACCAAATTTCATGACCGTACGAAGCGTAGATTTCCCACTACAGACGGCACAAACACACACAAAGATACTCAGATATCTTTCTTTATTATATAAGATGATGTAGTAGGGAAAGTAAAATGATTCAGAAAAGAATGTTATTATTTCTGCTTCAGATCTCCTTTTGCCCCAAAACCGGAGTAGCGCTACCTGTCAGCTATCTCAGCATTGCTCCATTAAATTTACGCACAAGAGATGATAAAACGACAATTCGGCGACATTATCCGTGCTGCTGAAAATAGACATATTTCTACTGTTGTGTAATAAGCGTGGGCACAGTCTATTTCTCCTATCTGTCCCTGCTCTCCTTTTTTATTGTCGGCGGATCTCTGTATTTTTTGGGGAGGGGAGGAGAAGGGTACCTTATTTTGTCTCTCTTTCATACCTACTTTATTTCTGAAAATATTACTTTTCCTACATATATGAAATTTTGAAGAGAGAAAGGAAAGTGACCAAGTTTCTGAATGTTGGATTAAACGCGGTTTGTGTTTGTTTGTTTTACTGTCTGTTAACTCCTCTAAAACTTAAAAAAAGAACTTAACTTAATTATAAACAAGAAAGATCAATCATGCATAAAGTATTGATTATGAAACACTTTCGAACTTCAATGCAATTTTATGTAAGCATCTCTGAAATGCGATACATTCCTCAGTAATATTTTTTAAATTATCACAATACTACATTAATTTATTATATTTGAAAACTTCATCGACGAAAATGAACTCAAATGATGGCATTGAAATATAAATTGCCTGGTTTAAACATCTCTAAAATGCGTTACATTCCTCGGTAATATTTTTTAAATTATCATAATACTGCAATAATTTATTATATTTAAAAGCTTCATCATGCAAAACAAATGAACTTTATTCAAATGACGTCATCGAAATATGAATCGCCTCTATATGAGAGCAGCGTTTCATTGATCACAATACTATAATAATTTATTTTATTTAAAAATTTCAAAAATTGTTATCTACCATATTTATTTTAAAATGTTAAACCTCTCTTATATATAAAATAATTAAACACTTGGGAAAATATTTATTATATAATATATCTCTTTTTTCTTTCTGGAGGATATATAAAGAGTCAGAATTGAATTGAATTTATTTTTCTCCCTATATTAAATAATTTTTATTTAAAAAACTACCTAACATATTTTACTGAAATTTTTTTTATATATTTTATGGGATAATTTGAATATTTCTTAAAATTTTCGAAGCAATTTGTGAATTTTAAATTTGCTTAAAAAATGTTTGAAAAATTAGGTCCCATAGGGTTCAGTGTATTTCATTTTTTAACCCGGGTTCAATCCAAAACTAATTGGGTGATATTATTCATTTATATTCCCATAGGTCCCACAGACCGTCTGAAAAACATACTAAAATTTCATTTTGATAAAGTCATTTTTACGGCACTTATCGTGCTAAGGGGCAGACAGACAGAATGAACAAAGTCATAAACACTTTTCAACTATGTTGTAAAGTGTTAAAAGTTATATCATTTAAAACTTTTTAACTTTTGGAAATCCATATTTAACAGCTCGAGTTCGTTTCTGAACGTGGTCAGATTTAAATTGCGAATGCTATAACACTTTTACTGTTCTGTCACTGTACTACCTCTTTTTGTAATAAAATTATGAATAATGTTAGCTTTAATAATTATTTTTGGGTAGTTTGTAGAACATTTCCCCATAAAACACTATAAAATTCTTAAAGCATACAAAGCTTTTAGTATATTTCAAAATCCACTGCAGATGCTGATTGTACTAATATTGAGAATTTTACTTGCAACTGTAACTTCCCTAAATTTTCTTCTTATGTAAATTCCCGTTATGGATATGCAATTACTGGAAATTTAAATACCATAGATGAATAGTTGTCGTACGGAACCAAATTTAGATTTGAAAGTTGCTATTATCTATAATTCCTTAATTGACATCATCTCTTTCGATATAGACTAGCAGCATACCCGTTCTTCGTACGGAGTATATAGTATAAAGAAACTTATAATTCGCAATCATGTATAAATTCTGTTAAAATATTAAATTTATTGCTCCTAAAGAGAAGTTTAAGAATATATGTTCTCACTATAAAACATTATCTTCACGGGCAGATATGAAGAATAAAACATCCTGGCCCCTTTTGTAAGCAAATTTACAAAAAAAAAAAAGGAATTTAATCAATACATGCAAAATGAAAGCATTAAAATTGTATAGGACCCGTACTACTTATATACGCGAATATTAGAAGATATAACCTGTATTAGTACATTAGACGATTACCCGTATTACAATATGAGTCTCAAAAATCTTTTCCAAAATAAAAGAGATGACGTAATATATTGAAAATATCAATAATCCCCATAATCTTTATTCCAGAAGGTCGTAATTGATTCCAATATATGCCAATATATATCAAAATATATGCCAATATACCTGTACTACTTATATTCTCGTAGATTAAAAGATATACCCGTGTATTTGTAGAAAATTACTCGTACAACGTACAATATATGAGTTTAAACAATTTTTGTCATAATAAAACAATGGCATAATAACTTGAAAATATCAATAATCCCTGAATCAATAATCCCCGAATATATCAATAATAATAACGTTTAAACCTGAAGACCGTAATTGATATTATCCAGTCAAAAATGCTATAAGAAAAATCAAATTGTTCTTTTCTAAAATATATTTTTATATCCATTAATTTATTATTCAAATCGAAAAAATAATAATTAAAATTAACAGACATATTTAATTTAATTGCGTTTCTGAGCAACATGATATAAGATAGAATCTTCCTCATAAACTGAGAGATTAAATAAGCATTTTGATTTCTTTATACTTTTGTTCAGTAAAAGCTTGTAAAATATAAACCATGGAGATAGATTTCTCATTTAAATCATGTTTCAAACAATTCATGTTTTCAGAAAGTGACTAATTAGCGCAAAAAATCTCCCACCAAACTCAAAAATTAAGTTTTAATTCACTTTCAAACAATTTTCAAGCTTTTCGTTTGGATAAACCACGGAGTTAGAGAGTAGAACTCAAAAAAAAAAGCTTCGTTTATCATTAATGTCTCGACAACCCCTATTCTTAGATACTCGAAACTTGGGCTAAACTTATGGGGGACTATTTTAAGGCTATTCACAAAATTTCATCAAATTCGGTTCAGCCGTTCTCCCGTGATGATGAGGCAAACGAAAATTTCGTTTTTTACTAATATCTCGAGAACCACTGATCGTAGAAACTCCAAACATGGACTAAATTTTAAGTGGGACTATTTCCACTATTTCCAGGCTACCCACAAATTTCCATGAAATTCGGGTCAGCTGTTCTCCCGTGATGACGGGACAAACAGACAGACAGACAGACAGATTTTCAATTTTATTTATATAGATATAAATTCATTTCTAAGACTGCTTGTAAATTTGCCACGCCTATTGAAGCATTTAATGAATATAAATTCTTATTATGTACAGGTAAATTTTGGAATAGATGAATAGATGAACCTATATTAAGAAAATACATGTCGCAATGAACCAAATTTAGACTTGAAAGTTGTTATATCTATAATTCCGTAATTGACAGCATCTCTTTAGTTATTGATATAAATTCGATTGCTTGTAAATTTGACATGCCTATTGCGGCACTTAATGAATGAAAATTTAAATTTATCGATATATGTAAACAATTTATTATAACTAAAAATCTGACAATCCCAGTTAATAAAAATAAAATTAATGTGGCATTAGCAATTACCTCAAAACACTTTGTAATATTTTACACAGATAAAGCAGCAAATAACTATATTTTAATTTGCAAAAAGTTGTATGTTAAGAAATTAAAATCTACCTTTAACCATTCAAATATATTTAATTTAGCGAAACCACTGTACAACTTCTAAATTAATTTTATGAAAATATAAAAGGTTAAAGAATGGCCCTTGTATTATTCTTACTTTTCGGTCATTTACATGTTTCAAGGAAAAGAAAAAAGAAAAGTTAAAGAAAAAGGAAAATATAAGCTTGTAGGGACAGTCATTTGCTGAGCACCTCAAATTTTGTCTATTGTCAGTGGTTTTTATTTTCAACCAGTAAATACTAATGTAGTATACCTCAATAGAAATAGATTGCACACAACAAACAAGAAATGTATATTGTTATTACTTTCTTTATATACATAATGTATAAAGAAAGTAGTGTGACGGGGTCGAAAATTCGAATTCGAGTTTTCGACGGGAGAGCACGTTTCAAGCATCCCTGATCACGAATAGAACATTTTTGAGGTGATGTCTGTGTGTGTGTGTGTGTGTGTGTGTGAGCCTGTGGAGACGATATCTCACCAACGAATAGAGTGATTCGAATGGTACAAAAATCACAATCGATGAATACTGCAAGCCTATTGTTTTAAAACACAATCGAATGTTCAGAACCCCCCTAAATTTTCGAGTGAAATTTTGAAAAAGTCATCAAAAAATCAAAACCCTTAACAAAGTTACGCAAATAGACATTTCTTATGCAATTTTTCCTTAGAAAACGATTGACATAAACTTTAGAACGCTAGCATGAACCACTCTCGAGAACCACTCTCGAGATATTGCACATTTTTCAAATAAATTTATCAAAAATATTCCATAAATTAAAAAAAAGTATTAACTGTTGAGAAACATGTTTACTTTTCATATGTAATATCATGCGATGAATTGGGTGACTTCATTCTCGTGGATCTAACTTGTCCCATTCACGAGAAAAAATACTTTGAGTAATACTTTTGTATTTGAACGCCAATAGTCATTTATCTGCTGTAAGAATAACTTATTTCTCCGTCCATAACGCTTGGCGATATTTTGGCGACGAATTTGGCGGAATGTCGCCAACTTGGCGACATTTTTAAATATTGCCAAATTAACGAAAATCTTGCCAAATGGATAAAAACGACGTTAAATCAATGAAAATGACGACTAATTGAAGAAAATTCAATATCTTGGAAAGAATATAAGAGTATCTACTATAAGAATAACAGTTTTTTAACTGTTAAAGTAGTAAATCCATTGCATTATATACAGTCATGTATTGCCCACATCAGATTTTTAAATAAGTATCCGGATTCGTGTTAACTATTCCTACTAAGAATACAATGAAATAAGAATAACACAATATAAACCCAGAATCTAACAATCACTTATTTGTACAATCTTGAATATTATCTGTACGCTTATCCAACCAATCTGTACGTTAATATAGCGTACAAAACTGACTATTTCCTGGGGAATAATTAATCAATACAAATATGCTCAAACTGATATACAACACAGCATACAGCTGTTTCGAGAATACGTTAAATCCAATTTGTCAGTGCTAAACAGATCAAGGAACTTGAAATTAAAACGTCTTTTCGACTTTACATTTGTTTGTCGGTTTAGCACTGTGAATTGAGGACCCTATAAACCAAGGGGTACAATTGACAAACATAAAAAGATACGTCAAGTACATAGGAGGTTTTAAAAAGTACTTTCTGTTTGATGGTAAAGATATATAAGCAATTTCTCTTCCTTGTGTTACTTCATGTTGGTAAATCACTTAAGGGGACGGTGGATGTTGAAATGAGAAAAAATCGACTAAAAAAAGTTATAATATATAACATTATTTTGCACATTTAACATTTGCTTACGGGTGGGACAGCATCCATCCTAAACGAAGAACCTCCCAAAGAGACAGGCATTTGACGTACCCTATCCCAAACAGTTCGATCCCCCTTTGTAGGCATCGGCGTCCATGGAAATCGCTGACAGAAACATCGCATCTGCTGCAGCAGGTGCAATGTTTCTGTCAGTGATTTCCATGGACGCCAATGCCTGCAACTTTATCATCAACATTCGAACATTCGTATCTCTGAACATTCGTATTAACTGAGAACGTTATCATCAACATTCGAACATTCGTATCTCGGATGCTACCTGCATGCGCGTTATGATGTAGTTCTATTATAATAATGTTGTTGTATATAATCTGCTTAATGTTCCTGTAAATACAGTTGGTATATTCTTGTAAATAAATCTATGTTTTAAGCTTGCCGCTGTAATGGATTCACTTCAGCATCGCACCTTCGCCTTATGTACGGCCCTACGCCATAAGGCATTGAAAGTTTTGCAACCATGCAATTGCGTTGTGTGGTGGTAACGCCTTCGATCTGAGATTATTAACGCAAAAAGGTCAAGATTGAAAGGCTATTTCTCCAGATACAAGGGTTAATTTGCAAAAAAAATTTGAGATTTCGATTCAGCTTGATCGAATTTTACAATAATTTTTACAATAATACCATAATTTTTTCAGCCCTCGAGGTTGCATTTAATGCTCTAAATACTGCGCTTTAAGAAAGGTGATTTACTTTTTCTCAGGGGGTCCAAAATCCTGTTGATTTTCAGCGAAATATGGATATGAAATTCGTGAAATTGTTTTCTCTCAATACCAATATTTATATATCTGTAGGAAAAGTCATGTGCTGACCGCAACAGATTTAGGTTTGCAAAGTTTATTTAAAAAATATATATAATTGTTGTATAGAATATAATATGAGTCATGGATATCCTTAATAATTAGTAACAGATAATTAGAGATTATCAGGAGCCAACGATAAAACATTTTTGTCTAGGCATCAAATACCGGAGTTCTGTTACAGATAAATTATCGTTGTTTTGGATAATTTGGTTCATCTTGAAAAACAATATTTTTGCCCTTTTTTTGCGATAATAAGTCTACGAGAATGATAATAAATTATGACAGCGGTCTAGAGCATATAGAGTAGTGACAGACATTTGTTATTTTCTGAGTGCATTTTCAGTGTTCGTTATACGACTGATCTATACTGATCTATTCTAAAAATGTTAATGGTTGGTTTGACTCCTAAATTCGACTACAGTGAAGGCCCATAAGAAAAGGCAGCACATGCTAAAATCTAATCAGCACCAGAGTAACCCACAAGCGAGTTATCTAACCGAATTTTGTGAAATTTCGTGAATTAGTTTTTCAGCTAGAATGAATAAATCGATTTTTGGAGGCCATTGCATAATCATCAGGGTAACCCATAGGTGACTTATAGCCAAATTTTGCGTTATTTGATCAATTAAATGTAGCTAGAGTGAATACATACATTGTACAGACACACATACAGACGTCACGCTAAAAATGTTTTTTTTTGGTGTAAAGGGAGTGGGGGTGTAGAATGGTCGAAAAGTGTAGATCTGTAGCAAACTTGAGTTTCGATGTTCGACACGATTCCAATACTTTCCCTATACATTACCACGTATTGCCGGGAAAGTAAAAATATGTTATATAAAAATAGCTCTAAACTCAAAATATTACTATTAAAGACTACCAATCCTGGGTTAAAAAACTCATTTAATAAAACCACCTTTCTCGACATATATTAGTTTAAACAGCCAAAGTGCTTTCGGGCATCACCATGCCCTTCATCAATGGCGAAATGAACATTACAGTGCCAAGAAATTCTTACATATAGACCAAATCGGTAGGCAAAATTTACATATTACTCATTAACGTTTTTACAATAATTATTCTCATGTCCAAAAGTTAAGCATAGTTGCTGTTTATGTGAAAATTTCAGGAAATCTACATCGGAAGGAAACGCTGTATGTGGGTGTAATAGGGTTAGAAGAAGAAAATGGAAGGAAACGCTGTATGTGGTAGGCGAAATTTACATATTATTCATTAACGTTTTTACAATAATTATACTCATGCCCAAAAGTTAAGCATAGTTGCTGTTTGTGTGAAAATTTCAGGAAATCTACATCGGAAGGAAACTCTGTATGTGGGTGTAATAGGGTTAGAAGAAGAAAATGCAAAACAAGGACAATAACGACTTTTATTATCCAAAGAAAAGGATTAAAAGAAAAATGGTCACAATACCAGTGTCAACCTCGGTGAAATAGATTGATTAAAACCATGTTATGCTGCAGTTTAATACGGTGTGTAGGAACCTCGGGTAGCCGCGCGTCACAACGATTTCCCATACTTTCGATGAGGGTTTGGATGAGTTGTGTTCTCAAAGAGTTCCAAACCTCATGGAGAACAGTTTCTAATACCGGAACGGAGCTTGGTGGATAGCGGAGGGCTGCAAGATGTCTCCTGAGCATATCCCACTTATTCTGTATTGGATTCAGATAAGGAGATTTGGCATGCCACTGCATGTGCTGGATATCTTCAGTTTGAAGGAAGTCGTCGACCAAGGCCGCAATGGCAGGGGGCGCGTTATCATCCTTGAATATGACATCAGGACCAACAGCACCTCGAAACAATCGAACAACGGTAGGCTCAAGCACTTCGTTTCTGTATCTTTAACCGGTAATCGACTCAGTGTCAAAGATGTGGAGGTCTTTGCGACCGTCCACCATGATGCCAGCGCAAACAGTGACTCCCCCAAACGGAAAACGATGTCTTTCCGCGATGTTTCCCGGATGAAATCGCGTTCCACGTTTTCTCCAGATCGTGGTACGACGAGAATCAGTTTGCAAGCTAAACCTGAACTCGTCACTGAACATGACATTGCCCGCTATTGTCCACTCCACTGTAAACGTGCGCGTTTTCGTGCAGAAGTCAGGGGGATTAGCCATCTGGCATAGCGACCAAGGTGTCTATCTCCTGCAAACAGTTCGTCTCGAAACAGTGATTCCTGTGATGGCTGTCAGAGCTGAACCCAGTTCTCTGAGAGAACGGTTCCTCTGACGTCGCGCAGTTATCACAAAACATGGGTCTAGCCAAGCGGTTGTTACCCTTGGTGGACCTGGTACTGGTCGTCGGGTAGCATCTCCAGTGGTTTGGAACTTCTGCCACAATCTGGAGATCACACACTGACGGACATTCAGAATTCGAGGCGCTTCGGTTTGGGATCGACCGGATTCCAGCATTCCAATAATTCGTCCCTTCAAAACCCTGTCCAGTTGGCATCTTTGTGACATCTTTCGTTCTTTTTTATTATTAACAACGCTCCGTACCACAGCAATTGCGAAATTCTGTCTCAACTGGCCATGCCGCTCAAGGCCGTTTTATACTCCTTCAGGCGTGCGCCGGTGCTTTGCGCATGTCGACGTCGACTGAACTGTTTGTCTCGATTTTGAGAATTATATAAATGTTTGTGATTATGTTCTGATACAGTAGTAATGGATATTTAATTTTAATAAGTTGATAGTGTTCATGAAATACAATGTGTTTAACATTACAGGCATTAAGGTGTCACCATATTCTTTTTCAACTTGGAATTTGATTCCTGTTTAGAATTAATTTATTGCTTTACAAAAATAAAAACCTTTGCAATCTTGTCTCGTTTGCGAATCCATCGAATCGGCATGTTACAGTTCGGAGTGGTGAAGTGAACCTATAAGAAAGGTAATGAATTTGTATGAAATTCATATTTATAGGGTTATTGTGGCTCAGTTTTAATGAAGAATTCTTTCTTTTATATCAAAGAATGGCCTATTTAATTAAATTTAGTAATTCTTTCCCTCCTAATTTGAGGTTGAGATTAATCCAAGTTTTGCTACATAATCCAAAAATGTCCTTTTGCATGACCACCGTTAAACAACGGTGCCTATGCCAGCAGTGAGTCCAAAATAAATTTGATAAATTAAAAAGAAAAATTTTAATTTAAACTATAAAAAATTTGTTATGGCTAAATTGGCAACATTCTATTTAAAACGAATGATGATAAAGAACTTATTTTATTAATCAGACGTTTGGGACTATTAATCAGACGTTATCAGATATATATATATACTATATATATATCGAGAACAGTTAACCCCTAATAGTTAACAGTTATGGAGGTTGGTCTTATTCTTCTCGTCGTCCAAATTTACGTATGAAACAAGCATTAAATTGATACGTTTGAGAAAATAGTATTTTTTTATTTTATATTTTGGCGATTTTTGCAGGCCATTTTGCATCATACAAAGGCAGATTTTTCCCGAATTGTACCAAAATCTAATCAACATCAGGGTATCTTCAATGCAACGTATTTGCCAAATTTCGTGAAATTTGGTGCTTTAGTTTTTCAGTTAGAGTAGATATATATGATTTTGAGGGCTATTTCTGAATCGTACCAAAATCTACTCAGTACCAGGGCAAACCACAAGTGACTTATCTTCCAAATTTCGTGCAATTATTTTCAGCTAGACCTAGAGTGAATACCTACATTGCACAGACAGAAACGCACACACAGACGCCAAGCTAAAAAAATCTGATGTGGACAGCACATGACTTTCCTTATATAATGCAATGAATTTACGGCTTTTACAGAAAAAAAAAATAGGTTATTCTTATAGTAGATATTTATATTCTTTCCAAGATATTAAATTTTTGTCAATTAGTCGTCATTTTTCATTGACGTAGGGCCATTTTTATCCATTCGGCGAGATTTTCGTTAATTTGGCAATCTTTAAAAATGCCGCCAAGTTGGCGACATTCCGCCAAATTCGTCGCCAAAATCTCGCCCAGCGTTATGGACGGAGAAATAAGTTACTCTTATAGCAGATAAATGACTATTGACGTTCAAATACAAAAGTATTACTCAAAGAATCTTTTGCCATGAGTGGAACGAGCTAGATCTATGAGAATGATGTCACCAAATTTATCGCATGATATTACATATGAAAAGAGAACACGTTTCTCAACAGTTAATTTTTTTTTTTTAATTTATGGAATTTTATTGATAAATTTATTTGAAACATGTGTTGTATCTCGAGAACGGTTCATGCTAGCGTTCTAAAGTTTATGTCAATCGTTTTCTAAGGAAAAATTACATAAGAAATGTCTATTTGTGTAACTTTGTTAATGGTTTTGATGTTTTTTGGTGATTTTTTCAAAATTTCACTCGAAAATTTAGGGGGTCTGAACGTTCGATTGTGTTTAAAAACAATAGGCTTTCAGTATTCACAGATTGTAATTTTTGTGCCAAATTTCATTCGAATCCCTCCAATTGTTAGTGAGATATCGTCTGCACACACAGAAATCACCTCAAAAATGTTCGATTCGTGATCAGGGATGCTTGAAACGGACTCTCCCGTCGAAAACTCGAATTCAAATTTTCGAACCCATTACAATACTTCCCTTATACATTATACTATGTATATAAGGAAAGTAATAGGTTTTTCGTGTTCTGGAATGCTCAAAATGTATAGTTGCACCAAAAACTAAAGTTGTGATTTTCAACACGATTCCAATACCTTCCCTATACATTACCATATATTGTAGGGAAAGTAACAAATATGATTAATTAGACTTAGTAGGAACCACGGTACAACACCTAATGAGGCTGAATTTTCGATTTACCCCTCTTCTTCCCAGGGGTGAATAAAATCGGTTTAAGTATTTCTAGATTCTGCGTCCCCCTCTGAGTTACTTATGAAACTGAATCTTCGCACATTTACAGTATCGACCGTGGAACAGAATCTAATATAGTAGAATTTTTCATCTTCCCCTTGGTAGAAAAGAAACTGGGGTAATGTCGAAAAAATTTTCAAGACCCTGCAGAAGGTCCTGGTGACTTACAAGGTTGAATCTTTGTACACTTATAGTAACACCGTCTGGACAGAACTTAACAGAGCGGGAGTTTCGATTTATCCCACGGGGGTGGACAAAAGTGGGGAGGTATGTAAAAGAGTTTCTAAACCCTCGCAGCAACTTTGTCAGTTATTGTTTCGATCACGTCACAGAGTTTAACTGAGAAAATTTTCGATTTAAACGACTATTTTTGGCATTAAGAGCTTTACAAAAGAAACTTACAGTAAAAATTAGTAGTTTAATTTTTTAAAAGTGTTATTCCTCTGTCTTTGACAGGGTAAAATACTAATAATCCATAAAGTCATCAAAATATGAAGGAGGTCGCAAAAACATTAATGTATCCCTAAGTCACTTATTTTCTTGATATAAATACATTAGAAAAAAATCTGGTGTGGGCAGCACATGACTTTCCTTAAATTATGCAATGAATTTACTACATTTACAGTAAAAAAATTAATTATTTTTATAGTTGTTATTTATATTCTTTCCAAGGTATTGAATTTTCGTCAATGAGGCGTCATTTTCCATGACGTTATCATCAATGAGTCATCATTGATTTAGCGTCATTTTTATCCATTTGACGAGTTTTTCGTTAATTTAGCAACATTTAAAAAAGCCGCCAACTTGGCGACATTCCACCAAATTCGTCGCCAAAATCTCGCCAAGCGTTATGGACGAAGAAATAAGTTATTCTTACAGCAGATAAATGACTATTGTCGTTCAAATACAAAAGTATTACTCAAAGTATCTTTTTTCATGAATGAAATGAGCTAGATCCACGAAAATAATGTCACCAAATTTATCGCATGGTATTACATATGAAAAATGAATGTATTTCTCAATAGGAAATATTTTTATTTTTATTTTATATGATTTTTTGATAATTTTTTTTAAAAATGCGCAAAATCTCAACAGTTTATGTTAGCGTTTTAAAATTTATGTCAATCGTTTTCTAATGAAAAATGACATAAGAAATGTCTATTTGCGTAACTTTGATAGCGGTTTTGATTTTTTGACGATTTTTTCAAAATTTCACTCGAAAATTTAGGGGGGTTCTGAACATTCGATTGCGTATAAAAACAATAGGCTTCCAGGGTTTACGGATTGCGATTTTTGTACCAAATTTCGTTCGAATCGGTCCATTCGTTCGACTGCTATCATCTCCACAGACTCACTGACAAACACACACACACACACATACTTTCACACACACACACACAGACAGACATCACTTCAAAAATGTTTAATTCGTGATCAGGGATGCTTGAAACGTGCTCTACCGTCGAAAACTCGAATTCGAACTTTCGACCCCGTCACAATACTTTCCTTATACATTATGTGTATAAGGAAAGTAAAAATAGATTATTACTCGAATAGATTATTAAATTCGAATTCGAGTTTTCGACGGGAGAGCACGCTTCAAGCATCCCTAATCACGAATCAAACATTTTTGAAGTGATGTCTGTGTGTGTGTGTGTGTGTGTGTGTGTGTGTTTGTCAGTGAGTCTGTGGAGACGATAGCAGACGAACGAATGGACCGATTCGAACGAAATTTGGTACAAAAATCGCAATCCGTAAACACTGGAAGCCTACATACGACTTAAATACGATTTATACAGGCCAAATACTGGATACATACATTGGACACACTTACACACATACACACACAGAGAGACGTCACGCTAAAAAAAATTTTTCGGATTCCAGAGTGTTTAAAGCGTGTAGACCCCAAGACAACCCGAGTTGTGCTTTTCGGCATGATTCCAATACTTTCCGTTTCATATTTTGCCACCATTACATATTACTTTCCTTATATACATAATGTTTAAAGAAAGTATTGTGACGGGGTCGAAAATTCGAATTCGAGTTTTCGACGGGAGAGCACGTTTCAAGCATCCCTGATCACGAATCAAACATTTTTGAAGTGATGTCTGTGTGTGTGTGTGTGTGTGTGTGTGTGTGTGTGTGTCAGTGAGACTATGGAGACGATAACTGACGAACGAATGGACCGATTCGAACGAAATTTTGTACAAAAATCACAATCTGTAAACACTGGAAGTCTATTGTTTTTATACGCAATCGAATGTTCAGAACCCCCCTAAATATTCGAGTGAAATTTTGAAAAAATCGTCAAAAAATCAAAACCGCTAATAAAGTTAAGAAAATAGGCATCTCTTAAGTGATTTTTTATTAGAAAACTATTGAATAAATTTTAGATCGCTATCATGAACCATTCTTGAGATATTGCACATTTCTAAAAAAATTATCAAAAAGTTGTATTAAATAAAGAAAAATATTTCCTATTGAGAAACATGTTCACTTTTCATATGTTATACCACGCGATAAATTTTGTGACATCATTCTCGTGGATCCAGCTCGTTCCATTTATGAAAAAGATACTTTGAGTAATACTTTTGTATTTGAACGCCAATAGTCATTTATCTGCTCTCCATAACGATTGGCGAGATTTTAGCGACGAATTTGGCTACATTTTTAATTGTTGCCAAATTAACAAAAATCTCGCTAAATTGATAAAAATGACGCTAAATCAATGAAAATGACGACTAATTGAAAAAAATTCAATATCTTGGAAGGAATATAATTATCTACTATAAGAATAACATTTTTTTAACTGTAAAAGTAGAAATTCATTGTACTATATAAGGAAAGTCATGTGTCGCCCACATCAGATTTTTTTTATAGTAGCTATTTATATTCTTTCCAAGATATTGAATTTTCGTCAATGAGTCGTCATTTTCTATGTCCTCATCATCAATGAGTCTTCATTGATTTAGCGTCATATTTATCCATTTGGCGAGATTTTCGTTAATTTAGCAACATTTTAAAATGTCGCCAAGTTGGCGATATTCCATCAAATTCGTCGCCAAAATCTCGCCAAGCGTTATGGACGAAGAAATAAGTTATTCTTACAGCAGACAAATTACTATTGGCTTTCAAATACAAAAGTATTATTCAAAGCATCTTTTTTCATGAATGGAACGAGCTAGATCCACGAGAATGATGTCACCCAATTTATCGCATGGTATTACATATGAAAAGTGAACATGTTTCTCAATAAGAAATATTTTTTTTATTTTATATGACTTTTTGATAGTTTTTTTGAAAAATGTGCAATATCTCTAGAACGGTTCATTTTATTTCGGGGGTTCTGAACATTCGATTGCGTATAAAAACAATAAGCTTCCATTGTTTATGGATTGTGATTTTTGCACCAAATTTCGTTCTAATCAGTCAATTCGTTCGTCAATTATCGTCTCCATAGACTCACTGACACACACACACATATATATACACACACAGACATCACTTCAAAAATGTTTATTTCGTGGTCATGGATGCTTGAAACGTGCTCTACCGTCGAAAACTCTAATTCGAATTTTCAACCCCGTCACAATACTTTCCTTACACATTATTGTATATAAGAAAAGTAATTATAAAAATTGTAAACATTCATATTTATCAGAATTCCATGCAATTCTTCTGTGAAACTCCCACATTCATCCCGGGCTTTTGCGTCGATGAAACGTTCAAAAATAAGTTAACTCTACGGAAACTGTCATATACAGCTCTTCATTCTCTCCAGAGTGCTCTCCGAAGACGGAAATGTGTCGTAATGTGAAGGAATGGCGAGAAAATGGATCTATCGACTGTCAGATGTCACCGGGCAAACTGCCAGGACGACTGACAACACTCTGTGTATCGGATTTCAGGAAAGGGGAAAACTCGCATGATTTTCCATAGAGAATATCAACCTCTACGTTTTACTTTCACTGCAATACATGGTAATGTATAGGGGAAAGTATTAGAATCGTGTCGAAAATCGCAACTCGAGTCTTCGACGAATCTATATGTTTTGGAACCTCTGGAACACGAAGAATCTATTTTTAGCGCAGCGTCTGTGTGTCTGTGTATGTGTCTGTTTGTGTGTATGTGTGTGTATCTATATGTGTGTATGTGTGTGTGGTTGTGTGTCTCTGTGCAATGTATATATCAACTCTAACTAAAAAATCAGATGTGGGCAGCACATGACTTTTCTTATATAATGCAATGGACTTACTACGTTTACAGTTAAAAAATGTTATTCTTATAGTAGATACTTATATTCTTTCCAAGATATTGAATTTTCTTCAATTAGTCGTCATTTTCATTGATTTAGCGTCATTTTTATCCATTAGGCGAGATTTTCGTTAACTTGGCAACTGTCGCCAAGTTGGCGACATTCGGCTAAATTCGTCGCCAAAATTTCGCCAAATGTTATGGACGGATAAATACGTTATTCTTACAGCGGATAAATGGCTATTGGCGTTCAAATACAAACGTATTATTTAAAGTATCTTTTCTCGTGAATGGAACGAGTTAGATCCATGAGAATGATGTCACCCAATTTATCGCATGATATTACATATGAAAAGTGAACATGTTTCTTAACAGTTAATATATATTTGTTTAATTTATGGGATTTTTTGATAAATTTATTTGAAAAATATGCAATATCTCGAGAACGGTTTATGGTAGCGTTCTAAAGTTTATGTCAACCATTTTCTAAGGAAAAATTACATAAGAAATGATTATTTGCGTATATTTATTAAACGTTTTGATTTTTTGGTTATTTTTTCAAAATTTCACTTGAAAATTTATGGAGGTTCTGAACATTAGATTGTACTTTAAAACAAAGGCTTCCAGTATTCACGGATTGTGATTTTTGTACCAAATTTCATTCGAATCACTCCATTCGTTCGTGAGATATCATCTCCACAGACTCACTGACACACACACACACACATACTTTCACACAAAGAATCACCTCAAAAATGTTTGATTCGTGATCAGGGATGCTTGAAACGTGATCTTCCGTCGAAAACTCGAATTCGAATTTTCGACCCCGTCACAATAATTTCCTTATACATTATGCATATCAGGAAAGTAAAAAACTAATGGACCAAATTTCATAAAATTTTATAAGTCTCTATAGTGTGTGATCCTGGCGCTGATTAGAATTTGGTACGATTAAGGATAAATGAACCCGCCTTCTTTTTTTTTTTGCAAAATGTCCCTCAGAAACCTCATGTATCCACTCTAGCTAGAAAACTAATTGACCAAATTTCACATGATTTAGTAGATAAGTCACTTATGGGATGAATCACCAAAATCGAATCATCGTGATGTTGACTATATTTCGGTACCTTTCGAAAAAGAAAAAACTTGCCTTTTTTTCTAAAATAGTCCGCCAAAATCATTAAAATCTAAAATAAAAGACTACGTAAACTCAAATATATCAGCTAAATGCTTGTTTTATATGTAATGTTTGACGAGGAAAAAAATAAGACCAACCCCCATTACTCTAGGACAAACGGTTCTCGAGATATTTTAGTTTTTTCGCATTTTTGTTCTACCGCCTTTGAAAAATTGTCCAGTTACCAAATAAAAGCAAGAGTCGAATTAAAACTTCAAATTTAGTGTTATTTTGTTCAATTAAGCTTAATTTAATTAATTATCAACCCATTAGTGCCTATCGTCCCATCATAAGGGATGGGACGTTAGGCATTAAAGGGTAAAATAAACAAAGAGAAAATGAATTTAGGTCTGCAGGGAAAGTCATTTTGCTGCTCACATCAGATTGTTACTATTCATAAACAGTAAAGGGCGAAATGCATTAGTTTCTTTTTAGAAAATTATACAAAAATATCTAATGTGAGCAGCATATGACTTTCCTTACATAATGCAATCTTCGCAGCGAAATAATAGTGTGCAGAATAAAAAGTACAATGCGTTTGGAATTGAGTTAATGTAAGGTAAATTTAAATATGGTGCTTTTGCCAACTTATAAGGAGCTATATATACTAATTGCCAAGTGTCCGTCTGTCCGTCACGCTTTTTTGGGCACTTCCCGAATAGATAGAGACTTGCTATTTGGTACACGAGTCGATCGCTCGATAAAAACCCATGAAAAAATCAAATTTTTCGAAAATGTTCTATAGAGAGGTTGCCCCCACCTCCACCCCCACAACCACTAAAACGTTCGAAAAGTGAAACAGAAAAGCATGTTTCGCGATGAGATAGAGACTTTAAATTTGGTGTACTGGTAAATCGATCGAAAGGAAGAAAGTGTACAATTTCAGATTTCCAGTATTTAGTATTTAAGGGAGTGCCGCACACCAAAATGTTCGATTTGCCGAATAAATGAGAAACGGCTTCTTTAACATTTGATAGAGGCTTCAAATTTGGTAAATGGGCTAATAATGGGTAAATGGGCATTTGATGAAAATACAGTTTTTCAAAACTATTCGTCTAAGGGAGTGCTCCAGGGGAAAACGTTCAAAAGGTGAATTGATAAAAAAACATGCTGATGAGAGAGAGATTTTAAATTTGGTGTACGGGTAAATAATTTGAAAGGAAGAAAGTGTACAATTTAAGTTTTCCGATATTTTCCAATTTAGGGGTGTACCGCATACCAAAATGTTCTATTTTCTGAGTAAAGAAGAAACGCTCCTATTAAAATGTGATAGAGGCTTCATATTCGGTATATGGGTGAATCATCTGATAGAAAACCCAAGAAGAATGAAGTTTTCAAAAATGTTCATTTAAGGGATGTTTACTCCACACATAAACATTCGAAATATGCAATGATAGAAAAAGCATGCTTCGCGATGAGATAGAGCGTTTAAATTTGGTGTAAGGGTAAATAGTTAGAAAGGAAGGAAGTGTGCATTTTCAGTTTTCCAACATTTGCTATTGTAGGGGAAAAACTCCTCCTTTACAATGTGATAGAGGCTTGAAATTTAATATATGGGCTTATCATTTGATATAAAAGCCCAAGATAAATACGGTTTTTAAAAAATGTTCATTTAAGGGTGCGCTACACAAAAAAAAATGTTCGAAAGATGAAGTGATAGGAAAAACATGCTTCGCGATAGGATAGAAACTTCAAATTTGGTGTACTGTTAGATAGTTTGAAAGGAAAAAAGTGTGCAATTTCAGATTTTCAATATTTGTTACTTTAGGGGGTGCAGCACACCAATGTGTCCTATTTTCCGGATAAATGAGACACGCTTCCTTTTAAATGTGATAGAGGCTTGATATTTGGTATATGAGCTAATCATTTTATAAAAAACTGAAGACAAACAGAGTTTTCCAAAAATATTCTTACACGGGTATGCTCCACAGAAATAGGTTCGAAAGAGGAAATGATATAATATTATGCTTTTGGATGAGATAAAGACTTTATTTGGTGTACGGGAAATATTTCGAAAGGAAGAAGTGCAATTTAGGTTTTCCAATAATATCTTCCTTAGGGGGTTCTGCACACCAAAATATTCGATTTGCCTAATAAATGTGAAACACGAATTATTCAAAAATTTACATTATTCAGCGGTTGCTTATTGTGAGACCGTTGATTTTCAAGGGGTATTTGGCTAATATAAAAAAATCTGATGTGGGCTGTGGATGATGATCATGACTTTTCTTATATAATGTAATGAATTTACTACTTTTACAGTAAAAAAAATAGGTTTTTGTTATAGTAGATACTAATATTCTTTACAAGATATTGAATTTTCGACAATTTGTCGTCATTTTCATTGATTTAACGTCATGTTTATCCATTTGGCGAGATTTTCGTTAATTTGGCAACATTTCAAAAAGTCGCCAAGTTGGCGACATTCCGACAAATTCGTCGCCAAAATCTCGCCAAGTGTTATGCACTAAGATATAAGTTATTCTTACAGCAGATAAATGACTATTGGCGTTCAAATACAAAAGTATTATTCAAAGTATCTTTTTTCATGAATGGAACGAGCTAGATCCTCGAAAATGATGTCACCCAATTTATCGCATGGTATTACATATAAAAAGTGAACATGTTTCTCAATAGGAAATATTTTTTTTTATTTTATATGACTTTTTGTTAATTTTTTTTTAAAATGTACAATATCTCGAGAACGGTTCATGTTAGCGTTCTAAAATTTATGACAATCGTTTTCTAATGAAAAATGACATAAGAAATGTCTATTTGCGTAACTTTATTAGTGGTTTTGACTTTTTGACGATTTTTTTAAAATTTCATTCGAAAATTTAGGGAGATTCTGAACATTCGATTGCGTATAAAAACAATAGGCTTCCAGTGTTTACGGATTGTCATTTTTGTACTAAATTTGGTTCGAATCAGTCTATTCGTTCGTTAGTTATCGTCTCCACAGACTCACTGACACACACACACACACACATATTTTCACACACACACACACACACACACACAGACAAACATCACTTCAAAAATGGTTGATTCGTGATCAGGGATGCTTGAAACGTGCTCTCCCGTCGAAAACTCGAATTCGAATTTTCGACCCCGTCACAATACTTTCCTTATACGTTATGTATATAAGGAAAGCCCATTCATACTCACGTAAAATGTCTTCACCACAGTGCGATGAACATTAATATTCCATGAAATACATGACTGTCGATGAATTATTTGGAAACAAAATAAAAAACAATTACAAAAAGTAACTTCTCAGGTGAATGAAATTAATTAGATCCACGAAAAGGGGATTATCAGATTGCCTTCATAATACTGCGCGTACGAAAAGGGAACACATATTATGTTTTTTAATTTTACGCAATTTTTGTGAAAAATTTATTTTCTGGAAAGAATCACGCTAGCTTTCCAAGGTGTTCTTCGTTTCTTGTATAATAAAAAAAATTCGCATAAAATGGTTATTCATTTAGCGGTACTGAACTGAAATACTTTATCTTTTAATTATTTTTCAAAAATACAATACTTCGAGAACGATTCGTACTAGTGTTCTAGAATTTGTGCTATTCATTTTCAAATCACAAATCACATGAAATGCAATTTTATTTATCATTATTAAAGGTGTGGGCATTTTAATGAGTTTTTATCATTCGAAAATACATTGGAGGGGGTGGGGGGTCTACAGAATACTCGATCGCGTTTAAAATTAATAGAGTTCTAGTATTCACTTATTGTAATAATCGTACAGACAGAAACATTCCATTCATTTGTGAGATATCGCATCCACGCACACACACACAGGCATCACATCAAAAATATTCGACTCTATTACAGAGATGTTTGAAATGTGCTCTGCCGTTAAATACACCGTTACAATACTTTCCCTTTACATTAATTATCCTATGTATGTAGGACAAGTACAAGGAATACATATTAAAATTTAAGTATATATGCAGTTTTCATTCATTCTTAATTAATTAGTGTTTAACTTCTTCTTTGACCCAGACCGTCCGACTAACCAGAAAGGTATAAGGTATCTGCTTGGACGGCCGGGAAGTGTCACCCAATTTAGACTGGAACCCAGTGGATGAGGCATCCACAGGGACCTTATCCTCCTTCCCCTACCACCAACCTCTCGGAAGGACTTACGGACCATACCCTCCTTTCCCCGCTACCTACCTCTCGGAAGGACATACGGATCCATATGTTTAACGTGATCGTACTCCGGGTGAACACGGCGGCAGTTTTCGCAGTGGCGGAAATCGAACCCGGGCTATCCGAATGCAATTCGCGCGCTCTAACCACTGGGCTGTCGCGCTCCTAATGTTTAACTTGTAAAGGACATTATAGGTAATCATATAATATATCCGACCCACCCGAAAGTATACAGCAATATATTCATTGTCGCTGCTGTAGTGAACCCGAGACACCGGAACTTGCACCCAGCAAACGACCACGAGACAGGCCGACCCAAGGAAGCACCACCAAGTGTCCTCAAGCGACCCCGTCTTTCGCCGCAGCGACAGCGGTCGCGACCAATAAAGATTGTGGGCGCCAAGAAGGCAAAGTCGGCAGCTTTTCTCCGCCATTGCCAAGGGTCATGCCCTGACTGGGGCCCTATTACTTTATTGGCAAATCACCAGCTATTATAGGTAACAGAAAACAAATGTGATGGGCTCAAAAATTCGAATCTCGAATTCTGATGTATTTACACGTTTTAATTGATTTTAAATATGAATCAACTATTACTTTCCTTATATACATAATGTATAAGGAAAGTATTGTGACGGGGTCGAAAATTCGAATTCGAGTTTTCGACGGGAGAGCACGTTTCAAGCATCCCTGATCACGAATCAAACATTATTGAAGTGATGTGTGTGTGTGTTTGTGTGTGAAAGTATGTGTGTGTGTGTGTGTGTGTCAGTGAGACTGTGGAGACGATAACTGACGAACTAATGGACCGATTTGAACGACATTTGGTACAAAAATCACAATCCGTAAACACTGGAAGCCTATTGTTTTTATATGCAATCGAATGCTCAGAACCCCCCTAAATTTTCGAATAAAATTTTGAAAAAATCGTCAAAAAATCAAAACCACTGACAAAGTTACGCAAATAGACATTTCTTATGTAATTTTTCATTAGAAAACGATTGACATAAATTTTAGAACGCTAACATGAACCGTTTTCGAGATATTGCACATTTTTCAAAAAAAATTATCAAAAAGTCATATAAAATGAATAAAAAATATTTCCTATTTAGAAACATGCTCACTTTTCATATGTAATACCATGCGATAAATTGGATGACATCATTCTCGTGGATCTAGCTCGTTCCATTCATGAAAAATTAAACTTTGAGTAATACTTTTGTATTTGAAAGCCAATAGTTATTTATCTGCTGTAAGAACAACTTATTTCTTCGTCCATAATGCTTGGCGAGATTTTGGCGACGAATTGGGCGGAATGTCGCCAACTTCGCGACTTTTTGAAATGTTGCCAAATTAACGAAAATCTTGCTAAATGGATAAAAATGACGCTAAATCAATGAAAATGATGCCTACTTGTCGAAAATATAATATCTTGGAAATAATATTAGTATCCACTATAAGAAAAACCTATTTTTTTACTGTAAAAGTAGTAAATTCATTACATTATATAAGGAAAGTCATGTGTTGCCCACATCAAAATTTTTTTAATGATGTCTGTGTGCCTCTCTATGAATCCCTAACCATCATATCGCCATGGTAAGAGGCCTATTGGTATTTGAGGTAAAAAACTTTCAGCTTTTTTATTTCTTACACAATGAAAATTTACAGGAAAATAATACTCTCTTCATTCCTTTGAATATCTTTTAAATTTTTGACTGTAATTATATGTTAAAATTCGTGAAAAAAATTTCGCCACATTATTGTTTGTAATGAAAATGTTTCCTTAAAATATCTATTCTCAGGATCTGTTATAAACTGATCATGGATGATGACTGACATGGATTCAGCATCAAATTCAGGGGGAGATAGTGGTTCACTAAGGGGTTTTTTCTGCCGGTTCTTTTCCATTTCGGGTTCAAAATTTTTTATTTGCTTTGAAACATTTTTATTTCTCAAGATTGGCTAATAGAATGAGTCAAATTTGGTACAAAAATTTGCTATTTGGTTGCCATTTGGATTATCGGAAATAAAAGTCAACTCAATATGAAGATGACCGCTTATGCAAGCAAATACCTGAATTCCAGAAGTTCGCAGAGCAATATATTTCATGCACAGCGCTTGTGCCGACTTTGGATGACGTAACGCCATTTTTGCATATCATAAACAGTTTGATTAAATTAGATTGGATAATTATACTTAGGTTTGCCATTTTCTCCTTTCTTTGAAAAATGAATCGGATTGGTCGGGTATTTCATGAAATATCAGTATTTCTATGTGTGTAAAAATTATTCTGGACACCATGTAATTAACTTTCGTGTACCAGAAACGGCCAAAAAGAAATATAAAAACCCCAAACCACCCTATATGAATATGAAAGCAACATGGCGATTATTCTGTAATTCTCCAATTTTTGTAATTAACCTTTGTGTACCATAAAATGACCGATCAAAAAGAAAACCAACGCATTCTATCTTAATAAATTAACGTAGCGATTATTTTATACTTTCCCTACAATTCATAGTGTATGTAAAGGAAAAACAATATGATGGGGTCAAAAATTCGACTATCGAATTTTGTGGAGTTACACATTTTAAACATCCCCAGAAAACAAATCAACCATTAAACATTTCTTTAGTAATCGATTATTTTCAGAATTGTCTTTTTCTGTTTAACAACCGATATTCAGACTTGGAAAGTTTCAACTACCGAAGCACACTTATAGATTGTACTGACATATATGTCCCTGACCTAACCCGATCTCCTCCCCCTCCGTTCAACTTCCTTAATAGGAATTTCAAGGTAGAAGCTGAAATAGCCAAATATTTTCAGCAAATAATTTACGAGCAATGCTCAATAAAAACATGTATCACGGCATCTTTTATTAAAGATATTTTCTCGAAGATCATTTGACGAGGAGCAGAAGCAAAGAAATCGCACCACGTACGTCGTAAGAAGCCTGAGAGTTAACTTTGTGTCCAAACCAGATTGGGTGAACAGGAACTTTTTCATTCCGGTATTATTCGCTGACGTCACGCAGGACTTAATCCATCCACGTATTTGAAAGGAGATGGACCATTTTCACTTTTACTAAGTACAATAAATGTACAGAAAAAGTATTGCCAAGGGGTCAAAAATTCGAAATGGTGGTTTTAATTCTATGTTCTTTGTGTAGTATATAGTGTGTTTAAAAAAATACTGTTTAGACATAACTTTAGAACCGTTAGTGTTAGACATATATTTCTAATTGGAATATGGCAGAGATGCGATGTAAAATTGCATTATCAGACGGATATACATAAAATATAACTTTATTTACAAAAACATAACTATAACAGTGCTACATTCAACCGCGTGTACAACATAGCTATCAGAAATAAGAATGATCTGAAAATATTCTTGGTTTGCTCAGAGGCGTTGAGTATGCGTCGGATGTAAATTTTAGACTCTTTATCAAGATCAAGAAAGTTTTATGTTCGTCAATTTATCTGAAAGAGTACCGCCATAGAAAAATTGTTTAAATCGCAAAAGTAATTATATTAAAACTGAGTGAAGCATTAGCATAAAAAGTAAAAAAATAACTTTTTATATAGCTCTTTTAGCGAAGGAAGTTCGTTAACTCAAAAAATCTGAATAAAATAAATTTGAATTCAATTAAATAAATGACGGTTTGAAATTGAAAACTTGCGGTTATATTCATGGAATAAAATTTCGGGGATCATATATCAATTGAATAATGGTTTACAGTAGAAACCAAGTACACAAAGTACAATAAACACTGATTTTGTGGATGGTCCCTAAATTCTTTCAAAACGAGTTTGGTATAGAACGAGAATAATGATGCAATATAAAAATAATGATAAAATATAAATCAAATTACGTAAAATGTATATACTAAAAACGCAATATGTTAAATAAATAAATTGGCAATACGTCTACGTTTAAGCAGATTAAAAAGACAATAAAATTTACTTACACAGTCAGGGGCATAAAAATACAAGAGAAAAAGCCTTAGCACTTTCAAGCGTCAAACGCCATTCACAGAGGCATCAGGTAGAGCACATACAGTCAAGATAACGAGGGAAAAAAACGAACACCCCTATTTATTCTTGCTTTTTGGGTCAAATAATTAAATAAAAAATATCATTTGAGTGGATAATGTTAATATAAGTTATTTGCAAACATTGGCGTCACGCCAATGTCTGCAAAGGGAGATCGAACTGTTTGGGATTGGGTATGTCAAATACCTGTCTTTTTGAGGGGCTCTTCGTTTGGCATTGATGCTGTCCCACCCGTAAGAAAAAGGTTAACTCTACATTTGGATCTGACTATCTTTTTATGGATGATAACATGCGTCCACAACGAGTAAAACTGGTTGATGAATTTCTTGAAAACGAAGGCATTGATCGAATAAACTGACCAGAGTGATTTGAACCCAATTGAGAACTAATGGAATGTCCTTGAAAAATCTGTTGAAGGACGATCTTTCTAGAGATCGCAATGCCTTGAAAACTATATTGCTGGAAATCTCTAATTAACCGCTTTATGTAGAATATGAAATCGTGCTATGATATGTGTATACGAGTTAGGGGAGATCACACTTTCTATTAATGTCAAAAGTCTACATTTGTTTCCAAGTTATACATTTCTGTTTTTAACACTTTACAACAAAGTTAAAAAGTGTTTATGACTTTGTTCATTATGTCTGTCTGTCTGTCTGTCTGTCTGTCTGTCTGTCCGTTAGCAGCACGATAACTGCCGTAAAAATGACTTAATCAAAATGAAATTTTAGTATGTTGTTCAGACGGTCTGTAGGACCTATGGGAATATAAATGAATATCATCACCCAATTAGTTTTGGATTGAACTCGGGTTGAAAAAATGCAATATATTGAACCTTATGGGACCTAATTTTTCAAACATTTTTTAAGCGGATTTAAAATTCACAAATTGCTTCGAAAATTTTAGGTAGTATTCAAATTGTTCCATAAAATATATAAAAAAAAATTCAGCGAAATATATTCAGTAGTTTTTTAAATAAAAATTAAAATATCAATAACACCTCTTATATGAAGCGATCACGTGACCACGATATGAAAAGATCACGTGACCCACTTCAAAATGATGGATGGCATCCATCTTGTGTCAAAATCGTGATTTTTAAAGTTCTTTTTAATTCATATTGAGTGTTGCACCTGTCCTAAAACCACTTTAAGTTTGCTTAAATTCAGTGCATCTACATACTGAAACAACGCGATTACAATACATTTGAGTTTAAATGCTCATCCAAATTTGATTATTTCTACAACGAAGCCTATTTTCCACCTATGTAAAATGTAAACAGCAAAATATGTAGAATGAGTTGTATTAGAATTGCTGTATTTCTTTAACACAAAATCATTTAGTTCATGGAGTTTGCATAGCTGATATGAATGAAATATTCATTGATTTTACAAAGAGAAGGACGATTTTTTTCGATGAAGTTTTACGCATAGAGTTTAATCACTTGTAGCTCCATGGTCTTAATTTTTAAATAAAATAAATTATTATAGTATTGTGATGAATGACATGAATGGGAAATTATTTATGAATGAAATGTTGCTTTTATAGAGCCAGACGTGTTATTTTTTCTATGACGTCATTTGAATGAATTTCAGTTGTTTTCGATGAAGGTTTCAAATATAATAAATTATCATAGTATTATGATAATTCTAAAATTATTACCGAGGAATGTGTCACATTTTAGAGATGTTTAAACCAGGCAATTTATATTTCAATGCCGTCATTTGAATGAAGTTCATTTTTTTCGATGAAGGTTTAAGTTTTCAAATATAATAAATTAATGTAGTATTGTGATAAGTTTTAAAATATACATTTTAGACATGTTTAAATAAAATTGCAGTGAAGTTGGAAAGTGTTTCATAATCAATGTTTTAAGCATGATTGATCTTTGTTGGTTATTTTTCTCCTTATCACACATTATTTCAATTTTAATTGTTTCATAATTAGCTTTGTATCGTATTAAAATTCTCATATTAAAATTCTCAGTTTATATTTATGTGTTATGATGCTAGGTATTATTCCCCCAAATTAATTCAAATACATTGAACAGTAATTGCGAAATCATTGTTTTTGTGGTAAAGATAATTTTGGACACCTAAATAGAATAAAATCCATAGTTCGTAGATTGAAAAAAAAAAGAATATCCCCGAATAAAATTAAAGCTTCCTCATCATACCCAGTATCGGCCCTGGTGGCTGTGTATTCAAAAATCAGAGCGCTGACCATTCAGCTCCTAAAGTGGTCGGTATGTCGGAACTCATCATTATAATAAAATTGTAATTACTAATAAATGACAAATCTCACAGATCCAATAGTCATTTTATTTTAAAATCATCAATACAATTGTATTGCCACTCAGGATGAACATGTAAGATGTTCGAAAGCGCTTTGGCTATTATTTTTACGTGTGTAAGATGATTTTAAAATAAAATGACTATTGGATCTGTGAGATTTGTCATTTATTACTTTCCTTATATACATAATGTATAAGGAAAGTTTTGTGATGGGGTCGAAAATTCGAATTCGAGTTTCCGACGGGAGAGCACGTTTCAAGCATCCCTGATCACGAATCAAACATTTTTGAAGTGATGGCTGTGTGTGTGTGTGTGAAAGTATGTGTATGTGTGTGTGTGTGAAAGTATGTGTGTGTGTGTGTGTGTGTGTGAAAGTATGTGTGTGTGTGTGTGTGTGAAAGTATGTGTGTGTGTGTGTGAGTGTGTGTGTGTGTGTGTGTGTCAGGGAGTTTGTGGAGACGATAACTGACGAACGAATGGACCGACTCGAACCAAATTTCGTACAAAAATCACAATCCGTAAACACTGGAAGCCTATTGCTTTCATATGCAATCGAATGTTCAGAACCCCCTAAATTTTCGAAAGAAATTTTGAAAAAATCGTCAAAAAATCAAAACCACTAATAAAGTTACGCAAATAGACATTTCTTATGTAATTTTTTATTAGAAAACGATTGACATAAATTTTAGAACGCTAACATGAACCGTTCTTGAGATATTGCACATTTTTCAAAAAAATTATCAAAAAGTCATGTAAAATAAAAAAAAATATTTCCTATTGAGAAACATGTTCACTTTTCATATGTAATACCATGCGATAAATTGGGTGACATCATTCTCGTGGATCTAGCTCGTTCCATTCATGAAAAAAGATACTTTGAGTAATACTTTTGTATTTGAACGCCAATAGCCATTTATCTGCTGTAAGATATAACTTATTTCTTCGTCCATAACACTTGGCGAGAATTGGGCGACAAATTTGGCGGAATGTCGCCAACTTGGCGACTTTTTCAAATGTTGCCAAATTAACGAAAATCTCGCCAAATGGATAAAAATGACGCTAAATCAATGAAAATGACGACTAATTGTCGAAAATTCAATATCTTGGAAAGAATATTAGCATCTACTATTATAAGAAAAACTAATTTTTTTTACTGTAAAAGTAGTAAATTCATTACATTATATAAGGAAAGTCATATGTTGCCCACATCAGATTTTTAGTAATTAGTATCTGAAATCGTGACGTGTCGCCACTCATAGTATAATAAAATTTATTTGATTCGATTAGAACATCTTAAAGTAAAATTGACAACATAAATTCGAGGACTGGCAGACAGACAAACGGGTGAAATGATTGAGAGCTTTTACGGAGTCAACATCCCTTAAAAATATCTAGATTTTCAATTTGGCTGAAAGGTTTTTTAACATGAAAACATTGTTTTACTTAGTGTGGACAGTAAAAAGGTTTCGTATGTTCAAAGTTGTTTGATTTACAATAAAGCGGGAAGTAGTCTTTACATAAATAGAATACTTAACTTCAGGAAATGAAAAACATTAAAGTTTATAGCATATGAAGAATTAATTTATTAACCTTTATTAAAATAAATTTTCAGTCCATACTGAAATAAATAAAAAATATCTGGGCTGTATCTACTCGATTTCTTTTATAAATGTATATTTCATAGTATGCATTTAGTTCCACTTGTAGCACACTCATCATCGAAATTAATATCATGTGGACAACATATGACTTTCACTACATAATGTGATGACTTTTCTTCTTTTACAGCATGGTGTACAAGATCTAGAGTAAAATGATGTTGGAATTAAATTGACACTACGTAAATAATCGTTGGGCACAATTGCCGACCTATGAATCAAAAACAGGGTGACTTTATTCAATACAAATGCAATTAACTGTTAATTAACTTCTCATGGAATAAATAACTATTAGCGAATTTTTTGGCATCAAGATACAAAATTTGTATATATCTTCTCTTGTGAATGAAATGAATTAGATCCATGAGAATGATGTTAGCTGAATTGTTACAAAATACATGTGGAAAATGAACATCTTTTATGATATTCGCTATTTTTTCAATTTTGTGTTTTTTTGTTTATTTGAATAATGCACAATGTCTCTAGAAACTATCTTTCTAAAATTGATGTCATTCGTTTTCTAATGGAAAATTACGTCGGAAATGACAATTTAATCATTATTGAAGGTCCTGATATTTTTCTGATTTTTTTAAAAATTCATTCGAAAATTGGAGGGGGGGGGGAACTTCCGAACGATTGATTGCGAAATGACACTAAATGTGCACTTTTAATTCAATTTTAGTTTTCATTTGTTAAATGCACGTATTTTCAAAGGCGGCATATCAAAAATGCGAAAAAACTAAAATATCTCGAGAACGGTTAATTCTAGACAGAAAAGATCTGGCCACAAAAAGCAGTTATCAGCTAGTGATAATAGACAAATTTTCCAGCTTGCAACGGAAAAGTACCAATCCACTTATAAAATAGCACAGAGGACAAGTAAACAAGTGTCTCATGTAACTGTGTGGCGAAGTTTGAAGTCGAATGTTGATGTTAAACTTCGGAAACTAAGAAGCAAACCACGACCTCTTAAACATCATAAAGATTCACGTCAGAAGTGGACAAAGAATGTCATGTCCTGGAACTCTTCATGGAAAAATATAATATTTTCGGACGAGAAAAAATTTAACTTAGACGGTCCGGACGGCAATAATTACTACTGGCATGACTTAAGGCAAGAATATCGTTAGTTCTTTAGTAGGCAGATGGAAGGCGGTTCCTTTATGGTGTGGGGTGCTTTCTCATATGCAAGAAAATGCGATCTGCAAAGAGTTTATTGCAAAATGAACTCGGATAGTTATCAACAAATGTTATACGGAAGTCTGATACACTTCGAGCCACATTCAGGAGGGCCGAAATGGATGTTCCAACAAGTTAATGCTCCCAGTCATGCATCTAAATCAACAAAAACATGGCTCAAAAGAGAAAATATTGATGTTATATCTTAGCAGAGCCTTAGCCCTGACCTAAACCTCATAGAAAACCTGTGGGGAGTATTTGTCTCGCCAAGTATACGAAAACCACAAACAATATCATTCGGCATATGAATTGGAAGTCGTCATTAGAAAGAAATGGGACAATATTCCGGAATCTATCTTTAAAAATTTAATTAAATCGATGCCAAATTGTGTGTTTCAAGTTATTCAGAAAAATGGTGGAGCTACAACTTACTAAATTTGCTAAAACTTTATTTTTCTACATGTGGTCTTTTAATTCTGTAACAGGTATTTGTGCCACTTTTTGTTATATTGCTGTTATATTTTTTTCTAAATGAATTTCGTACATGTAAGTTGCTAAATTTTATTTAAAACTTGTTCTGACATGGAGTAGTTTTGATTTTGAATAAGAAAATACTTCATTAATTACCTAAATAACAAAAATTCTCGTGGTTTTATACTTTTGTAACAGACTGTATGTTTTATCAGTGTATACATTACTATGTATTTTAGGGAAAGTCAAAATTGTATTCTTATTGCAAAAAGGATTTGTGATGGTATTAACTGATTTACTTTTTTATGAATTACCTCTGCTTTTAATTATTTATTGCCTATGCTTTTAATTATTTATCAACTGTTTATTTGCATATTTTTGTTTTCTTTTTGTTTAATTAGTTTTATTCCTTTCGACTGTCTCAAACCTGTCATTTTCTACATTTTTGTATTATTTTATCTATTTGTATAATTTTTGTATTCATTAACGTATTGTATGTCTCTGTGTATTGTCTATCTATGCTTATGTACTGTTTATATGTGTCCCTTGTAGCTACTCTACACCCTTTTAGTAATCTGGACGGCCTGGGAAACAAATAAATAAATTAGTAAATTAGTATCAATCACGGGACAGGAATTTACGGATCCGGATTTTCGATTTTCCTCTCGAGGGGGGGGGGGGAGGGGGCAAAATACATGGTACGTTAAAAAACTTTCCCAGACTCTCCACACGCTCTGCGATGACATAAAGTTGAAGTCTTGTTCATGAACTTTCTGCATCGACCACGGGACATAAACTAGATGATCCAATTTTTGATTAGGAAAACTTTTTTCGACACTAAGAGCCATATAGTGTTAAAAATAAAACTTTTCAAAAAAGTTGCAACTTGATGTTAGTTTTGCTGTCTAAAACACGCTTAAACACTAATACATTATATACTGCCATCAGTGTTGTGGAAGAGTTGTTTTCCATAAAAAAGAATGGTATGAAAGTATTAAATTTCAAATAATTCGCGTACAAGTCAGCAGAATCGCTAAAAATTCTTCAAACTCCAGTTTCTAGTTTTTCATACTCGATATCTACATCATTCCCTACCAAGTCATTATGCATTCCTTTAGTTTTTGATTGAAGTGTTTTAAAGTAGCGGAAGTCCACTAATAGAAAAACTGCTATGCGCTATCTATTGAAAACGCCTCTAACGCCGAATTGAAGACGTTTTCTGTCTCGAGAATGAAGCAAGATAGGTAAAAATTTTCAATTAAAAGGCATAGAGCGTTCTCCGTTTATTACGGAAAGATCTGCGATCGGTTTGTAAGTATACATCATGCACACTGACGATAAAAGTCTGATGTAAAAATCTCACACACATATATACACACGCGTACACATATATACACACGCATACACACACATATACACTCGTACGCACACACACACACACATGCACACACACATACACACGCGTACGCACACACACGCGCGTACACACACACACATACACACGCACGCACATACACACACACACACACACACACAGAAACTGACTGGTACATTTTTATTTGAAATGGGTTTAAAAGATCTTATAACGTATTTATTTATTAAAATCTCGAATTCGAAAATTTTTGGAAAGTGCAATAGGAGAAATTAATTATCTCATGCGTTAATCCACAAGTACAAAAACGGAGCTTAAATGCATGGTTCCATATGAGAGATTTCAAAACATATTCTAATTTCTATCAATAAGAAATGAGCGAGTCTAGACAAAAAAAAAAGAGCAATATATTAAATTTTCATTTTTAAAGAGAGAATTGTGTGACTTCTGATGATAAATAGGCTGCTATACAAAGAGCGTTTAACCTTGAACTGTAGTCTATATTAAATTTTAACGGCTCCATATTATTGCACTCATTATGCCAGAAAATATTTTCAGCTCTCGTAAAGAGCTGTAGAAACGTAAATAAAAGTGCACTTGCTGCATTGTAAAGCACTGCAATATAATAAAATTCGTATTTACATGCCAAGCATTTTCATATTGGATTGCATTTACTACTTTTGTAAATTTATACAATTATTGTACAAAAGGCATCTGAGAAACGTACGTTATCTCATGATCGGTTAATACCAGAGTTCTGAAGTTTGTGTTATTTGTTTTCAAACAATGTTGAAGGTTTCTAATTTTTAAATCATTATTGAGGGTTTTGATGTTTTACTGATTTTTTCAGAAAATTTATTAGAGAAATGGGAAAAAGAATCTTCCGAAATCGGAAAACATTTATTAGTTGGCTTCCGATATTAGAAAACCAACAGATAAATTATGTACAAAATTATGTCTGACATGAGGCAAGAGCCGCGAAGAAATCAATAGATTTGTGTAAATCCGATTTCCTTGTTGACTGACAGGGCTCAGATATAAACTGCGGTGAAAGTTTGCATTAAAAAAATATTTCAAAGCTGTAGAAGTCGGAATAATACATGACACAGAATGTGTTAATATGTTACATTCGGTTGCGTTTAAAATCAATAGGTTTCCGATATTCACTTATTGTAATAATCGCACCATATTGCGTTTGAAACTCTTGAGATATCGCATCCACAGACTTAGGGTACCACAAACTAACATACTTTCTTTCCTCCTCTCTCTCTCTTTCTGTCACACACTAACATACATACACACACACTAAAAACCATCACTTCAAAAATGTTTGATTCGAATTCAGGAATGTCTGAAACATAATCATCTGTCGAAAACTTGTATTCAAATTTTCAACCCCTATCACAATACTTTCTCTATACGTTTTACTACGTATGAAGAGAAGGTAATATATGTTTGTATTCTAATTCTGATTATGATAAAAATAGCCCTCTAAATAGTTGGAATTGGATCTGTAGTATCGATTATAAAGATTTCGAAACCGATCAAAATATGTAGAGAAAATCACGATTTGTCTAGTATCATACATTTTTAAAACTAATATATGAAAATGTAGGGAATTATAGAAGAACGAAATATTAGAAAACCAACTGATAAATGATGTACAAAGTTATGTTCGACACTGCAGGCAAGAGCCGAGGAGAAATCAATACATTTCTGTACATCCGATTTGCTTATTGACTGACATGGCTCAGATATAAACTGCGGTGAACGTTTGCATTGAAAAATTTATTTCCGAACAGTACAAGTCGGAATAATAAAAGACGCAGAATGCTGTAATATTTTACTTTTCATGAAAAATGAAAATTCATATGCAGCAACATTTCAATAGCATATGTTTATAATTGTAAACAAAAGAGCGGGGAACATATTGGATATTAACATATATCGATATTTTAACATTTTTTGCTAAAACTCAATATGAACGACTAGAAGGGCAAGCCCGTAAAAGGACGGGTTAATGTTACAAAAGACTACCCCCAATCCATAATCCATAAGAGTGCAAATATTTCCTCCCATCCGCACGCCTACAGAAATTGCACTCTTAATATCCTTAGACATGTGCAATTCAGGCACTTATTTTTTGTTACGATGTATCATCCTCTGGAATCGTGGGTGTGCGCTCAGGAATCAATAATGAGTCCAAATTTCCTGATAACTAACACGTTTATTCACAAGCACAGAGTAAACAGGTACCATATACAGTAAAACAGCACTTACTGCCCCACTAATTTCACAGAATAGCAGATACTATTTTCGAAAACATCTGATGTGGGCAACACATGACTTTCCTTATATATTGCAATGAACTTACTATATTTACAATAAAAATATAGGTTTTTCTATTAGTAGATATTAATATTCTTTCCAAGATATTGAATTTTCGTCAATTAGTCGTCATTTTCATTGATTTAGTGTCATTTCTATCCATTTGGCGAGATTTTCTTTAATTTGGCAACATTTAAAACAGTCGCCAAGTTGGCTACATTCCGCCAAATTTGGCGCCATAATCTCGCCAAGCGTTATGAACGGAGAAATATGTTATTATTATAGCAGATAAATGACTATTGGCGTTCAAATACAAAAGTATTACCCAAAGTATCTTTTCTTATGAATGGAACGAGCTAGATCCACGAGAATGATGTCACCAAGTTTATCGCATGATATTACGCATGAAACGTGAACATGTTTCTCAACAGTTAATATATTTTTTTAATTTATGGGATTTTTTGATAAATTTATTTTAAAAATGTGCAATATCTTGAGAACGGTTCATGCTAGCGTTTTAAAATTTATGTCAATCGTTTCCTACGGAGAAATTACATAAGAAATGTCTATTTGTGTAACTTTACTAAAGGTTTTGATTTTCTGACGATTTTTTCAAAATTTCAGTCGAAAATTTTGGGTGGTTCTGAACATTCGATTGCGTTTAAAAACAATAAGTTTCCAGTATTCACGGATTGTGATTTTTGTACCAAATTTCAATCGAATCGCTCTATTTGTTCGTGAAATATCGTCTCCACAGACTCACTGACACACACACACATACTTTCACACACACACATCATCTCAAAAATGTTTTATTCGTGATCAGGGATGCTTGAAACGTGCTCTCCCGTCGAAAATTCGAATTCGAATTTTCGACCCCTTCACAATACTTTCCTTATACATTATGTATATAAGGAAAATAACAATGACATATTTAATTTCAGAAAACCGCAGCTTCTATTCCTAAAACATATACGTATGTCACAGTTTAATGTAGCTCGTATCACGTCAACTGCTCAATAACTGAGGGATGACTCCTTTTATAGACTTTTTATAGAAACTTCTAGAAATCTCTCATATCTTGCAAAATATTCATTATTTTAAAGTGTTTCTCGAACCTTCGAAAAGTTGTCAAATTGGCAATAAATCGCCAGATATGGCACCTCCTTCCGAACTTCAGCACCCTAGACTTACGTCATAGGAGAGGTGGCTTGTACGGGTGTTTTCTCCGCCTGGTTTTCATAAGAGACTCCAGTGAGAGTATTTTACACATTCGTAACAATATTATGCTTAAGCGACACCCTATCGAAACATACATACTATACCTTTTACTAATAATTTGCGCTCCCCTAGCCACCCTGACAAAACATAACTGACTTACGACAGTTAAACTCACAATATTTTAAATAAAGAATATTAAATTAATAATTTACTCAAAGTGTTTAAATATTATCAAAGAAATTATATTTAATTAATAGTGTAGATTTTCTGAGTTATTATATAATCGACAATTTGGCAGCCCTTTTGTCGATTGGAAATGTTTCGTTAATTTTGCGACATTTTATAAAAATCTCGAATTTTGTCGCCAAGGTAGCCAATTTTGTCGCCAAGATAGACGAACAGATACTATTGAAACATAATTAATATACCATAAATTTTTTCTAATTAGTTTTAATTCCAATCCATTCCTAAAACTCAAAATCAAAATCCTGCTTATATTTTGATTTTTAAATTCTATCAATTTGCCGTCAGTTTTGTGAATTCAGCGTTGTTTTCATGAATTTGGTGAGATAATTTCATCATTTTGGTAACATTTTCGTTAGTTTGGCATTATCTTAAAAAGTCGTCACTAAGTTTGCTAGTTTTACACAAAATGTTTTTGCTAAGTGCTCCAGACAACTAGATAGATCGCCAAATAGACGTGTGTCATTATAGAATTAATTTTCAATTTATACTTTACCTATAATACATAAAAAAAGTATTGTGATGGTGTCAAATATCCAATTATCAGATTTGGATGAATCTGGTCGTTTTAAACATCCCTTAATATGAATGAATATTTTTTTCAATGGTGTGTGTCAACTAGTGAAACTATGGGCACTGTCGCGAACGTTTTGGTATACTCGACAGAGAAGACAAAGTTTTGAAATCAAACACATTTATTAAACATGAAATAACAAGGCAGTTGATCGAAAACAGTAGAGTACAAGCATTTCTCGCAATAACTCAGAGTTACACTCGGTAGGGTGACCATTAAGAACACCCCTGGAGGAAGAGGAACCAAGAGAATACACATATTTTCTGATACATAAAATAAACACAATATTCCTCACATTATACTTGACATTTATATACGACATTTGTATACTTTGAACATATACGACATTTTCATATAACATCATCAATGATTCGATGCTCACGAGGATTTGACAATTAACACTCTATTCGTTAGGTGGAAGACTAAATATATATAAAACTTTACCTCGTCTCTTTTAAATATAACATTTACAATTCTGTACCATGGGAAAGGATATCAGGATGGACTCTCGGCATAAACTCATCGAGATTCTTGCGCAGAACAAAATCCATAATGGTCGGGAAACTTGACTACACAACATCATGCTGGCGGAATTCGACATCTTGGTTGGTTACGGAGATTGGTTGATTCGTACCTTAGGACACAAGGAGGAGTCAGGCAAATACAAATCGCTGTAAAATGAGCTTTCCCTCTAGCCCTGTTAGCGATTCAAGCCGACCAGTGAAAGAACCATTTTCTCTTTTCATAAGACTCATTATTCCATTACTACCAGGCTGATTCATTTAAAAACACGAGTGACTCATCTCTGAACCGAGCCAAACGACTCTACGCACAACTTGTCGAACTATGTTACATATTTTAATCACATCCTTCCACTTTCAAAATTAATCCACCTTTTCTTAAAATTCGCGATCATACGCGAATCAAACACACACGTCTACATTTCTCCACGACTCCTTCCACTCTGCTTCCAAAATCCCTTTTCAAACGCGCGCGTGCGCAAAACCTGCAAGTTCCCAACTAGCGACTGAGAAGCGAAAATACAAAACTATTACTATTTTTCTGGAACATAAACACTTTTGCGATTTTAGAGTTCACTTCCCTTAAAAGTCAATGTAATTGAAAACATGTAGAAAAGACATTTACATTTCGAAATTGACACTTTCAATCACACAGAAATAAAACAATACTTTAATATACAATTTTAACACAGAGGTGTGAAAGCCTTATCACAGGCACAATATCTCTCAAAGCAATTGAGAAAATCGAATGCATTTTGTAATGTTATTGCAATCGATAAATGTCAGAGGCCTGTTGATTTCAAGGGATCTTTGGACAGAACAAAATAATCAATATTTCGAACATTGAAAAGGCTATAAAAGAATTGTTATGATAAAATCTGTAACAAAATGGTCCTTTTATATGTTATTTTTACTTTTTTTATACCATGCAATATTGTATACAGAAGTATTGTTTTCACGAAATTTTCGAATTCAAGATTTTGATGTTAATATATGTTTTAACACTTGAACAAGTTTTGACTATTTTTGAAGTGATGTCCTCCTGTCTGTATGTCTGTGGTCGATTTCTTTATGTACATTATAGCAGTAACAAATATAAATGGATTTTCGTGAATCTACGGCTATATTATTAAAAAATCCTGAACTAGATAGAATTTTTTTAATTCAAAGTTTATTCGAAATTATATATTTTTTTAACATAGCAGCACATATGACAAAATTTGATATAATCATTCATAAAAGGATTTATTTATGGTTCAATGATCACGAGATTTAAAAGTTTCAATCATTGTTGTGAAAAATAGCCACAATGTAATTGTTGTGAAAAATAGCCACAATGTAATTGTTGTGAAAAATAGCCACAATGTAATCGCTGTGAAAATAGCCACAATCTAATTGTTGTAAAAAATAGCCAAAATGAAATTGTTGTGTTCGTGACGTTATTAGATTTCGTCGGTGGAAAGTTCTCCCCGCGGGGGTGGGGGTGGGGGGGGGGTGGAGAGGGCACATTGCCAAATATGATATTAATCGTAAGATTTTGTCAAGGCCTTTAAAGTGAAGGGTAACACGCTATAATAGTAATTATTTGGTATTTATTTATAGTATAATTGTAATTACATATAGCACAATTGTAATTATTTTTCTTGTAAAATGTGCAAACAAGTTACTAAAAATGTATTCTGGTATGAGAAAGTCGAGTTAAGCCACACTCTAGTAATTCTTCTCTTCTTTAAAATCACATGACTTAATTATGTTTTTGTACAGTTTTACTCACAAACAAGCATTAACCCAATTACAGAAGTGGCTAAAAATGATCATGCACATTAAAGAGATAATGCACAACGTTGAATAAAAGTATTAACCGGTTTCAAAGGTAAAAAAGAGACTTATATCTAAGAATAAATGCGATAGAGCACAAGTATCAAAATAAAAATATCTGATGTGGGCAGCACATTACTTTCCTTATATAATGCAATGTATTTACTCCTTTTACAGTAAAAACAAAACAGGTTATTCTTATAGTAGATACTTATATTTTTTCCAAAATATTGAATTTTCGTCAAATAGTCGTTATTTTCATTGATTTAGCGTCATTTTCATCCATTTGGCGAGATTTTCTTTGATTTGGTAACATTTAAAAAAGTCGCCAAGTTGGCGAAATTCCGCCAAATTCGTCGCCAAAATCTCGCCAAGCGTTATGGATGGAGAAATAACTTATTCTTATAGCAGCTAAATGACTATTAGCGTTCAAATACAAAAGTATTACTCAAAGTATCTTTTTTCATGAATGGAACGAGCTAGTTCCACAAGAATGTCACCCAATTCATCGCATGATATTACATATGAAAAGTGAACATGTTTCTCAATAGGAAATATTTTTTTTTATTTTATATAATTTTTTTGAAAAATGTGCCATATCTCAAGAACGGTTCAAGCTAGCGTTCTAAAATTTATGTTAATCGTTTTCTAATGAAACATTACATAAGAAATGTCTATTTGCGTAACTTTATTAAAGGTTTTGATTTTTTGATGATTTTTTCAAAATTCCACTTGAAAATTTAGGGGGGTTCTGAACATTCGAGTGCATACAAAAACAATAGGCTTCAAGCATTCACGAATTGTAATTTTTGTACCAAATTTCGTTCGAATCGGTCCATTCGTTCGTCAGTTATCGTCTCCACAGACTCACTGACACACGCACACATCACCTCAGAAATGTTCGATTCGTGGTCAGGGATGCTTGAAACGTGCTCTCCCGTCGAAAACTCGAATTCGAATTTTCGAACCCGTTACAATACTTCCCTTATACATTATTGTATATGAGGAAAGTAAAAATCTGATGTGAACAGCACACGACTTTCTCATAAGGCATTGAATTTACTTTTTCAGTGTGAAAAAATAATGTATAAGATACACGGTACTGAGCTTTTAATGTTGAATACTACATTTGGCGCTTTTCCGGATGACAACATGTAATACTATTTCAACGTACCTAATTAACTAATCACGTAACTATAAATTAAAAATTATTAATATTGATAGCATCCTCAATAAGCAATATCGTCTATATATCAAAATATTTTAACAATTAATTCATCAATTAGGCGTCATTTTCATTACTTTGACAATATTTTTGTCAATTTGAGGTGAAATATTGCCAATGGCGATATCCCGCTAGATTACTCGCCAAGTTCGCCAATGTATCACCAAGTGTTACAGATAAACAGAGAGAAGAACATTTCTTATGTACTAGAAGATATGCCCTCATAGGACGGAATTCAAAATTTACAAATCATTGCTTCCCATTTGGCGTCACTTTTATCAATTTAGCGACATTTTCCTCACTTTGGCAACGTTTGAAAAGTCGCCAAGTTGGCGACATCCTGCCAAAATTTTGAAGCAGCGTTACGGATGGACGGACGGAGAAATGGGTTATTCTTATAGTTGATTTTTATGTTTTTTCCAAGATATCGAATTTTCATCTGTTAGCCAGTCATCATTTTCAATGCTTTAGCGTCGCTTTTTCCAATTCGGCAATATTTTGGTCAAATTGACAACATTTTTAAAAATTCGCAAATTTGACGATATTTTGCCAAATTTTACGCTAAAATTTTGCAAAATGTTATGGGCGAGAAATAGGTTATTCTTGTAGTAAGTATATGATTATTGGCGTCCAAGTAAAAAATCTGATGTGGGCAACACATGACTTTCCTTATATAATGTAATGAATTTACTACTTTTACGGTAAAAAAAATCTGATGTGGCAACACATGACTTTCCTTATATAATGTAATGAATTTACTATTTTTACAGTAAAAAAAATAGGTTTTTCTTATAATAGATACTAATATTCTTTCCAAGATATTGAATTTTCGACAATTAGTCGTCATTTTCATTGATTTAGCGTCATTTTTATCCATTTGGCGAGATTTTCGTTAATTTGGCAACATTTCAAAAAGTCCCCAAGTTGGCGACATTCCGCCAAATTCGTCGCCAAAATCTTGCCAAGCGTTATGGAGGAAGAAATAAGTTATTCTTACAGCAGATAAATGACTATTGGCGTTTAAATACAAAAGTATTACTTAAAGTATCTTTTTTCATGAATGGAACGTGCTAGATCCACGAGAATGATGTCACCCAATTTATCGTATGGTATTACATATGAAAAGTGAACATGTTTCTCAATAGGAAATATTTTTTTTATTTTATATGACTTTTTGATAATTTTTTTGAAAAATGTACAATATCTCGAGAAGGGTTCATGTTAGCGTTCTAAAATTTATGTCAATCGGTTTCTAATGAAAAATTACATAAGAAATGCCTATTTGCGTAACTTTATTAGCGGTTTTGATTTTTTAACGATTTTTTCAAAATTTCATTCGAAAATTTAGGGGGGTTCTGAACATTCGATTGCGTATAAAAACAATAGGCTTCCAGTGTTTACGGATTGTGATTTTTGTACCAAATTTTGTTCGAATCGTTCCATTCGTTCGTCAGTTGTCGTCTCCACAGACTCACTGACACACACACACATACTTTCACACATGCACACACACACACACACAGACATCACTTCAAAAATGTTTGATTCGTGATCAGGGATGCTTGAAACGTGCTCTCCCGTCGAAAACTCGAATTCGAATTCTTGACCCCGTCACAATACTTTCCTTATACATTATGTATATAAGGAAAGTAAAAATTAGTACCCAAAGTATCTTCACTCGTGAATGGAACGTACTAGATTCATGAGAATGATGTTAACACATTTATCGCATAATATTACATATGAAAAGTGAACCTATTTTAAAATTGTTATGTTTTTAAATTTTATGTGATATTTTGATAAATTTATTTGAAAAATTTGTAATATCTCAAGAACGGTTCATACTAGCATTTTAATTTTTATGTCAATCGTTTTAAAATGAAAAATTACTTGAGAAATAATTATTTACCTAACTTTATTGAAGATTTTGATTTTTTGACGATTTTTTAAAAATTTCATTCGAAATTTTAGGGGATATTCTGAACATTCAATTGCGTTTAAAAACAATAGGGTTCCAGTTTTCACAAATTGCAATTTTTGTACCAAATTTCGTTTGAGTCTCTCCGTTCGTGAGATATCTGTAGCGTTTCTTGAGTGGAGCTTATTCTAATGTGAAGAGACATCTTCAACAACATGAACCTTTATTAACAAATTAAAATACCTATCTTAGGTTACATAATAAAGTAAAATTCACGTCCTTCGACAATACCGTTCTATTAGTACTTATACACTTACAAACTGCCTCTCTCTGCCGTAACCCTTCATCTCATCCTCTTTGATACTTGATACTCTCTACCGTCACGGTTCACAGTTATCATTTTACCTTAAAGTTAATTTACAGTTAGATTAAGTAAAATTATTTCCCAACAATATCGTCTCCCCAGACTCACGGACACACACACACAGACATCACCTTAAAAACGTCTGATACGTGTTAGGGGATGGGATGTTTGAAACGTGCTCTCCCGTCGAAAACTCGAATTCGAATTTTCGACCCCGTCACAATACTTTCCTTATACATTATTGTATATAAGAAAAGTAATTATAAAAATTGTAAACATTCATATTATGTAAGGAAAATAAAAAGGAACAAAACGACAGCAAAATATAAACTCTGTTGGACACAATACACAACGTTCAATAACAGTATTAACGGCAAAAAAAGCCTTCTTTCTAACAAGAGAACCTCAACTTTTGTTCCGGTTAGTTTCAGCTGGAATTGGGTGGAAACGGTAGGTATTAGTGAGAAACTAATATCCTTGAAAAATCTCTTGAATTGAGCGTGGAGATTCGTAGGAAAAAAATCCGAAAGTTTACATGGATTAACATGTTTGGCAGCTCTTATTTGAAGTATAATATGTATATTTATATTGTGTGTGTGATTAAGCAAAAACAAATATTTTATTACGAATACAAATTACTGTATGATGAAATTACAATTATTCTACATATTCTTCACAATAATGATATTTTTCGTAGAAATCTGTGAAAGAGTAGTAAAAAGAGAAGAAGAAATTTTTAACATGCTAATCCATGTAAACTTTGGGATTTTTTTACTTTCCTTATATACATAATGTATAAGGAAAGTATTGTGACGGGGTCAAAAATTCGAATTCAAGTTCTCGACGGGAGAGCACGTTTCAAGAATCCCTGATCACGAATCGAACATTTTTGAAGTGATGACTGTGTGTGTGTGCGTCAGTGAGTCTGTGGAGACGATATCTCACGAACGAATGGAGCGATTCGAATGAAATTTAGTACAAAAATCACGATCCATGAACACTGAAAGTCTGTTGTTTTTAAACGTAATCGAATGCTCAGAACCCCCAAATTTTCGAGTGAATTTTGAAACAATCATCAAAAAATCAAAACCTTTAATAAAGTTACGCAAATAGACATTTCTTATGTAATTTTTCTTTAGAAAACGATTGACATAAACTTTAGAACACTAGCATGAAGCGTTCTTGGGATATTGCACATTTTTCAAATAAATATATCTAAAAATCCCATAAATTAAAAAAATATCAACTGTTGAGAAACATGTTCACTTTTCATATGTAATATCGTGCGATAAATTGAGTGAAATCATTCTCGTCGATCTAGCTCGTTCCATTCATAAAAAAAGATACTTTGAGTAATACTTTTGTATTTGAGCGCCAATAGTCATTTATCTGCTATAAGAATAACTTATTTCTCCATCCATAACGCTTGGCGAGATTTTGGCCACGAATTTGGCGGAATATCGCCAACTTGGCGACTTTTTTAAATGTTGCCAAATTAACGAATATCTTGTCAAATGAATAAAAATGACGCTAAATCAATAAAAATGACGACTAATTGCCGAAAATTCAATATCTTAGAAAGAATATAAGTATCTACTATAAGAAAAACCCCTTTTCTTTTACTGCAAAAAGTAGTAAATAAGGAAAATCATGTGTTGCCCACATCAGATTTTTTTCTTCGGATCTCCACGCTCAATTCAAGAGATATTTCAGGGACATCGGTTTCTCGCTAGTATCTACCGTTTCCACCGAATTCCAGCTGAAACTAGCCGGAACAAAAGTTAAAGTTCCCTTGTAAGAATAAATAAGACAGAGCACGAGTACCAAAAAGACAAAAACGCCTCTATAAAAAAAAACTTTTTACCCAAAATTAAAATCATAAAACAATCAATACGTTGACTATTATCAAGTGGACATTTCAAGATTATTTTTCTTCAGAAATAGACGAACACCGTTATTTATGAGTTATCTTGAATCGTTATTGAGCAAGAAAAAAATTTCACTTTTCCACAAGTGACATCATATTTCCAGAAAGAAAAAATGTAATGTGGGCAACACGTTACTTTCCCTACAGATCCAAATTCATTTCACTTTTCTTTCTTTCATAATTCATTAAATGGAATGTAATTGAGAAAAATAAGACACGGAAAATTATTTAAAATTTTACTGAATTTGCTGTTTCACTTGAATTTTCTTTTTAATTTGGCAAATGCATATATTTTCAAAAGCAGCATTGTAACAAGAAAGATCAATCATGCATAAAGCATGGATCATAAAACACTTTCCAACTTCATTGCAATTTCATTTAAACATATCTAAAATGACATACATTCCTAGGTAATATTTTGAAAATTAGCACAATACTACAATAATTTATTATATTTGAAAACTTAAAATTAAATTAACCTAAAATTAAAATTTGAAAACTTAATTTATTATATTTGAAAACATCTCTAAAACGCGATACTTCCTCAGTAATATTTTTAAAATTATCATAATACTACAATAATTTATTATATTTGAGAACTTCATCGAAAACAACTGGAATTTATTCAAATGACGTCATCGAAATATAACACGCCTGGCTCTCTCTATGAAAGCAGCATTTCATTCATAAACATATTTCCATTCATTTCATTCATCACAATACTATAATAATTTATTTTATTTAAAAACTTAAGACCATGGAGGTACAAGTAATTAAACTGTATGCTTAAAGCTTCATCGAAAAAAATCGGTCTTCTCTCTGTAAAATCAATGAGTATTTCATTCATATCAGCTGTATTGCAGACTCCATGAGCTAAATAATTTTGCGTTAAAGAAATGCAGCAATTCTAGCAATTCTTATGCAAATCATTCTGCATATTTTGCTATTTATATTTTCCATACGTGAAAAGTAGGTTTTGTTGTAGAAGTAATCAAATTTGGATGATCATTAAAATTCAAATATATTGTAATTGCGTTGTTTCAGTATATAGATGCACAGAATTTAAGCAAAAATAAAGCGGTTTTAGGGCGGATACAACACTCAATATGAATTAAAAAGAACTTTGAAAATCACGATTTTGACACAAGATGGATGCTCTATATTATTTTGAAGGGGGTCACGTGATCTCTTCATATAATGGTCACGTGATAACTTCATATAAAAGGTGTAATTATTATTTTCATTTTTATTTAAAAAACTACTAAATATATATTGCTGAATTTTTTTTATATATTTTATGGGATAATTTGAATATTTCCTAAAATTTTCGAAGCAATTTGTGAATTTTAAATCCGCTTAAAAAGTGTTTGAAGAATTAGGTCGCATAGGGTTCAATGTATTTCATTTTTTCAACCCGGGTTCAATCCAAAACTAATTGGGCGATATTATACATTTATATTCCCATAGATTCCACAGACCGTCTGCACAACATACTAAAATTTCATTCTGATAAAGTCATTTTTACGGCAGTTATCGTGTTAACGGACAGACAAACAGACAGAATAAACAAAGTCGTAAACACTTTTCAACTTTGTTGTAAAGTGTTAATAAAAATGCAAAGAAACTTAAATATCTCGAAAAAGGTTAGTCCTACAGTAGTGGGATTGGTCTTATTTTTTTTACCGTAAAGAATTACGTATTAATCAAGCATTTAATTGATACATTTCAGTTTACGTATATTTATTTTAGATTTTGATGATTTTTGAGAACCATTTCGCAAAATAAAGCTTGTTTAATTCTTTCTAATTGCACGAAAACAGGATCAACATCAGAGACTTACCAAATTTTGTGAAATTTCGTTAAATAGATTTCGAGTTAGAGGGGATTCACACATTGTACACACATAGAGATGTCACGCTAAAAATAGGTTTTTCGTGTTCTAGAGGGCCTGAAAAGTGTAGTTCCGTCAAAAAATCTGGATCCGATTTTCCACACGATTCCAATACTTTCTCTATGCATTACCATGTATTGCATGACAAGTAAAAGGTAAAAAATAAATCTAAAAATCAAAGCACGTAATTTGATTTAAGTATCTGATCTTGCAGAAAATTGATCTTCCAGGATACGTGTTCTAAAAGGCGGACTATTTGGAGATGGTTAACTCACCCGCTTTATCAAGCTACATTTTCAGCATAGAAAAATCGGATTTTCCATACTAATATTTTCCTATATATATATATATACATATATATATATATATATATATATATATATATATATATATATATATATATATATATATATATATATATATATATATATATATATATATATATATATATATATATATATATATATATATATATATCGCAACACAATTAGTATATATATATATATACTAATGCAATATATATATATATATATATATAAATATAAATTAGTAAATCCAAAGTTAGAATGTATGTAGTAACTCATAATACACTATTCCAAAATTTTCTACAAAATACAAAGAAATAAAAGAAATTAAGACATAAAGAGGAAATAATAAAGCGTAATGCAGGTCATAAAGACAAACACAATCAACAAATTTCAAAAATGAGGAATGCAAATAAGAAAACAAAAAAATCAAGCAAAAAAGCTTGCACATGGAAGAGATTTAGGCTTACGATAAGTTCATTTCGAAAAAATTCTCTTCGGGTCCATATATCCCTTCGAAATGAACACAAAAATGCTTGTTTCTGAAACACAAGATAGATTTTATCTATAAACTTGTGTTATATGGACGACAAGCATATAAATTGGAGCAATAAAGGAAACATAAATACTTTGAAACACATTTCATTAGAGCAACCATGACAAGCAAAATATGGCTAGACTATTGTTGCCATATGGAGAAATGAAAAGATGTGATTTGCTGTTGCCAAAGAGAGTAATAAAAACTGTACTGCGTAAAAGCAATAAAAAGAGATATTCAACAGTTACAGCTTCAAGATAAAAAGATGAAAATATAATTTCAAGAGAATGAATAAGTACGGCTAAAATAAGATAATAAGAGAATTTTAGGCTAATCGAAACTTATTAACTATACCACTTACTAAATATGCAGGATATTTATACATTTTACTGGTAATTTTGTGGTTATTAATGTGCAAAGCATGAAATTTTTTATCTGATAATCTATAAATTCTAAAAAGTTGATTAAGTATAATATTTCTAAACAATTGAATCGAGTTGCAGGAATTAAAAGGTAATAATTTATTAATATTAAATTAAAAAAAATCTTTTTATCATATAAATTAGTAACTATCCCATGAGCAGGTTCTATAATTAGATTTAAATCCAAATAATAAATATTATTACTAATAGAAGTTTCATTAGGTATTAATTCCAAATTATCCGGATAGAAATCTATATCTATGACATAGTTATCAGTAAATACAAGGCAAATCAGATCATCTACATATCTGTAAATTTTATAATCAGTTCAAGTAAAGAATTTTTCATAATGATATAGGTATAAATTATCTAACATACTGCTACTACAGCCACCTTGAGGAACACCTGAGACTTGTAAGTACAATTTATTACCTTGAAAGATATAATTATTGAAAAGAACAAAATGGAGAAGCTTAGGAAAATTGGTAAATTTAGTAAGATGAGAATGAGAAGTAATATAAGCATTATATAAAGCTAAAATGACATCATATAGATCAGTGATCTTAATATTATTAAATAGATCTTTAAAATCAAAAGTTTGAAATCCTATTATTTTACCAAGTCTTTTTAATTTATTTTTTAATTCTTTACTGTTATTTAGAATAATGTAGTTATCACTAGAATCTCGTAAATTACTATTTAGTGCATTTAAATAATTTAGTAATAATTTACTAGCAGTAGTAGAGTATGAATTATGACCACTGTTTACAGTTCTAAATTTAATAGGATTTTTATGAAATTTAGGTATAAGCACAATATATGGAAATGTCAAAAATTTATTATTAATATCTAAATCACTATACATATTGATAATTTTCAATTTGATACTATTAAGAGAGTGTGAATCAATTTTAAAGAGACTATTATTTTTTAAATAATCTAGCAGATATTGAATATAGAATTTTTTACAAATAATAGCATAATTATTGGAGGCTTTATCAACATAAGTAACAACAAAAGATCTATGTAAATTATTAACAGATTGCTTTATATTATCCATATTATATATAGATCTAGATAAATTAATACTACAAAGGGCATTTTTAATAGATCTCAAAATAGTAAATTTCCACATATTAAATGCCTCTAAAGGCTGAGCATATTTAGAAGCTAATCCATAAATAAATTTATCAAGGTCCAGATTGATTGACTTTAAGACTTGTCTAGAATTATTACATGAAGGTAACCTGCATTTAGTGCCAAATGACATAATAGTTCTTAAAGATTATATATATATATTTATATATATATTCCATATATTACGTTTTTTATTCTACTATCTGATCTAACTTTTGTTATACAAATCGAATATATAACATATTAGGTATTATTTAGTTGAGTGGAAAACATTACATTCTATTGTGCATTCTATTGCAACATTCTATTGCTCGTTCTGCGAGCAACAGCAGGCTATTCGTACTGAATGAAAAAAAAACTTGACGTTGTTACCACATTAATGTAAAAGACTACCACTGTACTAAATTTGAGTTTAGTCGGTTGAGTAGTCTTGAAAAAGAATTTTGTAGTGCAAAATGTGGTTGCGGAAAATACGTATCACATGCCGCAATTTTCGAAAATAAAACCTCAATACAGTCGAACCTGTAAGAAACGGACTAATGCAATAAGCGGAAAATATTTTTAGTCCCGTCCAAAAATATAAGAAATTCATGTTACTTTCACCTGTATGAAACGGATCCTGCATAACGCGGAAACGGATAACCGATTTAAAATATATTATTAATAAAAATCACCTGTTGTAATGAAGAGAGAATGGAAAAATCATCCAACAATTTCAGCCATTTATTTTCATGAGAACAATTTTTCACAGAGCTTTCTCTTAAATTATATCATGATTTTCTGAAATCCATTTCAGAACTTCAAGAATTTTCCGTTTATCAGGGAGACTCTGAAAAGCCAGGAATTTTAATTAATGCACGATTTTTAGCTGAAACTCGCATCATTAGTAAGACATGTTTCCAAGAAACCATACTGGATTATTTTGGAAGTTCATCTCACATTTTGTTTTAATTTATTTTTTTGTTTTGTGATAAACAGTAATATTTTACCTCTAAGTGAATTCGCCTAGGTTTTAAGCTATGATAATAAGATGCTAGTTAAGGACATGGGGTGCACTATATTTTTATTTACATATACTCCTGCGAACGCAGTAAATATGTACGTATATACATATTTAAAAAAATCTGACGTGGGCAGCACATGACTTTTCTTATATAATGCAATGAAATTACTACTTTCACAGTACAAAAATAGGTTATTCTTATAGTAGCTACTTATATTCTTTCCAGGTTATTGAATTTTCGCCAATGAGTCGTCATTTTCATTGATTTAGTCATCGATTTCAGTGAATGAGTCGTCATTTTCATTGATCATTTTTATCCATTTGGCCAGATTTTCGTTAATTTGGCAATATTTAAGAAAGTCGCCAAGTTGGCGACATTCTGCCAAATTCGGCGCCAATATCTCGCCAAGCCGTATGGACGGAGAAATAAATTATTTTTATAGCAGATAAATGACTATTGACGTTCAAATGCAAAAGTATAACTCAAAGTATCTTTTCTCATGAGTGGAACGTGCTAGATCCACGAGAATGATTTCCCCAAATATATCGCATGACATTACATATGAAAAATGAACATGTTTCTCAACATTTAATATTTTTTTTAATTTATGGGATTTTTTGATGAATTTATTTGAAAAATGTGCAATATCTCGAGAACGGTTCATGCTAGCGTTTATGTCAATTATTTTCTAAGGAAAAATTACGTACGAAATATTTGTGTAACTTTATTAAACATTTGAACGTTATAACGTTTTGATTTTTTGATGATTTTTTCAAAATTTCACTCGAAAATTTAGGGGAGTTCTGAACATTCAATTGTGTTTAAAAACAATAGGCTTCCAGTATTCACGGATTCTAATTTTTGTACCAAATTTCATTCGAATCGTCCCATTCGTTTGTGAGATATCGTCTCCAAAGTATCACACACACAGACATCACCTCAAAAATGTTCGATTCGTGATCAGGGATGCTTAAAACTTGCTCTCTTGTTGAAAACTCGAATTCGAATTTTCGATCCCGTCACAATACTTTCCTTATACATTATACTATGTATATTTAAGGAAAGTAATAATTAAATTAGTTATTATGGTATAATATAGTTTATTATAATATAGTATAATATAGTTATGGTATATATATGGTATAATATAGTTTTAATCGGATTTATCTAAATACACTTTTCAGAATTTTTAAATTCTGGTGTATAGGTGAGCAATTACATATGGACTATCAGCGTTTCCAGCTAAACTTTTAAACTCAGCTTTTCCTGATATGGCCTGCATGAAACGGGAACCTTTTCAAGACGGAACATTCTTCCGGTCTCCTGAATTCAGTTTAATGCAGGTTCGACTTTATTGCTTTTATGGACATATCACAGGCAACTTTCGTACAAAATTTGGTCTCGTGCCAAAAAGATGTTTGCTCATATTGCGAATATCTCGTTCAAAATTTAAAATGAAATGGCAACGTTGTTTACTGATTTGAGTAACAGCCTAAGTATGTTCAAAAATTAGCTCATTTAGTTGAGTAATTTTGGAGTATAAGGTATCTGTCGACAGAATCATATATATATATATATATATATATATTATAATCAGCACCTTCAAAAACGTAGAGAAAGAGAGAAGGGAAGGGAGGGAGAGAAAGGGGAAGTGAGGAAAGAGAGGGAGGGAGAAAGGAGGGAGGGAGAGGTGTAGGAGGGAGAGGTGAAGGAGGGAGGGAGGGAGAGAGGGAGGGGAGGGGGAAGTGAAGGAGGGAGGGAGAGGTGAAGGAGGGAGAGACAGGGAGGAAGAGGGGAGGGAGGGACGGAGAAGGGAGGGAGAGAGAGGGGGAGATCTTAAAAATTTTTTCAGTCGTGTAAAATCTAACTTCAATTGATTTTGTAGTTAATATTAAACGAGCAATATAGTTTATTTCGTAATTAACTCCATTTTTCAATTTCTTATACAAAATAGTTTAAATATTTCTAATAAATTTATGTTTTTTCTCTTTCAGTAACTCTTAATGGCATGCTTTACTTCGTGACGTCATTGACTGTTGAGCCTTTTGTCCATTCACACCAATGTCAAATATTAGAAGCAGAAGAGATGGAAATGCAATAAAGTCGAAACGTTGTTCCTCTTTCATTTTATTTGCAGTAGGGATTATGTTATCAGTTTTTATTCCCTTTTTATGACTGCTACGCTCCCTTTTTCCCGCTTTCAACTCAATAAGCGGAACGACCACGAAAGCGAATTCATACAATTCCTGATGTGTTGAAAACGTAAATTTTTTTCATCGAGAATCAGATGGTTAAAATATTCACACTGTTCATTTTTTTCTTGCCTAGGCAAGCAAAATTAAAATTTTTACGTGTGAAAAGAATTATCAGATAAATTAAAAAATCTGAATTTAATTTCACCAAGGAGTAAAAGCATAGCTACCTGAGGACGATGGATTTGTGAAAATTGCCGCTCCTCAGCACGGTGCAGGCGATCAGTGAGCAAAAAACTACTTAAAGCGAGGAATTTAGAATTTTTCTTGTGGAAGTATTTATTTCGAACCCAGAAAGATTCAAAGCATTATTTTAGTCTCGCCCATCATTAGCAAAATTCAAAGTGTAGTATAGAATTACAGTGATCTCAATTATACCCTATAATAAAGCATTATATAAAAACATTGTCGTATAAAAACCTCCATCAGTTTTGCGTTCGCAGTAAATACATCCACCAGAAAAATTCTAAAATTCGTCTTTACAGTCACTTTTATCCTTTTTGTTGTTATTGCAGGAAATATTTTACTTGAATTATTTGATGTTGGATTGTTAGGTTAAGTTTTAAACGTGATATGATTAATGTAAAGATTTTAACCTTTTATGAGATTTTGTTGTTGAAATTTAGATAGAGTTGAACTTTAAATCAATTTTGTATATATTTAAGTACAGAATTATGTAAACTGATCCTCTTATTGTATAATAAGTATTGTATTACAATTTAAAATTAAAGTACAGTGTTCATTATTTGAGATTTCGCAAAGTGTAGAGAAAGATGTCAAATTCTAAGTACATTAAATGACTAAGTTCAAAAATGGATGCTTGTATTGAGGCGTATTCGAAACTTGTTAATAATAGTAAATGTGTAGTGAACTGTATATTATATTTATGTAAATAAAGAAATGAAGACGGTACTTCTTTACAACCGAGCTACATTAGAAGTCGAAGGGAACCAAGAAAGGAACTTCAAGTTCAATTTGTATTTGCCCTACTTGTGAGACATGTGTTCATGTAACTATGTATATAGTATGTCTTTGATTTTTAATAAATTGCTGAGGAACCAGTGAGAGAGTGACCCTCAACAGATGGTGGTGAGTGTGGTTCCTCTTTTCTTTTTGGCGCCCTCGCCTCCTTGGTAGGCTTATCGGTGTCGAGGCCGTGACCATTGAGGGACTGTTGAGTGCCGGTGGTAACCTTTGATGACAGCGTCTGTTGGGGCTACTCGATAGGTAACGACCAGATGTCCCGGCAGCCCTGTCGCGGTGACTTTGACTCTTTCCCGTGTACCTTCGGGTGGATCAAATATTAACTTATTGCTAGTCTTACAGACCGTGGTGACTGACCAGGATCGACTTGATGTGGTCCCATCTCCGAAGAGAGTTGGAATGACAAGATCTGTTCATCGTTATCTTCTTAAGAGAAAAAGTATGCTCTCACTATGTTTGCATAGATTTTTTTTGTGATATTAGCTTTTTGCTTTCAGTTTGTCTTTTATTTTGTCATGAATAAAGTTGTTAGGGAACTTTCAGTGGAAAAGATGGACGTCTGATGATTATGGTTTAATGGATGCCGGTTGCTGCTTGTGCCGGTCTGGATGCCCTTCTTCATTGGTGGGCCGCTTGGTGATTGGAGGAACCATCGTGAGGGACTTGGTGGTGGTGGTGGTGGTAGTGGTCCCACGCGGGTGGCTCCGAGTCCCGGTCCTGTCTTTTCCTGATGTCCCAGGAGCGTTGTCGTGACGAATGGATGTTCTTTTGCCGTATACCTTATGGTGGGTTGGGTATTTTTTTTCCATTACTGTTCATTACACGTTAAAATGTTAAATCCGTCTAAAACTCGATTTCCAGTTCCCGCTCTATTTCAATACTTTTCCTGTACTTATTCTATGTATTACAGAAAAAGTAAAGTAATTTATTATCATTTTGTACACTTGATAAGTAATTTGTACAAGAATAAACATGAAAACGTCCATTCTATATTATTTCTCTAGCAATATTATTTCTGTAGATTTTCTATATTATATCTGTAGATTCGAAAAGTCTGAAAGTCGTTATGGCTTTGCCATGAATCAGACGTACATTTTCATTTGAAAACAAAGGATACCAACTTTAAAACGCTGGCATGAACAGTTCTCGAGATATTTACCGATTATTTTTTCGTTTAAGATACGTTTAATTTTAATTTTGAACAAATGTTTTGAAAAATCATTAAAAATTATAACTTTGAATATCGTTAAATAAATAATCATTTCCTGCGTAATTTCTAGTTAGAAAACGATTGAATTGAACTTTACAGCACTAGCATAATCTGTTTTCAAGATATTGCAAATTTTTAAATAAATTTAACAAACAAAAATAATATATAATTCAAATTTGTAGTAAGTACCTTCCAATATATTCACTTTTCATATGCAAATTAGTTTTCCATATGCAAAATAGTTTAGTTCGCTCCATTTTCATGAGATGATACTTTTGTCATAGTTGTGTATCCTAACGTTCAATAATTCACCAACAGATATTTATTTTGTGAAGCTGATATAATTAAATGTCTATTGCATTTTGAGGAGGATTTTTGCAGGTGAGTAGGAATAAGTCATTCGTTTGGACTATTAGTTAAGTTTTTAAAAGTGACCCATTTCAATTTATGGGATGTTAATTCAATGCCAAAATCACTGTTTAATTGATCTTGTAGACCATTATTTTGCTGTGAAAGAAGTGAAGTGAATTATGTATTCGAATTTTCGATCCTGTCACAATGCTTTCCCTATACATTATACAATGTATATAGGGAAAGTAAATTTAAATTACATGTACTTCTAAATGCACTTTAAAATTAAATTAAATGTTAAATGATACTCAAATAAAATAAGTTTTTCTTGCTCTTTTAGAACTTGTATATTGCAGTATCTGTATTTGTTTTTTAACTCACATGGCAACGTTCCATTCCATATTATTTGACGTCTCCAAAATTGTATTTGACAATATTGAATAGCTCTAAAGAATTGTTAAAAAATTGACATCCAGAAAAGTTGAAAAGGATTCGATTATCAAAAATCAAAGAAATCAATGCTGTTTTGTCACTTAAAAACAAGGTTTAATTTTATATGAAGAAATGACTAAAATAAAGGACTATATTACGGACCAGCAGTATACCCGTTCTTAGGAGCATCTATATATATAAAGAAGAAAAGTATGTATGTATGATCCACCATAACAGGAGAACGGCTGAACCGAATTGCATGAAATTTGTCTTGGTAGTCTTGAAATCGCCCCACTTAAATTATAGAATATGTTTCGAGTTTTTATAACCAGTGGTTCTTGAGATATAAGTGAAAAATGACACGCTTTTCCTAGGAGTTCTACGCTGTAACTCCATGATTCACAACGGAAAAGGTTTGACATTGTTGGTTTAAAACGTGAAAGTCAATTAAATCTCTGAGTTTTGTGGGAGTTTATTGAACGTATTAGACACTTTTGAAAATCGCAGGTTTGAGATATGAATTTAAATGGAAACTATCACCATGGTTTATTTCTCACAGGCTTACTCAACAACGAAAAGTATCAAGAAATCACAAGAAAGATCAATCATGCATAAACCATTGATTATGAAACACTTTTCAATTTTAAATTTATTTAAGCATCTCTAACATGCGATACATTCAGAGGTAATATATCACAATCGGCCCTATATGTTCAAGTGTAATTTTTATCACAGTTTTGCATGGTAAATTCCGAGCAACGCCGGGTAATCGCTGCTAGGAAGGAAATATAAGGAAACTTAAAATTCACAATCATGCGGAAATTCCTATAATATAATAAATGACATTGTTAATCAAAATATTCTATTAAAATATTTAATTTAATGTTCCTAAAAGGAAGTTTAATAATACCTGTTCTCGCTATACAAAATTATATTCCGGGAAGATCTGAAGAATAAAACATCCTGGTCCCATTTGTAAACAAATTTACAAAAAATATGAAATTGAATCAATATATACGAAATAAAAGCTCTAAAATTGCATAGAACCCGTACAACTTATATTGTCGTAGATAAGAAGATATGCCCGTGTGCTAGTAGAAGATTACGCGTATTACAATATGAGTTTACAAAATTTAACAGATGAAATAAAATATTACAGAAAATAAAATATGACCAAAATAAAACAGATGACGTAATAAATCGGAAATATCATTAATCCCCTTAATCTTTAAATTAGAAAGGCGTAATTGATTCCAATATATGTCAATATATGTCAAAATATATGCCAATATGGCAGTACTACATATATTTTCGTAGAATGGAAGATATACTGGTGCATTTGTAGAAGATTACCTGCACTATGTACAATATATGAGTTTAACAATTTTTGCCAAAGTAAAGCAATGACGTAATAAATTGAAAATATCAATAATCCCCGAAAACATCAATAATAATAATGTTTAAACCTGAAGACAGCAATTGACATAATCCCATCGAAAATGCAATATGGATGAAATTTATTTTATATATTCATATCTTTATTATTTAAATCGAAAAAGATTTAATAAAAATCGTCTGCTGCATAAACACATAGAATTTAAATCCGTTGCTCAGTAACATGATATCATTTTCTTCAAATAAATTGGCTGAAAAAATATCGTATGCCTAATGCTTTCTCTATGGAAGGTTTAATTGTGAGTTTTTAATTAATATCCAGACAACCCCTGGTCCTAGAAACTCGAAACATAGACTAAATTTTAAGTGAGGCTATTCCAAGTCTACCACGAAAATTTCATCCAATTCGATGCAGCGTTCTTCCATGATGATGAGACAGATAAACACACATACAGACATATTTTCAATTTCATTAATATAGATAACACACAGAAATACATTTAACATTTATTTCAAAGCCAGATCTGTTTAGGTAATTAAAAGTTAACTAAAATAATTTTTTTAAGGTACATTAATTTACTGTTACGACGTACATTCTCAAATCGTAGGTGTACAAGTAGGGCACAAATCGCAGGTGTACAAAACCGAGTCCAACTTTCTGGATAACTAACGCTTTTATTTAAAAGCATTAATAAGCGTAAACAGGAGTAATATACATCGAAATATCTATCACTATCTTACAGGAGCACTAGACAACTGTCAGGTACAATAAAAAACAATTAAACCCTCAATTAATTCACTAAATACTAATCTCAAAACATTGATTCATCTCATAATTCTGTTTAGATTGTATCATGTCAACTCTGTCCAACTGAACGATGATTTTTGTACATACTTCCATAGAGAGTTTTAGAAAGTGCTCGGTACCATCGAAACTAGTCAATATTTCGCAAAAGTTCTCGTGGATTCGAAAACGTGTCAAAAGTCGCCAAATTGGCGATATTTCATCATTTCTGACACCTATGCTTCGAAAAGGTATGGCAACATTTCCGTAATATGGCCTACTTTTCCGTAATAGAAGTGGTTGCCTGTAAAGATCGTTTTACCTTGTAGATATGTAAAATGTTTCACTGTGTTTTGTCTATTTGTAACAATACTTGATATTTGTAACAATACTGATATAAGCTAGTATTTAACCATGTCAAATACAGAAAAACTAACATTCTTGAAGAAATAAATTTCACTATTTTAATGCAGATTATTTTGTATAACAATATATGGTATGTAGTCGATAATAGTCGATAATAGTCATTTTATTCAAAAATTCGCAAACTTAAGTTCTATTCCGTGGTCGATGCTATCAGCATACAAAATTTCAGCCTTCTGAATCACTGGGATTTCTAATATATCTGGAAAGGCTTTACACTCTCTCGCTCCCGAGGAAGAAAAAATAAATACGATTAAGTTTAGTTATATGTCGTACACGATAATATATGTGCACATATTTAGCCTTCTGGGTCTACGGGGGGGGGGGATTTCTGCAGGATCGGAATCAGCTTTAAAAAAAAACATTTTTCCTGCCCCAGGAAAAAAAATAAGAAATGCGACTAAGTTTGTTTCTGTATAATACACAATAACATGTATGCAAATATATAGCCTTTTAGGTCTACTCGGCTTCTAGAGGACCTATATAAGCTTTTAAAAAACCCATTTTTACCATCCCAAGAGGCAAAAAAATAAATACGACTAAGTTTGATTCTGTTTCATACACGATAACATATGTACACATATTTAGCTTTCTAGGGCCACGGGGGGAGGAGGTGCTTCTGCAGGTCCAAAATCAGGTTAAAAAAAAAAACATTTTATCCGCCCCTGGGGGAAAAAAAAGAAATAAGACTAATTTGTTTCTGTTCAGTACATAATAACATGTGTGCAAATATTTAGTCTTCTAGGTCTAAGAGGGGAGGGGGCTTTTGGAGGGCTCGAATAAGCGTTTTTAAAAAAACCATATTTTTCGCCCCATGAGGAAAAAAAATAAATACGACTTAATTTGGTTTTGTTTCGTACACGATAACATGTGTGCAAATATTTAGCTTGTTAGGTCTACGGGAAGAGGGGCTTATGGGCGACCTAAATTAGCTTTTTTAAAAAAAACATGTTCGGCGAGAAAAAATTAATACTTCTTATTAGTCTTGTTCTGTTTTGTACGCACCTTAACATATGTGCAAATATTTAGCCTTCTAGTTCTACTGGTGAAATCGAAAATTCGACTCCGTAAGGCTCTGTACCGTGATTATACGTGTACAAAGATTCCATGTTCTGGGTAACCGGGGGACATCTGGGGGATTTGAAAAGACAAAAACGCGTTAGATAATTATTATATAGATTATTGCGCAAACACCTAATATATTTCTTGGAAATGCAATTCAATATACAGCTTACGAATCGAGTTGTTATCCAACACCCAAGAAAACAAAACTTGTTTTGTAAGTTCCGTTCCACTGCGCGTGCGCGAACCGTCCCGGGATACAGGGCGCTGGCCGCCGGGGCCTCCCCAGGCCCGCTTGCTTTAGACGTTTTCCCGAAATAGTAAATAAAACCAATGCATCTCAGTTTCTATATTCTGTTTTTAAATCTATAGATGCAGTAGAGGTAGACCTAGTAAGACTGAACACTACGGTAGAGCGAAAGAATAGGTTGCAAAATGCAAACGATTTAAAATTCGTAATAGTGCGCAAAATCAGCCTTTTTGAAAGGCATTTTATGCACTATTTATATTTTTGTTTTTAAATTATATTTTCAGAGCTCTACGTGGAAAATAAGAAAATTATATTAAAATATCGTCTGATTGAGCTGAAACGGTTTTGCATAAATGACAGGCACCTTTCTTTGTGGGGGATTTGTCGTTTTTAGGTATTTTTAAAAGAGTTCACAGAATTAAAATATCAAAACTAGAACCTCCTTTTCATAAAAAATATTAAAATATCGAAATTAAAAACATATTTTTAAAATAATTTAAATATTAAAATATCGAAATTAAAAACATATTTTCAAAATAATTTAAGATGTTAAATTATCGAAATTAAAAACAACGTTTCAAAGTAATTTAAAATATTGAATTTATAACCACTATTTTCCAGAAACTTCGAACTTGATTTGAAATCCAATAATATATCCTTATAAGGCTTTCAAAAGTCTATAATTTACTTCTTATAGTTTGTGGCTACTGCTTTTAGTTTTCGAAATATAAGCATTAAAATCTTCGAGTTTCTGTAAAAATAAATTATGAATCTAGAAACTGAACTTCATATTAAACAATATTGTATTTTCTTGTTTATATCTACTTTTTATAGTTTAGAAAATATTTAAAGCGCAAATAAGCGAAGTGTGGCAAAACTCACTCGGAATTTTTCTTTTCAATATTTTCAAACAATAAGTACAAAATATTAAAATAGTGAAATTATTTGTACATATTCATGAATAGAACCATATTTGAGACATAACAAGTAAAACAATTTGAAGTGAGCAGCACATGACTTTCCCTGCAGACCCAAATTCATTTTTTTAATTATTTCATTAATAATTCATTAAATTGAGTCTAATTGCACTAAATAACATGCATAATTAATTGATATAACACTGAATTTACACTTTTAATTCAGCTTTCGTTTTCACTTGGTAACTGGACTTATTCTCAAAACCGGCATAACAAAAATACGAAAAAACTAAAATATCTCGAGAACGGCTAAGCTTAGAGCAATGGGGTTGGTCTTATTCTTTTCATTGTTAAAAATTACATATAAAAGAAACATTTTATTGATGCATTTATTTCAGGCGTAGTCTTTTATTTTAGATTTTTGCGTGCCATTTCGCACAAAAAGCTGGGTTTTTTTATCCCGAATTCTACCAAAATCTAATCAGCACCAGGGACACACACAAGTGACTTCTCTATAACGTTTTATGAAATTCGGTCAATTTGGTTTTGAGTTGGAGTAGAAACATGTATTGCACAGACAGATACACACATCCATTAACATTTGTGTCAGCTACAGAGTACAAGAAGTCAACCAAAGACAGACGGACATCGCTCTATAAATAGCCAAAACATGTTCAGGAGGTCCTTACACATATATTGGCATAACAATCCCGAAATCGAAAATTTTCGTGAACACAATACTTTCTCGGTACATTCTATAGTATGAAAAAGCAAAAATTCCTAGGGAATTCTTTAAGCACCCAATATGCAAGATCAATAAGCGCACAAGTTGAATGTAGATCATGGCCCAGTGAATAAAAGTGATCACTGCACCCTAGGTGGCGTATTAAAAAATCTAATGTGGACAACACATGACTTTTACTGCAGATTCAAATTCACTTTTTATTTCATTATGCATTAAATTGAGTTTAACTGCAGAAAATAACATGGATACTTTCTGACATTATATCTAATTTGCCTTTTGAAATGCACCTTCGTTTCACTTGGCAACTCAATTCATTTTAAATTCTTCAGGTGCTCAAAATTTCAAAAACCGAAAAGTTCATCCTACAGTCATGGAGTTAGTCTTAATCGTTTCGTTGTAAAGTTTAAAACAAAAATTAAGTACTTACCTTAAGAGTAAGTACTTAATTAATATATTTCAACAATTTTAGTCATTCATTTCAGATCTTCACTATTCGCTAAAAAAATTTTCAACAAAAATTCGACTAAATTTTTCCCTAGCCAGCAAACCTATGTAAATTTATGCGAGTAGCCATTTCATTCAATATGTCCCAAAGAAGGCATTTAGATGATGGTCAGCGACGACCAATCTATTGGAGAAGTTGCTAAATTCCACCATTCTGTGACCGAACACATAGAGCTCGTATCGTAGGGGATTACTTGATGACAGAGGGAATCCAGCGAATTCCCCAGACCTAAACTCAATAGAGCATGTATGGGGTGCTCTCGGGAGAGGTGTACCCTTCCAAACACTACCTAAGAGCTCCAACGTGCTCGAAACGTGGCGATTACTGTCTTCTGACCTCATTGAGCACATAGGTGGCATGAATCGTCGTTGCCAAGTCTGCTATTGTGAGAAGAAGTCATATTCCTTATTAAGAGACATTTCACATTTAAAACTATGATCTGCCGTCATTTTTTTTTATATTTCTTTTTAATGTGTAAATACACTTTCGAAAGTTTTTTTTTTGTTTGTTTTTTTTTTTTTTGTATGCAAATAATAGCAGAGTTCTATTTTACTTTACTGTAAAATGTGGAATAAATTGTTGCAGTCGTATCTGATTTGTGCCTGATTTTCATCTTCGTGCTTATTTTTTGAAGAAAAGTGCATTACAGCCATTGCATGTTAACTACCACATTAAACGCGAAACCGATACATGGATACTGTTATCTGCTATGGCAGCGTATTTCTTAATAATTTTTTGCCACAATTATAACATCCAGAAATTTTAGTGTTGACTATATCCATTTATTTTTAATAAAGTTTCGTTTCGATGAAATGAAATTGTCTTACTGACGTTTGAAGAAAAATAGAAAATCCAAAAACGTTCTTAAAAATTGTTATCATGGTTATCCTTAGATCATTTTTAAAGTAAGCTGTATAATGTTTATTTTTACAATAAAAGAATTTTAAACAACAAAAACGAAGTAGTAACTCAGAAGCAGTAATTGTGATTGCAATAGACACCCCCAGAAATCGAAGCAGTTAATTTCAGAGAAGCAATTACAATTTTTTGTGTTTTGTATATGTTATTTTACAAAGATGAAAATTGCAATGAAATGTTCAATAATATTTTTTAAAATGTTGTGATTAACTCATTATTGATTAATGTGAAATATATCTTTTCAGAAAGGGTTGATATGTCTTATGTGTGACAATAACCCTACATACAAAGTACCTAGGGAAAATTGCGAAATTTTATTATTTTTTTTTTAATTCTAATTTCATTTTTTTTTTTTTACTTTTCATACAGTTTTGATAAATTAGTTACACTAGAATTGATAGAATGTAGTTAATTCACACACACACACACATCCGAATTGAACCATAAATGTCGAAGTTATACACGAAGAAATGTTTGGATGTAACGTTTTGCATCATACAAGCGTGTGGTTGGCGTATGCGATTAGCGCATACTAGCGTGTATAGCGCAAATATCGATGCATAGATGTCGCAGGTCTAAAATTTTTTTTTTACACTTTTCCAGCAGAATTTTTATAATACATTTCTTACATAATTTACTCAGACATTGACATATTTACCATTCACTTTTATTTATATCACGTCAACAACTCAATTGAATGATTTTACCCTCTACATGCTACCAAGACCACATGGCTCACTATATATCTCCTATGGAAAGTTCAGGAATAAGCACACAACTCGTGAAACTTTTTAACAATTAACAAAATATGAGATGTTTTCAGAAGTCGCCAAATTGGCGATATTTCACCAAATTCGTCGCTAAAATCAGGGATTTCATTGCCAAGTTTACACGACCTAGGTCTTCAAATTATAGCAGCAATCTGTAAGGTAAGTTACCTGTAAGGTATTCGTGACAATATGGTAGCACTTTCATTACATACTTTTGACTCATTACCGTCACATTCCTTTCATATTTTACTCCGTACTCCGCGCCCTAAGGTGTTTCAGATCAAACATTAATATATTTAAAAGAAATCATTATTGCCTAATATTAATGACCGTACTCAATTTTTAATCCAAATCTGCGAAAACTATGAAATTTTAAAATCAATTTAATACTCAATTAAACACAATAGACTCAAACCATCAATTTAAAAATATCACTAGAAATTCTCTAGATAAGGCTATTTTTCTCATTCTATGTATAGCATAGTTGGGAAAATTAGGGCTGGCTGGCGCAGTGCTAATAACTCTGGAGTTTTTAGTTAGATGATGTTGAGGAGATCTCTACCTGATTATTGAATTTCCGTACACAAACTTTCATTGCCAGTTTATCTCGGAAATTGTCGAAATGCAGCGATCTTTCTTTCTGATAGTACAGAATAAATTTTTGCCTTTTTACAAATCGTCGTATTGTATATGATGTGTGGCATAACTTTTTATATCACCTCAAAGATAATTTTTAAGCATCACTTAAATATGTAATGTTATAAATACACAAATTAATTAGGCCAGAAATCGGTTGGGTGTGTCGCAAATAAACCAGTCCACTTCAGTTCTCTCAGACTGGGCATGAGGAAACCAAGATCAGTATTTTAAACTTGAACATTAAGCGCATCAACAATTAAATGAAGAACTTAGTAATTTAACAAGCTGAAACAAAATTTAAAAAAACATAATTTTTAAATTTTTTAAAGCATCCCCTTTTATTATTTGTATGCACGATAAATATATGAAAAATATGTTTATTAAAATAGATGAAAGATAACAACATACCGAATTCGAACATTCTAGCTGCTCCGGTTTCCAACAAGTTATTCCTTGAAAGCAAGTATATTTCTATGGCAGGCCCTAGTTGTGCTTTTTTAATAAGGTTGAAAGGCTCCAAAATCAAAATAAACCACAAAAGATAACATACTAAATTTAGACTTTTTATCTGCTACGGTTCTCAAGATATTGCCCATAATGAGTGCATTCTTAAGTCGGACCCAAGACAGGTCACTCCAATAAGGCTCATAATTCAAAGAATTAAATTATATCACAAAAGGCAATGACATACTGAATTTGGACTTAATGGTCGTCCCGGTTTTGGAGTTATTCCCAAAAGACGAGTATATTCCTATATGACTGGCCAGCCGGATACTGTTCAAAATCAAAAGAATTATAATGTACCGCAAAAAATGACATCAAATTTTATGTTACTGTGGTTTATGGAGCCTATTCAGTTAGGGTCTCAAAGAATTGAATCACACACAACCATTTCTCATTCGAAATAAGCGGAAGGAGTGATATTTTACATCTATCCACTAGGAAGAAGATACTCACTATTCGTTATAACAAAAGGTAAACTAAAATAAATTGAAAGCAATTTTCGTCACCGATGTAAATGAAAATGTAGCTGATCGACCATGGATTTTTCCCATGGAAATCCCTGAAAGACTATCAAAGATCGAAGAAAATCTTTAAAGCGCCCTTATCGGCACTGCTCATGATTTCTAGGCCGAAGAAAAAGATTCCATCTGTGACAGAGGTGATATATTAATCTATGGATGTGTTTTAAAATTTTCGGTGTCTATAATCAAAGAACACTCAAGGATTGCGTCAAAGAAAGAATTTCTTCCATGTTTTCTCGATAAAAAGAGTGATGGTTAGTTGCACGGCAAATTTTATAAAAGAAACAAATTTGTATAGAAGAAAATCTGAAAGTTGTCAGTTGCACGTGAAGATCTAAAACTCAAAAATTTATTTGCACGTGCCACCTTCCCCCTAATACAAAAGGAGTTATATATGGGGACAGCTGCAATTAAATAAAAGGCTATAAAAATTATCCTCTATGCAGAGTCGAATTGTATAGCACACACTTGAAAAATTTATCAACCTGCAGGAGAACAGGTGGGCAGTTGTGGCATAAGTATTTATGCCTAATATCGATTATGAATGCAAGAGCAAGTCGAGTACTTACTCAATATATTTATATTTTGCGCTGAAAGGGTTTTATTAAAACAGTGAATAAAAGAAAGTGTAATCTAATTTTTTAAGAAATATGACATCAGCTACATGGTAGGCCTGAATTTGCCAGTTCTTATAGAGGGTCTTTAAAATGACATGTAGAAAGTTTTATTACTGCCATTGCAGAAAATCAACTATACCATGCTGACGAATGCATGATAAATACGAAACAGGTAGACAGATGCTGTTATTGACAATGGGCGTGTATTCCATAATCCACTCTCCTCAGCAAATAATTTGCGTTTTATCCCCACTCTTTGGTTGAACACACTCTCGGAAAAACATAGAATAAATTCTTTTTTTGGTGCACTCTTTGGGTGCACCAAAGAATCTTTGATCATGCGGACACCGAAAACTTTAAAACGCCTCCATAGATTCCCAGATCACCCCTCTCACAGATGGAACTTTTTTTTTCTCCAGTCTAAAACTCATCGGTGGCGTCGATCAGGGATTTTCAAAGATTTTCTTTGGTCCTTGATGGTCTGTCAGAGATCTCCTTGAGAAAATCTATGGTAGATCAGCTATATTTTCATTTTTAACGGTGACGAAAATTTCTTTCAATTTATTTTAGTTTACCTTTTGTTATAACTAATAGTGAGTAGCTATCTTTCTCGTTGTGGATAGATATGAAATATCATTCGTTCCGCATATTTTGAATGGGAAAGGATTGGTGTGTGTTGTGTGTAATGATGGTACAAGGTACTTAGTTGCACAAAGTACAAGATACTTACTAAAAATGGTGCAAGGTACTTAGTTGCACAAGGTACAAGACACTTATTAAAAATGGTACAAGGTACTTAGTTGCACAAGGTACAAGATACTTATTAAAAATGGTACAAGGTACTTAATTGCACAAGGTACAAGATACTTATTAAAAATGGTACAAGGTGCTTAGTTGCACAAGGTACAAGATACTTATTAAAAATGGTACAAGGTACTTAGTTAAAATGGTACAAGGAACTTAGTAAAAATGGTACAAGGTACTTAGTAAAAATGGTACAAGATACTAAGTAAAAATAATTGCGACATATTTTTAACACTTTCCAACGTAGTTGTAATGTGTTTATAACTTTGTTCATTCTGCCTGTCTGTCTGTCCGTTTGCCTCTGTTCTGTCTGTCTGTCCATTTGCACGATAACTGCCGTAAAACTGACTTTATCAAAATGAAATTTTAGTATGTTGTTGAGACAATCTGCGGGATATATGGGAATGCAAAAAGAATAATATCACCTAATTAGTTTCGGATTTAACTCGGGTTGCACAAATGAAACACATTATACCCTATGGGTCCAATTTTTAAAACACTTTTTAAGCGAAGTTAAAATTCACAAATTGCTTCGAAAATTTTAGGAAATATGCAAATTATCACGTAAAATGTGTAAAAAGAAAATTCAGCAAAATATGTGTATAAGGTACTTTTTTTAAATAAAAAGTAAAATAATAATGACACCCATATTATATGAGGAGATCACGTTACTAATTTCAAAATAAAATATGGCATCCATTTTTTTCATCAGTGTAAAAATCGTGATGTTTAAAGATAGTTTAAATTTATATTTAGTGTTGCGTCCGTCCTAAAACCCCTTTCTTTTTGCTTATTATCTGTGTATCTAAATTCTGCGCCAACACAATTACAATATTTTTTATTTTAAATGATCACTAAATTTCACTAAACTTTGCTTATTCCTACAACGAAGCCTAATTTCTATAGCATGCAGAATGTAAACAGATCAAGCGATTGTAAGATGAATTGTATAAGATATGTTAAATTTTTTTCACCCAAAATTATGCAGCTGTGGAGTCTGGAATATAAGTGATATGATTAATTTTATATAGAGAAGCAGACGATTTATAGAATTGCCTATTTTGATTAAGTTTTAAGTTTCCAAGTGTAATAAGTAACTGTAGTACTGTGATAATTTAAAAAATATCGGCTTTGAATATATCGCCTTTTAGAGATGTTTAAATAAAATAACATTTCAGTTGGAAAGTGTTTCATAATTAATGCTTTATGCATGATGGATCTTTCTTGTTTATAATGATGTAGTTTTGAATTGGAGCATAAATGACGAAGTTATCCATAATAGAACTTCTAGATGTAATGTTTTCAGTCACTCCAACAAGTGACCGGGTAACAGGCATATTGCTTAACATTTTCTGGCAGAATCGCTTTATAATACAGCTTAAAAGGCATATACAGGGTTACAAGGAAAGTCCTTCCTCAGACCAATATCTCGCGAACTGTGGCAGCTAGCTATATACTTCTTGTATCGTTGTATGGGAAACCCCTATGGCATCATTTCATCCTCAACACATTTCTTTCATGATTTACTCCATACCCCTAGTCTTAAGATGTCACTTTAAGTATGTTTTATTCTTTCTTTAAAATACGTGCACAATAAAAGTAAGGACAGTAAGGTCAGGACAGTTCTGGATTTCTTCGGGACACTCAAACCATATAGTTAGTCTTCACGTCAAAGTAAATTTTTTTACTACTTGCTTGACGGTATATAAATTAAACTTATATCATATATCTGACTACATTTTAGATTCAAGTTAATCTATAAACTTGCCTGCCGGCACTTAAATACGTATTTTAATAAGTACTTAAATATGCATATTTCCATTTATTTTGTCCAAACCTCATCAATCTTGAAACATTTTTAGAATTCCCAAGTTTAGTTATCTTTATATATTTTTAAACAACATAAAATATCTCGTGCTTGGATAAGTAAACACATTGAGCTGAAACACTCGTGACAATTTAGATATTACAGTTTTCACACCCATTAGAAAAAACAGGTTAGAATGCTAAAAAAACCTGATGTGGGCAGCACATAATTTTCCTTATATAGTGCAATGAATTTACTACTTTTACATTAAAAAAATCTTATGTGGGCAACACGTGATTTTTCTTATATAATGCAATGAATTTACTACTTTTACAGTTAAAAAAATGTTATTCTTGTAGTAGATACTTATATTCTTCCCAAGATATTGAATTTTCTTCAATTAGTTGTCATTTTCATTGATTTAGCGTCATTTTTATCAATTTGGCGAGATTTTGTTAATTTGGCAACAATTAAAAATATCGCCAAGTTGGCGACATTCCGCGAAATTCGTCGCTAAAATCCCGCCAAGTGTTATGGACGGAGAAAGAAGTTATTCTTACAGCAGATAAATGATTATTGGCGTTCAAATACAAAAGTATTACTCAAAGTATCTTTTTTCATGAATGGAACGAGCTAGATCCACGAGAATGATGTCACCAAATTTATATGGATGTTATTACATATGAAAAGTGAACATGTTTCTCAATAGGGAATATTTTTTTTTATTTTATATAACTTTTTGATGATTTTTTTGAAAAATGTGCAATATCTCGAGAACGGTTCATGTTAGCGTTCTAAAATTTATGTCAATCGTTTTCTAATAAAAAATTACATAAGAAATGTCTATTCGCGTAACTTTATTGGCAGTTTCGATTTTTTGACAATTTTTTCAAAATTTCACTCTAAAATTTAGGGGGGTTCTGAACATACGATTGCATATAAAAACAATCTGATGTGGGCAACACATGACTTTCCTTATATAATGCAATGAATTTACTACTTTTACAGTTAAAAAAATGTTATTCTTATAGTAGATACTTATATTCTTTCCAAGATATTGAATTTTCTTCAATTAGTCGTCATTTTCATTGATTTAGCGTCATTTTTATCAATTTGGCTAGATTTTTGTTAATTTGGCAACAATTAAAAATGTCGCCAAATTGTAAAAATTCCGCCAAATTCGTCGCCAAAATCCCGCCAAGTGCTATGAACAGAGAAATAAGTTATTCTTACAGCAGATAAATGATTATTGGAGTTCAAATACAAAAGTATTACCAAAGTATCTTTTTTCATGAATGGAATGAGCTAGATACACGAGAATGATGTCACCAAATTTATCGCATGGTATTGCATATGAGAAGTGAACATGTTTCTCAATAGGAAATACTTTTTTTTTAATTTTATATAACTTTTTCATAATTTTTTTGAAAAATGTGCAATATCTCGAGAACGGTTCATGTTACCGTTCTAAAATTTATGTCAATCGTTTTCTAATGAAAAATTACATAAGAAATGTCTATTTGCGTAACTCTATTAGTGGTTTTAATTTTTTGACGAATTTTTCAAAATTTCACTCGAAAATTTAGGGGGATTCTGAACATTCGATTGCGTATAAAAACAATAGGCTTCCAGTGGTTACAGATTGTAAATTTTGTATCAAACTTCGTTCTTATCGGTCCATTCGTTCGTCAGTTATCGTCTCCACAGACTCACTGACACACACACACACACACACACACACACACACACACACACATACACACACACACACATATTTTCACACACATACACACACACACACACACAGACATCACTACAAAAATGTTTGATTCGTGATCAGGGGTGCCTGAAACGTGCTCTCCCGTCGAAAACTCGAATTCGAATTTTCAACTCCGTCACAATACTTTCCTTATACATTATGTATATAAGAAAATTAAAAAATAGGTTATTCTTATAGTAGATACTTATATTCTTTCTAAGATATTGAAAATTGCTTGTATCCGCTCTAGCTGAAAAACTAATAGACCAAAGTTCACAAACTTTGGTAGATAAATCACTTGTATGTTAACCTATTTTTGATTAGATTTTGGTATGATTGGGGGACAAAAACCTGCTTTTTTTTGTAAAATGGCCCGCAAAAATTGCTTGAATCCGCTCTAGCTGAAAAACTAATAGACCAAAGTTCACAAAACTTGGTAGATAAATTACTTGTAAGTTAACCTATTTTTGATTAGATTTAGCATGATTCGAAAAAAAAAACATTTTTATTGCGAAATGTCCTTAAATTCATCAAAATCTGAAATAAAAGACTGCATATGCTCAAAGATATCAATTAAATGCTTATTTTATACTTAATTTTTAACGATGAAAAGAATAAAACCGACCCCATTACCCTAGCCCTAGCAGTTCTCGATATATATTAGTTTTTTTGCATTTTTGAAAACAAATCCAGTTACCAAATGAAAATGAAAATTGAATTAAAAGTGCAAATTCAGTGTCATTTTAGATAATTATGGCTGCTATTTTGTGCAATTAAACTCAATTTAATGAATTATTGAAGAAATAAAGAGAACGTGAATGTGAGTATGCAGGGAAAGTCATGTGTTGCCCACATCTGATATTTTGTTTGTGTAATGATTGCTGTGAGTGTAACTACACTTCAATAACCTAAAGGTAAGTCGCGCATGTATATTTATTTCCGAAAATATAAATTTCGTTGTATGTTTTATAATCAATAGGAGGTAACTGCTCAATATATTATTTTTTTATGAAATCCCATAATCATCTTTACTGGCATATATCAACTCTATATTGACATAGTAGTTTAACTCCGTATTCACATATTTATAACTCTATATTGACATATCTGTCCAGAAAACACAAAACAGACAATTTTCCTATTCCGCTTTTCATTCTATTTAACTATCGAAATGTCCTAGCTTGTATAAAATCCTATAGATTATTAGTGGAAAAAATTTTGCCGTACTATTATTTTTGTTAAAATATTCTCTTAAAATATGTATTTCTCAAGATCTGGTATAGTTAGAGTTCAGATGATGACTGATACTGGTACATATTCCGCAACAAACTAGAGGAGGTAAAATGATTTACTAAAAAGTTTCACTTTCGATTTATTTTCACTTCTAGTTCAAAAATATTCCTTGAAACAAATATTTTTTAGGATTGGCTATTGATAGAGCTTGGATAATGACTGACATGGATTCAGCATCATATACAGATAAATCTGTTTGAAACGGAATCTGTAGGAAACGGAGCACTGTTATAAGCGGAAAATATTTTTAGCCCCGTCCAAAAATATAGGAAGTTTATGTTGTTTCCCCTGTGTAGAATGGAAGCTGCATAACGCAGAAACAGACGTCTAATTTAAAGCAATTTTTTAATAAAGCACCTGCTGTAACGAACTAAGAAAGGAAAAATCATCCAACTGTTTCAGCCATTTATTTCCAAGAGTAACAGTCGTAAAGTACTAACAAAGAACTCTCTATTAATTTATATGGCAATTTTTTGAAGATTTTCATAGTGATTATCACGTGAACGGTTCGTGCGAGCGTTCTGAAGAGTTAATCATTCGTTTTTTCTATGACAAATGTTTCGGAACTTTTGGAAAATGTTTCAGAACTTTTTTGTATATGCAAATGTTCAGAATTTTCAATTTATCGATGTACAATTTTTGAATGGAAGTCGCCATCATTAGTATGTCCAAAATACCATTCTGGAATATTTTAAAAGTTCATCTCAATAAAAATACAGTTTTTTTTTGTTTAGTTATTTGTAATATTATTTAGTTATTATAAACAGTAATATTTTTTCCGGTAAGTAAATTTATCTATTTTTAAGGTATGCTAATAAGCTATCAGTCAAGGACATGTGGTATACTATTTTTATATATTTACATATACTCCTGTAATCGCAGAAATTTACGTATTTAGAATAATTAAATTAGTTATTATGGTATAATATAGTATTAATTAGGTGCATCTAAAACTTTTCAGAATTTTTAAATCCGTGTATAAGTAAACAATTACATATGGACAATCTGCATTCCCAGCTTAAACTTAAACTCAGTTTTTCCTGAAATAACCTACAGGAAACGGAAACCCTTTCAAGACGGAAAATTCTTCCGGCCAATTGAAATTTTGCTTAAAGCCAGTTCGACTGTATTAAATGGGGTTAATGGATTTACGAAAGATTTCCATTCACAGGAGGTTTTTTCCTACTCCAAGTACAAAAATTTCCCTTGAAATCTTCATTTATCAAGATTGACTATAATAAGATCTTAGATGGCGACTAATATGAATTCTGCATCAAATTGTAGAGGGTGTAGGGTGTCTGCTAAGAATTTTTACTTCCAGTTCAAAAATTTACAATTCTCTAAATTTATGAATTTCTCAGAATCGGCTATGAATAGAGTTTAGATGATGACTGATATGGATTCATTATCAAGATTCTTAGAGGTTGGCAGATTCACTATGAATTTATGAATTCCAACTTCCATTTCGTTCCCATTTTCGGTTCAAAAAATTTCTTTGATACGTCTATTTTATTTTTCAGAATAGACTATAAATAGGGAGCTTAGATGATGACTTATATAGATTCAACATCAAATTCTGATGAGGGTTGGAAAGTTCACTAAAGAGTACCTTTCATTTCTAGAGATGTCAGGATTTTCACTTTAGATTCTAGAGATATCGCTTTCGGTTTATCTAATTGATATGACTGTATGAAATAAGTGTACCAAAGAGTATAATAAAATATTATAACAATTCTTTTTAAGTTAAATTGTTTTAGTAAAATGCACCAAAAAGTAAAATATAATTTTTAGCTATTACAACATTCTTGGTCATATGCGACTAAAAATAAAACCATGGGGCGCCCATAAAAGAATTGTATTTGGACATTAACACAATTTTAAGAAATAATAGAAGTGATAACACAGAAATGAAAAATGATTACATTCAGTTCATTTAAATTTATCTTTGACAATTTTGATTTAACAACCCGTCATTCTTATATATGCCATTTCCATGTTATTACTTCTATTGTGTCTTAAAATTATGTCAAAGTTCAAATACAATTGTTTTATGGGTGCCTCATGGTTTTAATTTTAATCGCATATGACCAAGAATATTGTGATAGCTAAAAATTATTTTTTTACTTTTTAGTGCTAAAACAGTGCAACTTTTACAATATTTTTATAAAGTTTTATTTTATACTTTTTAGTCTTTTGCGATTTTGTAATCAATTTTTCATCAGATATCCAATCAAACCATTTTAAAATGTTTAACGGAATTCGTCATGACCGATGGTTGTCTATCTGAATGTCTATTTGAACTTTTTTGATGGCATTTTTAACACACTTACATACGCCCTAAAGATCGGAAATTTGATACACAGCTTAGTACATTGGAACATTTTAAGTCACTGAAATTTGGTGTATCCTCGAAAAATTAAACCGGCATTCTTTTGAATAATGGCCAACGAAAAATTTCCTTCGCTTTACACATACCCGTTATTATAAGATAGTTAAAAGGAGTTCAATATGCGGTCTTACTTCTATATATTTAGTATAATACCATTGTAGCAAGATAATTAAAAATATCTGATGTGGTCAGCACATGACTTTCCTTATATAATACAGTGAATATTATTTTTATGATTGCATGAATGTCATTTTTATCCATTTGGTGACATTTTCGTTAATTTTGTAACATTTAAAAAAGTCGTTTAGTTGACGACATTCCTCCAAAATCTCGCCGAGTGTTACGAACGGAGAAATAAGTTATTCTTATATCAGATAAATGACTATTAGCGTCCCAATACAAAAGTATTGCCTACAGTATTTTTTCATGAATGGAACGAGTTAGATCCACGAAAATGATGTAATCAAATTTATTGCATGATATTACTTATGAAAAGTGAACATATTTTGCACTAGGTAATATTTATTTTTATTTTATATGATTTTTTGATAATTTTCTTTTTTAAATGCGTAATATCTCGAGAACGGTTTATGCTAGCGTTCTAAAATTTATGTCAATCGTTTTCTAATCAAAAATTACATAAGAAATGATCATTTACGTAACTTTACTAAAGGTTTTTATTTTTTGATTAATTTTTCAATATTTCACTCGAAAATTTAGGGGATTCTGAATATTCGATTGCGTATAAAAATAATAGACTTCCAGTATTCGCGGATTGTAATTTTTGTACCAAATTTCGTTTGAATCGCTTCATTCGTTCGTGAGATATCATCTCCACAGACTCACTGATACACACACATACTCACACATACACACACGCACACATACAGACAGACATCATCTCAAAAACGTTTGATTCGTGATCAGGGATGCTTGAAACATGCTCTCCCGTCGAAAACTCGAATTCGAATTTTCGACCTCGTCACAATACTTTCCTTATGCATTATACTATTTAATAAGGAAAATAAAAATAGTTCACAATGCGGCTTCACTTCTATATACACACACCGGACAGTGAATTAGAAACCCAAATTAAAAATATAGTTTTCTGGGACCCTTCAGATGTCCATCGAGGGTCGAGGGACTTCTGAAAGGTCTGAAAAAACTAACACACATAGTTGTACACCTTTCTGGTAAGTCGGACGGTCTGGGTCTCAACAACAACAACAGATAATTGTACATTAGAAAGTCTTTCGCCACATACCTTCAGTAAGTTGGGGCATAGTGGAGTGAACGGAAGCCACAATATAAGAAGTTATATGAAATTTGTTCACTGCCGAAAATTTCTGATTGCTATCATGTGCTATGAACAGTGATACTCCTTGTTAAATTTCTAGCATCATACTCGGTGAAACGTGATTTTAGTGTTGTCGTTCGTCTTTTTCTCAAGCCAACAAATTGACTTCAAATCATAAAACACAGTGATTTTTCAAAACACAGAACACAGTGAAGCCTACTAAATGACTTTAAACAAGACATTGCAAAACGGGCATCACCTCATCATGCCCCACCACCGTATTAAAATTTACCAAATAGTGAAATAGTTACTAAATGTGATATATAAGACTCCTAGAAAACTGGATAACGTTTACAAATTTTGTTGAATTAGTTAAACTACAAGATTTTAAATAAATATAGAATTATTTGTTTCAGTTATGAATTTTAATTTTATTATATTCTTTAGAGTTTTCGTGCCATTCTGAAAGTAGAACTTTTCTAAATAATTATTTTCATGAGTAAGGAGACGTTGAAGAAGAGTTTATGAAGTTTTATTTCCATTTAACGATAGTGGGATTCAACAATTTTGTAATCCATTTCACTTTAAAATTCAATTTATGAAACTTGAATATATATATATATATATATATAATTTTAATCTACTACACTTCTAGCTTTTATAGAGAGAATGACACATCTAAGAAGATATTTTGATATTTTGACTATAAACCACTTGTACTATAAGATCTATATATATAAAGATGAAAAGTATGTGTGTATGTATGTATGATCCAACATCACGGAAGAACGGCTGAACTAAATAATTATTATTTTAATTGTTGTTTAAAAAAGCTATGGAATATATTTTACTGAATATTTTTTTATATATCTTATGGGATAATTCGAATATTTTCTAAAACTTTCGAAGCAATTTGTGAATTTTAAATTCGCTTAAAAATGTTTGAAAAATTAGGTCCCATAGGATTCAATGTATTTCATTTCTTCAACCCGAGTTCTATCCAAAACTAATTGAGTGATATTAATCATTTATATTCCCATAGGTTCCACAGATCGTCTGAATAACATACAAAAATTTCATTTTGATGAAGTCATTTTTACGGCAGTTATCGTGCTAACGGACAGACAGACAGATAGACAGAAGGAGCAAAGTTATAAACACTTTTCAACTATGTTGTGAAGTTTTAAAATGGTTATTTAATTATCAGCATTTTATGATGAAGATTTTTTCTTATGCAGCTATGACTTATACATATAATGCAATGATTTTTTTTTCTTACATAATGCAATGAATTTACATCTTTCACAGTGAAAAAACAATGTATAAGATTCACGGCCCTATATGTTCCTGTTTAATTTTTATCACAGTTTTGTATGGTAAATCCCGAACAACGCCGGGTAATCGCTGCTAGTTGACTATAATAATTAAAAGTTATGAATCTTTCATGCTTCAGTTGCATAGATTATAAAATTTGAAGTGTAAATATTTTATACAAAAAATAAAGTTTCGATTACAACATTATAGAACTTACTTTGTCAAAAAATGTTCCTCTACCTGGTGTCCTACGATCTCGCCGAGAATTCAAAAGCCATTTTTGTCTTCTCTCTTCATTTCTAGGAAATTGGAGCAATCTAAAATTTTTGCTAAAATGATTAGAACAGTTCGGTGCAGAACACTGACTTATCAACGCTTCTTAAAGTGAAAATACAAATAGGGGTAATACTAATGGATTACGATTTAGGCTTTATTGGACTTAAATATGCTTGACGAATATAGGAGCCTTAGTCTTATTCGTTTTGTCGTTAAAAATAACGCATAAAAGAAACATTTAATGAATACTATCAAGCATACTTAGTACTAGTGTTTTACGGGCCATTTCGCAATATATATATATATATATATATATATATATATATATATATATATATATATATATATATATATATATATATATATATATATATATATATATATATAATTATTACAACTTCTATATATATATAATTATTACAACTATTATTACAACTTCACTATCATAAAGCTGCTTTCATATCAATCTTGTACTTCTATTCAATTGTTTAGAAACATCATTTTAAACCAGCTATTTCGAATACATCGTCTTTCTGATCCTCGGTTTCACTTTCTCCACATCAATAATCTTAAACGCATTTGTCAAAATTACCAATACCCGGAAGTATTTGTAAATAATATTATTAATAATTTCAAATATACCACGTAATAACTTTACACAAGCATTATTTATCTTTAATTGGATAACTCATTTTTGAGAATTCACCCATTCTTATCACCTAACTTACCACTTGGCCTGAGTCTAATACTGTTTACTATTTTCGAATGACTATTTTCCACTTGTCCTGAGTCCTATACTGATTGCTATTTTTGAAAGTCTCCATACATATTATGTATCGTTCAAATGTATTCATTCCGGGACCCACTAGCATTGACGAAGTGAGGTGAAATGCTCAGTCACTAGTTTATCTTACACGTGGTGCAATGCTTTTGAGTTCATATTTCTGTTCGAAGAGGTATTAATTTTTTAGATTTGTAATTCAATTGATTTATTTTTCTCCTTCCACTAGCCAGTAGACAGTTCCAATGGTGTCTATAGTTAAATACTATCGCCATTGTCAGAAACTGGCTATTCTATCGGTTTTAATTCGAATTGTATGGCTGTCCTGATGAGAATGCAATTTCGAACTAACCGCCATTTTTTGTGTAGTTTCAATTGATTGTTCTCTATTCTTAATATCTTATCTTGAGCTGATTGTTATTGCCTATTCTCATTTTTGCCGTGTTTTATTTTTATTTATTTTTATATACTTTTAATTGTGATTTTTGAATCCTAATATTCTTCTCATCCCCCTTTCCATTTTGTGATATGTTACCTTCTATCTTTATCCTTAGTCTTGGCCTATAGTTACTCATTTGTAACAGATATGCTAGAGATGGGTTTTTTTGTACATACAGTAGTTTATGCATAATTTTCGAATAAAATCCTTCAATTTTTATTTATATAGATATATATATATATATATATATATATATATATATATATATATATATATATATATATATATATAAACTAGCTTTGTAAAAAAGGCAGGTTCTATTTTTATATATCGTACCAAAATCTAATCAGCACCACGATTACCCACAAGTGACTTATCTAGCAAGTTTTATAAAATGACATCGACTAGTTTTTGAGCTCGAGTGGATACATACATCGCACAGACACACAGGCACAAACATCTCACTAAAAGTAGGTTTTTAGTGTTACAGAGTATAGACCCGTCGCAAACTCGATTCGGATTTTCGGTTCGATTCCAATACTTTCTTTATACATCACCATGTATTGTAGGGAAAGTAATAATAAAATGATATATTTCCAACTTTAAAACATCTGGTAAGAAATATCCAGCTTTGAAAAATACGAAATATTAGGCTAGCTTTGCAAGATATTTGACGAGTTATTTTCAATTCTTTAATGGCAAAACTGAAAAAGTAGTTCAAATTTTCGGTATGTATTTATTTCCCGCAAAGTTTTAAAATACAAACCGATATATATCTCATTACGAGCTTATCAAAAACTGCCGTTCTCTATCGACAAGACTTTGAATACAATTCATTCTTTCAGTACTAAATATTTTTCGAAGTTTTCCTCCTATCATTTAGCAAAATTCCTATTCGACTCAGAAAATAAGAAAAAAAAAATCGTTCTATGGAGAATCCTCCAGGCGTTCTTCGGTCGTGGACATCGAAAACTTTAAAATGGGTCCATTGATTCCCAGAACACCCTTTTCACAGATGGAACCTTTTTTTTTCGCTCTCCAGCTCATTAAGGCTGTCTTTCAAGGGGTTTTAAAGATTTCCTTCGTGTCCATGAAGGTAATAGATATCTGTTGGAAAAAAGGAAATGACTGAAAAGTGCTAGTTTTTGTTTTCAGTTTTCATCTGTGCAAAAATTGAAATTAAATTTATAGTGACCAAAATTTTGTTATACTTATTGTTTATACAAAAATTTTCATTGAAATATCTATTTCCCGGGCTCTGCTATAAATAGAGCTATGACGATGACTGATTTGGATTCACCATCAAATTCAGGAGGGGAATGGGGGTTTACCAAGGAATTTCCATTTCTGGATCATTTTCAATTTCCAGTTAAAAATTTTCATTTTACTTGAAATTTTTATTACCCATGATTGGCTCGATATAGAACTTAAGATGATAGCTGATATGGATTTGAAATAAATTCTGGGGGAGATAGTGTGATTTAATAAAATTTTCACTTCCGGTTTCTTTTCCATTTCCAGTTCAATTTCTTTTTAAATATAGTTTTCTCAGTATTGACAATAGAGCTTAGGTAATGACTGATATGAATTTAGCATTAAATTTTGGAGAATGTTACGTTACTTACTAAAGATAACCATTTCCGGTTCTAAAAATGTCTCTTTCAGTAAAAAATTTACATTTTCCTGGAAACATCTATTTCCCAGGATTAGAAATGGATATAGCTTAGAAGATGATCACTGATATGAATTCAGCATCGAATTCTGGAAGACAATAGAGGCAGGTAATAAGGATTTCTATTTCTGTTCTTTTTTACAGACCGGGGATTAAAGTGATCATGCCTTCGGGCGATTCCCTCCGTCTGGGTCTGTAATTTCTGTTCTTTTTCCACTTCCGCTTTAAAAAAATTCTCGCTAATCTATTACTCAATATTAGCTTTAAATAGAGCTTAAACGATAATTAATATGAATGCAGCATTAAATTCAGGAGGAAGTACAGAAGTTCACTTAAGATTTCCGTTTCCGGTTCTAAAATTTTCCTTAAAATATCTATTTCGCAGGATTGAATATTAATAGATCCAATATTTTTTTCAGGACCTTTTGGTCGGGCGGGGGGGGGGGGGGGGGGGAGGACGAATGAAATTTTAGGGAGGGGGGCAAGTTATCTATTTGCCATATATTTAATGCCGTGTCACATAAATAGAAACTAGCTTAACATAAAACGTCTCTGGGGAGGGGGGCGGCCCTCCTCCCCGGAGGTATGTTTGAAAGAAACACTGAATAGATCTTAAATGATAATTGATATGGATTTAGCATCGAATTACAGCAAGGTTAAGGGGTTCACTAAAAATCTTCCATTTCAGGCTCTGAAAATGTCACTTCCAGTATTTCCAAAAAATTGTACGAAAAAAGGATGAAAAAAGTAAAAATACTTAATAGTGCCATTAGAAATGTGCACACCATTTGCCATTATATGAATGCTTGTTTATAAATTTCGTGTTTATTATGTGCAAACGTATTTTGTTCTTAAAACTCATTTTGTTCTTAAAACTCATTTTGTTCAAACTTGATTTTAACCATAATGTTTGCTTATTAACTACTGTTGAAAATACCTATGGTTAAAAATTAAGACGGTTAACGGTTAAGGAACCTATGTGTTTTAAGTCTTACGCTACTCCTTTGATATGTACTAGACGTAGAAAAGTTATACCTAAATTTCACATGTTAAATGCAGTCTCAAGCCTTCTCGTAGAACCAGTTTTGGGTTTCCGTTACTGACTGAGATCTGTTATTTAGGACACTAGTGATCGATTGACTGATATTGAAGAGGATTTGTACATTTGAGGTCGAAAATGAATATGATTGTGTATTTTGACAAGCAGTGCAAGTGTCACAATGTAACATATCCGGATGATATGACTTTTTGACAGGTATGTATTGCCTTGAATATATGAAATTGCCTTGCATATATGAATTTGCCTTGCATATATGAAATTGCCTTGCATATATGAAATTGCCTTGCATATATGAAATTGCCTTGCGTATATAATTTTTCATGTCGATTCCTACTTATATATAAGACAATGATCCACAACTTTGTAATTTATTTTTCATCTATTTCGCTTTGTATCCGAGTTCATTATCCTAACTCTTTAAATTGTCCGCTAGAGGCGCTGAAATCGCGTTTATTCGATTGGACAAATTCATTGGCGTTTATTCGATCGCTTCATACTCATAGATCTGTCCTTGGAAAGTTATAAGGGGGGGGGGGGGGGGGGTTAAGTACTTTTCTAGCAACCCTGTATACGCGCATGCATACAGACAGCCATATTTTCAAAAACGTTCTAAATGAGTTCTGGAGGCCTTAAAATGTTCTTATCCTTCAAAATATCGAATTCTGAAAACGATACTCTTTCTATACCATAGTGTGAACAGATAATAAACTGTTTACAGAGAATGCCATGTGTTGGTAGTAACAGATTTTATTATCAACGTTTTCCAATCAGTCCCAGCAAAATCCTTGCATGTATCGAGAAAGCTCCGATAATCTCCCGCGAAAATGACGGCGTATTTTTCCAACTTTTATCAGTGGCTCTGTTTTCAAGGGTATTAAGCATTTACTATTTCTCTCATGAGGAGGGCCAACCAATGAGGAGGGCGGAGTGTGGAGGGAAATATCTTTTATCCCCGCTAACTCTCGAACTCGTGGAATGTTTTTTAGAGTGACCAAACACATATAGAGATGGATTCAAAATCGATATATTCCCTGCAGGGGTATCCTGAATCGCTGAAAGGGTGTTCGAAATTTGGAAACTTTTTACGCCTACAGTTTATTACAAGTTCTGAATATATCAAAAACCGCTTCAAATTTAAGTGCAAAAATATAATGTAGGCAGCACGACTTTCCCTACAGACAAAAATTTATTTTCTCTTTCTTTCTTTCCCAATTCATTAAATTGAGTTTAATTGCACAAAATGGCATGGATAATTATTTGAAATAAACAATTCCCGCATCATTTTCTTAAAAATCTGATATGGGAAGCACACGATTCTCCTCATACGTATAATGCAATGAATTTAATAATTTTACAGTAAAAAAAATCTGATGTGATCAGCACATGACTTTCCCTGCAGACTTATATCCACGTTCTCTTTTATTTTAATTAAGTTTAATTCACTTTTATTTCAATTTTCGTTGTCATTTGGTAACTGGGCTTACTTTCAAAGATGGCGTAGAGAAAATACGAAAAAACTAAAATATCTCGAGAACGGCTATTCCTAGTATAATGGGGTTGATCTTACCCTTTTCTTGGTTAAAAATTACGTATAAAACAAGCTTTTAATGGATATATTTGAGTATACGTAGTTTTATGTTTAGATTTTGAAAATTTTTGCTGGCCATTTTGCAAAAAAGGCAAGTTTTTTTTTCGAATCATAACAAAATCTAACAAGCACCAGGGTAACCCACAACCGACGTATCAACCGATTTTTGTGAAATTCGGTCCAATAGTTTTTCAGCTAGAGTGGATAAAACAATTTTTGCGGATCATTTCTCAAAAAAAGGCGGGTTCTTTTATCCCGAATTGTACCCAAAATTAATGAGCACCAGAGTCGTCCACAAGTGACTTACTTACCAAATTTTATGAAATTCGGTCCATTACTTTTTTAATTAGAGTGTATACAAAATCTGCACAGCCAGACACACAGACACACACACAAATGTTGCGCTAAAAATGGTTTCATTGTATTATAGAGGTCTCGAAACGCGTAGATCCGTCGAAAATTCGAGTTGCGATTTTCGGCATGATTCCAATACTTTCCCTATACATTACCATGTATTGCAGGGAAAGTAAAAATCTGATGAGGGCAGCACATGACTTTCTCTGCAGACTCAAATTCATATTTCCATTATTTCTTTAATAATTCATTAGATTGAGTTTAATTGTACCAAATAACAATAAATTTGCATTTTTAATTCAATTTTTGTTTTTATTTAAGAATTGGACATTTTTCCGAAATCGACGTAGCAAAAATGCAAGAAATATCTTGAGAACGGTTAGTCCTAAAGCATAATGGAGTACGTTCTATTCTTTTCCGCGTCAAAAATTGCTGATAAAACAAGAATTTAATTGATACATTTGAGGATACGTAGTCTTTTTTTCTTTTTTTTTGATTTTGGCGATTTTTGCGGGCCATTTCGCAAAAAATGGCAGATTGTTCTTTTCCGAATCGTACCAAAATCTAATCAGCACCAGAGTATCCAACTATTAACTTATGTAAAAATTTTGTGAAATTTGGTCAATTAGTATTTTAGCGAGAGGGGGTACATGAAATTTTTGAGGGCCATTTCGAAAACAAGGCGGGTTCTGTTTTTACGAATCCTACCAAAAATTAATCAGCACCAGGGTCTCACCCAAGTGACTTACCTACCAAGTTTTATGAAATTCGGTGCATTAGTTTTTTAGTTAGAGTAGATACATACATTGCTCAGACAGACAGACAGACACACTGACGTCACGCTAAAAATAGTATTTTCGTAATCTAGAAGTCTCGAAATGTGTAGATCCGTCGAAAACTCGAGTTGCAATTTTCAGCATGGATCCAATATTTTCCCCATAAATTACCATGTATTGCAGAGAAAGTAAAAATCTGATGTGGGCAGCACATGACTTTCCCTGCAGACTTAAACCCACGTTCTCTTTATTTTAATTAAATTAAATTCACTTTTAATTCAATTTTCGGTCTCATTTGGTAACTGGACTTATTTTCAAAGGTGGTATGGAGAAAATACGAAAAAACTAAAATATCTCGAGAATGGCTAGTCCTAGTGCAATGGGGTTGGTCTTATTCCTTTCATCGTTAAAAATTAAGTATAAAACAAGCATTTAATGGATATATTTGAGCATACGTAGTTTTTTATTTTAGATTTTGGCAATTTTGGTGGTCATTTTGCAAAAAAAGGCAGGGTTTATTTTTTTTCCGAATTGTACCAAAATCTAATCAGCACCAGGGTAATCCTCAAAAGACTTACGACTACCAAATTTTGTGAAATTCAGTCCATTAGTTTTTCAGCTACAGTGAATAAAGTCTTTTGCGGGCCATTTCGCAAAAAACGGCGGATTCCTTTATCCAGAGTCATACCCAAAACTAATCAGCACCAGATTCGCGCACAAGTGACTTATTTACTAAATTTTATGAAATTCGGTCAATTAATTATCTAATTAGGGTGAATACAAATCTGCACAGACAGACACACAAACACACAGACACACACACAGACGTCACGCAAAAATATTTTTTCGTACTCTAGAGGTCCCAAAACGTATAGATCTGTCGAAAACTCGAGTTGCGATTTTCGGAATGATTCCAAAACTTTCCCTATGCATTACCATGTATTGCAGGGAAAGTAAAAATCTGATGTGGGCAGCACATGACTTTCCCTGCAGACTTAAACCCACGTTTTTTTATTTTAATTAAATTTAATTCACTTTTAATTAAATTTTCGGTCTCATTTGGTAACTGAACTTATTTTCATACGTGGCGTAGAGAAAATACGAAAAAACTAAAATTTATGGAAAACGGCTAGTCCTAGTGTAATGGGGTTGGCCTTATTCTTTTAATCGTTAAAAATTACGTATAAAACAAGCATTTAATAAATATCTTTGAGCAGACGTAGTTTTCTAGTTTAGATTTTGACGATTTTTGCGGGCCATTTCGCAAAAAAAATGCAGGTAATTTTTCTCGAATTGTACCAAAATCTAATCAGCAACAGGGTAAACCACAAGCAAGTTATCAATCGATTTTTGTGAAATTCGGTCCATTAGTTTTTCAGCTAGAGTGGATACAGTCAATTTTTGAAGGGCCATTTCGCAAAAATAAGGCGGGTTCTTTTACCCCGAATTGTACTCAAAACTACTTAGCACCAGAGTCGCCCACAAGTGACTTACCTTCCAAATTTTATGAAATTCGGTCAGTTAGTTTTTAGTTAGAGTGGATACAAAATCTGCACAGACCAACAGACAGACACACACACAGTCGCCACGCTAAAAATGGTTTTATCGTATTCTAGAGGTTTCAAAACGTGTAGATCCGTCAAAAACTCGACTTGCGATTTTCGGTATGATTCCAATAATTTCCCTATATATTACCACGTATTGCAGGGAAAGTAAAAATCTCATGAGGGCAGCACATGACTTTCTCTGCAGACTCAAATTCATTTTTCCATTATTTCTTTAATAATTCATTAGATTGAGTTTAATTGTACCAAATAACAATAAATTTGCATTTTTAATTCAATTTTTGTTTTTATTTAAGAATTGGACATTTTTCCGAAATCGATGTAGCAAAAATGCAAGAAATATCTTGAGAACGGTTAGTCCTAAAGTATAATGGACTGTGTTATATTATTTTCCTCTTCAAAAATTGCGTATAAAACATTAATTTAATTGATACATTTGAGCATACACACTTTTTTCTTAGATTTTGGCGATTTTGGCGGGCATTTCATAAAGTTCAGGTTGTTCTTTTCCGAATCGTACCAAAATCTAATCAGCACCAGATGATAAAATGCTGAAATTTTGTGCATCACCTTTATCAGTGTATGGGGCACATTTTACTCATTGGAAATGTTTTTGTACTAGGGCCATATAAAAATTTAAATTTTGTATTTCTTCAAATTTAATCCCCTAAAAATTTTTATGGATTTCGTAAAATGCTGTACCTTTTTTTACGCAACTCTGTAATTTATTATATATGTCTAAGATCATTATTTAAGGAATAAAAGCCGAGGTCAATGTTTTTGGGACACCCTGTATAATGGTAACTATTATGATGTATAAATGCTAATGATTAATTGTGTTTTTGGTAAGACCCTCCTTTCAGGCTGTTGAGCCCCCCCCCCCCCCCTGAATTTACCTGCAGTCCCTCTTTAATGTCATCTCTGGCTACGGCCCTGCGCAATAGCCTTGTGATTACAACAGAGTTGTCATAACCGAGTTTAACTGTATAGTATATGAAAAAAACCTGTTTACAAAGTATGGCATGGATTTGTCTCCAACAGATTTCATTATCACCTTTTCCCGATCATGGTTAGTGAAAAATATGTGCTTAGTGTCATGCTTAGTTTCCGATCATTCTAATCCTTACAAGGGATCAAGAATGCTCAGATAATCTGCCACAGATATGGCGGCATATTTTTCTCGCCTTTATCAGCTGTATCGCTTACAATGGTATTAACATTTATTCTTTCTCTTATGAAAAGGATCAACCAATGGGGAAGAGGGAGTGTTGAAACACATATCTTCGTCCCACCCGAATTCGTGGAGTGTTTTTCAAAGTACCCAAACACATATAGAGATGGATTCGAAATCGATATTCCCTTCAGGGGTTGTCCTGAAACGCTGAGTTGGTGTTCAAAATTCAAAAACTTTTTACAAATCTATGTATTATATGAAAATACAAGATCATAGGGAAAATATCTGCAGTTAAACTACATTTTAATTTCTCACCCATTCAGATATTTATGTTGCTGAGATCCAAGTATAGCATTACTAAATTGTAAGAATCAATCTTTTATAGAAAAATGAGAAAATAAAATTTCGTAAAATTCACTATTTAAATGAAAAATACAGTTTTAATGCATATTTACTTTCCTTACAATAAGTAGTAATGTCTAGAAAAGTATTGGAATCATGACTAATGCTTTCAAGGTTATATATATATATATATATATATATATATATATATATATATATATATATATATATATATATATATGTATATATATGGGCAATACATATCTATCGTACAAACATGTATTTATTGTTTCTTTCATTATCCGTTGAATTGAGTTTAATTGCCCGAAATTACACAGATACTTATTATTATTGCATCCAATTTGTATTTTTAATGCCTATTTACTGTCCTTACAATAAGTGATAATGTCTAGGAAAGTATATTGGAAAAATGACCAACGCTTTCAAGGTAAAAAAAAAAGAAATATAATATGGGCAGCACATATCTTACCGTACAAACACAAATTTATTTTCTCTTTCATTATATGTTGAATTGAGTTTAATTACGCGAAATTCCACAGATACTTATTGATAGTATATCCTATTTGCAGTTTTAATGTATATTTACTTTCTTTGATATTATATCCTATTTGCAGTTTTAATGCATATTTACTTTCCTTATAATAAGTGGTAATGTCTAGGAAAGTATTAGAATCATGCCTAACGCTTTCAAGGTAAATAAAAATCTACGTAATTTGGATAGCATGTATCTTACCGTAAAGAAAACGAATTTATTTTCTCTTTCATTATGAGTTAAATTGAGATTAATTGCCCTAAATTACACAGATACTTATTGATATTATATCCTATTTGCAGTTTTAATGCATATTTACTTTCCTTATAATAAGTGGTAATGTCTAGGAAAGTATTAGAATCATGCCTAACGCTTTCAAGGTAAACAAAAATCTACGTAATTTGGATAGCATGTATCTTACCGTAAAGAAAACGAATTTATTTTCTCTTTCATTATGAGTTAAATTGAGAGTAATTGCCCTAAATTACACAGATACTTATTGATGTTATATCCTATTTGCAGTTTTAATGCATATTTACTTTCCTTAGAATAAGTGGTAATGTCTAGGAAAGTATTGAAATCACGTCAAAAATCGCAACATCTTGAACACGAAAAAGTATTTTTAACGGAATGGTTGTGTGTGTGAGTATTTGTGCAATGTATATGTTTACTCTAGCTCAAAAACTAATAGACTAGATTTTACAAAATTTGCTAGATAAGTCACATGTGGGATACCCTGCTGTGGTGATCAGATTTTGGTACTATTTGTGAAAAAAACTTGCCCTTCTTTGCAAAATGGCTTTCAAAAATTGTTAAAATCTGAAATACAAGACTAAATGTGTTTAAATATATTACTTAAATGTTTGGCTTGTTTTTTACATAGTTTTTGACAATAAAATGAATAAGGGCAACCTTATATCTCATAACTCTATGAGTAACAGTTCTTCAGATATACATTTCTTAACCGCCACAATTGAATTGCAAATTCAGTGTAATGTCATATAATTTTTTGTGTTTGTGTGTGTGTGTATGTGTGCAATTAAATTCATTTCAATGAGTTATTAAAGAAAGAATAAGAAAATTAATTTGAATATAAGGAAAGTCTCTTTTTATGCAGTTACTAATTAGATGCTGCTGAGTACATCAATCATCATCTAAGCTCCATCTATAACAAATTCTATATAATATAAAAAATAGACATATAATATAGTATAAAAAATATAATATATCTTTTATATATAATATAAAAAATGGACATTCCAAGGAAATTTTTAAAAACGGAAGTGGAAACAAACTTGAAGTTTAAATCCTAAATGAATCATCTGACCACTTAAGGAATTTCATGCAAAATTCATATCAATTCCTATTGAAATTTATATTCATCCTTTTATTTGAGATTTATATTGTCTATACTAAAATTAAATAGACATTTTAGGTAAAATTTTTAAACCGTAAATGAAACGAACCGTAAAATTATAGCCCTAGTGAATCCTCTTACCAAGAAATTTGATGTTAAATTCATATCAGTCATCAAAATTCTAGCTATAGCAAATCCTGAGAAATAGATGTATGAAGGAAAATGTTTGAACCGGAAGTGGAATAAAATGCATGTGTAAATCCTTAGTGAACAGCTTACAGTAATTTGATGTTGAATTCATTTAGGTGTCATCTAAGCTATATCTAAAGTCGATCCCGAAAATCAATGTTACAAAGAAGATGTACATTTTTAAATCGAAAGTGACATCTCCCTTAGAATCGGAAGTAGAAATTTTAGTGGACTCCTTACTCCCTCCAGAATTTGAGGCTGAATCTATATCATTCATTATCTAAACTCTATTTCTAGCTAATCCGGAAAACTAGGTGTTTCAAGTAATATTTTAAATCAGTCGACTCAGTAGCTGAGAGGTCTCAGACAAGCGTTTCCTCGTACTCTCTAGGCTGTGAGGCTGTGGGTTTGAGTCCCTTGTAGTGTTCTTTAAGGTCGTAGTGTGTTTCGCCCGGTCTGGTGCGTCGGGGCAACGTCATGTGACGGCAAAATGGTTTACGGTCCGACCGTTAAAAATAGGCGATTGATTAGACAATCAAGTATCCCGCCATTAAAAAAAAACATTTTTGAACCAGAAATAGAAATTCTTGAGTAACCCCTTTCCTTTCCGGAATTTGATGTGAACACCATATAAGTCATCACCTAGGTTCTTTCTATAGCAAAATCTGAGATATAGTTACTATAAAATTATTTTAGAAAAACAATAGTATGGCAAAATTTTTACCACATAAAACTCATAACTACAATTTAAAACTGCAGCTATTACCGAAGTGCTATTAATTTTAGATTTTTTAGACAGCAGTTTGAGTGATTTTTTTATATTGATTTATTAATTTCAAATATTAAATGGCACTCAAAATGTATAGAAGATAATAAATGTATAAATTTAACCAAAAATTAATTTTAAAGACAACTTTAAGGCTATCGTTCGGATTTATAACACGCTCTAAAAATAAAGTAAGTCGTTAACCCCAAGTCAACTATATGGGAAAATCTCTACGATATTCTTAGCAACTCCACGAGTTGGTAATTGAATATCTTAGCAATCGTTCAAAATCGCCTCAAATTTAAATCGGATATCTGCCATAAACTTAAAGTGACTTTTAAGTGTGACATCACATGCATTACTGCATAACCCACGAAAAACAGGGTGTGTTTAAATCATATTTATATATATCAAGAGTAATATATAAAAATTATCTATATGTGCTTCGTTGAATTTAATATGTTTGATGTTAACAGCACATGGCTTTCCCTGCACACTCATATTCATTTTTACTTTCCCTGCAATACATGGTAATGTATAGGGAAAGTATTGGAATCATGCCGAAAATCGCAACTCGAGTTTTCGACGGATTCAAGACCTCTAGAATACGATAAAACTATTTTTAGCGTGACGTCTGTGTGTGTATCTGTGTGTCTATGCAGATTTTGTTTCAACTCTAACTAAAAAACTAATTGACCGAATTTCAAAATATTTGGTGGATAAATCATAGGCGAATCTAGTGCTGATTAGTTTTGGGTACGATTGGGGATAAAAGAACCCGCCTGTTTTTGCGAAATGGTCCGCAAAAGCCTGTATTCACTTTAGCTGAAAAATTAATGGACCGAATTTCACAAAATTCGGCAAATAAGTCTTTTGTGGATTACCTTGGTGCTGATAAGATTTTGGTATGATTCGGAAAAAAATAACCTGCCTCTTTTTGCAAAATGGCCCGCAAATATTGTCAAAATCTAAAATAAAAACCTACGTATGCTCAAATATATCCATTAAATGCTTGTTTTATATGTAATTTTTAACGATGAAAAGAATAAGACCAACCTCATTACACTAGGAAAGACTAGCCGTTCTCGAAATATTTTAGTTTTTTCGTATTTTCTCCACGCCACCTTTGAAAATAGGTCCAGTTACCAAATGAGAAAGAAAATTATATAAAAGTGAATTAAAATTCTGCAGGGAAAGTCATGTGTTGCCCACATCAGATTTTTACTTTCCCTACAATACATGGTAATGTATAGGGAATGTATTGGAATCGTGTCGAAAATCGTAACTGGTATGTTTAACGGATCTACACATTTTGGCAAAAAATAACATTCAGCAGCAACAAGCAAATGAACTTACTACAGTTTGCGAAATTTTCTAGAATAGTGACACACAGACAGACACACACATAGGCGTCACGCTATAAACTGTGTATTCATGTTTTAGAATGCTCAGAATGTCTAGATCCGTTGAAAACATGACTTCCGATTTCAATTCGCAACTTCGGCGCGATTCTAATAATTTCTCTATACGTAACCATGTATGCATTGTAGATAAAGTAAAATAGTGGATACTTTGTGTATAACGAGTCACTCAAAATTAAGGGTAGGATAATAAAGCTCGGGTAGTTTCGTTAGTGATGCTCTGTACTAGAGGTATAGAGAAGTTGTAGTTTCGAATGTGTTCTTGAATATGACATCATACTTTCGAGGGTCTCCGATGTCCAATGATATACACAAAAAAAATCTGATGTGGCAGCACAAGATTTTCTCTATACGATGCACGATCTTTTAATGCGAAATAATGATGGTTGACACAATGCGTTTTAGGTGGAATAGTACACTGACAAGTATAACTGGTCAAATAGAAATATTGCTACCATCTGCTAAGCAATATCCTCCATTATATTAAAACATGTGAATTATAATATCTTCAATTTAGCGTCATTTTCATAACTTTAGCGTCATTTTTGCCGATTTGGTGACATTTTCGACCATTTGTTCCTCCCCCCAATTAAAAGTCGTCAAGTTGGCGATATTTCGCCAAATTATTTATTTATTCAAATTAAGTGGAAACAATAGATAAAACTTAATTACAATCAATAACCACAAAGCATAAAAAGTATATCACACAATAAAGGACGATGTCTGTCTGTGTGCGTGTGTATGTGTACTGTAGCTGGACATCTAAGCATTGTACGACCATGAAATTTAGTACACTGGTACTTCAGGACTCGAATAGCTGCACTTCAGCTTTTAACTTCGAATTAGTTTTTCGGTTATTTTATGTTTTAGCTCGATTTACAACGATTTTGGACGATGTTTCTATCTTGTCAATGTCGAAAAGATCAAAGAACGTTCTTCCCAGCATTGTTTGAACCAAATCCGTGGAGAAATTTCTTCAAATATATCCATTTTCTTTAAATACATCGATAATTTCCTTTTTTGCGTGATCTGATATACAGGGTGATTCAAGAAAGATGGGCCAAACTTTACGAGGTGGTAATACACACCAAACCAAGCATTTTTCGTTATAATTTACAGGGTCGGAAATGAATGTAAAGGCTTTACAGGGCGTTTACTCGTTGGGAAGCGGCCGCTTAGCAAACTTAAAAGCGTCATTCTGGTTGTTATTTTCTGGTTGAAAAAGAAAACCACGTATGCAAATTTCATCTCGGGAAGACCAAGAACCCTTATGTAATTTCTTACCTCTCGCCCCCATTTTAGGCGAGAATTAAGACACTATCTGGCCGTCACATTTCTGGGTTGATGGATTGGACGAGGTGGTCCCATAGCTTGGCCCCCTACGATGGCCCGATCTGCCGTGTCTTGACTTCTTTTTGTGGGATATCACAAGAATCTCGTCTTTGATACCCTCCCCTTGAATCTGAAGAGGGACTCGTCACCAGAATTTTTCCCATTGCTGCCGAAGTGCTTGACATGCCTGGTCTGTTCGAGAGCGTTCGCCAATCCCTCCATCGCCGCTGTGAAATCAGGTTGGTGTGTGTGCATTCAGGTTGGATGTCGCTCTTTTGAGCCACTACTGTAATTATTCAGTTATAAGATCCCCAACAAAATACCCAACATTGATAAAAGGTCATTTAATAAAATCATCCTACAAGATGTACATAACTTTAAAAATTCATTTTCGTGCAATAGATTTTTTAAAGTTAAACTTAAATTGACCAAGTTACTTTGTTGGCTCAAATTATTAATGCGTTGTAAACGTTTTCATATTATTCCCCTTCTTGTCATATCAAAGAATCTGATGTGGGCGACTCATGACTTTCCTTATATAATGCAATGAATTTGCTACTTTCACAGTAAAAAAAATAGGTTTTTCTTATAGTAGATACTTATATTCTTTCCAAGATATTGAATTTTTGACAATTTGTTGCCATTTTCATTGATTTAGCGCTATTTTTATCCATTTAGCAAGATTTTCGTTGATTTGACAACATTTCAAAAAGTCGCCAAGTTGGCGACATTCTGCCAAATTCGTCGCCAAAATCTTGCCAAGCGTTATGGACGGAGAAGTAAGTTATTCTTATAGCAGATAAATGACTATTGGCGTTCAAATACAAAAGTATTACTCAAAGTATCTTTTCTCATGAATGGAACGAGCTAGATCCACGAGAATGATGTCACCCAATTTATCGCATGATATTACATGTGAAAAGTGAACATGTTTCTCAACAGTTAACAGGTTTTTTTAATTTATGGGATTTTTTGATAAATTTATTTGAAAAATGTGCAATATCTCAAGAACGGTTAAGGCTAGCGTTCTAAAGTTTATGTCAATCGTTGTCAAAGGAAAAATTACATAAAAAATGTCTATTAGTGTAACTTTATTAATGAGTTTTATTTTTTTATGATTTTTTCAATATTTCACTCGAAAATTTAGTGGGTTCTGAACATTCGATTACATTTAAAAACAATAGGCTTCCAGTATTCATGAATTGTGATTTTTGTACCAAATTTCATCCAAATCGCTCCAGTCGTTCGTGAGACATCGTCTTCACAGGTTCATTGACACACACACATACTTTCACAGACACACACACACAGACATCACCTCAAAACTGTTTGATTCGTGATCAGGGATGCTTGAAACGTGCTCTCCCGTCGAAAACTCGAATTCGAATTTTCGACCCCGTCACAATACTTTCCTTATACATTATGTGTTGTTGCTGTTTCCAATGACCTCCTGTTTCGGTATAGCCGATATAGGACCAGTGACGCAGGAAGGAACGAAGAAAGACACACAAGACAAGAGAACAAAGTTCATTACAAACAAGCATCACTAACGAAGTTCGGATGGGGTGCAGCTTCACATTTAGACGAGGACCTAGAAGGCGGAAGACTGGCTTGCCTCAATAAGCATCTGTCGTGACGGAATTCGTCACTTTTATGTAAATTGCAAAATTATATTACTTTTAAACCTTTATATAATATTTATTTTAATTGTGACCCTGAACCCTCATGTCGTTGTATATATTTTATCATCTCAAAGTATCTAAGTTCTGTGCAGAATTGTGGCCATTTTCATTTCATATAATAATTCTTTCACACTCGAGGAACATAACCGGCCGTCTAAATAGCTGTTCTTAGTCCTCTGGACGAGTCGGACGGTCTGGGTCTTCAACACTCGAGGAACAGCGACCGTTAGTTCAAGGTCGCACTTGTTTGCTGGCGGAGACAAATGTCTTCGTTCTTCTTGACTTCACGTGGCAGATGCACGTGCCTTGGAACTTGTCGTTGGATGGGCGGACCCCTGGATGAATTTTAAAGACATGTGATTTTATATTGGTGGAAAGGAGATGATGTGAGCCCTTCGTAAATTTCTATTGACCAGGCTCTGGATCCACCTGGAATGCTTAAAAGTGTTGTGAAGGTTGATTCTGGGCTCTCTCCCTGAAAAAACATCTTCGAACTCACGAACGGCTCGGGACTCAACCCTCAGGTTGGGTTACCGTAGTTGTGGGTTCGGGAGAGCTGCCACTGCCGCTACCGTCGCCATTGCTTGACTGGACCTTTGCTGATGCCTTGCCCTCGTCGACCGTCGACCGCCGTGTGAATGTTAGAGAGAGACCTCATATTTCTGATCGTGTACCGGGACCAGAAGAAGCAAATATGATACTGGTCCCTTGGCAAGCCTGATCCGGTACCATGCCGGAAACTGCGGTTCTGCCGTTCCTGTTGGAGCGGGGCAATGTTTGCCCCGAGGGGAATTGCTAGTGGATACTTGTGCTCTTTCTGCCATGAGTCCTTCCAAGAATTTTATGAGGTAAGCCTTGGATATTTAAATGTGCCGTTGGCAGTCGTCTGGACTTGAGCGTCGACTCCAAAGAACTCTTCGCCCATGATTTCAGCTGCCCGCATTAATTATATATATCATTTAACTTCAGCTTCCATCTTTTATAATTAAGAATTAATACATCTAAAGCAATATAAATTAAGTTAATAATGTTAAATTGAATTCTTAGTTAATTCCTCGAGTGTGCATTCTCTCCTTTGACCATACCAAATTAAGGTTGATAATAGAATATGAGATATTTATATATTATGCTGATACTTAATGATCTATAGAAATGAATATTTAATTCTGGCAAAGAGTCGATGATTTTAGTAAAGGTGGTCCAGTGGTAGATGAGCTGAATGTGAATCAGCATTTGTATTATGTGATAACTCCTATTATCTGACTTATAATAAATTAACATTTAAATGAAATTATGAGTATTTATTTGTGGTGATTTAAGTGTTTTCAGCTGCTGATGAGTCCTTCAAGGTAAAGGTAACTCTTTGTTTATTTTGGAATTTCTTGGGTTTCCTTTGCAGGTTATCAGTTGGGATTCTCCAACTGACGGGAGGTGTGTCTAGAACCTGGGTTGCGAAATTCTCTGAAAAAGTTAGACTTTTCTCGGTCAGCCGTGTCTGGCGGGAATCCGTTGCGACATTTGATGCCGATGGATCCCGTTATAAGACATCCATGCCTTACTCTTCCATGCCTTCCATCCATGCCTTACTCTCTTCTAAAAAAGCACTGTAAAATTCTTCTTAAAAATCTTTGGCAGTCATATTTAAACGATTATATCTCCCCCCGAACCCATGACCCTGCGAGAATTTCAAAATTTCTTCCCTGTGTTGACCCTGATCTTTTAATTTCCAATCAATATTTAACTTATTTTTTAACGGGTCACGGCCCCTTTTTGGATTATTTACATTTCTTTAAGCATAAATCTTCATCTAATTGCACTTGTAATGTTTATGGTGATGCCGACCACTTTGTCTTTAACTGTCCTCTTACCCTCCCCTTCCACCTTTCCCGTCCCACTGATGCCAACTCTGCGGCCTGGTTTTCCAGGGTTCTTAAAAACAAATCTTCTATTTCAAAAATTAAAAACTGTATTCTCGCTGCTAGGGAGATTTCTAACAAAATTGCTTGATCAGCCTGGGGGTCCCCCCTGGTCTGTGAATCCTTCACTGCTCCCCACACTTTCTAAATCTGTTTTATAAAACCTGCTCCTTGTGCCTTGGGCACTATAATATTTTATATTCACCACCTCCTGTAACTCATATGGTTTAGTTTTTATATTTGTACATTAACTGTATATCAATCCTAATCTTTTCGGTATGTATCAAAAACATCCATTGTGTATATATACTTTGATCACGCTCCATTATGTATATATACTTAATATGTATCATCCATTATATATCATCCATATCTAATATGTATCATCCATACCTAATATGTATCGTCTTTTATGTATCATCCATAAAGAATATATACCTAATCTTTTCGGTATGTATCAAAAACACCCATTATGTATATATACTTTGCATACACCCTAACCCGGGAAAATATAATATATTTTATAGTTATATATTCTCACCCTGACTTTATTCCCTTACATCCTCGGTTTCTCAACTTATACTTTGGTTTTTCATCCCCCAACTGTCATGTGTTTTTGTATATATAATTTTATATGTAATTTTTGTGTATTTTTTTGTATTTCTGTGTATTTTATGTATTTCATGTTCTTCTTTTCGTTTTGTTTTAGTTGGTTATACTACATTTGTGCTTGGGTTTTTTTCCCTTCGGGGTTTTCGCCTCTTTTCTTTTTTTCCTTCTTATGTCTCTCTTGTATTGTATTGTATTGTATTGTTTTTATGTTTTGTTTTGTCGTTGCCATTCTTTTATTTGTCTTGTTGTAACTGTGTTGTGATTCAATTTTAACCTGTTTTGTAATGTTTTGGATCTAAAATAAAGTTCCCGGCCACACACTTAGCTACAGTAAACTTTCGGGTCTGTCGTGTGGTCTGGGTTTTCAACACTTCAACATCCATGCCTTACTCGGGTTCGAACCCGAGCCCACCAGACAGCAGCCGAAGACGCTATCCACTTCACCGCATGCATTATGTATATAAGGAAAGTAAAAACCTATCTATGATGTTGTGTCGTTGATTTTATAACTGAATTTAAAATAGACGTGATATCACCATTATTACTGTAATTATTGTTTATTAAATGTCATTTTATAACTTCTAAGTCATTCTTGTGTTTCCGCCTCACCTCATCGGTTTCATCATTAAGCGCCCATTGGCACCTTTACGTTTCATTTTCGACTCGTTAAACTATGACTAAAAATGCTTGGTTTGGTGTGTACTATCACCTCGTAAAGTTTGGTCCATCTTTTTTAATCACCCTGTATATATATATATATATATATATATATATATATATATATATATATATATATATATATATATATATATCGTCTCATCTGAAAGACTAAGATTAGCAAAATTCTATAATCTGGCTAATAATCTGACTAATAATCTGGCTATGGTCTAGCCCTATATGTTAACATTTTAACAAAAAAAAATTTCGATTTCAGAAGTAAATATTATTATTTGTAATTTTTTAAGTCATCCCATTTAGTCATCGCAATGGATCTTCCCAACTTCCCTGTTCTGGACCACCTTCTCCCTACTGTGGCCAGGATCCATTTTAATTTGAGGGAAATGGATATTTCGGGATGGCTTGGGAGGGGGTGCGCTTAAAGTTCTCTCCCAAAGAAGGAATTCCGTGGAAACATTATGGTCTTTACATGAGGGCAATCGGTGTTTAATACGTTTAGACTGATTTCGCATTTCGAGGAGATTTAGATTCAAACATTGTATACGAAGGATTGTATGCTTTGCATGCTTTTTCAATTTAGTGCCACCGTTTAGTACGATGATTGCAATTTGTTGTTGAATGTGAAGTGATATTTATACTTTGTTAATTCTCTATATTAGACAGTTTAGGTAGTTAATTTTAGACAGTTAATTGTTTATTTCAGTTTGTTTTCACAATCTTTAGTGTATAAAGCGCTCTGTTTTCAATGTGAAGATATGTTCTCTAGTATTATAAAGTGATATATAACGTATATATCATTGCAATTTTGTTTTCAATTTTTTATTTCAACGTAATGTCACGATATCCTTATAATTTTGAGAAAAGGTTTTCATAGTTATATCCTCAGAATAGTTTGTATAATTATAAGCTATTCTCATTGTGAATTTTACGTAATATGAATTATATCTTATTACGATTTTGTTTTCAACGATTTATTTTTTATTTTTTTGCTTTTGTAGAAAGCGTGCGATTACGTTATAAGGAAATTTTAGTGGAGCGGTGCTCTTTGTGTTTAAACTAAGGATTTCGCATTTCGTGCTGATTTGAATTGAAACTGATTTCGAGGTTCAGGAACTGAATGGCTTTATTTAAGTAACGGGCTCTTATATAAGATTCGGGCAATGGCGGGTAATTCATTCTAGTAGAACATAAAATACCAGAAAACTAAACAGCAAATATGTCAAGTACATTTAAACAGTTTTTTTTAAATAGGTAGGATGCAAAATAATACTATCAATTCAGCACAATATGTATTAAAGGTATCGAAAAATTTATGAAAAGAAAAGCTCTTAATGTAAATGTATTTAATAGTACTAATGTGAAATAATTTTTTGCCTAGTTTGGAAACAGGTATTAATCGTCAATGTTTTCATATTTTCTTCCAAGTATTACATATTAAATGATACTTACTACTGTTCATTTTCATATAATTTTTACATTTATTTGAAAAACGTACATAACATGATATTTATTTGAAAAACGTGCAATATATTGAGAATGGCTCAAGCTAGCATTCCAAATTTGATGTCATTTATTTTAGAATAAAAAAATATGTATAAAAGGATTACATTTTTGAATGTCTTGTTCGAATTCTTTCGTTCGATCGCGTTTAAAATCAATAGGTTTTCAGTTTCCACAGATCGTAATAATCGTACCAAATTACGTTCGAAACGCTCCATTTGTTCGTGAGATATCGTATCCATAGACTCATGGACACACATACTCACATACGCACAGGCATCACCTTAAAAACGTTTGATTCGAGTTCAGAGATACTTGGCACGTTCTCTTTCGTCAAAAATTTGAATTCAAATTTTCGACCCTATCACAAGACTTTCCTTATACATTATACTATGTAGGTAAATTAATAAACAACATTAAATCATATTTTTCAGTTATTTAGGTGAAAATAATTTTATGGAATTTATTCTTTGAAATTTTTCAGGTTCTGGCTAACGAATTCTGGCTAACGTTCTATTACTGGTGGTGCCAAATCAAGACAATATCAGAAGACACTATAATGCGGTTATGTGGTGCTATGGACGAATCAGAGACAATGTTGGACGAATAGAGACAATGCTGGACAGACTGCTGGACGAATCAGAAACAATGCCCTGCACACTGCCATGATGAAGAAATTGAATGTTTGTTCTCCAACGAAAAACTTCTTTATTTCTGGGCCACCATGTTAGCTCAAGTATAATTTAGGTGTATACTATACTTGAGCTAGCATGATTTTATGAACAAATACTATATTTGATGATTGTGCATTACTCTATTGTTGACGTTTACATCTTGTTTCTACACTCAGTACGCAAGCAATCGTTTTCTAATGAAAAATTACATAAGAAATGTCTATTTGCGTAACCTCATTAGACGTTTTGATTTTTTGATGATTTTTTCAACATTTCACTCGAAAATTTAGGGGGATTCTGAACATTCGATTGCGTATAAAAGCAATAGGCTTCCAGTATTCACGGATTGTAATTTTTGTACCAAATTTCGTTCAAATCGGTCCATTCGTTCGCCAGTTATCGTCTCCACAGACTCACTGACACACACACACACACACACCGGTCGTCCAAATAGTTGCTCAAGTCCTCTGGATGAGTCGGGCGGCCTGGGTTCGATTTGTGATCAGGGATGCTTGAAACGTGCTCTCCCGTCGAAAAATCTAATTCGAATTTCCAACTACCGTCACAATATTTTCCTTATACATTATTGTATATAAGGAAAGTAAAAATCTGATGTGGGCAGCACATGACTTTCCTTATATAATGTAATGAATTTACTACTTTTACAGTAAAAAAAATCTGACGTGGGCAGCACATGACTTTCCTTATATAATGCAATGAATGTACTACTTTTACAGTAAAAAAATAGATTCTTTTTATAGTAGATATTTATCTTCTTTCCAAGATATTGAGTCTTCATTCTCATTGATTTAGCGTTATTTTTATCCATTTGGCGAGTTTTTCGTCAATTTAGCAACATTTAAAAAGTCGCCAAGTTGGCGACATTCTACCAAATTCGTCACCAAAATCTGGCCAAGCGTTATGGACGAAGAAATAAGTTATTCTTACAGCAGATAAATGACTATTGGCGTTCAAATACAAAAGTATTTCTCAAAGTATCTTTTTTCATCAATGGAACGAGCTAGATCCACGAGAATGATGTCACCAAATTTATCGCATGGTATTACATATGAAAACTGAACATGTTTCTCAATAGGATTTTTTTTTAAATTTTATATGACTTTTTGATAATTTTTTTGAAAAATGTGCAATATGTCGAGAGCGGTTCATGTTAACATTCTAAAATTTATGCCAATCGTTTTCTAATGAAAAATTACACAAAAAAGTCTATTTGCGTAACTATATTAGCGATTTTGATTTTTTGACGATTTTTTCAAAATTTCACTCGAAAATTTAAGGGGTTCTGAACATTCTATTGCGTATAAAAACAATAGGCTTCCAGTGTTTACGAATTGTATTTTTTGTACCAAATTTCGTTCGAATCGGTCCATTCCTTCGTCAGTTATCGTCTCCACAGATTCACTGACACACGCACACACATACTTTCACACACATACACACACACAGACATCACCTCAAAAATGTTTGATTCGTGATTAGGGATGCTTGAAACGTTCTCTCCCTTCGAAAACTTGAATTCGAATTTTCGACACCGTCACAATACTTTCCTTATACATTATGTATATAAGGAAAGTAAAAATGTTATTCTTAAAGTTGATACTTATATTCTTTCCAAGATATTGAATTTTCTTCAATGAGTCGTCATTTTCATTGATTTAGCGTCATTTTATCCATTTGGGAGGATTTTCATTAATTTGGCGACATTAAAAAATCGCCAATTTGGCGACATTCTACCAAATTTGTCGCCGAAATATCGCCAAGTGTTATGGATGGAGAAATAAGTTATTCTTACAGCAGATAAATGACAATTGGCGTTCAAATACAAAAGTATTACTTAAAGTATCTTTTCTCGTGAATGGAATGAGCTAGTTCCACGAGAATGATGTCACCCAATTTATCGCATGATATTACATATGAAAAGTGAACATGTTCCTTAACAGTTAATATTTTTTTAATTTATGGAATTTTTTGATAAATTAATTTGAAAAATGTGCAATATATCGAGAACGGTTCATGCTAGCGTTCTAAAGTTTATGTCAATTGTTTTCTAGGGAAAAATTACATAAGAAATGTCTATTTGTGTAACTTTATTAAAGGTTTTGATTTTTTGATGATTTTTTCAAAATTTCACTCGAAAATTTAGGGTGGTTCTGAACGTTCGATTGTGTTTGAAAACAATAGGCTTCCAGTATTCACGGATTGTGATTTTTATACCAAATTTCATTTGAATCGCTACATTTGTTCGTGACTCACTGACACACGCACACACACACACACGCACACACACTATCACACACCCACACACACATTGCTACTCTAAGTCTTCGGACGAGTCGGTTGGTCTGGGCTTTCGACACCCACACACACAGACATCACTTCAAAAATGTTCGTTTCGTGCTCAGGGCTGCTTGAAACGTGGTCTCCCGTCGAATACTCGAATTCGAATTTTAGACCCCGTCACAGTACTACTTTCCTTATACATTATGTATATAATGAAAGTTAAAAGTAGACGCCACCGCAGATTAGCAAATTTCTCATTTTTCGAGATTCTTTGCTTCATACCGAAAAACCTGTAGCATACAAAATCATAAAATTTACTATACTTGTAGAAAAAAGTTTTGGGGAAACGCTGCATTAAACTGTTTAACGATATATATTGTAGTTTAAGAAATATTCAATGTCAAAATCAAAGACAAAATATTTTATCTGCGAGTTCGCATCTTGGATAAACTAACAATAGCAAGACCACGAAATTTTGCTTACAGGTACCTAGATAGTTGAATTTCTGCAAAACGTAGCCCCCATTTTTTTTCATTTTGATGTAGTTTACGAGATATTTTTCTTTAATGCGTGAAAAATTTTCTTTCGTGTCGGCACGTTCATTGGTTTTCTGTGTCGTACCACAAAAACTGTAACATACAAAAATATGAAATTTAATATATTTATAGGAAACAAGAACGATCCATCATGCATAAAGCATTGATTATGAAACACTTTCCAACTGAAATGCAATTTTATTTAAACACCTCTAAAATGCGATATATTCAGCGGTAATATTTTTAAAGTTATCACAATACTACAATTATTTATTGTATTTGAAAACTTAAAACTTTATTGAAAAAAATGAACTTTATTCAAATGAAGTCATTGAAATATAAATCGCCTGGCTCTCTATATAAAAGCTGTAAATATTTCATTCAACACTTTTGCTTTATTCTTTTTATTCATCACAATACTACAATACTTTATTTTATTTAAAAAGTAATTTACAAGTAAGGTACAAGCAATTTAACTCTATGCTTAAAACTTCATCGAAAGAATCGTCTGCGTCTCTATGTAAAATCAATGAATGTTTCATTCCTATCAACTATATTGCAGACTCCAGAGCTAAATAATTTAGCGTTAATTCAGTAATTCTTATACAACTCATCCTACATCTTTATTTGTTTACATTCTCCATAAATGAAAATTAGGCTTCGTTGTAGAAATAATCAAAGTTTGGTGATCATTTAAACTCAAATATATAGTAATTGCGTTGTTTCAAAATATAGATGCACAGAAATTAAGCAAAAATAAAGCGGTTTTAGAACGGATACAACACTAGATATAAATTAAAATCAACTTTAAAAGTCACGATTTTGATGCAAGATGGAAGCCGAAGCCAACGGCCCTACTGTTCTCGTTAGGTTCTCGTTAGATCACCGAAGTCAATCAGCATCGGGCGCGGTTAGTACTTGGGTGGGTGACCACCTGGGAACACCGCGTGCTGTTGGCACATTTCGGGCTCGGTAACCCGGTGGTTTGCGCGCTGGATTGGCAAGCTGCCACAACTGCCGCCGTGTTCATGCGGAGTACGATCACGTAAAACATGTGGATCCGTAAGTCCTTCCGAGAGGTTGGTGGTACGGGAAGGAGGGTATGGTCCCTGTGGATGCCTCCTACACTGGGTTCCGGTCTAAATTGGGTGGCACTTCCCGGCCGTCCAAATCAGTTACCTTGCACCTTTCTGGTAGGTCGGACGGTCTGGATCTCAACAACAACAACAAAATGGATGCCATATTTTATTTTGAAGTGGGTCACGTGATCTCTTTATACAACATGGGTGTAATTATTATTTAAATTTTTATTTAAAATACTATAATGAATATATTTTGTTGAATTTTTTTTCATATTTTTTATGGGACAATTTGAATATTTCCCAAAACTTTCGAAGCAATTTGTGAATTGTAAATTTGCTTAAAAAATGTCTGAAAAATTAGGTCCTATAGGATTCAATTTATTTCATCTTTTTAACCCGGGTTCAGTCCAAAACTAATTGGGCGATATTATTCATTTATATTCCCATAGGTCCCACAGACTGTCTGAACAACATACTAAAATTTCATATTGATAAAGTCATTTTCACGGCAGTTATCGTGCTAACGGACGGACGGACAGACAGAATGAACAAAGTCATAAACACTTTTCAACGATGTTGTAAAGTGTTAATAATGGGGTAACACTATGAAATAAATAGTATACCGATTTAAACTGTAGTTTAGTTTGAATGCTCTGCGAGCGCAACGAGCAGAGCAATTTCAAACCGTAGCGAGCAATTTCAATCGTAGCGATCAGGGGGAGAGTCCCCTAGTTATATTAAAAAATAGTTTTCACAATGTTAAAATAAAGCCTTTTCAATATATTGTTTGTTTGTTTGTTTTTTCTGTGCGTTTGTGTCATTTAAAACAGCACAAATTTCAAATTCTGTGAACCTAATATTAAATTCAGATTTAGGGAATTAAAAAAATTAACTTTTAATATGTACCTGCCTAGATTAGTTCCGCATGTAATATTTTATAATTATATGTATTCGGTAAATTTCATTAGTGCGTCCTTATATCGTTGAAAGCAGTTAGCTGTTCATAAATCTTGGTTGTCACGAACAGCGTTATTTAAAGAAATTAATTAATTATTCTTCAAGTGTGGACTCCCATTTACCTGGCCACTATGTTATTTGATAAATCGGATGAATTATTCATAAAATTAGATCGTCTTTAACCGATTACTCGTGGAAGTGACGTTAAATCGTTTCCTAAAATTTTTATCTCTTCTATTAAAAACCTTTGCCTTATACATTTGGAATTGCTCTATATAAAAAGTAAAGAGTTATATTGATAGAGGATTTGTGAATTTTGTTTGAATTATAATGAATATGATCTAGATAAAAATAAATAGAAAAATCTTCTTTTCAAACCATTAAAATAATATCTGCGAAACTCCACTCGATTTTCTCTTACATTGATATTTCAACAATGTAAGCTGAGCGTTGTGCATAAGCGTTTTCTACTTGCATTTCAATAATTATTAGACCGAAAAAAAGAACTTTTTCTCTTATCAACCTCTTATTTAACTTAGTTGTTTTTTCTTTGTCAGTGTGATTGAAATGTTTGAAGCTCTAATTTATCAGGTTCCAATAATCGCAATAACATTAAATTTGCTATGTCGTTATCATTTATGGTTCATTTTAATTCTTTCGATTTTGAACCGTTTCAGGCTGGCCAATCCTTTACCAGTCATAAAAATATACTCATTTTTTGAGAATAACTAAAAAGCAGCTAGAAAGTCCAAATTTAATATGGCATTGTATTTTGTGCTATATATTAATTCTTTGGCATTTGAACCTAATCTATAGCGAACCCTTCTTGGGTCCGCTACAGAAAGTCCAAATTTGGTTAGTCGTTGTCTTTCATACATTTACGTTACATACGTTTTAATAAATACATTTTCATATATTTAAGTTGTATAAAAATAATAAATCTGCTTTAGAAATCCGTGTTATTTTTATCTTGCTGTCTCTTGCATTACTATTCAATTATGTTTACACAAAAAGTAAAAGCAAACAGTGGTAGGATCTGTTTCAACTATGGAACTCCTAAATGGAACGTCGACAAACCAGTCAATGTTCATTCTGCCAGGAGCATTAATTCGATAAAAAGAATTCATTCTGTTCAACAGTTTTTATCTCAGGGTAATTGCATTTACAAATTAAAAATGGGAATTCCACAGGGAGGAATCTCATCCACAATTCGGGCCAACCTATATCTACATTATTACGAAATTAAGCACCCATTCAACAGTCATATCATGTACAGATTCATTGATGAAATAATTTTTATTAAAATTATTAAAGATGCACCAATGTTAAACTTTCAATTTTATCCTCCTAATCGAACACTAATTGAAAATGTTTATTCATCATCCTGGATCCTTGACATTAGTTTAAGAATTCAAAATGAAGATCATTTAAAATTTCAAATTTATGTAAAAACAGCATCATATAATTTCAAAGTCAATAAACTTCATTATTCATCAAACCTTTCAAAAACAGTGTTTAAAAATGTCTTTAATAATCAGTTAATAAGAATCAAATAGTTAAGTACACCATGTTACTACAAAGAAAATATTATTAAATTAATAACCACCACCATCCAAATTAAATACTCGCCAAACCTTATTTTTTCTTTTATTAAAACCCATTTTAAGTTCAATCCCATGCACCAATTACAGCAACTTATTGACAGGTCAGTCTCAGCAGCTATTGAATAATCAAAAATTAAATCAGCTTATCATCAAAGTGACCGCACTAAGAATCCATACAAAAAACAAATATAATTTCAAAATCGGAATTATTATTAATTATTTGATTATTTAATAAATAATAAATAAATAATTTCCATTCTCCATGTTTCATTCCAACCAGTTACACGCTTAGACTATAACCTTAACTGTAAACATTTTTGAGTTGGCTCAATACAAAGACATTATCACATTTTCAACTCCAATGTTTCCAGAGCAAGTGGTAATTCAGTTTATGTTATTTCATTCTTATTCTTTTTCAATTTTTAATCATTATATTGTATTCTACTACTATTATTACATGGCATCAAGCTGGTTAATTTGGTTATTCATTTTATTTGATTATTGTTAAATCTGATATATTTTCTACATTCTTGTACGTTTAGCCTTATGCAAAATTTTTGTAATACAATATTTAGTTATGCACACAGAAACGCAGAATTTCAGTATTACCGAACCAGGTATGACCCTTGAAAACGTACATGGTTTCAGAAATACTTTTCACTTTTTCTAAATTATTTTCGTTTTCATGTCATTAAAAATATGGGAACCAGGAAAGGCCTAGCTCCATGCGTAGATTTTTCAATTTGAATCTTTTCAACTATTGCACTATTCAGGCTTTTACACAATGTATGTTAATGCAGGGAACAAGGGGATTAGTACCTTTAGTACCAGTATTATATATATGATTTATAATACTTTAAATAATAATTTAATCATTGGATGAAGTTACAGAGATATATTTACCAGAATATCACAAAAATATAATCCAATTTTCAATTGCTGACCTTATATATGGAACAGAGAAAGAGGGGTATTAAATACCCATTTAGTACCTGTTTTATTTATAAGGGAATTTCACTCCAGCAAATCGTTGAGTCTATTTTAATTTCACATAAACTCTTCAGACCATTTTCAATAAAAGATAAGTAACTGGAATTTAAATTAAAAGTAAATAAAATTCTTTATATATATATACGAATATAAAGATAAAGTAAAGAAATGGAAATCAAATGCAATGCAACTAATGGTAGAGGAGGATTCCGACTCCTCATTCCCGTTTAAAGCAGCTTTTACAGCCCGGGCAACGCTCACGGAACCATTGCATTGCAAAGGCTGATCCCCCATATGTGCCTAGTCAGAAGCAAACATCAATGGAGAGACAGAGCGACCAAGAATGAAGGTCAAGATGGGAACATGAGAATAACCAGAAAATACTGCTTTAAGTAAGACACAGTGCGCATGTGTAAGTCTGCAGAAGATCTGCAGTAACTATCTCAATCCAGTAACATCCTTCTGGAATGCATTGGTTACGTGTTTATCGTTGAAAAAAGAATTATAATATTTATTCAAGAAGTTGATAGGGTAATTCTTATTAATAGCCTCTAATATTATTCCATTGTTACTGGAAATGCAATCCTTCATTAAGTGTTACATACCAGATTTCTTTTCAAATGACCCAAAAGAATATTCCTAAAGACATTTCTAGATAGGTTCGTTCTCCAGTTGATGATATGGTTTATTTTGATTTTGTAAGTAGCTCGTTTGTCGGGTAAACACGTATATATACCATATTTCTTGTGGTACTTAATAGTGATATCTAAGAAATCTACAGATCCATCCTCTTTACCACTGTTTTCTATCAATTCCAGATTTTTGGGATAAAAAGAGAAATCTAAACCTGGTGCATTTTTATAATAACCATAAAGCACATCATCTACATAACGGAAATATGGTATTTCATATAATAAATGTGTGCCTTTTTCATATTTGGTAAGATAGATGTCAGCTAATACGGAGGAGCATGCCCCCACCATTGGTATTCCCCTAATCTGTTTATAATATCTTTTTCCGTCAAATAAAATATTTTCTCTCAAAACTATATTCACAAGATCCATGTATCTGCGATAGGTAATGTAATTTTTCAAATCAGATTCCTCATGAATTTCCTTCATAATCATATAAAATTGCGTAATATCAATATTATTAAAAAGATCGCGAAAATCATAACTCTTAAAACTCATGTCTTTACTACAAAATTTAAGTCTTTTTATAATATCTTGGCTGTTCTTGATCATAACTGTTCCTTGTTTTTGAATATCAATCAATACATGTTTCAGAATATGTAATAGTTTTAAATTGGCGATGGTCAAATATGATCCGCAGCCCACTGTAACTGTGCGGAATTTCACAAGTTCCTTATGCAATTTTGGTATTAGAACCAGATGAGGGAACTTAATATATTTTAAATCAATTCCAAACCTTTTGTATAAGGCTTTGATCCTCTTATCCAAGACATTACTACCCGGGGTAATGGATCATATCTTGATCCTGGTAACATTTGTTTAGATTTTCCACATAATATTTCTTGCATATAAAAGCAAAATTAGACACTATTTTATCCGTATAAGTCAATACATAGTTTTCTCTGATATCTGTGATTGATCGTGGAATGGAAGTTACCGTAGTTTTTTGATAATGCTTTTTGTAGTAATAGTGAAAAACATTTTTTAAATGATATTTCCATTGAATGTATGAACAGGTATACTGTATTTTACAGACAATCGCTAAATAAAATTATCCAGATCGTCATTAAAGTCTTTATAGACATTTGTAAAATCCTGCTCTCGAAACTTAGTACCCAATTGAAAAAAATTTTTCAGTTATTGATCTTCAATGAATTTCAAGTTACCGGTTATAATATGTTGGTGGTAAGGGTCTCTATAAGCACTATCTTTACAGTTACAGTTTTCCTTTTTATACACCGTGGCATTTTTACAGATATGATTGTAGTTATATAGCTTTCTGCCGTTAGTACGAACGAATCGGTAATTCAGCTTTATAATAGTGGAAGGGATTGGCAAATATTTATTAATATGGTATAGGAGAGAGTTGAAAGGTATTTTGTCATAATTCTTGTTTTTAAAGGTGGTCATAAAAAATTCTTTTGCAACATTTTTCTGTGTTTTTGGACTCAAATTTATATTATTATTGTCGGCCTTTAACTTGATCATATCCATCATAATAGCTATGAACTTATAATTTTCTTCCGTGTGTTCATTAGGTTCTTTGAAAGTATATTGTAGTATAAATTGCCATATTCGTGACAAAAATTTATGTCTAATTTCATATACTACATTTTTAATCCAACTGATTTTTTTATTTGTGTCATTTTTAAATTTTTAAATAAAATACTTGTTTTTTTCCTCTGTATACTTATAACAGATCTTGCGTTGATTTTTTCCCTCTATATCATCGATGGGTTTTAGTTTGTGATATATTCCTTGACACAGGTTCAGCTCTGTCATTCATACAGTTTTCATTATTAAAGGTTTCTTTAAAAACAACAGAGTTAAGTCCATAAGGGTATGCCGTAGTGTATTGTCTAATGTGAGTACCTTCCCACCATAGTCTTTCTTTAAGTCCAGGCACTATATCGAGGATTGTAACTTCAATCTTGGTAAAATCGTGTCTTTTAAAGTGTCTTATTTCCAGATTTGATACTGGTATTTCTTGATTGTTGGAGTTATTAATTTGGCTTCTGTGCAAGTTTATTCTAACATTCAAAGGATTCCCTGTTTGTCCAATATATCTTATCTGACAAGTGAGGCATGTAATACAATATATGGCGTTATATGTCTTGCAAAACAGCCTATATTTAAGATCCTTGTTCGAGATTTGTGGTGGGTCAGCAACAGGGCATAACTTGCATCTTTTAGATGTGCACTTTCTAAATTTGTAATTACTCATTATATCATAATGTTTATTAAAAATTAAAAAAATATAAACCATTTTTGGTCGAGTCATTATATACACATTCATCATTACGTACGATTTTTGTAGTTGTCATAGTCATAACAGGTTCACATTAAATAGGTTTGAAAAAATGCCTTATAGAAGTCATCTCAATTAAATAACGAGGGTAACTGTATGTCGATGTTGCAAATACCCTTAATTATTGCAACACCCGGCAATTACTCGTATTGAATATTTTTGTCAGTCGTTGAAAGGTATAAAGAAATCATTCATATTGTAAAATTCAACATTTTTACTCGTTTTAATTCAACATTTTTACAGCCTTTGCAATGCAACGGTTCCGTGAGAGTTGCCCGGGCTGTAAAAGCAGCTTTAAACGGGAATGAGGAGTCACAATCCTCCTCTACCATAAGTTGCATTGCATTTGGTTTCCCTTTCTTTACTGTATCTTTATATTCATAAATATATATATATATATATATATATATATAAGAATTTTATTAACTTTTAATTTAAATACCAGTCACTTATCTTTTATTGAAAATGGTCTGAAGAGTTTATGTGAAATTAAAATAGACTCAAAGATTGGCTGAAAAAAAATTCCATTATAAATAAAACAGGTACTAAATAGGTATTAAATACCCCTCTTCCTCTGTTCCATATATAAGATCAGCAATTGAAAATTGGATTACATTTTTGTGAAATTCTGGTAAATATATGACTGTAACTACACCCAATGATTAAATTATTATTTAAAGTATTATAAATCATATATATAATACAGGTACTAAAGGTACTAATCCCCTTGTTCCCTGCATTAACACACATTGTGTAAAAGCATGAATAGTGTAATAGATGAAAAGATTCAAATTGAAAAATCTATGCATGGAACTAGGCCTTTCCTGGTTCCCATATTGCTAATGACATGAAAAAGAAAATAATTTAGAAAAAGTGAAAAGTATTTCTGAAACCATGTACGTTTTCAAGGGTCATACCTGGTTCGGTAATACTGAAATTCTGCGTAAATAATTTGTCATTTAGGCTCAAGTATCCATATACGTTAGATATTATAGATTGTCGTTTTTAAGTGTTGTTTCTTTATAGAATTAAGTTACCTAAAATGATTCTTCAGCCTGATAATACATTATAAATTTCTGTATTTGCCGAGGATATTAAAGTATCTTTTCATGTTCGTCTAAGTGCTAAGGCAAGGTTTATTTGCCAGTATAACTGTAATAGCAAGTATAAAATGGGCCGATGACACATTAACCAAACACGATGAAGAAGCGGCTGTAGAGTTGCGACGCTATTATTCGGAAATAAGCAAGCTTAACTTCACAAGTACTGACAAATTAACATAAAAAAATCAAACGACTTCTCTAGTATCTCACAAATTAACTAAATGTATCCAATTCATCAATATCACTAAGCTATTGCTAAAAAAAAAAAATCTGATGTGGGCAACATATGACTTTCCTTATATAATGCAATGAATTTACTACTTTTACAGTTAAAAAATATTTTATTCTTATAGTAGATACTTATATTCTTTCAAAGATATTGAATTTTCTTGAATTAGTCATCATTTTCATTTTAGCGTCATTTTCATCCATTTGGCGAGATTTTCGTTAATTTGGCAACATTTAAAAATGTCGCCAATTTGGCGACATTCCGCTAAATTCGTCGCTAAAATCTCGCCAAGCGTTATGGGCGGAGAAATAAGTTATTCTTACAGCAGATAAATGACTATTGGTGTTCAAATACAAAAGTATTACTCAAAGTATCTTTTCTCGTGAATGGAACGAGTTAGATCCACGACAATGATGTCACCAAATTTATCACATGATATTACATATGAAAAGTGAACATGTTTCTTAACAGTTAATATTTTTTTTAATATATGGAACTTTTTGATAAATTTATTTGAAAAATGTGCAATATCCCGAGAACGGTTCATGCTAGCGTTCTAAAATTTATGTCAATCGTTTTCAAAGGAAAAATTTCATAAGAAATGTCTATTTGCTTAAATTTATTAAAGGTTTTGATTTTTTGAAGATTTTTTTCAAAATTTCACTCCAAAATTTAGGAGGATTCTGAACATTCGATTTTGTTTTAAAATCAATAGGCTTCCAGTATTCATGGATTGCGATTTTTGTACCAAATTTTATTCGAATCGCTCTATTCGTTCTTGAGATATCGACTCCACAGACTCACTGACACACACGCACACACAGACAGACACACACAGACATCCTCAAAAATGTTCGATTCGTGATCATGGATGCTTGAAACGTGCTCTCCTGTCGAAAACTCGAATTCGAATTTTCGACCCCGTCACAATACTTTCCTTATACATTATGTATATAAGGAACGTAAAAAATAATTTTTTTAAAGAAAAAATTGCTTGTGAATGGTAAGATACGTTTTTTTCCCCCGCATTCTAATGCTGAACCTTATACAAATGGGTCCTTATACAATACAGGTACACAAAATTATCTTTACATACACAAAAAATAGTGATTTCTCAACTGTTCAATATAACTGAATGATTTTTTTAAGGATGAAGCATAGTATTATAACACATAAATACAAATCGAAAAATTGCAGAGTTAATGCATACGATACGAAACTAATTTTGAAACAATTATAATTGAAATAATGTATGACAAGGAGATTTGGGGATAAAATGAGTAACTTGGAAACAAATGCAGACTTTTAACATCAATAGGTAACGTGATCTCTCCTAACTCACATACACATATCCCAACGTGATTTCATGCTCTTAATAAGGAGATTAATTAGAGTCTTGAGCACTAAGTTCCACTCCTCCAGCAGTGCGGTCTGCAAGGCATTGTGATGAGGATTTTGTCAAGCAGTAGCTCTTCCAAAGATGTTCCATAAGTTCAAATAATCAAGTTCAAATCAGGAGATTTGACTGGCGAGTTTCTTTGCTAAATGCCTTTGCTTTCAAGAAATTCATTAACCAGATTTACTCAATGTGGGCACGTGTTACCATCCATAAAAGAAAAGTCAGATCCATATGCACGTCTAAAAATTCCTACAAACAGTTCTAAGACATCATTTGAATATATCTAGTCTCTGGTCAGACACAAATTCTCTGTCGAACAATTACAGGGTAGTACGTCCGTGGATCATTATGTCTCTGAACCGTCGTAACAGCCATATTCCCGGATGTTGTTGTTGAGACCCAGACCGTCCAACCTACCAGAAAGGATATCCCCAGATGTAAACGCGTTTAGAATCAGAGGTTAAACTGAAATTCGACTCGTCACTAAAGAGAACACAAGCCCATTGCTGTTGACTCCAGCTGGGATGTTCTTTCTCTCAGACGAGACCTCTTGTGTTGTGAGGTTAGTGAAACACATATCAATGGCTTTCTTGCTTAAAAGCATTTCTCATTAAACTTTCTGTATACAGTTCGTTTCGATACTAATGTTCCAGGAGCGGGTGAAAGCTCTAAACTCAGCTGCCTGGCTATCTACGCCCTGTTGTGACGAGCAGTTATTACCTATCTTAAGAAGCAGTTGTTATTCTCATACGAGCTTGTCCTTGCTTCCTAGCAACAGTTCCAGAATCTTTACATTCTTGCTAGAGGGCAGAAACTGTCCGTCATCAAGCATTCAGCCATCTTGCTATTTCCATCAATGTTTGCCCAGCCTCTAAATGATGACAGTTCGCAACCTCAAATATCATTCCAAATTATACTTCGGAGCCATAAAAAAATTGTTTTGAGTCGATAAACATCTAAATCAAATCCTGAATTGTAGATGAGTTCCGGGAAACATATTTCGAGCACAGCACTTGCGCCGGCTTTGGTTGACATAATGCAATTATTTGCATATCAGAAACAGTTTGATCAAATTGGATTGGATAATTATAATTAGGCTTACCTGTTGTTCATTTTTCTGAAAGATAAATCAGATTGGTTGGGTATTTAATGAAATATCATTATGTATGTGAAGATTATTTTGGACGTCAAAGTATATGAAATATGAACATATGAGTAAGGTGAGGGGGGGGGGGGTTGAATGGAGCCCTACATTCCTAATATGTTTTGTAATTTAGAGAAGCAATGCGGTAAAAATACACATTAAGAATAACAAATACGATAAAAAAATTTCAAGAATGAAACGTAATTTCAAAGAAAGATTTGAGAAGCTATTTTACAATATTACGATCGTTTAAATGATTTGTAGTAAGATATTATAAATGAATAGTAAAATCCTACTTTACATCGGAATTCAAAGAAGTCAGGTGACATTTTGCAGGTGGTGTTGCCAGAGCGCGTGTGACAGAAAACTGAAGGATTTCGTCTGAGAACGTTATCGTATGATGTATGATTGCCGCGAACAATAACTCACAGGATACACCTACAGTTTCGCAAAACTCTTTTCCATAGAACGCATTCACAATACGTAAACAATATTCTTTTGATAGATTTGGTGATAGATGTTTCTCATAATTTTAAATTAAAATTTTCCTCGGCCGTATCAAAACAGTTATAGTAAATTCTTTTGAGTTTGAGAAAAATCCTAAATATAGAGTAAAAATGTATTTCTTACTTTAAGAAAAAAAAATTAGTGAAAGTTTTAAAAGCTTCGTATAAATTAATCACTATATACAGAGTGTCCCAAAAACATTTACCTCAGCGTTTATTCCTTAAATATTGGTCTTAAACATATATAATAAATTACAAAGTTGCGTAAATAAGGGTATATAAGATTATGAAATCGATTAAAATTTTCAAGGAAATTAAATTTTGAGAAATACAAAATGTAAATTTTTATACGGCCCCCGTACAAAAACATTTCCAATGAGTAAAATGTGCCACCATACACTAATAAGGTGATATACAAAATTTCAGCATTTTATCATAAGAAGTTAGTCATCATTTAATAAATTTAGTCATAAAAAATTAAATTTTGTATTTCTTAAAATTTAATTTACTTGAAAATTTTAATCGATTTCATAAAATTCTGTACCTTTTTTACGCAACTTTGTAATTTATTGTATATGCGTAAAATCAATATTTAAGGAATAAAAGCAGAGGTCTATGTGTTTGGGACGTCCTGTATAATTTGTTAAAGTGTATAACATATTTTTGTCTTTCCAAACCCCACAAAAGCTCCTCTGTGCACATAGAAAGCTAAATTTTCGCCCGCTCGCCAACGGCACTGAAATATTATTTTATTTAGGAGACCCTATACCACTATATAAATAAAATAAAAGTTTAAAAATTATAATTAAATATATAATTTATATTACATTCGCCAATATTAGTTACATTTAGCACTTAAAAATGCCAATTTTTAAAAATACATAAATACAAAGAATTTCATAGAAGGATAAAAGTGCAAAGATACAAAGAAGACAAAGATTGGTAAAAATACAAAAAAGTGCAAACAGGACATTTGTTTTAAACATTAACATCCTAATGATAAATATACAATTAGAAAAAATCTATCCTATTAAAAGTCAACCGTGTATTTATGCATTTATGTATGTATGTATGTATGTAAACGCTATTCTGAAATCCCTACTTGGTCTAGAAGCTCGCGATTTATTTAACCCCAAAAGTTTCGAAAATTCGAAAAATGTGATAGATTTTTAAATATTTATGAAAAATTTTCAAAATGAAGGTAAAAAGAGGTCCGAGAAAAACGTATCTCCTTTTATAAAATTAGTTAGAAAATCGGTTTTTAGTTTGAGCGAGAGACAGATAAATTTCAAAGACTCTATAGAAGCCGGATTTTTGATAAAGCAGGTAGTTTTTTTACAGACTTTTAAAAATCGTATAAAACACCGTAAAACGCATTGATAGCAAAAAGACAGGACCGCAGATATTGAGTCGGGGTCATTCTACCCGAAATGAGCACAGCAGTTTGCTCCATCCTTTTATTATTTTTTTTATATACCTTCCGCAGTCAGTACTGTTTGTTTCTATACTAAAACAATTTTTAATTTTTTATATTTGTCACCATTTTTGATCAGGGACCGGCTCGGACCAAAATGCGGGTATTCTGGGGTTTGCGGAAATGACTATAACTCTTTAACTATTCAAGATAACCAAAAAAAACTCCTCCCCCCACCACCACCACCTAAAAGTATAGACGTTTTGAGCTTTTATAATAGGTATTTAAGTTGCATTTAGTTTTCAGTTTAACAAGATTAAAATGGACTCACTCAAATATGAATTGCAAAATCGCTATTTTCTGGTGACCTTAACTCCAGAAGGGCTGAAAACCAGGAACTAATATTGTTTCCTCACATACTAGAGGACGGCAGCTTTTAGCTTATCAAGAAAACATATTTTTTTAAAAGCCCTTTCTACCAATTTTTAACACAAAGCTTGCTAAAAATTCGAAAGTTCCATATTTTAAGGTAAAATATCTTAAAGAAAGCGTGACAAAAATTTGAAATGTTTTATATTAACTACTCTATTATTACCCTTTAAGTGATATGAATTGCATTTGTGGTTCAGTATGGATTTAGAATTATAAGGACTCAAAGTGTGGTAGAATAGCACTCTCAAACAAGAAAAACATGCATTTAGGCTATTATTATGGGCAAATGTCATTTTATGTACCATTAAGAACAATTAGATATATTATAGTTTAAAATGTTATATATTGAACATACCTTACTGGTCATAATGCATGCAAGATTTTTCCCCTGAAAACATACACTGCATTTCTGATGTTTTCATATATTTTCTAGCCCTTAATCAAATTATATTTCATGTGCATGTGTGCTCTTTCTATTAAATAATCAAATTTATTTTACCTACATTAATATATATTTTATTATTTACTAGCAGTATACCCATTCTTTGAACGGAATATCTACAGGGTGATTAAAAAACCAAATTTTACGAGGTGGTAGTACACACAAAACGAAGCAGGCCAACGGCCGTACCGTGCTGAAAACACCGGTTCTCGTTAGATCACAGAAGTCAAGCAGCATCGGGCGCGGTTAGTACTTGGTGGGTGACCACCTCGGAACACCGCGTGCTGTTGGCCATCTCGGGTGCGGTATCCCCGTGGTTTGCGCGCTAGATTTGCACGCTGCCACAAATGCCGCCGTGTTCATGCGGAGTACGATCACGTTAAACATGTGGGTCCGTAAGTCCTTCCGAGAAGTTGGTGGTAGGGGAAGGAGGGTACGGTTCCTGTGGATGCCTCCCCCACTGAGTTCCGGTCTAAATTGGGTGGCACTTCCCGGCCGTCCATACAGTTACCTTACACCTTTCTGGTAGGTCGGACGGTCTGGGTCTCAACAACAACACAAAACGAAGCATTTTTCGTCATGATTTAACGGGTCGGAAATAAAACGTAAAGGCTTTACAGGGCGCTTACTTGTTCGGAAGCGCCCGCTCCGCAAACTTAAAAGCGTCATTCTTGTTGTTATTTTCTGGTTGAAAAATCAACCACGTATGAAAATTTCAGCTAGGGAAGAAGAAGAACCATTATGCAAATTTTCATAATTGGGCGAGAAGTAAGGAACTATCTGAACGTCACTTTCCCGGGCCGATGGATTGGGCGAGGTGGTCCCATAGCTTGGCCCCACGATCACCCGATCTGTCGTGTCTTGACTTTTTTTTGCGGGGATATCTCAAGAGTCTAGCCTATGACACACTCCTTGTATCTAAAGAGGAACTTGTTGCCAGAATTTCGGCCTCTGCTGCCGAAATTCGCGACATGCCTGGTCTATTCGAGAGAGTTCGAGAATCCCTCCATCTTCGCTGTGAGACGTGCATTCAAGTTGGTGGTTGCTCTTTTGAGCCATTACTGTAATTATTGTTCATTAAATGTCATTTTATAACTTTTAAGTCATTCTTGCGTTTTCGCCTCACCTTATTGGTTTCACCATTAAGCGCCAACTGGCGCCTTTACGTTCCATTTCCGACCTGGTAAACTATGACGAAAAATGCTTGGTTTGGTGTGTACTATCACCTCGTAAAATTTGGCCCATCTTCTTTTTAATCACCCTGTTAAGAACCTTAAAATTTACAAATATATGCAAATTCCTATAGTGTTTATTCTAAATGGCATTGTTATTCAAAACATTCTATTAAAATATTTAATTTAATTTTCTTTAAAAGACGTATAAGAATCTCTGTTTTCCTTATACAAAATTATCTTCACAAGCAGGTCTGAAAAATAAAATATCGTGATCCCGTTTGTATACAAGTTTACACAAAATATGAAATTTTATCGGTATATGTCAAAATAAAATCGCTATAAATTTGCATCATTATATGCCAAAATGAAAGCGCTAAAATAGTATTGCAAGATATACCCATACCATTTTTCTGTTTCAAAAATTAGCTAAACAATATATATGAGTTTTAAAAATATTTACCAATCAGATGACTGATAAAGCGGATGACTTATGAAATTAAAAATATAATATGAGGATTATTGATAAGTTTATATACATGCGTTTGTTAAGCTCAGTTTATTATAAATTACTTTTCGTCATCACAATCGCCTCCAAATTAAATTGTTAATGAATACAAATTGTAAAATTATTAATTGACGAAGTTAATGAAAAGTATATGTTTGTTGAAATAAATAATTATGTAAGGAAATTAAAAGGTGCATTTAATAAGATGTCTGTAATTAATGCTTATCCTTTAGGAATGCATTATAAGGCATTTATGTGAAGGAAGTGCGCTTTGTTTTTGCATTGTGAATGATTGCAGCCTATAAGGTATTTATGACCTTAAACAACAAGTGCCAGAAGGTGGCAAGAAACTTTGTAAGCGACAAACAATGAACGCAGTCAGACGGTCGCCAGCGATTAACCGTCTGACTGAGTTCGTTGTTGGACGCTTACACAGTTTCTTGTCATCTTCTGGTACTTGTTGTTTGAGGTCATAAATACCTTATAGGCTGCAATCATTCACGATGCAAAAACAAAGCGCACTTCCGTAATCACAATAGGCTCAGATCTAAAATGGTGGGAAATAAAAATAAAAATTGTTTTAATATACACACAAATGGTATTAACTATGGTAGAAATATAAAAAATAATAAAGTTGTCGAGCAACCTGCTGTGCTTATTTCACGTGGAATGCCAAACTAGGAATCCGAAAACATCTGCCTCTCTAAACAGCAGACGCCTTGGTAGTGGGAGTTAAAATTCAGAAATCTAAATGTGCGAGTTTAGCACATAGAAATATGAATTTTTAAATATAAAATTGTAACATCATTCTCTAAAAAAATCAGGTTGTTTCGATAAAAACTTTGTTTTTACAGCTATTCCCCGTATTGTTAAAAATTAAAATTTCGCACATTTTCAAGATACGGTCTTCAAAATTTATCATCGTGATGTCTTAAGTCTTAACTCTAGAAAACTTCTACTCCTTTTGTCATAACGTTAATATTTTATATTTGAATTAAGCATTTAATAACTTTCATTTTGAAGCGACACATTAAAAATCTCAAAATAAAAATTTCTCCCAAACATAACTGTTCGAGGTACGTTCTTCAAAATTTGTCATCGTGATGTCTCAAGCTTTTGCTAAACGAAACTTTAACTCTTTTTGTTATCACTTTATTTGTTAAATTTTTTTACAATTAAACTAAAGATTCAATAACTCTCATCCGGAAAGTCTCTGAGAAAGGATATATCGTGTTTGCATCTGCGTTATAGAAGTACGCTTTTCTGTTACAGCTATTTTCATTTTATATATATTTTTTTATATTTACTCTTGGTAAGGGGCTACCGTGGTAGAAGGAGGGAGGTGTGCGGTATGCGGGGTCCGGGACGGTCAAAAAAAGGGTCGGGGGGGGGGGGGGTTGTAAAATCTCGTTTTTAAAAAGTTAATTGTTTAGCAACGCTTGATTTGATTTTAATGCAATTTTACGTTGCATTTTCTACTCTGCAATGAAACCACTCGACCTGGCTCACGCTAAACTTGGGCCCAATTTTGTTGCTTTACTACTTTTACGTCCGAGTAAGAAGAAGCAGTGAGGTAGAAGAAGCAGTCAGGGTGAAATTAGGGACCACTTTTAAAATCTTCGATTTTATCTATCTTAACAGCCCTTGCTTCGATTTTAATGCAATTTTCATGTTGTATTTTATACTCTGCAATGAATCTACTCAATATACTCACTCTAAACTTCGACCCACTTTCATCGCTTTACGACTTTTACGCCCTTACAAAGAACGCAAAACTTGCTAAAAATTTTATTTCAAAAAAAAAAAAAAGAAAAAAAAAATATTGCTATATTTAGTGACCGCTAGCAATCAAAGCTCGCAAGCTAGTAAATATTACTATTATACAAAATAAATCTTCAATTAACATTTGGACAGGATGTTTTAAAGAGTATTAAGATCATAGATGAAGAAAATGTAATTCGTCTTCTTGAAAAACGATCATAAGAGAGTATATTTTAATTACAATAAATTTATTATTTAATGATTTATTTAATGTTGAAAGTTTGTTATAGATCGTTTTTAAGTGGTGATATTTTGTTAATGGACAATCAAAAAGAAAGTGTATTGAATTATCTTCAGCTTTGGTACAAATAAAATTTGGAAAGATAATTTATTTAGTCTGAGGAGAAAAGTTCCATCATTAATTGGGAATCAGGTAAAATATTTAGATGGAGTACAAAAATTAATATTAATTAAAGGTAATAAGGAGAAAGTAAACCTTCCATTTTTACATGCTGTCAATTTATTTGCTAATTTATTTTGTATTCTTGTATGAGATATTTTTAAAGTGCCATCTAGGGTAATGGACAATTTTATTCTCGTATTAATATTATTTGTTAGAGGGAAAGCCAATGCATTTGATAACTCGTTTCCTATTTTGCATGTATAAACCTTTATTCAATTGATTCTTATATGTTAATTATTTATTAATAAAATATTATTACTTTCCTTATATATATAATGTATAGGGAAAGTATTGTGACGGGTCGAAAATTTGAATTCGAGTTTTCGTCGGGAGAGCACGTTTCAAGCATCCCTAATCACGAATCGAACATTTTTGAGGTGATGTCAGTGTATGTGTGTGTGTCAGTCAGTGAGACTGTGAAGACGATATCTCACGAACGAATGGAGCTACTCGAATGAAATTTGATACAAAAATCACAATCCGTGAATACTGAAAGCCTATTGTTTTTAGACGGAATCGAATGTTCAGTATCCCCCTAAATTTTTGAGTGAAATTTTGAAAAAATCATCAAAAAATCAAAATATTTAATAAAGTTACGCAAATTGGCATTTCTTATGTAATTTTTCATTAGAAAACTATTAACATAAATTTTAGAACGCTAACATGAACCGTTCTCGAGATATTGCACATTTTTCAAATAAATTTATCATAAATTCCCATAAATTAAAAACAATATATTAACTGTTGAGAAACACGTTGACTTTTTATATGTAATATCATGCGATAAATTTGGTGACATCATTCTCGTGGATCCAGCTCGTTCCATTCATGAGAAAAGATACTTTCAGTAATACTTTTGTATTTAAACGCCATAATCATTTATCTGTTATAAGAATAACTTATTTCTCCGTCCATAACGCTTTGTGAGATTTTAGCGAAAAATTTGACGGAATTTGACGGACCAATTTGGCGACTTTTTAAATGTTGGCAAATTAACAAAAATCTCGCCAAATGGATAAAAATGACGCTAAATCAATGAAAATGACGACTCATTGACGAAAATTCAATATCTTGGAATGAATATAAGTATCTACTATAAGAATAACCTATTCTTTTGCTGTAAAAGTAGCAAATTCATTGATTGCATTATATAAGGAAAGTCATGTGCTGCCCTGTGTGTAAAGGAGTTTTGTTTAGAATATTTGCTTAATAATGATTGTTAAAATATTAGATTGGTCGTAACACTAGTTTTGATATTATTGTTTTTTATATATTTTTATACTTATATGGCATATAACTCTGCTTAAAATATATTATTTTTTTTGCTGGTTTTCTTGACAATGAGTATATTAAGCTGCTATTTTTGGAAATGCAAAAGGCATAAGCTACACCATTTGTTCTTTTAGAAACGTCTGTATAAGATTTTATATTTGTTTTAAAGTTATAATTTGAAGAAAAATATGTGAAGTTAATTGATGGGTAGTAGAACAATATTTTATATTTTTATTCATATTTTAGAAATAAAGCAATATTATTTTTGAATTCGGAAGTTTTTTGAATTTGGAGAACTTATTGTATGACTTTTTTTCTTCTTTTATTTTAAAATCGATTGGGAGGATGCCAGTAATTATATTTGCTTCATTGGATGTTCTTTTATACAGGTATACGCCACAAATTATTGAAGATAATGTCTTTGGAATAGTGCATTGCTTTCATCTTTTTATTTTTGATAATTTTCACTTATCTTCATAAAAAAAAAATTACTCACAATTACATATTATTTCATTACCTGTACGTTAAGTAGATTTAGTATTTTTTTATATAATTAATTTCTATATTAATTTTTGTTTCTTCGAGGATGCAGGTGAGAAGGGAAAGTGCAAATTAACGACTGCGGATTTACAAGAAAATAACTAGTGTTCTGCCACATGAATGAAACATTTCTACTTTTCTTACGTGCATTTAGGGAAAGTATTGTGATAGGAAAGAAAATTTGAGCTCTAGTTTTCGACGGAAGATCATGTTTCAAGCATTCCTAAACTCTAATCGATTGGGATGTTTGCGTGTATGTATATAGTGTGTAGGTGTGGTTAGTGTGTGCATGTGTGGTTAGTGTGTGTATGTGTGGTTAGTGTATGTATGTGTGGTTAGTGTGTGCATGTATGGTTAGTGTGTATAGCTAGTGTGTATGTGTATGTCAGTGTGTGTATGTATATAGTGAGTATAGCTAGTGTGTATGTGTATGTCAGTGGGTGTATGTATATAGTGAGTATAGCTAGTGTGTATGTGTATGTATATAGTGGGTATAGCTAGTGTGTATGTGTATGTTAATGTTGAAGATCCAGACCATCCGACTCATCCTGAGGACTTGAGCAACTATTTGGACGGCTGGGAAAGTGTATGTTAGTGTGTCCATGTGTATTAGTGATGTGCATGCTAGTGTGTCCATGTGTATTAGTGTTGTGTATGTTAGTATGTATGTGCATGTTAGTGTGTCCATGTGTATTAGTGTTGTGTATGCTAGTATGCATATGTATGTTAGTGTGCATGTCCTTCAGTCTGTGAGGACGATATCTCTAGTGAACGAATGAATCGTTTCGAATAACATTTAATGTGATTATTACAATCATTGAATACTGGAACTCTATTAATTTGAAATACAATAGAATGTTCAAAAGAATCTCTGAATTTTCAAATGTGTATTTGAAAAAACAATTAAAACATCAGGAACTTTGGTAATAATAAATCAATAATCATTTTATACGTCATTTTTAATTATTAAACAGATGATATAAATTTTAGAATGCTATAGTATGAACTGTTCTCAAGATATAGCTCGATTTACGAATGATTTTGCCAAAACAATGACACGATATTAAAAAGTAGCAAGTGCCATCCAATACGTTCACTTTCCCTATTCAATATTTCTGCAATAAATCTGTTAACACCATTTTAGTGGATCTGGTTTGTTTTATTCACGAGAGAAGATATATTTTGTAATATTTTTTATATTCTGACGCCAAAGAATTCGCCATAATTTTTTTCACCATGTATTAAGTAAATGTCTCTTGCATTTTGATGAGGATTTGGCAAATGAGTAGGAATAAGTTACCAAAACCGCCTATTACTTTCCTTATATACATAATGTATAAGGAAAGTATTGTGACGGGGTCGAAAATTCGAATTCGAGTTTTCGACGGGAGAGCACGTTTCAAGCATCCCTGATCACGAATCAAACATTTTTGAAGTGATGTCTGTGTGTGTGTATGTGTGTGTGTGTGTGTGTGTGTGTGTGTGTGTGAAAGTATGTGTGTGTGTGTGTGTGTGTGTGTGTGTGTGTGTGTCAGTGAGTCTGTGGAGACGATAACTGACGAACGAATGGACCGATTCGAACCAAATTTGGTACAAAAATTACAATCCGTAAACACTGGAAGCCTATTGCTTTTATATGCAATCGAATGTTAAGAACCTCCCTAAATTTTCGAATGAAATTTTGAAAAAATCGTTAAAAAATCAAAACCACTAATAAAGTTACGCAAATAGACATTTCTTATGCAATTTTTCATTAGAAAACGATTGGCATAAATTTTAGAACGCTAACATGAACCGTTCTCGAGATATTGTTCATTTTTAAAAAAAAAATTATCAAAAAGTCATATAAAAAAAAATTCCTATTGAGAAACATGTTCACTTTTCATATGTAATACCATGCGATAAATTGGGTTACATCATTCTCGTGGAACTAGCTCATTCCATTCATGAAAAAATATACTTTTAGCAATACTTTTGTGTTTGAACGCCAATAGTCATTTATCTGCTGTAAGAATAACTTATTTCTTAGTGCATAACGCTTGGCTAGATTTTGGGGACGAATTTGGCGGAATGTCGCCAACTTGGCGACTTTTTGAAATGTTGCCAAATTAACGAAAATCTCGCCAAATGGATAAAAATGACGACTAACTGTCGAAAATTTAATATCTTGGAAAGAATATTAGTATCTACTATAAGAAAAACCTACTTTTTTTTGCTGTAAAAGTAGTAAATTAATTACATTATATAAGGAAAGTCATGTGTTGCCCACATCAGATTTTTTTAATTTATAGTGTTATTCTAATACTAATAACATTAAATAGAATGGATGCACGTCAACGTTAATGAACTATTAAATTAAAGATAGCCAACATAGGTTTAAAAAGTCATTTAATAAAACCACCTTCCTCGACTTACATAAGTTTACAAAGTCAAAGCGCTTTCGGGTATCACCGTGCCCTTCATCACTGGCGAAATTTCATTTCGCCACTGATGAAGGACTTATTAAATGACTTTTTAAACCTATGCTGGTTGTCTTTAATTTAATAGTTCCTAAGACCATTGTTCGAACTTATCCATCATTATTTTGTTGTGACAGAAGCAAAATCTTTGCATTATGTAGAAAAGTCATGTGCTGCACACATCAGATTTTTTTATAACATTTTGAATTCATATTTAATAGAAAAAAAACCGTACATGCGTCTGCAGCCGGCTCCCAAAGTGCCGGAACTTATTTTAGGATAAAAGTATTAGAATTATACGGTGCTATTTTCAATGTGAAAGCATTTCTTGATTGGGGAAACTTTATAGCACCTCCGGTGAAATGGTATCAGTATGAACTTAGAAACGTAAATCCCCCCCCCCCCCTTCACACTCACATGTAACACACCTGCTTGATTTCCCAGTGTTATTGGGACGACCCCCCCCCCCCTCTAGTGGCAAAGTGCATCTCAAATTACAGCTGGGACCCCATTCAAACACCTTATTAGAACAAACATCGCGCAATACAAATACCTTGAATCATTTCCACTCCATAAGTAGTGAAGCAGGACATAACACAATTGGAAACGATAACAATGCAATCTCAGTAATCCGGCACTATTAAAAGCAAGCGCTAGTATCAGATTACTACATTTTTCGGAGTATTAGAAAGTAGGAATAGTAGGTAAATGAAATTTTTAATACGTAAAATTGTCATCATATGTATGTAATTAAACTTACTATTGTGTCACATGTGCAAAATAAATTTAGATCTGTGTATTATAATCTTATGCATATTTTATTTTTGCAAGGCACCATTTGAAATAGTTTTTAATAGATGTTTGTCTCTTTGCAGCTTTTCCTCCACTTTCTCACGTTATCCTCGCAAAATGGTGGTTTCTTCGGTTCATGGTTTTCATGGTTTCTGGTTAATACCAGGACCCAATTGTGACAATCGGGTTCACCGGGCAAAGAAATTATTGAAGCCCCCGGATTAAAACTTTTGTAACATATTAATTAACGAGTGCGGATGTTCTCTCGGCGAAGAGGTTATTAAAAATTACAACCAAAAACATAAAACGAGTCTGGATTTTGTAGCATGTATGCAAATGAAAAAAATAATAATATTTAACTGTATATTATTACGAACGCGCAATATTCCCTTTGGCGCCTCCTCTTTCGTCTGTCTCGAAGGCCAGGCGACGAAAATACAGTTCCTGACGTCAGCATGACGTGGGCCCATGGTTTCCAGGATTTCCCAGTTAAAAGAAGGGTGGCCAGATCTGGCTGTTTAACGCCAATTTGGTGACATTTGGTCACTTCAGGAATGTTCCAGAAATTTCTCGATGGAACGATTATTGAGATAGAGATTTCCAGAAATTTATATGGAGAAACTATAAAAAGGACTCACCCCTCCGTTGCAGTGAAGTTAAAGAATTGACGTGGCACGAGTTATATCGTACTGTGATTATTGTCAATGTTTTGAGAATAGTAGCGGCTGTTTTGTTGTTGTTGAGACCCACACCGTCCGACCTACCAGAAAGGTGTAAGGTAACTGTTTGGACGGCCGGGAAGTGCCACCCAATTTAGACCGGAACCCAGTGGGGGAGGCATCCACAGGGACCTTATCCTCCTTCCCCTACCACCAACCTCTCGGAAGGACTTACGGACCCACATGTTTAACATGATCGTACTCCGCGTGAACACGGCGGCAGTTTTGGCAGTAGCTGGAATCGAACCATGGCCTACTGAGTGCAACTTCAGAGCGCTAACCACTGGGCTACCGCGCCCAAGCGGCTGTCTTGTGAAATGACTTTCGTCAACATTCTGAGAATAATATCGCTTATTCTGTGAAATTTGTGGAGCATTTAAGTGCTGTTTGATTGTATGATGTTCCTGTTTACTGTGTGCTTGTGAATAAAGTAAGTTATCCAGAAACTTAGACTCGTTCTTGTATCCAGCGTGTACACCCACAATTTTAAAGGATACGTTTGTAACAATATTATGGAGTAGGAAAATACGTGAAGTCTGCATACCTGTCTTATCCGATGCTCTCGAAGTACCTATATCTGTGCTATTATAGTATACCCCTTAAGAACAACTCTTTTCATATTTTTTGTTTAAAATGATCAACTTCATCATAAAATGAGAGTAAATTTAATTTTGTGCATGTTTTAGAAAAATGCTCTTCATGCCCATGCTATAATATGGGCCATTTTCTTTTACCCAGGTTATGTTGGGCCGTCCATAGGGGTCCGACAGTACTCGGGTGGCGGGATTAAGTTCCAGAGATCAATATTTTTTGAGGGAGGAAAAATACATGAATACATTGACAAAACGAGGAAAATCCAATATAAAGGAGGAAACATTATAAATGTTGTAGGGGACCCACAATTTGTATGGGCGGTTCTGGGTTATTCAAGCATTAAAGGATTTTAAAGAAGCAACTGCTTTAATAGCTACAAAACTTGATGTATTAAAAGCATTTTTCATCTGAATGTTCCTGCTTTTACGACGATGTTAGACGTGCAAATGTTTGATGAACGTTTTGTTCGGAAATGGAAACAAACACCAGGTGAATAGAAACAAACAGCACGTGACATGAAAAAAGTCACCCACAACTTTCCGCGCTATGGTGTCGGAATGTTCACTAAAGATTTCCTGTTTCGGAGATGTGTATGCTCCGAAAATGTGTATAACTTAGCAAAAAAAAGAATGCAAAAGAGATTAAAAATGTTTCATAGTTGCTTCAAAAATTAAGTGAGCACACTAGTTACCACCATATGGTCATAATTTTCCTTGTCTTTGATATTTTTTTATGTATTTTCTCTTTTCAATAAACAATATTTTTGTACTGTAGTTTATAATTCCAAAAATGTATTCTTCATTAAATTTGAAAATCGTCATTTTTAAAAAAATAAGCCACCTTATGGGCCTATGTGCTTATTGAGAAGTTCGCAACTTATTGCCCGGCATTGAAGGAACTGCGAAACCGAAAACATTCGAATATTTTAAAACGCGCCGCTCGAATTCTGCGCTACACCTCTTCTCTCCCAGATATTTTTGCGCAACGATCGCCTCCCCAAAAGTCCCCGAAGAGCTAACTTCGTGAACGATTCGAATATTTCTCCACCGTGACCGCATTTAAAATAACTGGGAAGGAATCGGAAATCCTTTGCGTCCGTCGCGAATTTTTGTTCTTTCTTTGGGTGACTCAGGCCTGAGTTACCAATCAGGGAGTCCTAAACGATCGTAGTACTACGTCGGTCCGGTGTGAACTAGCGGTATAATTTGACTGGGGATCTCGTGCAGCCTCCGAGTTAGGTGTGGCTCCCAAATGCGGGGCCAATGAGGCGCCATTTACGACCACAATAGGTCGAACATTCCACCTTAAAATTTCCGCAAAGTCAGAAGTGGCAGAATTGTGTCGCAACAGAACCTGCTTAAAGTTATTTTTCACTCATGGTCAAGCATGATTTTGGCACTCTACCCCCTCTCCCCTCCACACGTATACACAAAAAAAAGAAAGAAAAAATAATTAGTGAGCATAGTAGAAGGGGGGGGGGGGTTGCACCTCCCAATATTAAATTGAGGTAAAATTGTTCTTTAAAAAATTTATAACTCTACAAAAAAAAAAGGGGAATATAATAGCCTATCAATATGTTAAAATATAACCCATATATACCATAAGTTGGGAATACTAAAAAAATGTCCAAAATTATATTAATATTCTCATTCCTTTTACAATTACTTTTTTAATTCTACTAGGGGGCTCTGACCCCTGCTTGCTCCGCTCACGCAACCCCCTTCGGGAGGCTTCGCCTCCTACTCGCTGCTCTCGCAAAACTAGCTTCATATCTATCTTTCCTAAAAATTCTACTTTCAAAAATCTTTTTTCTATCCCTGCCTATTTTCCGCAGGAGTGAAAAGCAGGGATTTTTCTTAACCCAGAGATTCCAAAAACTGAATTCCTTGATCATGAGCTCGCTTCGCGAGCTATTTCATGCCAAACTAAAGTTTACATCGATAAACGGTTTATTTCATCGTGTTACCCTATTATTTCTCTATAAATGTATCAAATTTCCTATTTTTGTATGCATCGTTAGCATCTTTTTGGCCATTTTGACGCTATTTTCGTCAATCTGGGTAAGTTAGTGACCCAGCTCGCCAAATGCATCGCCTAGAGTTACAGAAAAACGGAGAAATGGGTTTTTCTTTTATATATAAATAACTGTCTGAGAATTGTAAAGCATCAAAATACAAAATTATAACACAATATCGTCTTGCTTGAATGGAACAAACTAGATCCACGAGAATAACGTTAACTAATTTACCGCATAATATTACATATAAAAAGTTAACATATTTTACAATAGATAATACTTTTTAATTTTATATGATTTTTTTGATAAATTTATTTGAAAAATGTGCAATTTCTCGAGAACGGTTCATGCCGGCGTTAAGTTTATGTCATTCATTTTCTAATGAAAAATTTCATAAGAAATGATCATTAACGTAAAATTATAATAGATTCTGATTGTTTAGTGAATTTTTCAAAATTTCGTTCGAAAATTTTGGAGACTTCCGAACAGTCAATTGCATTTATAACCAGTAGGGTTCTAGTATTCACTGATTGTAATAGTTGTACTAAATTTCGTACAAAACACTCTTTTCGTTCGTGAGATATCGCATCCACAGACTCGAGGATACACATATACCCTCCTACCCACAACCAGACATCACCTCAAAACTTTCGATTAGAGTTCAGGGATGCTTAAAAAGTGTTCTTTCTTTTAAAATTGGAATTCAAATTTTCCTTCCTATTACAATACTTTCCCTATACATGATACTATGTATGTAGGGAAAGTAAAAAGTAAAATAATATATATTAGTAATTTGTTGCGTTTATATTCAACACTGACCATGTTTATTAAAAACATTGAAAAATAGCAAACCGTCTGAAGAAATATATCTTAACTTAAACAGTAAATATATTTGAAAGAGTCTGACTATCTAAACTTAAATGTGCATATATACAACGGCGAAGAAAAAGAACCACACCTCGTTATTCTGATATCGTTCATAATAGAGCAAATTCAGAAATATATCATTCGATAGAGAAAAACATCTTCTTAAATTTTATATGCAAATCATTTGCATAAAGGGTTGTCCTTGCATCAAATTGCGTACAAAGTAAAATTTTCAATTCTCCAAATTTGTCAAACTATATATTTTGATGTCAACAACATCTATGCTTGGGGTATCAGTACAGTATCGGAAATCGGAGAGGTACGAAAAAAGAAAATACTTTGGACGCTTATACCTCAGAAACTAATAGATAAAAACATAAATAATTTTTCTTGTTTTGCCAGACATAAGATTCAGATTATAAATATATAAAAATAATTTTAATATTTTCAAGTTATTTTTCTTTAAACTTCAAAGAGTATCTATCTGAAAGAGTGTTTTTTCCATTTTTCTAGCTTTTTCACAAAATATCTACAAAACTATAAGAGATAGATACAAGTTATAGTTTTCAAATAATCGTTTTGTTAAGTTAAAAATTTCAAATTTCCGTTTTTCAAAATTTAATGCTTAGTGTATAATTGGAATTTGGATTGAGCTTTTACTTTCCCTGCAATACATGGTAATGTATAGGAAAAGTATTGGAATCATGCCGAAAATTACAACTCGAGGTTTCGACGGATCTACACGTTTCGAGACCTCTAGAATACGAAAAAACTATTTTTAGCGTGACGTCTGTGTGTGTGTCTGTGTGTGTGTCTGTGTGTCTGTCTGTCTGTGTGTCTGGGCAATGTATGTATCCACTCTAACTAAAAAACTAATGGACCGAATTTCATAAAATTTGGTATGTAAGTCACTTGGGTGAGACCCTGGTGCTGATTAGTTTTTGGTAGGATTCGTAGAAATAAAACCCGCCTTTTTTTGCGAAATGGCCCGTAAAAATTTCATGTATCCATTCTATCTAAAATACTAATGACCAAATTTCACAAAATTTGGTAGATAAATTACTTGTAGGATGATCTGGGGCTGATTAGATTTTGGTACGGTTCGGAAATGAACAACCTGCCTTTTTTTACGAAATGGCCTGCAAAAATCGCCAAAATCTAAAATAAAGAACTACGTATGCTCAAATATATCCATTAAATACTTGTTTTATACGTAATTTTTAACGAAGAAAAGAATAAGACCAACTCCATTACACTAGGACTAGCCGTTCTCGAGATATTTTAGTTTTTTCGTATTTTCTCTACGTCACCTTTGAAAATAAGTTCAGTTACTAAATGAGAACGAAAATTGAATTAAAAGTGAATTAAATTTAAATAAATAAAGAGAACGTGGATATAAGTCTGCAGGGAAAGTCATGTGCTGCCCACATCAGATTTTTAGTTTTAGAAGGATAGTGGTTATAATTTCGATATCTTACTATTTTTACCTGTGTTTTCTAATGGGCGAGAAAACTGCAATATTTAAAATGTTACGCGTACTGCAGCTCAATGTGTTTACTTACTCCGTGGTGAAATATGGGTGCACACAAGAGATATTTTGTTTTGTTTTAGGAAAATTAGGAAGTTAAATGAACTTGGAGATTCTAAAGATGTTTAATGATTGATGAGGTTTGAACTGAATAGATGGAAATATACGTAATTATTTGTCGCTGGGCAAGTTTATAGATTAACTTGAATCTGAAATCTCGTCAAATATATTCTATAAGTTTAATTTATGTACCACTCAGCAACGTAGTGAAATAATTTGATATTTTAATAGTTAATATCGAAGTATCCAAGTGAAATCTAATCGAAAACTGAACGTGCTAGATAAGCAATAAATAGTTAACGAATAATTTGTAGAGCTTTCAAAACCTATTAACGAAACAAATGAGTCTGAAAAAAAAATCGAATAAACTTATTGAACTTAACTGGAGCTTTATTTTACAAAATTTTATTCACGCAAAACCATTTGGCTCCATCCTGTAGCCACCACCGATTTTTAACACTTTACAACATAGTTGAAAAGTGTTTATGACTTTGTCCGTTCTGTCTGTCTGTCTGCCTGTCCGTTAGCACAATAACTTCAGTAAAAATGACTTTATCAAAATGAAATTTTAGTATGTTTTTCAGACGGTCTGTGGGACCTATGGGAATATAAATGAATAATATCACCCAATTAGTTTCGGATTGAACCCGGGTTGAAAAAATGAAATACACTGAACCCTATGGGACATAAATTTTCAAACATTTTTTAAGCGACATTAAAATTCACAAATTGTTTAAAAAATTTTAGGAAATATTCAAATTATCCCATAAAATATATAAAAAACTTTCAGTAAAATATGGTAAAAAGTTTTTTAAATAAAAATTATTTAATATAGGGAGAAAAACAAATTCAATTAAATTCTGACTCTTACTACATCCTCCAGAAAGAAAAAAGAGATATATAATAAATATTTTTCCAAAAGTTGAATTATTTATATGTAAGAGAAGTCTCACATTTTAAAATAAATATGGTAGGTAACAATTTTTCAAATTTTTAAATAAAATAAATTATTATAGTATTGTGATGAATGAAACGATTGGAAAAATGTTTATGAATGAAATGTTGCTTTTATAGAGAGACGATTTATATTTCGATGACGTCATTTGAATAAAGTTCAATTGTTTTCGATGAAGTTTTCAAATATAATAAATTATTGTAGTATTATGATAATTTTATAAATATTACTGAGGAATCTATCGCATTTTAGAGATGTTCAAACCAGGAAATTTACATTTCAATGCCGTCATTTGAATAAAATTCATTTTCTTCGATGAAGTTTTCAAATATAATAAATTAATGTAGTATTGTGATAATTTTAAAAATATTACCGAGGAATGTATCGCATTTTTGAGATATTTATATAAAATTGCATTGAAGTTGGAAAGTGTTTCATAATCAATGCTTTATGCATGATTGATCTTTCTTGTTATAAAGTTCCTTTATTTACTTATATCCTTAGATATTGGGTTTCAAATATAGAGATAATTTGGGGATCGTCTTCATATTTAAAACCGTAACTGGAAGAATTAGATTATTGTCGTTTGATTAGTACTGGTTCTAATACAATTGGTCCTTTGATGCTTTACTGAAAGACCGTACTGATTTATTCCTTTCCTTATATACATAGTATAATATATAGGGAAAGTATTGTGACTGGGAAGAAAACTCGAATTCGAGTTTTCGTCAGAAGAGCATGTTTCAAGCATCCCTGGGCACAAATAAATGTATGTATGTGTGTTTGGAGACGATATCTCACTGTAGCAGGAGCAGAGTCAGTACTCGAATTATAAGTTCGGAGTAGAAGCTAGCTTTTGCTCTAACCTTATAATGTCGGTCTTGTAAGCACGGGGTCCCGAGTTCGGACCTGGCTCGGGACCACCAACATCAATTTCTGCAATAGTGGGTGACCCGTTCACGAGATGGCAGCACTACAGTTGACACACACTTTCTCCTTTCCTTTCCTGATTGACCACGACTGACGTCACGACGCTGCACGATGAGCTACAACTCGCCTCCCTGCTATTTTTGCTCACCGACTGAGTTTCAGCTTCGGGACGCGTTGGAGGTTTTCTGTCCAGCCCCCCTCCTCACTGAAATTCGACCGAGCATCTCGCCAGGAAGGGGAGTATGAGGGAGCAGCATTGCGTCACACATCGCTACGAAAGACTCGCCGGCTATTCCCTCGGTCCAGAAGAATCCTTTTGGGCTATATGGTATAGCGTGGGAGCAGTAATCGAAAGGTTCCGAGTTCGAACCTATCCCCCACCATCGGGGATCTGCGGTACCCCACATTACGAACGAATGAAGCGTTTCGAACGAAAATTGTTAAAAATATTACAATCGGTGAATACTGGAACCCTATTGATTCTAAATTCAATCAAACGTTCGAAGAATCCCAAATTATCGAATGAAATTTTGAAAAAATCATTAAAAAATCAAAATCTTCATTAATACTACATAAATGATCAATTTTATGTAATTTTACACTTTGAACAAAAGTTTTGTATTTTGAAGCGAAAAAATTCGTTAATAGTCATTTATTTATAGATAACAAAAATCCCTTCTCTCTGTCTTCGTCTTCGACCCAGACCGTCCGACCTACCCGAAAGTGTAAGGTATCTGTTTGGACAGCCGGAAAGTGCCACCCAATTTGGACCAGAACCTAGTGGGGGAGACAGAAACATAAATCGTACAGTCCTTCCACTACCACCAACCTCTCGGAAGGACTTACGGACCTACATATTTAAGATGCCCGTACTCCGCGTGAACCCGGCGACAGTTTCGACAGAGGCGGGAATCGAACTCGGGTCGTCCGAGTGCAATTCCCGCGCGCTAACGACTGGGCTTTCGCGGCCCTCTTTTCTCTGTCTGTCTGTAACGCTTGGCTATACATTTTTTTTAACTTGGCTATAAATTTGATGAAACATCACCAACTTAGTGATGTATTTATAATAGTGATAAATTGACGAAATATAGTCAAAATTGCAAAAATGACGCTAATTTGGCGAATTTATTGTTAAAATATTTTAATATATAGACTGGGCTTGAGTATGAGTCTGTGGTGGGGAGATCTTTTCATGCTGTTCAAGCAAACAAGATCGAAATTATTCAAAATAAATTCTTGAGATATCTTTATTATAAGAAAACTGGTACTTTCGGTTATACCTTATCTGCTACTTTTCTTCCTGATATGTTTAATGTTAATAGCTTACAGTACAGAAGAAATTTCATTTCATTTTCATTCTTCGGGAATCTGTTCAATACCATAATTGATTGTTTCCCTGTCTTGAGTGGGATCGGGTTTCATGTTCCCCAGTATTCTACCAGGAGCATGAGTTAATTTGCTGAAAGGAATTTTGGTACAAATATTAATTGTTATTGTGCGATTTATAATCTCTGTAAACTTTACAACAGCTTCCCCGATAATCTTGATGTTTTTTATTCATCGGAATATGCTTTTAAAAATAACCTGTAAATATTTTATATTTTAATGTACTCGTATTTATGCATATGCAAATGCTTTTCAAACTCATTTGTTGTCAGTAGTTTGCATTTTAATGTATTTTATTATATTTTTATCTTTATATTTTGTATTATATTTTATCTTGCAGGCTGTTACTGAGACTTTGTCCTGTAGCTTGCATTCCTTTAAATAAATAAAAGAAAAGAAAAATATTGCTTATGGCGGATGTTATCACTGCCACTTTTAACTGCCAGTTTAAAGTTGGGCGAAATATAAGTTAATTGGGTATTTCAAAAGAGTTTTACATGCTGTCACCCGAAAAAATTACAAATGTGTAATTCAACATTAAAAGTTGACATTCTATGTCACTTTTTCACTGTGAAAGAAGTAAATTCATTGTGTTACATATGCAAAGTTAAGCGCTGCTCACATCAGAATTTTCTAAATTCTCTTCTTATGTTTGGTAACGTCAAACCTTCTTTAATACGCCAACTTGTGGAATTTTGAAAATGGGCGAATTACGTGAATGACAATATTAGCACGTTGAAGACCCAAACCACTCGACTGACCCGACGGTTTTCAGTAGCCATTTGAGTGGCCGGAATATTAGCACGAACACGTTGTAAGAACATTCGATTGTGGCAATACTGCTGGACAACGTTATCAAATAGATATTTTAACGATGGTTTATTGTAATTTAGATATCTATATAACAAAAGTAACCTCAAAAGTGAAGACATGTTTAAACATTTGATAATTGGTTTCTATCAAAGTTATTATCACACCGAACAGCAAATAGAAAAATTTAATCTTCTTTTCGCGGCAGTACGGCAGTAACAAAAAAGAAAAAAGCAAGAAAGATCAATCATCCATAAAGCATTAATTATGAAACTTTTTCGACTACAATGCAATTTTATTTAAACATGTCTCAAATGCGATACATTCAGCGGTGATATTTTAGAAATTATCACAATACTCCATTATTTATTATATTTGAAAACTTCATCGAAAACAAATTAACTATATTCAAATAACGCCATCAAAATATAAACCGCCTGGCTATCTATATAAAATCAGTGAATATTTCATTCACTTTTTTCCATTCCTTTCATTCAGCGGCAATATTTTTAAAATTATCACAATACTACAATAATTTATTTTACTTAAAAATTTAAAACCATGGAGGTATAAGTACTTTCTAACTACATGCTTAAAATTTCTTCGAAAAAGGCAATGCTATAGAATCGTCTGCTTCTCTATGTAAAATCAATAAATGTTTAATTCATATGAGCTACATTGTAGACTCCAAAGCTAAATAATTTTGCGTTAAAGAAATTCAGCACTTCTTATACAACTCAGCTTAAATCTTGATGTGTTTACATTCTCCATACGTGAAAATTAGGCTTTGTTGTAGAAATAACTAAAGTTTGGAGATCATTTAAACTGAAAAATATTGTAATTGCATTGGCGCAGTATATAGATGCACAGAAAAAATATAAAAAATAAAGCGGTTTTAGGGCGGACGCATCACTAAATATAAATTAAAAAGAACTTTAAAAATCACGATTTTGACACAGGATGGATGCCATATTTTATTTTGAAGTGCGTCACGTGATCTCTTCATATAATATGGCTGCAATTATTTTAATTTTTATTTAAAAAACTATCGAACATGTTTTGCTGCATTTTTTTTTATACATTTTATGGGGTAATTTGAATATTTCCTAAAATTTTCGAAGCAATTTGTGAATTTTAAATTTGCTTAAAAAATGTTTGAAAAATTGGTCCCATAGGGTTCAATGTATTTCATTTTTTTTTAACTCGGTTTCAATCCGAAACTAATTGGGTTATGTTATTCATTTACATTCCCATATGTCCCACAGACCATCTCAACAACATACTAAAATTCCATTTTGATAAAGTCATTTTTACGGCAGTTATCGTGCGAACGGACAGACAGACAGGCAGAATGAACAAAGTCATAAGTACTTTTCAACTATGTTATAAAGTGTTAAAAAAGAAATCCGCTTCACTCTATTTGTGCATTGTTCTAGTAATGGAAATCCAGCGATACTATTCTATAGGGAATAATATTTTCAGCAAATAGTGTGCATACAATTTATATGAGAGATACTATTTATATATAAATAAGTACCCTCCCCCCCTAAAAAAAATTTCCATTGGCCACACTTAGTTTAACTCAGATTTCGTATTTATATAAAGAATTTACTCCCGCCACGCTGATGTCAAGTTGTTTCAATACAGTTATTTACGAATTATGGGTATACAAATTTTTAATATCCTAATATTAAATCAATTCCCCAGACATTTATTCACATCAACGAAAATATTCTTACTTTCCCTACTTACGCAAAATAATGTATAAGGACGAGGTCGAAAATTCCAGTTCTGAAAAGGACGTTTCATGCATCTACGAACTCGAGCATTGCGATAACTTTGGCGCCTTTGGAACTCATTTGGCGAAATATCATCAACTTAGCAATATTTCAATTATGGTGCCAAATGGACGAAAATGTCGCCAAATTGGGAAGCGTAACGCTAAAATTACGATAATGGCGCTAAATTAATGAAATAATAATAAAAATATTTTAAAATAATGAAGTATATTGCTGAACAGATGCTAGCAATATTTCCAGTTATCAAGTTATATTTGTCACGAAATATAAGTCAATTTGCTATTTCAAAATAATTTTACATGATATCATCTAGAAAAAACCCCAATGTCAGCGAACTTTTCAACGTTAAAACATTGTGCGGTGGACCTTGTCCAACATTATTTCGCATTGAAAGAAGCATTATGTAGGGAAAGCTGCCCATATCGGATTTCTTTCTTTTACGGTAAAACAATATTTCTATACCATAGAAGTGTTATTACGTTTTCACAGCCAGTTTCTAAATTACTGCGAATTGTTATTATTAAGCTTTCGCAGGCAGTTTCTAAATTACTGCGAAGTGTTATTAAGTTTTTGCAGGCAGTTACTAAATTAATACGAAGTGTTATTATTAAGTTTTTGCAGCCAGTTTCTAAATTTGCGTAGTGTTATTAAGTTTTCGCAGTCAGTTCTAAATTACTACGAAGTATTATTATGGTTTCGCAGGCAGTTTCTAAATTACTACGAAGTGTCATTATTGCGTTTTTGCATAGCAGCAAATTTCTAAATTATTGTGAAGTGCTATTAAGTTTTTGCAGCCAGTTTCTAAATTACTACGAAGTGTGATTATTAAGTTTTCGCAGGCAGTTTCTGAATTACACCATTATCAAATAAGATAATACTTGACATTAAACAATATTCGTACCTAATACTACTGTTAATAAATATGAAAGTTTCTTTAAAAGCGTTGAAAAAAAAATTCTGTACCTCACCCGATCATATATTTATATTTGGGGATTTTAATCTTCCAGCTGTAAATTTCAAAAGGGTGAGCAGAAATCATCGAATTAATAAAAATATGAAATATAACTTTAGAAAGGCCAATTATCCTATGCTATATGACTACTTCTATAATACTGACTGGGACTTTTTAAATATATTTACTAATGTCAAAGACGCAATATCGAGTTTTTATGATTGTGTCTATGGGATATTTGACTTATGTATACCTAAATATATTCCTACTAAGCTTAAATATAAATCGTGGCAGCTTCTAATCTTCCAGTACTATCCATAACATTATATTAAAGAAAAAGTATCGTAATAAATCTATTAGAAGTGATGATAAAAGTGATCTACAGGAATTTCGCAGACTACGGAAAGTGGTGAAAGATGGAATCAAAAATAATTTTACTAATCATGTTGCTATCATGGAACTAAACCTCAACAAGAACCCTAAAGCTTTTTGGAATTTTTGTAAAGGCGATTCACCTGGTAGTTGTGGGATCTCGCCAATGAGTTATAATAATACTGATTATACTACTAATAATGATATTGCTAACTGCTTCGCGGATTTCTTTGAATCTGTTTATATCCATAGTAGCCAACCTATTAATTTTGAACTGCTGACTAAGAATTGTGAACTCAATAACATTGACTTAATTAATGTTAAATATATATCTGAAAATGATGTTGCCAAATCCCTAAAGAAGTTAAAATCCAGTCAGTCTATAAGCTGTGATAATGTTCCCTTTTTCATCATTAAGGGTTGTGCTGACGCTGTAAAACTTACCCCTTGCTCATCTTGTTTAATCTTTGATTAAAACTATGACTTTTCCCTATGTCTGGAAATACGGTCAAGTTATTCCTGTACATAAAAAGAACAGCAAACATGATATTTCCAACTACAGGCCTATTACTATTCTGTCCCCTTTTCCCAAAGTTCTTGAATCTGTTATGCATAAAAGGATCTTTTCCCAACTTAGGCAATGGATATCTCCGTACCAGCATGGATTTATGCCAATGCGATCAACAGTAACTAATTTAGCTTGTTTTACCAGTGATATTATTGATGCCATTGAAACTAAGAGGCAACTGGATGTTATTTATACTGATTTTAGTAAAGCATTTGATCACATCGATCTGGGGTTATTAACCCGTAAATTGGTTACTATCGGATTTAGTGTTGATTTGTCGGCTTGGTTGTACCCTTATATTACAGATAGACTGTATTCTGTAAAATACCTTGGTGTAAACTCTAGACTATATAGTAATTCCTCTGGTGTTCCTCAGGGTTCAAATCTGGGTCCACTTCTTTTTTTAATTTTTATTAATGAAATACCCCGAATTTTTGAAACTGCAAAATATCTTATGTTTGCAGACGATTTGAAACTTTATATGGAAATCAACTCATTACCTGATTGTGAACTGATGCAGAGAGATCTAGATGAACTGTATAACTGGTCTGTTTTAGTAAATAAACTCCATTTAAATGTTTCTAAATGCTATGTTATGAACATGGCTAGAATCCGTAATACTCACAATTACAATTACATTTTAAATAGTTTACCTCTATCTCGATGTACTCATATTATGGATTTAGGTGTCACTTTTGATGATACTTTTAACTTTCAGAGACATATCGATAATACTATTAAAAGAGCTTACCAAAGACTAGGTTTCACCTTAAGATGATCTCGTGTTTTTGCCAGGTCTGATACTGTTTTTTGTATTTATAATACCCTTGTTAAACCAATTTTGGAATATTGTGCAGTGATCTGGGACCCTGTTTACAATCTGCATTCTCAATGAATAGAAGTCGTGCAAAATAAGGGTGTCAAGACAGAAGGGGTCGGAGGACTCTTAAGAAAATGTGAAGTAACGACGTTGGATAAAAAGGCTGACCAATGGAGAGGGTGCTTGTGGCTTCGCCATGAATGCGGCCAATAGGAGCAAAAGAGGAGTGTCAGTCCTGAGACAAAAGAGCCACAACTTAAGACAGAACGAAAAGATAAGAACGAGGACACTTGGTTAATACAGACACAGCACGACATTAAGGAGCACGACACTTAGAAGGATATAGAGATAGAATGACTTAAGAACGATGAGAAAGAACCGACTACTAGAATTACATAATACCGGAGATACAGAACGAGGATACTTACAGAAAACAGACTAAGAGAATGACATAAGTACGAGTGTTCGAGCCAGCAGTACAATATGATCGGCGAATTACGAGTGGGTGAATTACACTTCGAGTTAATTTCAGTAATATGATCGGTGAAGTACGTGCTGGTGACCAATCCAAGACAGCCTTGAAGGTATGTGTTCCTCAAATAATATACCAGGCCCTAAATACATTTTAGGTGTTTTTATTAATGGTCTCACATTGTCTCTCTCCGCCGAAATAATATTAATAATGGTGTAATGAATTTAATAAGTATGTTATGTTGTTAATAAATGTTTTATTGCTAAAATTAAAATGGTACAATCGATTTAGTATTATATTAATTAATATTCTTTTACAGAACTTGCGCGAAAGATAAATAATTGGAGTGTTATCAGCGGCGAACAACGCAATGTATAATTTAATAATGAAGTGCACGAATACGCTCAATTTATGACCATGCCAATTTAGCAGTAGTATATTAAATAAAATATTATTTTCTTTTTATGCACCGCAAATATATAAGGAAAGTATTATGATGGGAACTAAAATTCGAATTCGATGTTTCGACGGAAAAACATGCTTCAAACTTCCCTGAACTCGAATCGAACCTGTTTTAGGTGGTTTGTGTCCATGATTCTGTAAACGCGACGTCTCGTGAACAAATGAAGCGTTTCGAAAGTAATTTGGTACAATTATTACAATTCGTGAATACTGGAATCATATTATTTTTTAGCACTATCGTATTGATTTTACACCCTAATTTTCGATTTTTTTTAAACACCAGGACATTCAATAATGATAAACGAAATAAGCATTTCAAATACATTTCTGCATTAGAAGACGAATGATACAAGCTTTAGAAAGCTAACATGACCTGTTCTAGAGGTATTGCATGATTTTAAAAAGAATTTTTTAAAGAAATTACGTAAAATTAAAAATATACTAAGTATCATTAAATATGTTCACTATCTATATGCAATATTATGTAACATATCTGTTATCACCATTCTTTGGATCTAGTTCGTTCCATTCACGAATGTAGATACTTTTTGTAATAGTTTTGTATTTTTACGCCAACAATTTTTGACTGTTGACGTAATACATAAGAAATTACAATATATACATAAGAATGTTTTTTCTCAGTTTGTTTCGCATATTCCTGGATAGATTTGCCAACAAACATTTACTTCGTGGAATATTATTAAAAAGTCCACTACATTTCGATGAGAAGTATTTTGCATATGCGCATCTTTTTTGCATGTGTGCATCTTTGCATGTGTGCATCTTCTTTGCATGAGAGTGTGAATCATTCTATTTAGAGTAAGCAGATGCCAGAAGTTCCCAATTTCAATTTTCGTGGTGCCATTTCAATGCCCAACACATTGTGCTGTAGATCTTGTGCACCACTATTTCATTGTAAAACAAGTAAAGAAATTGCATTATGTTGGGAAAGTATAAAGAACCTTGCTGCCCTAACCGGGAGTCGAACCCTGGATTTTCGAACTGGCCAGCCGACGCTCTACCGTTGAGCTACTGGGACGAAATTACAAGCTCTTATCATCGAAGTGGAGTTTGCATTCCCCACCCTCTAGTGTCAGATTGGCGGGCAACTGACGTCTGACTGACCACCTCCTGCTATGTTCGCCTCAGGTTAGCCTCCTGCTACTATTATTTTTACACAGGTTAGTATCCTTCGTATTCGTAATCCTCTGAAATCGGCGCTCAATCTTCCACGTTCCACTGATTCTGTACTAGACGTGCTAGGGTCATTTTCAGACATCCGACAACTTTTCACTAACATGCAAGGTTAATGTGTTCGAGCGCTATTGTAAAGAACCTTGCTGCCTCTAACCTGGAATCAAACCATGGATCTTTGAATTTGCCAACTGTCGCTCTACCACTAAGCTATTGGGAAGAAATTAAAAGCTTTTATCGTCGAAGTAGACTTTGCAAAAGCCATGTGCTGCCTACATCAGATTAAAAAAAAAATGATATTACTAAAGTATAACAAACATAAAAATATATCGGTAGTAATTCCTACACAGTGTCCTTTCCTATAAAATATCATACCGTTGTTTCTCAAGAGATAATTCCAACCTTAGCCCATTTATGCACGGATACCGGAAAAAGGGTACCTTTCGGAGTCAATCCATTTTCTTTGTCGTGTTTCTACAAGACCTACATTTCTTATCAGAGGATGCTTCTGGGATGATTCTTCCGCTACAAATTCCCTTACTCGAGGAACCGCGATATTCCATATCTGGAAAAGTGTTTTCTGAAAAATAGAAACAGCGTCTTCAAACGACCCACTTTCATTTTGCACTTGCACATTTTGTAAAATTTGTCATCGAACGTTCCAGAAACAGAAGTACCGTGACCTGATTTTATTTATTTTGTCAATGACATGAATGTCATATTCTGTACATTTCTATTACAAAAGAGTTTTTTAATGTTTGAATTTTAAGTTTATTTATTAAGAAAAACATATGAGCAGATGTTTAAAAATAAAATTTGTCATCGAACGTTTCAGAAACAAAAGTACCGTACCTTGATTTTACTTATTTCGTCAATGACATGAATGTCATATTCTGTACATTTCTATTACAAAAGAGTTTTTAAATGTTTGAATTTTGAGTTTATTTATTAAGAAAAACATATGAGTAGATGTTTAAAAATAAAAACTTCATTAGACAACAGAATATAAAGTTTAAACGATCTGATATGGGCAACACATGACTTTCCTTATATATGCAATGAATTTACTTCTTTTACAGCGAAAAATGATGCATAAGATCCATGGTCCAATGTTTTTAATATTGAATTGTATAATGGGAGCTTATCCGGAGGACAATATGCAAAACTATTTCGATGTATCCAATTATTATTATGTATCTGAATTTCGATTTCTAATATTTTTTAAAGATTTTAAAACAAAACTCACTTTTGGCTCAAAAAATCAATTTTTTGTTTTTAAATTCTCGCATCGTGAAAAGTACTCATAATTTCAACTAATAATTTACATTTTTAGAAAGCTGAAATATCTGGCATTCTTACAAGTCTAATGTGGTCCAGAAATAATGAAAATTGCCTTCAGGATGGCAATTTTAAAGACGCCATGATTTTAAATTTCTCGGCGTTCCGTTCGTTTCTCCCCCGCTGAAGCAGGGAAGGTGGTGGGTGGGGACGTCAAGGTGGAGGTGACGTCACGGTTCTGAATAGAGCGCCTTTGCTCTATATAAATTATTATATTTATATTTTAAATGATGGGACGATCTGGATTTTTTAAATGTATATTTTAACTTTTGGATATTTTAAATGGATATTTTAATTTTATGGATATTTTAAATGATAGAACAATGAAACAATGGAATGAGGATGATGGAATTAAGCATATGGTCATTTTAAATTGCAAATTAGCGCGCGGGAAGTTAGCGGTAGGCCCGGGTTCGATTCCCGCCACTGCCAAAACTGCCGCCGTGTTTACGTGGAATACGATCACGTTAAATATGTGGGTCCGTAAGTCCTTCCGAGAGGTTGGTGGTAGGGGAAGGAGGATACGGCCCCTGTGGATGCCTCCCCCACTGGGTTCCCGTCTAAATTGGGTGAATATGTAGAAAGTTATGGAGATTGTCGCGGAGGGCGCGGCAGCCCAGTGGTTAGCGCGCGGGAATTGCACTCAGTAGGCCCGGGTTCGATTCCCGCCACTGCCAAAACTTACGCCACGTTCTCGCAGAGTACGATCACGTTAAACATGTGGGTTCGTGAGTCCTTCCGAGAGGTTGGTGGTAGGGGAAGGAGGGTACGGTCTAAATTGGGTGAATAAAAAGAAAGTTATGGAGATTGTCGCGGAGGGCGAAGTAGCCCAGTGGTTAGCGCGCGGGAATTGCACGCGGTAGGCCCGGGTTCGATTTCCGCCACTGACATGGAGTACGATCACGTTAAACATATGGGTCCGTATGTTTTTCCGAGAGGTTGGTGGTAGGGGAAGGAGGGTACGTTCCCTGTGGATGCCTCCCCCACTGGGTTCCGGTCTAAATTGGGTGGCACATCCTGGCCGTCCAACCAGTTACCAGGCCCGGGTTCGATTCCCAAAATTGCCGCCGTGTTTACGCGGAGTACGAGCACGTTAAACATGTGGGTCCGTGAGTCCTTCCGAGAAGTTGGTGGTAGGGGAAGGAGGGTACGGTCTAAATTGGATGAATAAAAAGAAAGTTATGGAGATTGTCGCGTAGGGCAAAGTAGCCCAATGGTTAGCGCGCGGAAATTGCACTCGGTAGGCCCGGGTTCGATTCCCAAAATTGCCGCCGTGTTTACGCGGAGTACGATCACGTTAAACATGTGGGTCTGTAAGTCCTTCCGAGAGGTTGGTGGTAGGGGAAGAAGGGTACGGTCCCTGTGGATGCTTCTCCCACTTGGTTCCGGTCTAAATTGGGTGAATAAAAAATAAGTTATGAAGAATATCGCGGAGGGTGAAGTACCCCAGTGGTTAGTGCGCGGGATTTGCACTTGGTAGGCCCGGGTTCGATTCCCAAAATTGCCGAATAAAAATAAAGTTATGGAGATTGTCGCGGATGGCACGGTAGCCCAGTGGTCAGCGCGCGGGAATTTCACTCGGTAGGCCCGGGTTCGATTCCCGCCATTGCCAAAACTGCAGCCGTGTTCACGCGGAGTACGATCACGTTAAACGTGTGGGACTGCAAGCCCTTCCGAGAGGTTTGTGGTAGGGGAAGGAGGGTACGGTCTCTTTGGATGCCTCCCCCATTGGGTTCCGGTCTAAATTGTGTGGCACTTCCTGGCCTTCCAAGCAGTTACCTTACACCTTTCTGGTAGGTCGCGCCAACGAGTTTGCCACGGTCAGAATTTTCAAGGGTAGCGAACAGGCTGGTCGCCAAAGGCGGCTAGTGACCAATAAAGTCCATAAAAATATTTTAATAATTATGTCATCAATTGGGCATCATTTTTGCAATTTCGACGACATTTCGTCAGTTTGGCGGCATTATAAAAATATCACTAAGTTGGCAATGTTTCACCAAATTAATAGCCAAGTTTGAAAAATTTTTCGCCAAACGTTCCAGGCAGAGAGAAAGGATTTTTTTTATCTATAAATAAATGACAATTGGCGAATTTTTGGGCGTCAAAATACAGAACTATTGTTCAAAGTATAAAATTACATAAAATTGATTATATATGAAACATTACTGAAAATTCTGATTTTTGAATGATTTTTTTCAAAATTTCTTTCGAAATTTGGAAGTCTTCCAAACATTCGATTTCGTTTAAAATCAATAAGGTTCGAGTATTCACAGATTGTAATGTTTGTACTGAATTTCGTGCGAAATGCTCCATTCGTTCCTGAGATATCGCATCCACAGGCTCACTCACTTACTCACTCACACACACACGCACATCCATCCACCCACCCACCCACTACCACACACACATCCACCCACCCACATACACCCACACACATACACACACACATACACCCACACACATACACACACATACACCCACACACACCCATCCATTTAAAGGGTAGATGGATGGGTGTGGGTCGGTGGATGTGTTTGTGTGTGAGTACATGACAATTGGCATACCAAATTTTAATTGTCTAAATAGATTTTCTGTGAAATTTAGATGAATTGTAACACATTTTAAGAAAATCTGATGTGGGCAACACATGACTTTCCTTATATAATGTAATGAATTTACTACTTTTACAGTAAAAACATAGGTTTTTCTTATAGTAGATATATTCTTTCCAAGATATTAAATTTTCGACAATTAGTCGTCATTTTCATTGATTTAGCTTCATTTTTATCCATTTGGCGAGATTTTCGTTAATTTGGCAACATTTCAAAAAGTCGCCAAGTTGGCTACATTCCGCCAAATTCGTCGCTAAAATCTCGCCAAGCGTTATGGATGAAGAAATAAGTTATTCTTACAGAAGACAAATGACTATTGGCGTTCAAATACAAAAGTATTACTCAAAGTATCTTTTTCCATGAATGGAACGAGCTAGATCCAGGAGAATGATGTCACCCAATTTATCGTATGGTATTACATATGAAAAGTGAACATGTTTCTCAATAGGAAATATTTTTTTTTTATTTTATATGCCTTTTTGATAATTTTTTTGAAAAATGTGCAATATCTCGAGAACGGTTTGTGTTAGCGTTCTAAAATTTATGCCAATCGTTTTCTAATGAAAAATTACATAAGAAATATCTATTTGCGTAACTTTATTAGTGGTTTTGATTTTTTGATGATTTCTTCAAAATTTTACTTGAAACTTTAGGGGGGTTCTGAACATTCGATTATGTTTTAAAACAATAAGCTTCCAGTATTCACGGATTGTGATTTTTGTACCAAATTTCTTTCGAATCGCTCCATTCGTTCGTGAGATATCGTCTCCACAGACTCACTGACACACACACACACACACACACACACACACACACACACACACACACACACACACACACACACAGACATCACTTCAAAAATGTTTGATTCGTGATCAGGGATGCTTGAAACGTGCTCTCCCGTCGGAAACTCGAATTCGAATTTTCGACCCCGTCACAATACTTTCCGTATACATTATGTATATAAGGAAAGTAAAAATGCAAGTTTTGACTACTCAATACACACATACGTACCTATATATATTTCCAAAAGTGTTTAAAATGGATTGAGATTTTAGAAGATACTTACCCTGCAAAATCTCGAATTCAATAATTTTCGAGTAAACAATACTGTCATTATGTAATAGTATGAGAAGGTAAACATTTCATGTAGGCAGCAAACTACTTACTTAAATTCCTTTTTTCTTTTCCTGTAATACATAGTAAGGAATAAGGTATTGGAATCGTGTCGAAAATCAAACTCGAGTTTTTGAAGGATCTACACTTTTCGAGCATTCTAGAATATGAGGAATCATATTTAGCGGGATGTCTGTGTGTCTGCCTGTCTGTCTGTACAATGTATGCATTAACTTTAGCTCAAAACTATTTGACGAAATTTCAATGATTAGAATTTCGTAAGATTAGACTATTTATGCTCAAATGTATGGATTAAATAGTTGTTTTCAAGTAACTTTTGAAGACAAAAAGTAAAAGACCAACTTTATAACTCAAGGGTTAACCGTTCTCGAGATATTTTACCCGCATTTTCCAACGTTGCCTTTTAAAATTCGTCCAGTCGTCAAACGAAAACGAAACTTGAATTAAAACTGCAAATGTAGTGTAATTTCAAATATTTACCAACGTTATTTTGTATAATTAAATTTAATTTAATGAGTTAAGAAAGAAATAAAAAATTAATTTCAGTCTGTAGCCTTTATGACCATGTCGACAGATCCGTAGGCGACTGGGGTCGAGACTTGTTGGGATCATCATCCATCCCCGTCCGGTGAATGGTTTCTCCGATCTCGCTTCTCGGGTCGCGGTCTCGCTTGGCGACGGTTAATCATCTTTTTCAGCCTCTTTTCCCCCAAGCGGCAAAAACACTCAAGGTTTGAGTTGAATCTGCCCATTTCAGATTTTTTATTTCCAGTAAATGCATTGAATTGCTCTTTATCTTACAATAATAATAATAATAATAATATTTATTTGAAAGTATATCGAGTTTGAACTTTGAAGTCATTCATCTTTCATTTGGCGTTTTAGTGCATTTTAAATTAGCGTTAAAAAAATCGTTAAAAAAAACTTAAATTTCTTGAGAACCATTTTGTTTGGCGTAATGGAAAATGTTTTACATGTTTTATATTCAAGAATGATGCATAAAATAAGCATTTAATTAATACCTTTAAACATATTTATTCTTAAATTTTCGTTTTTGTCGAATTTTGCGAGTCATTTCAAATAGAAGACTATTTTTCCCAATTGTAACAAAATCCAAATAACATCAGGGTAACAAAGTAACTTAACTACGACATTTTCTTAAATTTAGCCAAATAGCTTTTGATAGAGTGTATTATATTGCGTAGGCAGATATACACACAAACACACACACATAGGCACACAGACAGACACTCACACACAGATACAGACACACACTTCCATACACAAAAACAAATACTCATATACACAAAAACAGACACTCACGTATGCACAAAAACAGACACTCACGTATGCACAAAAACAGACACTCACATACACAAACACACAAATAGATGCACACACGCACAGACATGAAACCGTGCACTGACACACACAGATACATATACCAACGGCCCTACCGTGCTGATAACACCAGTTCTCGTTAGATCACCGAATTCAAGCAGAATCTGGTGCGGTTAGTACTTGGGTGGGTGACCACCTGGGAACACCGCGTGCTGTTGGCACATTTCGGACGCGGTAGCCCGTTGGTTTGCGCGCTGGATTTGCACGCTACCACAACTGCCGCCGTGTTCATGCGGAGTACAATCACCTTAAACATGTGGGTCCGTAAGTCCTTCCAAGAGGTTGGTGGTAGGGGAAGGAAGGTACGGTCCCTGTGGATGCCTCCCCAACTGTGTTCCGGTCTAAATTGGGTGGCACTTCCCGGCCGTCCAAACGGTTACCTTACACCTTTCTGGTAGGTCGGATGGTCTGGGTCTCAACAACAACAACACACAGATACATAAACAGATATACACACACTCAGGCAGAAAAACAGACACTAACGCACACAGACACACCTATAGAAACTAACATACATAGACATACGTACAGATACTAACATACACAGACACACATACAGATACTCTCACACAAAGATATTATACATAAAATAATTGACTCATATTCTTGACTGACTAAAACGTCTCAATTTCCATCGAAAACTGGATTATTCCAATTTTTCCCCATTCTGATATAGTACTTTCGAGGTGGAGAAAATAATAGGTATATTCAACTTTAATTTAAAACTTACTTCACTGGCAGCGGCTTAAACTTCACATTGAAAGATTACAACGAAATAAAGAATTTCATTGATTCTAAACAAAATTATGCTACCGGAAAAGCAACTGATATTAATTCGTCTCAATAATCTATAAAAATAAAGGAAGATGTATATGTGTCTGTTTGTCTGTGTGTCATGTCTCTGTGTCTATACGACCCAAACCCATGCTACTCGCCACAGGAGCTTAGAGCACGAAAAGCATGGGGGGGGGAGGGGGGGAGGGAAGGGACTACGCAATCAGAGTCTGATTAACCAACCAATTTAGGGGAAGCACAACCCCATTTGGGGGCCCCATTTTGATTTTGTGATCTTGGCCCAAGAAATTGCCCATGCATTCATCAGTACTCGAAAAAATCTATTACCGCATTGCCCTGATCAACTAACAGTTCTCATCAACAAACTAATTTTTTTAATTGGTTGTCTGTACCAAGATTCCTAAACCATAGTCTACTTTATTATTTAATCACTGGTGTTCCATGTTTACTTTTGCAATTAGTTCTAACTTAAATATTCACTGCCATGCTACATTTTCCCGTTAACAGTTTAATATTTAAATGTAAAAAAATTATGGGCAATACAAATTTTGGCCCAGACAACCAAAATATTTCTTTGTTTGCCTGTACGGGCAAGATACTATTCAACTTAACTATTGGACAAATAACTTTCATTAAAAAGAAGTGCAAATCTAACTATTTGACAGATAACTTGCATTTACAATAAGTGTAAATCGGGGGGGGGGGGGGGGGGAGCAATTGAGCGCGAAGAAGGCCACTAAAGGAAACAAACGGGAAGCTCGCTACTCCGTTACCATTTATAGATGATGGCACTAGTAGCTGTAAAAAGTTGACATTGATAAAAATCAAAAAACAGAAAGGCATTACTTATTTAAAAATAAGTTCACCATTAAAAGTAGTTGATATCAATATCATCTCACTGTAGTACAAAGTATTCATCATAAAATGACGTAAATTGTGAAAAGTACAAAATCCAAACATACACCAGAAAAACAAAAGACGGAAGCAAGAAATTAGGAAAGGTGTTCAGCAATATCCTCAGCAATCTTAATATATTCCACTATCCAGTGAACAGAGCGGGAGTCAGACACAACCCTAGAAAACCACAGTGCCTGACATTCTCCCGAGGGTTCAGAAAGATGAAATTTTAAGGTGTTGGGACAACTAAAAATATAGTGATCAACATTATCGACCATATTGCACTTAAAAATTAGGGGAATTTTTAATTTAAATCTGTTAAGGTAAAACATAACTGGTCCATGACCGGCGAGCAAATAAATAAGATATTCATTCCTAATATGAAAATTAACATCAATTCTCGGTAAGAACTGCTGGACCCTGGAACGGTCGAAGAGTCCCCAAATTCCTGCCACTCCTTAAAAAGAAAGCCGTTAAAAATCTGGATAAGTAGGAGTAAAGAATCGGGATATCTATGGGCTCCCCAGTCGAGGCAGCAAGCTTCGCATGAGCGTCTGAAGCCTCGTTACCATAGTCATGCCTACGTGGGACTTGCCCCACGAAAGGCTGAAAGTAACACCAGAGTTTAAAATATTAGCCTTAATATTATTTAAGAAACTAGTTTTATTATTGGTAGATTTCAAGGCAAAAATAGATGACAAATTGTAAATATATTAATATCAACCTTATTTTCAGCAGCCCAGTCAAAGGCAGATCCAATGGATCTCAACTAAGCTTGAAAAACAGAACTCTCATCATTGAGCTTAAAAAGCAGGGAGTAGACAAGCACGCCATGATGAAAAACGCAGTAAGCAAAGACCGCTTCGGAGTTAATCTTGGAACTATCAGTAAAAACCTTATATAATAACAATTCGAAACCTTAACAGGGAGAAAGAGACTACGTTTACCAGGGCAAATCCGATAAGGAGAGAGTGAATCAAAACGGTCACGAGGGGGAAGACCCAACACTGGCAGCTCCAAAAGATGAATTTAAAATGGACAACTCCTCCAGGGAGATTGAAAAGATAAAGGGAAGGGAATACAGGACATTACCTAGATTCGTCCGATATACGTCGGAGATCCGAAGTATGTCTGTGTGTCCGTTTAGGTCGTCTTTAACAGAAAATATAAGCGTCGTAACACAATAAAATTTGATGCAGAAGTAGATTAGGACCTAGGACGATGCGCCTCGACGAGATTCCTGTATTTTGTCCTTTGGTGGAATGTCGCCAAGTTGGCGACATTCCACCAAAGACTCGCCAAGCGTTATGGACGGAGAAATAAGTTATTCTTATAGCAGATAAATAACTATTGGCGTTCAAATACAAATGTATTACTCAAAGTATCTTTTCTCATGAGTGGAACGAGCTAGATCCACGAGAATGATGTCACCCAATTTACCGCATGATATTATATATGAAAAGTGAACATGTTTCTCAACAGTTAATACATATTTTTAAATTTATGGGATTTTTTGATAAATTTATTTTTAAAATGTGCAATATCTCGAGAACGGTTCATGCTAGCGTTCTAAAGTTTATGTCAATCGTTTTCTAAAGAAAAATTACATTTTAAATGTCTATTTGCGTAACTTTATAAAAGGTTTTGATTTTTGATGATATTTTCAAAATGTCACTCGACAATTTAAGGGGGGGGGGGGGGGTTCTGAACATTCGATTACGTTTAAACACAATAGGCTTCCGGTATTCACGGATTGTGATTTTTGTAACAAATTTCATTCGAATCGGTCCGTTTGTTCGTCAGTTATCGTCTTCACAGACTCACACACACACACACACACACACAGACATCACCTCAAAAATGTTTGATTCGTGATCAGGGATGCTTGAAACGCGCTCTCCCGTCGAAAACTCGAATTCGAATTTTCGACCCCGTCATGCATGTGTGTGAAGATGCATGTGTGTCTGTTTGTCATGTCTGTGTGTCTGTATGACCCAAACCCATGCTACTCGCCACAGGAGCTTAGAGCAGCATGGGCGGGAAAGGGGACTCCGCAACACGAAAATGACCACTAATGGGAAAATTCGATGTGGGCAGTACATGACTTTTCTTATATAATGCAATAAATTTACTACTTCTACATTAAAAATAAAATAGGTTATTCTTATAGTAGATACTTATATTCTTTCCAAGATTTTGATATTTCGTCAATTAGTACTAATTTTCATTGATTTAGCGTCATTTTTACCCATTTGGCGAGATTTTTGTTAATGTGGCAACATTTAAAAAGTCGCCAAATTGGCAACATTCCGAAAAATTCGTCGCCAAATTCACGACAAGCGTTATGGAAGGAGAAATAAGTTATTCTTATTGCAAATAAATGACTATTGGTGTATAATACAAAAATATTACTCAAATTACCTTTTCTCATGAATGGAACGAACTAAATCCACGAGAATGATGTCACCAAATGTATCGTTTGATATTACATATGAAAAGTGAAAATGTTTCTCAACAGTTAATATATTTTTTTATAATTTATGGGATTTTTTTGATAAATTTATTTGAAAAATGTGCGATATCTCGAGAACGGTTCATTCTAGCGTTCTGAAGTTTATGTCAATCGTTTTCTAAGGAAACATTACATAAGAAATGTCTATGTGCTTAACTTTATTAAAGATTTTGATTTTTTGATGATTTTTTTAAATTTTCACTCGAAAATTTAGGGGGGTTCTGAACATTCGATTGTATCTAAAAACAATAGGCTTCCAGTATTCACGGATTGTAATTTTTGTACCAAATTTAATTCGAATTACTCCATTCGGTCGTGAGATATCGTCTCCATAGACTCACTGACACACATACACAGACATCACTTCAAAAATGTTCGATTCGTGATCAGGGATGCTTGAAACATGCTCTCCCTCCGAAAACTCGAATTCGAATTTTCCCCCTGTCACACTTTCTTTATACATTATACTATGTATATAAGGAAAGTAAGAAGTCCACCATTAAAAGTAGTTGATATCAATATCATCTCACTGTAGAAGTACAAGGTATTCATCATAAAACGGTATAAATTAAGCAAAATACAAAATCCAAACATACACCAGAGAAACAAAAGACAGAAACAAGAAATTAGAAAAGATGTTCAGTAATATCTTCAGCAATCTTAATACATTCCACTATCCTGTGAACAGAGCGGGAGTCAGACAGAACCCTAGAAAACCACAGTGCCAGGCACTCTCCCGAGAGTTCAGAAAGGTGAAATTTTAAGGTGTTGGGACAACTAAAATAAATCTGATGTGGGTAGCATATGACTTTCCTTATATAATTCAATGAATTTACTACTTTTACAATTTAAAAAAATGTCGTCAATTAGTCGTCCACTTTTGTGTGTGTATCCATGTATCCACTTCTGTGTGCGATTGTTGCTATAAGCGGGCGTATTGTCAAAGCGTTCTTTAGTTTCGAGAATTCGCTGTGAGTTCCGCTGTGATTTTAATCAGATGAGTTTTATTGAATTCCTTATAATTAATTTCACTAATTTTATTAAAAGCAAATCTACGATACCGCTTATAGAGCCACTGTTTTCTCTCAATATTTACTTTCCTTATATACAATAATGTATAAGGGAAGTATTGTAACGGGGTGGAAAGTCGTATTCGAGTTTTCGACGGGAGAGCACGTTTCAAGCATCCCTGATCACGAATCAAATATTTTTGATGTGATGTCTGTATGTATGTGTGTGTGTATGTGTGTCAGTGAGTCTGTGGAGACGATAACTGACGAACGAATGGACCGATTAGAACGAAATTTGGTACAAAAATTACAATCCATGAATACTTGAAGCCTATTGTTTTTATACGCAATCGAATGTTCAGAACCCCCCTAAATTTTCGAGTGAAATTTTGAAAAAATGATCAAAAAATCAAAACCTCTAATAAAATTACGCAAATAGACATTTCTTATGTAATTTTTCATTAGAAAACGATTGACATAAATTTTAGAACGCTAGCATCAACCGTTCTCGAGATATTGCACATTTTAAAAAAAAATTATCAAAAAATCATATGAAATAAAAAAAAAATTACCTATTGAGAAACATGTTCACTTTTCATATGTAATATCATGCGATAAATTTGGTGATATCATTCTCGTGGGTCTAGCTCGTTCCATTCAGGAAAAAAGATACCTTGAATAATACTTTTGTATTTCAACGCCAATAGTCATTTATCTGCTGTAAGAATAACTTATTTCTCCGTAAATAACGCTTGGCGAGATTTTGGTGAAGAATTTGGAGAAATGTCGCCAACTTAGTGACTTTTTTAAATGTTGCTAAATTAACGAAAAACTCGCCAAATGGATACAAATGTCGCTAAATCAATGAAAATGACGGCTCATTGACAAAAATTCAATATCTTGGAAAGAATATAAGTATCTACTATAAGAATAACCTATTTTTTACTGTAAAAGAAGTAAATTCATTGCATTATATAAGGAAAATCATGTGATGCCCACATCAGATTTTTTTATGTGCATTGTTATCCAATTCTTTATTTTTTATTTTTATTACATTTAACATTCATTTTACAAAGATTGATTATCCACTTGATAGAATCACAAAATATGTCATAACACATATCTACATCTCATCCAAGTCCGACGAAAGCAAGATTTTAATAGGATATTTACACAAATTATAATTAATAATAACATAGGTATTAATAGATTTATCAACAGTGCAAGCGAAGGTCAAAATACGCAAGAAAATATAATAATGATCAGTAAACCCATTTAAATAGACAGCAGAAACAATATTAAATTTTAAACAATTACTAAAAATGGGATCAATACACGTTCTAGACGCTGGGCGAGTAACTGTGTTTATAAAAGGTGAATCCATTAAAAGACAAAAAGTTCAAATGATCGGTAGATATACATCCATATTCAATAGGTCAATGCTAAAATCACCAATTAATATCACATTACTTTCCTTATGTACATAGTATAATCTATAAGGAATGTATTGTGACTTGGTCGAAAATTCGAATTCGAGTTTTCGTCGGAAGAGCACGTTTCAACCATCCCTGATCACGAATCGAACACTTTTGAGCTGATGTCTGTGTATGTGTGTGTATGAAAATATGTATGTGTGTGTGTGTATCAGTGAGACTACGATATCTCGCGAACGAATGAAGCGATTCGAATGAGATTTGGTACAAAAATTACAATCCGTAAATACTGGAAGCCTATTGTTTTTAAACACAATTGAATGTTTAGAACCTCCCTAAATTTTCGAGTGGAATTTAAAAAAAATTATCAAAACATCAAAACATTTAATAAATACCATCTCCGTTCTTCTCGTAGTAGATTTGTAGTTTAGGTTACAAACACTCTCATTTCACAAGAGTGACTTTCACTTATTACAAGCAAAATTTCACTCCTTTGATATATGAAAACTTCTCTCTTTAAGTGAAATCAACCCCCCCCCCCCCCCCCAAAAAAAAAAAAATAAATAAATAAATAAAAATAAAACACTCCTTTGGTAGTGATTATATTTAGTTCTTTTAAGAATGAAAACCAGTATAAGCAAAGTAAAAATCGATCCTTCGGAGTAGTTGCGTGTAGCACTTGAATGAAAACCAATGCAAAGGAGTAAAAGTCGGTATAAAAATAATGAAAATAACTTCGTTTTGAGTGGTTATATTTAGATCTTTTAAGAGTGAAAACCAGTGCAAAGAGAGTGAAAAATTGTTCCTTTTGGAGTGATATTATTTAGCCCCTCTAAGAGCGAAAATCAGTGCAAAAAGAGTAAAGTTTCAAAATTGCTCCTATTTAAAGTTAAATAGAATTGGCTTCTAAATAAATCTAATTAACCTTTTTCGGATTGAAAATAATACATTTAAGGAGTGAAAATTAAAAATCAATTTTTCGTAGCTGTTATATTTAGCTCTATAACTGAAAAGAAGGTTCTTATAAGAACTAAGTTATACAGTTTTCGGGGATAATTTCTTAAATAAAGCAGGCATAGTGACTACAATTGTTTGAAGGACGTTCTGAGCCCTTCCTCATCTAAACAAAGAAACAGTGCGCGCTCTTAACAACTGATAAGAACGAACTGCGATTTGGCATTTGAACAAAGCAAAAGCACCCTAAGTGAAAGTCGCTATCGGGTGGTATCAGCAATTGAAAACGAAACCCAATCATAAACATATAAGCACAGGGTGATAAAATGCCTGCCATCCTTGCACGAGCCTTTATGTAGAGAGTAACAAAGCAGTTTGTTCAGGTCGTATTTCGCTCGCGCTGTACATATGGGATAGTTACGCTCGGGAAAATACGAAGTGAAAGAATAATTTTAGTTCAAAACAGGCAATTTGGAAATTCAATGGTGTTACCTGTATATGTATTATTTAAGTAGTAGGCGCTTATTTGGGACAAGGACAACGGCGAGTATTTCGTTCTAGTACGTGTTATTGCGCAAGAATTGAAACAGGCTCGAAACTCCGTTTTCGAGTTTTAGAATAGATAAATCCACCTTAGAAAGTTTACCTGTAAATTTGGTTTCGGGATCTACTTTCTAACTTCTTTCATTATTCTATGAGATGGAAAATACAGTTCAGAAAAAAAGAAATCTAAACTTCTAAGATACGTTCGTTCGTTACTAATTCCCCAGTGGTGAAGGAGCACCTACGCACCACGTCCACAAGACCCCCCAGGGTATTCCATGGCGAAGGGGAGGAGATTTTCAGCTTCACTTTCATGAGGCTCCCCGAAGGGCGGAAGCCTGACTTGGCCTCGACATGACAACATCCACGCCCGCTGGCGGGATTCTATTCGAACCCGCAACCCGGCAATCCACCGATCAGATGGAAACGCATGCCCCTGACCGCTCGACCACCAGATCGGCTCTAAGACACGTGACTTTCATAATAAAATGACTTTGCTTTTATTCTTACTACCCATAATAAAATAACTTTGCTTCTTTCACCACGAAATAATGGCGCACGAGATCCACAGCACAATGTTTTAACAATGCCACTTAAATATTTGGACGGTATTTTTAGCTTATTGGTCACAACAGAATGAGTTATGTAAAATCCACATCAAAATGCAAAGAACATATAATTTATATCCGGTGGGGTAAATGACAATTACCAATTGTTTGGCGTCGAAATACAGAACAAGTTTTTTGACATTGAATTTTGAACTCTGAAACTTCGTGGAGAGATTGACAGGGGGGACAAACTGTGGTGACAGCCAGTCTCGAAAAATGACATTATAAAATCTATCAAACAATGAACCTTAGCACAGAATTTATTGCCAGCACAGGGCACAGGGGGACTAACTCTCAGGCTACTCGCTCGGACTTGACCTCGAGCATCTAGGATAGAACCAACAAAAGCCAATCAGCCAATAGTGTTTGAAGATAGCCAATCGGCACCTTAGTGGACGGACCAACCAAATGCGAAGGGGCAAAGGTGTGATATTACCTCCTCCCAGCATGGGTAACAAGAATATGTTTCAAACCTGAAAGTTTTTCATGGTGATGCGTGGATGGAAATGTCTTCCCTTCTCGAAAACAAGGACAAAAGGCCGTGGTTGATTGGTGTCTGCTGCTACCACCTCAGATACTCGAGGTCAAGAGTAGATTGAGAATCAGCCTCCTGGGCTGGTCAATAAATCTGGTAATATCGTTTAAAATTTTTTTATATTTTCATCTTTTAATATATATTATAATATCACTTTTCCAGATTGACTGTAGCCATAATTTGTCCCTCTGTCAATCCATCCACGAAGTTTCAGACCTCGAAATTTAATGTCACAGTTTAAAAAATCTGATGTGGGTAACACATGACTTTCCTTATATAATGTAATGAATTTACTACTTTTACAATAAAAACATAGGTTTTTCTTATAATAGATACTAATATTCTTTCCAAGCAATTGAATTTTCGACAATTAGTCGTCATTTTCATTGATTTAGCATCATTTTTATCCACTTGACGAGATTTCCGTTAATTTGGCAACATTTTAAAAAGTCGCCAAGTTGGCGACATTCCGGCAAATTCGTCGCCAAAATCTCGCCAAGCGTTATGGACGAAGAAATAAGTTGTTCTTACAGCAGTTAAATGACTATTGGCGTTCAAATACAAAAGTATTACTCAAAGTATCTTTTTTCATGAATGGAACGAGCTACATCCACGAGAATGATGTCGCCCAATTTATCGCATGGTATTACATATGAAAAGTGAACATGTTTCTCAATAAGAAATATTTTTTTCATTTTATATGACTTTTTAATAATTTTTTGGAAAATGTGCAATATCTCAAGAACGGTTCATGTTAGCGTTCTAAAATTTATGCCAATCGTTTTCTAATGAAAAATTACATAAGAAATGTCTATTTGCGTAACTTTATTAGTGGTTTTGATTTTTTGACGATGTTTTCAAAATTTTATTCGAAAACTTAGGGGGTTCTAAACATTCGATTGCGTATGAAAACAACAGGCTTCCAGTGTTTACGGATTGTGATTTTTGTACCAAATTTGGTTCGAATCGGTCCATCCGTTCGTCAGTTATCGTCTCCACAGACTCACTGACGCACACACACACACATAATTTTACACGCACACACACACACAGACATCACTTCAAAAGTGTTTGATTCGTAATCAGGGATGCTTGAAACGTGCTCTCCCGTCGAAAACTCGATTTCGAATTTTCGACCCCGTCACAATACTTTCCTTATACATTATGTATATAAGGAAAGTAAAAATCTGATGTGGGCAACACATGACTTTCCTTATATAATGCAATGAATTTACTACTTTTACAGTAAAAAAAATTAATTATTTTTATAATAGTTATTTATATTCTTTCCAAGATATTGAATTTTCGTCAATGAGTCGTCATTTTCTATGTCGTCATTATCAATGAGTCGTCATGGATTTAGCGTCATTTTTATCCATTTGGCGATATTTTTGTTAATTTAGTAACATTTAAAAAAGTCGCCAAGTTGGCGACATTCCACCAAATTCGTCGCCAAAATCTCGCCATGCGTTATGGGCGGAGAAATAAATTATTTTTACAGCAGATATATGACTATTGGTGTTCAAATACAAAAGTATTACTCAAAGTATCTTTTTCATGAATGGAACGAGCTAGATCCACGAGAATGAAGTCACCAAATTTATCGCATGGCAATACATATGAAAAGTGATCATGTTTCTCAATAGGAAATATTTTTTTTTTTATTTTATATGACTTTTAAATAATTTTTTTGAAAAATGTGCAATATCTCGAGAACGGTTCATGTTATCGTTCTAAAATTTATATCAATCATTTTCTAATGAAAAATTACATAAAAAATGTCTATTTGCGTAACTTTATTAGCGATTTCGATTTTTTGACGATTTTTTAAAATTTCACTTGAAAATTTAGGGGGGGGGGGGTTCTGAACATTCGATTGCGTATAAAGACAATAGACTTCCAGCGTTTACGGATTGTGATTTTTGTATCAAATTTCGTTCAAATCGGTCCATTCGTTCGTCAGTTATCGTCTTCACAGGCTCACTGACACACATACACACACACACATACATGCAGACATCACTTCAAAAATGTTTGATTCGTGATCAGGGATGCTTGAAACGTGCTCTCCCGTCGAAAACTCGAATTCGAATTTTCGACCCCATCACAATACTTTCCTTATACATTATGTATATAAAGAACGTAATAGGTTTTTCTTATAGTAGATACTTATATTCTTTCCACGATATTGAATTTTCGACAATTAGTCGTCATTTTCATTGATTTAGCGTCTTTTTTATCCATTTGGCGAGATTTTCGCTAATTTGGCAACATTTCAAAAAGTCGCCTAGTTGGCGACATTCCGCCAAATTTGCCGTCAAAATCTCGTCAAGCGTTCCGAGAAATAAGTTATTCTTATAGCAGATAAATGACTACTGGCGTTCAAATACAAAAGTATTACTCAAAGCATCTTTTCTCATGAATGGAACGAGCTAGATCCACGAGAATGATGTCACTAAATTTATCGCATGATATTACATATCAAAAGTGAACATGTTTCTCAACAGTTAATATTTCTTTTTAATTTATGGGATTTTTTGATAAATTTATTTGAAAAATGGGCAATATCTCGAGAGAACGGTTTATGCTAGCGTTCTAAAATTTATATCAATCGTTTTATAAGGAAAAATTGCATAAGTGATGTCTATTTGTGTAACTTTTTTAAAGGTTTTTATTTTTTGATGATTTTTTCAAAATTTTACTCGAAAATTTAGGGGGGTTCTGAACATTCGATTACGTTTAAAAACAATAGGTTTTAGTATTCACGGATTGTGATTTTTGCACCAAATTACATTCGAATCGCTCCATTCATTCGTGAGATATCGTCTCCACAGACTCACTGACACACACACACACACATAGACATCACCTCAAAAATGCTTGATTCGTGATCAGGGATTCTTGAAACGTGCTCTCCCGTCGAAAACTGGAATTCGAATTTTCGATCCCGTCACAATACTTTCCTTATACATTATGTATATAAGGAAAGTAAAAAGGATCTTTTGTCATGTGAATAGAGCGAGCTAATTCAATGACAATGATGTTAGTAAATTCAGTGTTTTTTTTCAGGCATACCTCCGGAGAAGCGAAGCCCCCCGGAAACATTTTATGTTAACCTAGTTTCTATTTATGTGATACAGCATTTAGATATGTTTATATAGGGTAAATGGAAAGCTTGCCCCCCTGCCAAAAGTCCTGAAAAAAACACTGAGTGAATTTGTTTGACAATATTGCATAGGGTATATCAACCTATTTAACGATACTAGCATTTCATTTTAATTTTATATAATACTAGCAACCTCAGGCGACCAGCCTGTTCGTTACCCTTGAAAATTCTAATCGTGGCAAACTCGCTGGCGTCATAACCCCGTGGAGTTAACAAAGTTTGTTTTAGTTTAATTACGTTAAAACCATAATTCAATCATTTAAATTTTATAATGACCATATGGTAAGCTCTTAATTCCATCATTTAAAATATAACGTAATTTTCTAACCCGATGCATAAATGCACGACGACAATCTCCATAACTTTCTTTTTATTTATTTTTTTCTCCATAGAAACACGGTGCGTCTGCGAGCGCATGTGGGTGAAAAACTGCTTTCTCGGTTTCCGAGAAATTGGAAATCATGACTTCCTTAAAATCCCGATCGTGCGGCTATTTTTTAGTATTTCTTGACCAGATTGAGCTTGTAAGAATGCCTGAACTTCGAGCTTTCTAAAAATGTAAATTATTAGTCGAAATTGTCGGTAGTTTTCCCGACGCGAGGATTTAAAAAAGAAAGTTCGTTTTTTTTTTAGCCAAAAGTGACTTTTGTTTCAAAATCTTTAAAAAATATTAGAATTTATCCCTGAGATTTGAAATTGATATATTTTTACTGGCAATTGTCTACTCTTTCCGGTCGTGTGATTGTTTTTTTCTACGACGTCTGGATGGTGGAGAAAAAAGGGCAAAAAGGGGAAAAAAACGGTCGAAATCGTATAAAACATTAAATAACAAAAAAAAAATAGTTCAAATTTTAAAAGTCAGTTTTCACGTGTTACCTGCCCCCGGGTCTCCGATTGCCACATTTCGTAGCTCTGCGACGCGCGATCGCTGAGCCTATAGTGTATAAGATACACACACACACACACACACACACACACACACAGACATTGCCTTTTATTATATAGATTTTAGATAAATTTATCATAAGACATGAAATATTTCGAGAATGGTTTAGGATAGCTTTCCAAACTTGGTGCTATTTGTTTTCTAATGATAATTTATGTTTGTTTGTTCGTCCGTTTATTTGTGTGTTTGCTCGTCTGTAGCGGAAAATCCAAGCGACGTACGGCCATGAAATTTGGTACACAGGTACTTGATCCGTGAAGGTGCATATACACTAAAAATATATATGCTTTTCTTGCCTTTTATACATTCCCGATTCTTATATTACGATATAAAAGAATTGACTGACAATCCCGTCTTTATAGTATTCCAAATGTTTTTACGAATATTGCACACTGCTCCAATCAAAAATTATATTTCTGTTGTATTCCATTCACCAATTATGTATTTTTATGTAAAACCTCTCTCTCTCTCTCTCTCTCTCTGTCTCTCATAAAGTTTCAAAAGCATTCTAGCAACCCGAGTGCTAAAAACAGAAATATATATTTTCCCGTCCTTACGACGCAGTCAAGCTCAAGAGTTGTATTCTTGATGATTCTGAAACGCCGTAGGTATGGGCAAGTATTTCGATACAACGTCATCTACTGATCACGACTGACTGAAGATACCAGTTGGCCGTACTAGTGATCCTTCTAGTTGACCGTGCTTAGAGATTTATTTGGATTGCGAATTACTGGTACTAGAAACGAAAATATTGCCAATTTGCAAGAATTTTTAATTAGAAAACTTGTTATTAATGTTAATCGAAGGAGTTTATGTAGAATATGTTGTAAACCGAAGGCGTTTATCAAAAGAGAGCGTATCAAAAGAGAATAAATAATAAGCTTATTTAATAATAAGCTTATTATATTAAGAGAATAATAAGTTTAAAAAACATTACGAAGGTGAAGTGATAGAAAAAACATGCTTCTCGATAGGATAGAGACTTCAAATTTGGTGTACGGGTAGATAGTCTGAAAGGAAGAGGGTGTACAATTTTAGATTTTCAATATTTGATACTTTAGGGGGTGACGCGCACCGAAATGTTCGATTTACCGAACAAATGAGAAAAGCCAGCTTTAAAATTTTTTAAAGGCTTGATATTTGGTATATTTGTTAATAATTTGATGAAAACACCCAAGACAAAAGAGTTTTTAAAAAATGTTCCTTTAAAGGGGTGCTCCAAAGTAAAAACGTTCGAAAGGTGAAATGACGAAAAACCATGTTTCGAGATGCGATAGAGACTTCAAATTTGGTGTACGTGTTGATAGTTTGAAAGGCAGAACATGTATACATTTTCAGTTTTCTATATATTTTCTACTTTAGGGGGTGCCGCAAGCCCAAATGTTCGATTTCCCGAATAAATTAGAAACGCCTCCTTTTAAAATGTAATAGAGGTTTGATATTTGGTATATGGGAAAATCATCTAATAAAAAACAAAAGAAAATAGTTTTTTAAAACTGTTCATTTAAGGGGGGTGGCTACTTCACACGAAAACGTTCGAAAAATAAAATGATAGAAGAAATATGCTTTGCAATGGAACAGAAACTTAAAATTTGGTGTACAGGTAGAGAGTTCAAAAGAAAGAAAGCGTGTAATATAAAATTTCCAATATTTGTAATTTTGTGGGGTTCCGCACATCAAACTATTCGAAAATTGAAATGATAGAAAAACATGTGTTGTGATGAGACAGATACTTCAAATTTGGTATATGGGTATATATTATTCAAAAAGAAAATGGGTACAATTTCAGATTTCCAATATTTGCTACTTTTTAGTGGGTGCCACACACAAATTTGACTAATAAATGAAAAACGCCTACTTTTAAATTTGATACAGGCTTGAAATTTGGTATATGGGCTATTCATTTGATAAAAAATCCAAGACGAATAGAGGTTTTCATTAACGTTCATTTAAGAGGGTGCTCCACATAAAAATTTTCGAATTCATTCCACATAAAAACTTTCGAAACGTGAAATGATAGCATTGCATCCTTCAGTAAAAGATAGAAACTTCAAATTTGGTGTACGGGTAGATAGTTCGAAAGGAAGAAAACGAGTAATTTCAATTTTCCAATATTTTCTTTTTTAGGGTGTTCCTCATACCAAAATTTTCGATTTTCTGAATAAATGTGAAACGCGAATTATTTAAAAATTTACGTTATTTGGGGGTTGCTTATTGCGAGACCGTTGATTTTCAACGGGTATTCGGCTAATATATACTAATTGCCAAGTGTCTGTCTGTCAGCCTGTCACGCTTTTTTTAGGCACTTCCCAAGTAGATAGAGCCTTGCAATTTGGTACACGGGACGATCGTTCGATAAAACCCACTGGGAAAAATCGTATTTTCCGAAAATGTTCTGTAGAGAGGGTGCTCCACACCAAAACGTTCGAAAAGTGAAATGATAGAAAGCATACTTTCCTATGAGATAGAGACTTCAAATTTGGTGTATGTGTAAATAGTTCGAAAGGAAGAATGTGTGCAATCTCAGATTTCCAGTATTTTCTACTTAAGGGGGTGAAGCACACCAAAATGTTCGATTTGTCGAATAAATGAGAAACGGCTTCTTTGACATTTGATAGAGGCTTGAAATTTGGTAAATGGGCTAAACATTTGATGAAAACGCCCAAGACAAATATAGCTTTTCAAAAATATTCGTCTATGGGGGCTGCTCCAGAGGGAAACGTTCGAAAGGTGACTTGATAAAAAAAAAAAACATGCTTCGGAATGAGAGAGATTTTAAATTTGGTGTTCGGGTAGATAGTCTGGAAGGAAGAAAGTGTACAATTTTAGTTTCTAATGGGCTAAATATTTGATGAAAACGCCCAAGACAAATATAGTTTTTCAAAAATGTTCGTCTATGGGGGCTGCTCCAGAGGAAAACGTTCGAAAGGTGACTTGATAAAAAAAAAACATGCTTCGGGATGAGAGAGACATTTTAAATTTAGTGTACAGGTAGATAGTCTGGAAGGAAGAAAGTGTACAATTTTAGTTTTTCAATATTTTCTAATTTGGGGGGGGGGGGGGGGGGCAGCAAACCAAAATGTTGGATTTTTGGGAAATATGAGAAACAGCCCTTTTGAAGTGTGATAGAAGCTTGATATTTGGTATATGGGCTAATCATCTGATAGGCAGCCTAAGAAGAATGGAGATTTTAAAAAATGTTCATTTAAGAGGGTGTAAACTCTGCACAAAAACATTCGAAAGGTGAAATGATAGAAAAACAATGCTTCGCGATGAGATAAAGACTTCAAATTTGGTGTACGGGTAGATAGTTGGATAGGAAGAAAGTGTGCAATTTCAGTTTTCCAACATTTGCTATTGTAGGTTGTGCCACACACTAAAATGTTCGATTTGACGAACAAGTGAAAAACGTCTCCTTTACTATGTGATTGAGCCTTGAAATTTGATATATGGGCTAATCATTTGATAAAAAACCCAAAATGAATACAATTTCTTTTAAATGTTCATGGGACTGCCACATAGAAAAACGTTCGAAAGGTGAATTGATAAAAAAAACATGCTTCGCGATAGGATAGACTTCAAATTTGGTGTACTGATAGATAGTTTGAAAGGAAGAAAGTGTGCAATTTCAGTTTTCCAGTATTCACGACTTTAGGGGGTGCCGTACACCAATATGTTCGATTTTCCGAATAAATGAGACAAGTTTCCTTTTAAATGTGACAGAGGCTTGGTATTTAGTATATGTTGGAATCATCTGATAGAAAACCCAAGACGAATAGAGTTTCTTAAAAATGTTCTTTTATGGGCTTGCTCCACAGAATAACGTTCGAAAGGGGAAATGATAAAATAGCATGCTTCGGGATGAGATAGAGATTTTAATTTGGTATACAGGTAGACAGTTCGAAAGGAAGAAGTGCGCAATTTAATTTTTACAATATTTTCTTCTTTAGAGGATTCTGCACACCAAAATATTCGATTTGCCGAATAAATGTCAAACGCGGATTATTCAAAAACTTACATATTCTTGGTCAAAATTTACATTATTCAGGGCTTATTGCGAGACCGTTGATTTTCAACGGGTATTCGGCTAGTTAAATTATATTTCGTGTAACTCTAACTGACAATTATCAATATTGACAGCATCCGCACTAAGCAATATAATCCATATATATTATTTAATAACTAATTAATTATTTAAATTTTTTTAATAATTAATTCATCAATTCGATCTATTTTCGTTAACTTAGCATCATTTTGCAATTTTAACAATATTTTAGTCAATCTGAGGCGAAATATTGCCAAATTGGCAATATTTCGATGTTAGTCGCCAAGTTTGGCAAATCTATCACAAGTGTTAGAGACAAATAGAAGAACATTTCTTATATAACATTCGTTAACTTAGCATCATTTTGCAATTTTAACAATATTTTAGCCAATCTGAGGCGAAATACCGCCAAATTGGCAATATTTCGATGTTAGTCGCCAAGTTTGGCAAATCTATCACAAGTGTTAGAGACAAATAGAAGAACATTTCTTATATAAACATGACTGTTGGCGTCAAAATACAAAACTATTACCGACAGTATTCTCACGTGAATGGAAGAAATTAGATCCACGAGAATGATGTTATCAAATTTATCGCATAATATTAGATATGCAAAGTGAACATATTTCATAATAGTTAATAGTTTTTACTTTCCCTGCAATACATGGTAATGTATAGGGAAAATATTGGAATCATGCCGAAAATCGTATCTCGAGTTTTCGACGGATCTACACTTTGACTCATTATTGTAGGATAAACCGTTCTCGAGATATAGTAGTTTTTGGAATTTTAAGGACCTGCAGAATTTAAAGTGAATTTTAAGTGAAAGAATTTATTTTATTCATTATTTTATATTACATTGAATTTGCACTTTTACTTCCCTTTCCGTTTTCATTGGGTGACTGAACCTATTTTCAAAAGTGGTGACGAACAATCGAAAAAAATAAAATTTCTCGAGAACGGCCAGCCCTAGAGCAATAAAGTTGGTCTTATGCCTTTTTCTTTCCTCGTCAAAAATTACGTATAAAACAAGTATTTAATTGATATATTTGAGCATACGTAATCTTTTATTTTACATTTTGACGATTTTTGCGAGCCATTTCGCAAAAAAGGCAGGTTCCTATTTTCTGAATTATACCAAAATCTAATCAGCACCAGGTAAACCTACAAGTGACTTATCCACCAAATTTTGTGAAATTTGGTAGATTATTTTTTTTAGCTAGCGTTGATACAAACATTTTTTGCGGGCCATTTCGCGAAAAAGGCAGGTTCTTTCTTTTCAAATTTTACCAAAATCTAATCAGCACCAGAGTAATCCACAAGTAACTTATCTACCAAATTTTGTAAAAATTGATCTATTAGTTTTTCAGCTAGAGTGGATACAAACATTTTTTGCGGGCCATTTCGCAAAAAAGGCGGGTTCTTTTATCCCGAATCGTTCCAAAAACTAATCAGTACCAGGGTCATACACAAGTGACTTACGTATCAAATTTTATGAAATTCGGTCCATTTGTTTTTGAGTTAGAGTGGATACATACATTGCACAGACAAACACACAAACAGACACACACACACACACACAGACGTCACGCTAAAAATTGTTTTTACTTTCCCTGCAATACATGGTAATGTATAGGGAAAGTATTGGAATCATGCCGAAAATCGCAACTCCAGTTTTCGATGGATCTACACGTTTCGAGACCTCTAGGATACGAAAAAACTATTTTTAGAGTGACGTCCGTGTGTGTGTGTCTGTCTGTGTGTGCAATGTATGTATCCACTCTAACTCAAATCTAATGGAACGAATTTCATAGAATGTGGTAGCTAAGTCACTTGTGTGTGACTTTGGTGCTGATTAGTTTTCGATACGACTCGGGATAACCTTTTTTTGCAAACTGACCCTCAAAAATTTCCTTTATCCACTCCAGCTGAAAAACTAATTTTCCTAATTTCACTAAATTCGGTAGATAAGTCACTTGTGGCTTACCCTGGTGCTGATTAGATTTTGGTACGATTCGGATAAAATAACCTGACTTTTTTGCGAAATGGCCCTCAAAAATCGTTAGTATCTAAAATAAAAAATTCGTATGCTCAAATATATTCATTAAATGCTTGTTTTATACGTAATTTTTAACGATGAAAAGAATAAGAACAACCCCATTACACTAGGACTAGTCGTTCTCGAGATATTTTAGTTTTTTCGCATTTTCGCTATGCCAATTTTGAGTCCATTTATGCGTGTTATTTAGTGCAATTAAACTAAATTTAATGAATGATTAATGAAATAAAGAGACAATGAATTTGAGTCTGCAGGGAAAGTCATATGCTGCTCACGTAAGATTTTTTCGTATTCTAGAGATGTCAAAACATATAGATCCGTCGAAAACTCAAGTGGCGATTTTCAACATGATTCCAATACTTTCCCTATACATTACCATGTATTGCAGGGAAAGTAAAAATTGAATTAAAAGTGCAAATTCAGTGTAATTCTAAATAATTATTGTTGTTATTTTGTGCAATTAAACTCACTGTAATGAATTATTGAAGAAATCAAGAGAACGCGAAAATGAGTCTGCATGGAAAGTCATGTGATGCCCCACATCAGATTTTTAAAAATTTTATGTGATTTTTTGATAAACTTATAAAAAGTTCAATATTGCGAAAACGGTTCATGCTAGCATTCTAAAATTTTTATTAATAATTTTCTAATAAAAAATTGCAAAAAAATGATTATTTATTATTGAAAGTTCTGATTTTTTGATAATTTTTTTTTTAATTTCATTCGAAAATTTGGGAGGTTTTTACATTCGATTGTGTTTAAAAATAATAGGCTTCTAGTATTTACTGATTGAGTCTATTCGTTCGTGAGATATCGTCTCCACAGACTTACGAACACACACACATACTTATACAGAAATCACATTGAAAATGGTCGACCCGAGTTCAGGTATGCTTGAAACGTGCTATTCCATCGAAAACTCGAATTCGAATTTTCGATTCCTTTGCAATACTTTCCCTAAATATTATACTATGCATATAAAGAAAGTAAAAAGGATAAATTGTTAGTAAAATTTTAATTGATAAATGATAATTGTAGAATTGCGGCTGTTGAGCATGTTAATCCCAATTTTGTTAGGTGCTTATTCATTTGAGAAACATCTTGGTCAAAAATGTCTCTTTCAAGGGCTCTGCTTGCTCTCTGACTATTTGAGCCACTGCCTCCGAGTCTGCTCCGAGACCGCCAGTCATTGACGTCAGCAGTGACGTAACGACATGGCGGAAATGTGTCTTCTCATGGATATACTGGTGCTCACAGTCCAGGATATTTTTTAACATCATGGTATAAGCAGAGTGCTGAAATAGACAAAATAATCAAATTATTATGTAATCCAGGTGTTTTTGGGCAACTACCTTAGTTGTTTGCTTTGAAGTATGTCTCTCCTGTGCGTTACGGGTGAGTGTTATTTGTGTACAGTAGGATTATGTGCTCTTGCTCATCTGCTGGTTTCGGTTTTCCGATCCGATTTTCTGTATTTTTCTACCAATTTTTGCCATTAACCACCTTTATTTTACATCGAGTAGAAGAACGGATTACTGAAAAACCCACACTGTGCATAAAAATATATCATACACCCAAGCAACATGAAAAGCTGTCAAAAACTGTTGATTTGTGTTTATATTTAAATATGCGCAAGCATCTTTATCTCCTGTTTTTCTATTCATATTTGTACATTGGAATATAATCTACATAATCTCTTCAATGGGGAACGGTTGTCCATAGTATACATGGATTAAGCATCAACTTCTTGTGTTTTCCCAAAGTGATGTGGAGTTTACTTGTTATGGTTTTTAAATTGTGTCTGTTTTATTTGTATCAGTGTTTCATTGGATTGTGATTGGAATTAAAAGCCAGTATATAATGCAATTTTGTGACTACAGCTATAAATATGGTGGATATTAGTTTGAAGTAACTTATTTGTATAACATCATCTTAAGCATATTTCATTTTGTGAAGAAAATTTTATTTAAACTATTTTCTTCTCAAATGTTACCCCAATCCTATTTCAATATAAGTTCTAAAGTATTGTGCAGTTTTATAGCTATTTATTCTATCACCTTAAAAAGCTAATGGTGTAAATTATCAAAATTTAATTAATTATTGTAAATCAATTTCATTTTATCCTATTAAGTGTGGAATAATGCATTTTTAAAGTTTAGGTAAGTAAACACATTTTAATCTAAGGGGATATAAGAATAGGGAGATATGAAATTGATATAGTGTAAGGGTAAGCAGGTACTATATTATTTATAGCATAGATGAAAATTTGTATTTATTTCAAAAATATATTTTTTTTTGTTTATTTGTAAACAATCTATATTTCTCTTCAAATAAAATATTTTTTTAGTGTGTGAATTATACAGTCATACACCATCTACTGTAAACAATTAAAATAATTAATAATTTGAGGTACAAAAATAAAAATAGTAATATATAAAAAATATTGTACTTTTTATCTAGGACTAATCTTTTATGTTTCTTATTAGATAACTAAAAAATGAAACAAAATAAGAGTTAGGTAATCTAAAAATGTAGTATATATTCGTAGTGTATGCCTATTTAATAGAGATGCTGTAAAAATATGAAAATTGAAGTTTAATATACAGGTTCAGTGGTTGCACTGCTGGTCACCATTGCCATATTTTTACGAAAAAAAATTCACTTTTGAGGTTGAAAAAAAGATTTGGTGAAAATTTCTGTGATTATGAATTCTACCAATGTCAAAATCAGAAATCGTGATACTACTCTTGGCATTAATGTATATATATATCTTTTCCAAAGCAATAATTTTGGGAATTTGAGAATTTATAAATCAATTCACATTTTTTAAATGGAAAGTAAAAAACAAAAATTGGTGAAAAAAAATTCCATTTTGCAAAAGAAAATTTAATTTTACGAATAGGTTGTAAAAGTAAATGAGTTTATTTATTAGGTAGGTTATCATTAGATTGTTATCATTTTGTGCAATGTAACATTTTAAAACTCAGAATTCTGTGAAAGGGTCATTTTTAAAAATTAAAATGTCTGGGGTTTGTTTAAATGATAAAATGTTGAAGAAAAGTGGGTATTTTTTAATGCATACTTTTTCCAGTGCGCATTTCATACTATTTTCCTTTGTTTAAACTTAAGTTTATATCCATATTATATATGCTAGGTTTTTTTTTTGGCTTATGAGTTTTAAAAATATTAATAAAAAATAAAGAGATTTATTATAATTTGATTAAATTGGAAAATGTATTTATAAATCAAAACTTAATTATTTAAAACAGTTATACTAAATAATTTATAGTAGACCTGGGTAAAATGTTGATTGTGGTCCACTAGTGGACTACAAAGAAATTTTGAGCTGACCAGGTGGCCTGAATTAAATGAAAAGTATTCTAATTAAAAAAAATCAAGTTCTCAAAATTGGCCATTCAAGTAGTTCTGGAGTAAAAATAATTAACTACTTTCTGCTATTCACAAATGACCACTTCGAATACTATGCAAGATTAACAGTTATTAATTATATACCAAACTATTCAAAATTAATGAACAATATGCAGTGTAAATTACCATTGAAGACTTTCATGATTTCACTTTAAATTTATATTTAATACTGATTTTTTTTTTTTTTTATTATATGGTATAATTATTTCTTTTATTACACTGTAATAGATACTTGTATATGGTGAATAGTGACACTTGTAGAAAATTAGAAGTTGCTCCAGGCCTGCAAAAAAATGCCCATACCTGAATTAAAAAAAAGAAAACAGCAAAATACACAGTTATTAGTAAAAACTAAATGTAGTTATAATAATTTTTACTTTTTAATACTCAGTAATCTTCCAACTGTCATTGGACTTGCTGAAAAAGTTTTAACTCATGTTAACCAATATATAATTGTCCTACCACAAGCACTTTGGTTCAAATATCAACAACCCCTTTATCTAATGTCATTCTCTGCAACTTACGAATGGTTACAGCCCAGGCAAGGCATAAAATTAATATTCCATGCACCATTCTTTTTCAACTAATTGTCTTGAAAATCAATACCAACCAAAATATAACAGTAAATAAAAAATTTACAAATACAGCATTAAATACAAAAATAAATTAGTTTACTAGTTTCAAAGACAAATAACCATCTTCTTCAGGACTTCCAAGAAGCACAACCTCTTTTTTTCAAATCAAGTCAGTAACTTGAGTTTCCGACTTGACTTGTAGTAAGACTATTTTTTTTTATTTATTTATTGAGTGTATATAAAAAGTTTTTATTTATATTATTACAACAGTTTTTGACCAATCAAAATGTTGCATACGTCAATCAATCTGCAAAGTTTTGTGTGGAGTATAGCTCATATAAACAAGCCAGACTTTAATTTATATATAGTGATACTCGCATGCTTATAAAAAGGAACAATGAGTTTTAAACAGATTTTATTCTAAATGCTTTGACTTATATGTTTCCTACCAGATATGCATTATTTTTAATTTATGTGAGAGTATGAGATGTAGAAGTTTGTATAGACTGAAATTTTAGGCTCAATGCTACATTTTCAAAAATCCAATGTTGCTAGCACATCAATGTTTTCCCTACATAGATATTATGATGAATTTGCTTTCATAATAGTCTAATATATAAGCATAAAACATTTGTTTGCAAAATTCATAGCACAATGTATTGACATTGAATCAATATTACATGAACTGAATTTTTTTTTTTGTTTTATTTATTTTATGGAACATCATGCAGATTCAGCATTAAGAAAAAGTTAATAAATGCTAACTGCAAGTCATCATGTTAATCAATTGTTTCATAATACTTATAAAAGTATTTACAATATCAAATTCACTTTCTAATGTGAAAATTGAAGGTCTGTTTTGTATGCAAATTCACAGTTTTATATGACTTTCTGTTCAAATTTGGCATAGTTCTTTATGCCACTCTGGGAAACCTATCCATGTTTAAACATTGTAGCTTCAACCATGTTTTTGAGATATTACACACATGAGATTAAATTAGCTTCAATAATGTAATTAGCTTCAATAATAATTGTAGCTTCAACCATGTTTTTGAGTTATTAAACACACGAGTTCCTTACACCTTTCTGGTAGGGGGCGCGGTAGCCCATTGGTTAGCGCGCTGGAGTTGCACTCGGTAGGCCCGGGTTCGATTCCAGCCACTGCCAAAACTGCCGCCGTGTTCATGCGGAGTACGATCACGTAAAACATGTGGGTCCGAAAGTCCTTCCGAGAGGTTGGTGGTAGGGGAAGGAGGGTACGGTCCCTGTGGATGTCTCCCCCACTGGGTTCCGGTCTAAATTGGGTGGCACTTCCCGACCGTCCAAACAGTTACCTTACACCTTTCTGGTAGGTCGGACGGTCTGGGTTTCAACAACAACACCTTTCTGGTAGGTCGGACGGTCTGGGTAACAACAACAACACATGACGAGTTCGGGCGCGGTAGCCCATTGGTTAGCACGCTGGAGTTGCACTCGGTAGGCCCGGGTTCGATTCCAGCCACTGCCAAAACTGCCGCCGTGTTCATGCGGAGTACGATCACGTTAAACATGTGGGTCCGAAAGTCCTTCCGAGAGGTTGGTGGTAGGGGAAGGAGGGTACGGTCCCTGTGGATGCCTCCCCCACTGGGTTCCGGTCTAAATTGGGTGGCACTTCCCGACCGTCAAAACAGTTACCTTACACCTTTCTGGTAGGTCGGACGGTCTGGGTTTCAACAACAACAACACACGACGAGTTCCGGCCATCCATCTAACTGCTGTATGTCCTAGGATGAGTCGGATGGTCTGGGCTTTCGACACACAATGAGTCTGACTGTCTGGGTCTTCAACACACTGTCCAAATCGGCCACACAAATTGCTACCATAAGCCTTAGGGTTGGTCATGTGGTCTGGGTTTTCGACACACCGTCCAAATGGATGCTCTATGTCTTCGGATGAGTCGGACGGTCTGGGTCTTCAACACATGAGATTAAACCATCCATAGAAAAAATATTGTACAAATAATTATTTTCTGAATTTTATTTGAAGAAAATTATGTGTTAGGTAGTGGTAAACTAATAGTGTTTATTTAGAGGATTTATAGTAATTATGTTTTGTTAAAAGGTTGTATAATAATTAATGCTATTGTATGTAAAGAGATGTTTAGTCGACCTTTCATTCAATGGATACTTCAAATATTTTACTCTGTTTACAATAGCATCCGACCTTCTTCACATGCATGTGCAGAACTTTGCAACAGATAGTGAGTGATTCTCGTAAAGGTGAAACATAGCTTAATGTGAAACTTTTATCTTTATACATGCTTAAAATTTCTCTAAATCAACAAATTGTCTCAGATACAAAATTTTAAGAGTGTGGAATAATGTATTCTCATATTGGTAACTTATAAAGATCTATAAAATAGTGAATTTTTCGATGTTAAAATTTTAAAATTAATTAAATTTTCAAACCCCCGAAAATAGAATTTTTATTAAATATGTAGGAACTTGTGTTTTAGACTCCATTCAAAACTCATTGAAAAATGCATTCTTTGATCTTAATGATGTTGTTACAATTGAAAGTGCAATGACATTTGCGATTGTTAAAACACCAATTGGTGTGAAAATCAAAAGCCTAATTGAATTTTAAGAAAATTACATGGAGGACTATCTGGGCCTAATTTGAGTATGCTTTTTCCAATTTCATGACTTTACATTAGACCTGAAAATAGGCACTTACCACAGGTTGATAAAATAATGCAGCAATTGAATGAAATGACTAACTAGCCACCACTCACCTTTCCCCCAATTCTGTTTTAATTGAAAAACTGTCCAGAAGTTTATTAACTATGCATTTTTTCTCTCCCTAATTCTAATCTCTCATAAGTGTATGTATATATATTACATATTTATTGATTTTACAAAAATCTGTGTTAGAGTTGCCACTACACTAAAACTGTCAAAATAAAATTTTGAATTTTCGTGTCTACTGTACATTGCTGGATTTTTCACTATTCTGCACACAAACACAGACATTACATTTTTTGTTTGAAAATATTATTTTGTCATTAATGACAATTCTAATTATGTTGAACGAAATACTTTTCAATATATTATCAATGGACATAGTAGGTAGCAATGTTGTGCATATAGTACTATAGTTCTCTCACCATATGCCTTCAGGGTATGAGCTTCACTTCACAAGTTTATATAAACTCTCTTTCCCTTTTGATGTCTACCTAAAGAAAAGGAAATTTTAAATATTCAATGTTCCATGTGCATCAAGGTTTTTGTTTTTGCTAAATAAAGTGTCAAAAGTAAAAAGAGCTTGCAGACTACTGCTCACTTACTACAGTTATGTCAGAAATTTGAATAATAAATATGCATATTTCTATTACTATTTATTAAATGTAGTAATTTATGTAATTTTCTTTTGTAGTAAGAAGAGCAGCTTTGGTTGGAAATGCAGGTTAGTATAATTTATTAATATTTATTTTATATTTAACACACTTGCTTTATGAGTTTTTTGTTTTTCCATGCATATTATAATGTTTTTTGTTTTAATATTGGTGCTAAAAGTTTGACATTTTAATTGAAAACATTTGTGTTTTTTAGATATTCTTTATAAGATATTATTTACAACTTAATTTTGTAATGTATGTTGGACAAAAAAATTATGTACACTCCACAAATTTAATTTTTGACAGTAAGTTTAAAACTTTTAACCTATTTTTAAAATTATATGCACTCTAAAAGTTTTAAATTTACTGTCAAAAATTAAATTAATTGAGTGCATATAATTTAAAAAATAGGTTAAAAGTTTTAAACTTATAATTTAAAGTTTTAACTTTAACTTTTAATTCATTTTTTTTTGGGGGACCTTTAATATAAAAAATATTGATTTTATAGTTTCTGATCATATCGATTGTGTGTTAGTTTAATTTTGTAGCTGATACTTAAAAATTCACACGGCATTTAATACTTTGTAGTCATAGCTAGAGTAGAACCTAATCAGCAATTAGAGAAGACATTTATTTTAGTAACATTATTCATAATTATGTACAAAAAATTGCTCATACAGAGAAGGACATTATTTACTTCATCAAAGTTTGCAAGAGGTTTGATTGTCTGTAACTTGAACAGCATAGGTAAACAGGCTCTGGATTTTGATGTAGAATGTGATGAGGTTGACAAATTTTGGTTGGGAACTTCAATTCAACCAGAGTTAAATATGCATTTTATAGTAGGGACAATATGAATAAGTGAATTCTGAATAGAGTTAAGCATATATAAGGTTTAGGTTGATTTTTATGCCATAAGTGATGGAAACTATCTTAATAAATTTTAGAGGCATAGTATCAAGGCTTGAAGTGACAGCATCAAATGTAGTTAGCTGCCTTAAAACAGCTACAACAATCAGTGGTTTTCGCCACATGGTTTGTTGCAAGAATTTGTAATTTATTACAGACTGCAAATGCAAATTCAAAATTTATTACAAATTGCAATTACAAATGCTCAAAAAAGCTGTATACAGCATTTTTGAGGAAAAGCTATTATGCAAGTTTTGTTGTTGTTATCCTAAACTAGTAAAGACTTATGCAAAAACTAGAGGTAATAACAACAATATTTACTTTGAAAGAACCACAGTAATTAAAAAATGCAATGCTGAAAACCATTCCAAAAATAAAGGATATATAAAAACGTCTGAAAAATGTTTTAATGTTTATATAATTTTGTTCTTGTTATTTACAATGTTTTTAATAATTTCAGGTCAATTCAATACCTATGTTACCCTTAAACTTCAAAATGTGAAGTCTACTACTGAACCTGTAAAGGGTAATAACCCAAGTTGGGAGCAAGATTTCATATTGTGAGTATAAATGTGTTTACAATTCTTGTTTTATGTTAAGTATGCAATGGGACTTTGTACTAAGTAAACTATATTACAATATAAAATGCTGCACAATTAAGATTTAATAAGCAGACCTATGTTTTGGATTTCTTTCTTCAGTACTAACAAACATGAACTGAACAAACACTCAAATAAAAACTAGACCATACCATTCAAGCAGCAAAATTTGCTACTTGCACAGTATGGTTTGGCTCTCATTTATGTGTTGAGGCTTGTTTGCACTGAAGAAGGAAATCCAAACATTTACGAATTGTACATTTACTTAATCTTATTTGTGCAACATTTTACATTGTGATATAATTTTTATGATTATTTGCTATCATAGATTTCATGATTTCATTTGCATGGAAATTTAGTGATCTTTTATTAAGGTTGGTTAACTTATTAAAAAATTATACATTTTTTTTTTCAAAGCTTATTAATTTTAAACTCTCATTTGGTATTCAGTTCTAGGGTTTATTTGCACTGAAGAAGAGAATCCAAGCATTTCTGAAACTATTGTCTGCAGACTATATTTTATTTGTGCTGCATTTTGTGTTGTTATCCAGTTAATTATTAATTTGTTTTTGGCTCAGAGGTTGTATAATAGTTCTCTTTTGAAAACAGTGTAAAGAGAATTTTCTGTGAATTTCTATTTTTCAAGTTTATTTACAATGGTTTACTTTTTGTTTGCAGTATTTTTAGAAAAACTGATTTTATTACTACTTTTTTCATTTTAAAGATTTTCTAACTTGCTGAACATTTTTTGCTTGATTTTAGTATGAATCTATAATTTTATTCAGTGTATCTCTGATAAAGCCTTCCACTTTTTATTCAGCATTTTGTGTTTAGAGAATATGGAGAAGTTCTGGGAAAAGTTTATGGAATTCTTTCCAGTCACAAACTAAGTTATTCATACTTTTGTATATACAGCATTTGTCACATCTGTGGAACTTTATTATATAACTAGCGGTAACCCCGTTCTTCAAATGGAATATATAATACATATAGAAACTTAAAATTCAAAATTATATGCAAATTCCTATAGTATTCTGAATGACATTTTTAATCAAAACATTCTATTAAAATATTTAATTTAATTCTCCTAAAAGGAAATATAAGAATCTTTATTCTCACTCTACAAATTTATATTCTCAGGCAGATCTGCATGCTGGTCCCGTTTGTAAACAAATTTACAAAAATATGAAATTGTTTCAATGTATTCCAAATGAAAATTCTTTGAAATTTGATCAATATATTCCAAATTGAAAGTTCTAAAATAGTATTCGAAAACATACCCATACCATTTTTATTTTGTTTCAGCAATTGGTTAAACTCTATATATGAGTTTGAAAAATCTTTGCCGAAATAAAAAAAAAATACTTAAGAAATTGAGAATATCAATAATACCCTTAACCTTTCAACCCGGAAGCTATAATTGATATAATCCAGTCAAAAATGTAATTCTGATAAAATTAGTTTTTATATACATTTCTCAATTATTTGAATCTGAAGAGATATAATGGAAATCATTTGCTGTATAAACTCATTGGGTTTGATTCTGTTACTTAGCATAATGATATCATATTTTTGTTTCAAATAAATTTGGGGGAAAAAATATTGTTTGCATAATGCTATCTCTATGGGCAGTTTGTTTTTTATTAATACCTTGACAACCCCTGGTCCCAGAAACTGGAAACATAGACTAAATTTTAAATGGGATTATTGCACGATTACTCACAAAATTTCATGAAATTCGGTGTAGCCTTTCTCTAGTGATGATGAGATAAACATGTACACATACAGACAGATTTTCTATTTTATTTACATAGATTTTTGCATTTAGAAAATTATCCCTAGATCCATGTTTTAGAACTGTTTTTTGCACTTTGAATCATTCACAGATCCATAATTTTATTCAAAGTCTGTATGTTCTAAACATTTTTGCACACCATTTTATTAATGCCTTTGGTGGTGGCTCCGTCCCATGGAGCCGAAAAGATGTTGCAAGAATAGCATTTTGTAAAATAAAGCTCCAGTAAAATTCAATAAGTTTATTAGATTTTTTCAGACATATTTATTTCGTTTACAGGCTTTCAGAGCAATACAAGTTACTTGCTAACTGTATATAGATAGCTAGCACTTTTTATTTTTGCCCCAATTTCATCTGGATACTCCAATCATAGACAGAATATCAAATTATTTTACTAACTTACTTTCGGTTCATAAATAAAATTTATATAATGTATTTGACAAGATTTTACATTCCAGTTTATCTATAAACTTGTCTGGCAGCAAATAAATATGTTGAATATGTATATTTCCATTTATTCTGTTCAAACCTCACCAATCATTAACTATAGAATCCCCAAGTTCAGTGAACTTCTAAACCTTTTTAAAACAAAATATCACATGCTTGTGTACCAATTTTTACCAAGGAGTATGTAAACAGATTGAAATGCAACAATCATGACATTATAAGTATTACATCTTCCCCCTATTGGAAAACCTAAGTTAAAATGCTAAATAAAATATTAAAATTGTAAACATTATGCTTCAAATACTACGAGCTTGATCCAAAATCTAATTATATATACTTGTAGAGTTTTCAAAGGAGCTTACTTAGTGATTTGAAGGATTTTATATAGGGTGTATCAAAAGAGCATATTTGAAGCATATTATGCCCACATGGAGAGTGAAAGATATATTTAAGGCAAATCAAAGGATCTTACTTATAGCATATCAAAAGAGCTTATTTAAGGCATATCGAAAGAGCTTATTTGGGGTGTAGCACAATAGCTTATTTAAGGCATATGGAAAAAGCTCATACACTCATGCAAAGGCCAAATTACATATTTATGGTATAATAGGTAGTCATGTTAGGGCATAACATTCAATGTCTCCAATGTTGGGACCAAGGTGCATTGCTTGTCCGAGCAGCATTCTAAGGTGTGATTAGGTGTTTATTTAGGTGAGCATGTGCTTGCCTGTGTTTTGTAATTTAAGAATATACTCACATTAAATCATGGACAGCATTGGGTACTGTTTCTAGTTTATTAAAAAAAAATTATCACAGAAGTGTGCTAAGGGAAAGCAGCTGCATAACGTCATATTAAAACTTAAAATGCTTATTAATGTATCAATGAAAATTTTGTTATAGCAAACTTTTAATGAAGAAATATTAGGGTGAAAATGAAGGAAATTATATATACAGCAATCAAAATATAATATATGTACTTTCATGCACTGGTAAAATTTTAAGGAGTTAACTGGTATTTTAATGTATACCAGATGTATATTATGCAGTTTTGCAAACTCTGCTGACTGGTGTAGTTTAAAACTAATGTTTCTTATCCCATTGGGGAAAAATAGTTTTATTCCATTTTACTTGTGCAGTAATCTCTCTTCGACTGAGGTAGTTGCTTTGCCTTGTTATCTTTGCCATAGGAAGTTTTTGCCCCTGTAATTGGTAGATACCTTTTATTAATTAAATGTTGTACTTAACAAAGTTTTACTTTTCAGGTTTTCTTGTAGCAGTTGGAGTGTAATTTTTCATATTTTCTTATTATGTTCTAAACAGCATTGGCATAGCATAGACTAAGGTGACCATTTGTCCCCAAAACAAAACTTATGTCTATGCTTATTTTTGTCTCTGAATCAGCATTTCTTCCTTAAAGTTATAAAATAATGAATATAAGGCCAGCAACATGATTTTGCTATTAAAATTAATACTAAGAAAATACTGCTAATCCAACAACAGTGTATCAGTACTGGGTATCTCCAAAGCATTTAGTGATAAAACATCAGCAAACACTGCTATAATGAAAAACAATTAATTCTTTCTATAAATATACAGCATTTAATTAGTGGTATGCAAACATTTATGTAAAATGGATTTTAAAGTATTTAAATTAAATTATTACTATTACAGTAGCCTCTCGTTATATCGCACTTTCCGGGAGACATGGCAAAATGCGCGATATATCCGAATGCACGATATATCGGGCGATATGATGAAAATTATACATTTATGAATATATGTAATAAAACTTTAGGAATGAAAGTACAATAATAAGAAAGAATCACTTGCACAATAAAGACAGAGAAGTTCCATTTATCTTTTAATTTTATGTCCAAATGCACATACACATTTAATTGATTATTGTACACACTTCATTCTCTTGCGAAGAAGGTACATACATAATTTTTCTTTCAGAACTTGCTTTCCAGAAAATATCAGTGAGCTGAAATGAATCAACTGCATCTCACTTATATGATTTGAATTGCATCTTTCAAATGCTGTGTAGGCTTTCTTAAGCATAACCATGGCTTCTTTCATGGTGACAGAAGGAAAACTCGCTTCTTCATCATCGCTGTCATCATCTTTTGGGTCCACTTCTTCTCGTACATGAGCTATGATCTGCTCATTTGAAAGAGTTTCAGAAGTCGGTTCATTATCATCTACATTAATCCAGTATTTCACTTCATCTTTGCACACATTTAAACTGAGCGACTTAGATTGTTGAATTAGAAGCTCTATTAAGTCTTCTTCATTATCATTGAGTTTGACATCATTTAAAACTTTCAGCCAGCATTTGGAAATGGTTTCTGATTTAACAGTGGACCACGCCTTTTGGGAAATGTGCATGGCATCTTTTAAGCTCACACTTTTCATTGCCTCAGGCAGTGATCTTTTTTCAATGCACAATAGGTTGCTCGGTAACTCCCGTCGATAATTTTTTTTTGAACGTGGCGATTATTTCTTTTTCCATTGAAGATGACTTGTGTTTGGTGACAAAAACATAGCTTTGATATTTTCATCTGATGACATAAGTTCTTCTTCACCGGAATGAGCACTGCATTGGTCTATTAGGAGCATGGTCTATTCTTCCAAACCCCTATTTCTCACATGAAGATGAACTGATGGGATGAAATTAAAAAAAAAAAAACATTTTTTGAATAAGGTTTTTGTCATCCAAACTTCAGTTGAACTTTCGTATGTCACTGACAGATTCTTCCTATTCACATTCTTCAAAACTCAAAAGGGTTTTGCTGTTTCCCACAAGGAACATCTTCAACTTATGGCTTCCTGCTTTATTTGCTGCAAAAAGAAGTGTTACCCTGTCCTTTTGCATTTTGTACCCAGAATTAGTCGTGCTTTTCTTAAAATCCTGTGTTCTGTTTGGCAATAACTTTCAGTATAGTGCAGCTTCTTCAGCATTGTATATCTGCTCGTCTTTTATATCTAAATCATACAGTTTCTTCTTGAGTTCAGCATGGAATTTCGAAGAAGCTTCTTGGTCAGCTGATCACTTTTCTCCATGAATTACGCTCTGTCCAATGCCATGCCATTTTTGCTGCCACCAAAACCAACCATCGCTCTCTTCAAAATCTGTTTCTTTGTATGGCTTCAGCTTTTTTACCAAGATTTTCGTCTTCTCTTTGATGATGGGGCCTGATAAAGGAACTCCTAGTGCACACTGTTCTTTGAACCATAAGAATAATACCTTGTTCAGCTCATCGTTTTTGCCAATCGAGCTCGCTTTCTCTTTAATCCTTCATCTTGATCAATGTTTTCTACAATTTTTCTTAATTTAGGTTCTTCTTTTAGCCATCCTCTCTCTCACAGTAAAAGCTCAAACGCCTAGCTCATTGGCGACCAAAATTTGCTTTGCACCTTTATTGACATTTTTGATCACGTCTAAATTTAATTTTACAGACAGACTGACTCGTTTCTGGTTTGAACGAATAATACATTAACTCAGCATAAATAAATAATTAATACTCTGAACTAATAATACATGATTTTGTGATGTCTACTCATATCAGAATTCACCTTTCTGAATGCTAAAGTTAAGTACCACAGGACATGGTCAGTAGTTGGAGAGGTGACTGTTCTATGACAGCCAGTACCGGTCCATGGCATAATGGGTTGAAATCTTGCTGAAAGTGGTTATATAGCTCATCAGAAGATTGGACCTCTAAATAAAATCTGCTGCATCCCAGGAAACCCCAAGAAAAAAGAAATGATCCCTGTAGCTTAGACTCTAATCTATGAAGGAACTTAATTCAGATTCTAAGCTCTAAGAAGAGGAAGAAAACTTATCACTGAACAAGATGAGTTGGTTTGACTATGTAAGCCGCAGAATTTCCCACTAGTGCCTGAATATTGTCTTTGACCCTGGTGTTTAATAGATTTAAGATTGTGAAATTGTGAGAGTAAATGTAATGGAGTATTGCAAAAAAGTAACTGAATTGATTGAAGCCAAGTATGCCCTCAAACTTGGGGAAAAGTGTATCAACCTAATTATTGATTCTATAAAAGTAAAATAACTGTTTTGTGATCGAGTGTGTGTGGGGGGGAGGGGGATTGATTTCTGTCTCCAAGAAAGCTTTACATCATGCACACTCAAATGTCATGCATGCAGATACATGATCCAACTTAATAGTATTTCAGTTTGAAACTAGAAGTATGTAGAGTTTAAAATTCATTAATTTGTTTCAAAGTTTATGTTTATTTTGTATTTAAGGTTTTTTTCTCTTTTAGTGAAACCAACAGGTTTGACATGGGATTGATAATTGAAGTGTGGAATAAAGGCATGATATGGGACAAGTTCCTGGGTACCCAGTGGATGCCACTTACTAGGGTGAAATATTCAAATGAAGTAAGGAGGATCATTAAAATATAAGTTTTTCTATATTGTTTCATTTTACATTGTGTTTTCATGGTTTATATGGTTTACATTAAAATCAAAGGCAACCAAAAAGTAGGTTTAAAAGTATTTTATTAAAATCTCCTTTTTATGACTCATAAAATTATACATCATAAAAGGGAAATTTTAATAAAAGACTTTTAAACATATTTTTTGGTTGTCTTTGATTTTAATGTATTAATTAGTTGACATGTTTTCATATTAATTTATTAATTTATTATATGCTTTATTCCAATAGCTCATATTTGCTTGGTAACAGGCAGTCGGTATCGAGGGTACTCATTTTGTAATTTTGACAATGAAAGTTAAAGGGAAAGTTTTTATAACAAAATAAGTTTAATTAAAGTAGACATGAGAGAAATAGAGAGTTAAATGAAAACATTTTAAAAGTGAATAAAAGTACAATCTCCATTTTGATTGATCTCCAAATTCAATAATATTTTGTAATGTTTTGAAAAATCCTTTATCATGACCAAATGACTCAGTATTAAGAACTAGAAGGTATACCTGTCATATGATGGAATTAAAAATTTGTAAAGCATTGTCTCTTATTTAGTGTTATTTTTATCATTTTGGTGACATTTTTATCAATTTGGCGACATTTTCGTCAATTTGGAAGTATTTAAAAAAGTCTCCATGTTTGCAACATCCTGCCAAATTTTTCCCCAAGTATTACAGACGAATGGAGAAATGGGTTATTCATATAGTCATTTGTTATGTTATTTCCAAGATATTGAATGTTCATTAATTAGTCGTAATTTTTACCAATTTTGTGACATTTTCATCAATTTGGTGACATTTAAAAATTTCACGAAGTTGGTGATATTTTGTCAATTTCGACACCAAAATTCCGTCAAGCGTCACCCAAAGATAGAAAGATAAACAGACAGATAAATTGAGGTGTTTATATTATAAATAACACAGATTCCTCTACTCTTGAAAGTTAATTTTCAATCAAATTCCAACTTTTCTAGTTTGTACTGAAATTACAGTATAGATTACAAAGAGTTATATCCGAAGCATTTAATGGCAATGATATTGCTTTTTATATATGATTAAGGTTATATCTATTTCAGAGCATTGGTGTCAGGTGTGATTTTGTATGTACTTATACAACTGTCAGTGTTATAAATCTCATTTTCTAAAATCAATTCATTGTGAAAATATAATTATCATGTGATTCAAATGCTATTATACGATTTAAATGTTAAATACACTGAAATATGCATTTTGTTTAACTGCCACTGTTTGATATTGCTATTGGTGTGTGAGAGGTTTGATAAAGGAATACTACAAATTTTGTATTAATGTAAGCTTTTATCGCTGATATTAAAATTCATCAGACATTGCCTTTTATATCCTTTTTCCATTCACTAGAATCAAAATGTAGTTAAAAGGAAAATATGTTAACATACAGATAAAAAAAGTAAGCAGAATAAAGGAACAACAGTTTCTCACATTAAAACTTCTTCCAGAGATTCTTCACATTTCAGAGTAGTTTGGACAAATGCATATTATTTGCGAAATTGTCTACTTTAGCTACTTTGAACAAAACAATTGGTGTTTTATTTTTAGGTACAAACTTTGTATCTTATCGAAGTATTTCATATAATTTATGTACACATGGTGAATATATTGTCAATATTTTAAATGTTTGTTGTTTTGTTTTTCTTTTATATCAGCCATATTTACCTTAGTTTTGCAGATTTTGTATTTGCAATACTTAAATATCATGAAATAATGCAATTGAATTTCAGTATTTAAAACCTAAGAAGTAATGATACTTGATGTCACATGTAAAACTTATAACCAGATCTATAGGATCCTTACTATAAACTTTAATACAGTTATCCAATAAACTTTTAGCAAATCAGTTTCCAGACTTGGGAAAGTTACTGCCAATACAAACTAAATTAAATTAAAAGTTACTCCCTAGAAAATAACTAATTAAGTTAAAATTATAGAAAAATAAACTGATTAAAATTAAATTATTCAGAAAAGTAACTAAATTGAATTAAAAACAGCTTAATTCCTGATTTCAACTTTTAAAGACCTTAAAACTGCTTAAATTTGTACCAAAAGACTTAAAATGTGTTCAATTTTTGTATAGATAATACAATTCAGAAATTACAATACATGTGTGAAAAATTGTCTCACATCCAAGAGGGATGATGAGATTGCAAACTGCAAAATTCTTTACATCACCAAATGCAAAAGTGGTCAAGTTCCTGTATCTTCCAGTTTCTTCCATTATTTGGTAGAAACCCAAACTGATTCCATGAGTTTAATAATAGATTACTGCAGCACTCATAATCTGAGTGTACTTGAAAAATCACAATTTTTTTTGTGTAACATTTATTTCATTTTAATGTATAATTATATCCATAACTGCCTGATCTTCTGTTTGCAAAATCTTTCTTCCATTTTTATGATTCATTTGTAAAAGTCTTTAATATACTCATGAAAAGCTTACCCTTTTCTCTTACTTGTGATCATTCATATAAAATATTGTCAAAAGTCTGGCAAATATTTTCAAATCAACAAGATCCAGAATATGTCATTTTGCTCTAATTTAAAGACATTTTTATCAGTAATAGCAGAAAGCTTTACAGGCTTTCTTCAAGGTTTCTTATATAGTGCTGAAATCAAATGATATATTATGTGAAGTTTGATAAAACTTTGTAATGCATTAAATGTATTTTTTTCACAATACTTATGTTTTTTATTGTATTCCTTAAAAGGTGCTTAAAAAATGTTAAATTTTTTTAATAAAAAATGTGCAATAATCCTGTGAAACACCATTTTTGCGATTCATATTTTAAACTTAAGTTTTACAGCACAATAATGTTTTAGATAGTCGTGCATTTTACAAGCTAGTTAACATAGACAATGATAAGTAGTAAAACACATTTTGGCTTTCGAATGTAACAGGAAATATCATACAAGTGTAGCCGAACAACAAAATTGAATTCTTTTCAGGGTTCGCAAGGCACCGATATCATATCTCCAAAATTGATGTGAAATGAAAGGACTTATAGGAACTTATAAACAGCCACAAAAACCACCGCTGTAATCTAGTCCTGTAAACATATATCAATGATGAGTTGTGGGAGCAAGAGGTTATTCTTGTAATATGAGCATCACTCCTGATGTCAAGTGCAAATACTTTTCCGATCCGATAAAGATGTCATAGCCCAGTGATTCGAAGGAAAATGGTGGGAAAGAAAAAACACATAAAAGTATCTAAAACATTAACCAAATTTTTGTTACTAAATTAAAAGTTAATGAAAATAAAAACAATGAAATAAGTTAAAAATTAACATAAAATGTTTTAACTTTACTTTAACTTTTTAACAGCATTATTCTCAAGTCTGTTAGTTTTATAGTTGATGCTTAGTTAAATACAGCTATTATGTGATACATTTTTAAAACTCTCCTCTTAGAAAAAATATTGTGTTTCATTTTGAAAGAAATATTTGTAATTTTCATGCTGAGTTTTTTTATGTGATAACAAATATCATCTTTGATTCATTTGATATTTTTATTTAATATTTTTTTTAATTAAAATGTTTTACTGGGAGATAATGGGTTATTATACTATAATTAAAAAAAAAAAGCACAAAAAAATCTGCTGTAATAATAACTCCATGATAAAAAATTTTATAAATACAGCATAAACACAGAATATACTGGTCAATAACAGCCTACTTTAGGACCGACAGGAAGCTTGACTTCACTTTATTCAACTCAGTTTGGAAACTGAGGTAAAATAGCACTATGAATGAAGATAGAAGAAAAGTTGTTGCCATTACCATGGACAGAAATGAAAGAGAAAAACCCAATAAGACAGGAAAATGAATTGCCTAATACTATGAATAAATGGTAAAAACCATGGGGAAAGAAAGAGCCACCTTGTTTTTTTTTTCTGGTCTTTCCTTATTTTTTTTATTTCCCTCCTCCATAGTTTCTTACCATTCATTCATAGTATTCTGTCATTCTTTTCCCTGCCTCATTGGTTTTTTCTTCTTTCATTTCTTCCTGTGGCAATGGCAAAAACTTTTCTCTTACCTTCAGCCATACGTGCTATTTTACCTTAGTTGCCGAATTGACTTGAATAAGTGAGGTCGTGCTTCTTGTCAATCCTGAAGAAGAAGACTGTTTTGTGCTTTTGAAATCAGTTGATCAGTATATTTTTGTGTTTATGCATTTAAAATGTATTTAAAAAAAATGTTTTTTATTATCAGCTATACTATAAGTTATTATGGCTCAACGAGTTTCTGTAACAGATAAGAAAATACATGAGGTATTGAAGACATCTCGGAGCTTACTTTTCTTAATGTGACTTTGAAAGGCTACTTATATAGGATATATCAATATTAATGTACAATGTAGGCCATTTTATCAATTCTTCATTATAAATTATTGGGCCTTTTCACACATGGCAATGTTTTTGGATAATATAGGCTGTTCAGTTGGTATATGCACAAACTGGTCTTCGAGGTGTTAATGACCACAGAGAGCAACAAAAAATTCAGTTTTGAACCCAATTAATTCATTTCTTTGCTGTCTTCTGCATGTGTTTTAGAAAGTAGGAAGGATCCTTTAACATAAAGATACAATGAAAATGATTAAAAATTATAAAATTTTAGTCATGAAATACTTGTTTTCATTTTTTCTTTGATTGATGTCTAAATTACAGTTATTATAATTTCTGTTTTGCTCTTATGCAGCCTGAAGAAGGTCAGTGGCTTTCTCTGGACCAGGAGCTAGTATTTGACAACGGAGAGGTAGTTGGAACCAAAGTGCCTACTGGTCATAGCCTTCTTCTCGAGGCTCATTTTGAAGTGGGATGTGGTGAGTTCATAGACTTTACTGAATTTTGTGATGCCTGTAACTATTTGTGCAAATAAAAATAGGGATTTTCCTTTCTCATACTTTGCAACACAGGGTGTGTAGGAAAGTTCGTATCAGAAAAAAGTTTATTGAGAACAAAAAGAGTTATCCTTATTTTTTAATACAGTTGCATAGGAAACCCCTATAGTGCTACACAACAAGACAACTTTGGGAGCTGACCCCTTTCTTGTGGGGATGGGCTATCTCGTTCCTTTTTAGACATAGAAAAAAAAAGTAAATTACAATGTTATAGAGTGTTACCAAATTAGTATAAGATTATGTTTGTCTGGCAGAAAAAACTGAAAAGAATTCTGAAAACTAGGAAATAGACTCTAAATCACTCCATATAAAGCAAAATTAATGTACTCAGACCATTGGGATGCCTTGCATTAGGAAAGGAAAGACTATGTGTATAATTGTTCGACTGCACTGGCATTCTCTAATTGCATTTTATAAAAGTAAGGATCATTTCACAATATTCTTTATTAGTAAACGTATAGTATACATACTATTAAATTAAAGATAACGAATCAGGTTTAAAAAGTCATTTAATAAAACCACCTTTCTCGACGTTTATAAGTTTATAAAACCAGAGCTCTTTCTGGCATCACCTTGCCCTTCATCAGTGGCAGGGATTATTTTTTTTCTGCCACTGATGGAGGGCATGGTGATGCCAAAAGTGCTTTGGCTTTGTAAACTTATATATGTTGAGAAAGGTGGTTTTGTTAAATGACTTTTTAAACCTATGATTGGTTGTCTTTAATTTAATAGTTTATTAAAATTGATGTGTATCCATTCCAATTATAGTATACATGACTCATAAAATCGAAATCAAAATATGATGAAGTGACAAGCATTGCATAAAAATAACTGCAGATGAAATGTTCTTTCAACCTCAGATTAAATTACTTATTTTTTCTGGCTTTGATTACAATGGTATTTTCTGGCAAATCATCTGTCAACTAAAACAGTTAGCATTCAAGCTAAATTTATTTAATCGTTTGTTATACAACTGTCGTCAGACGAATTTGCAGTTTAAAGAATCGCATGCATTTCAAAATACTTTTTTGGACAATTATTTACAGTATATGTAGTTGGACAAAAACATTTTTATACTAATTTGGCAGTGCTGTATAACTTTGTAATCCACTTTTTTATCTTGACTTTTTTTATCAATCTCTAAAAGGGAGCAAGGTAACCTCCAATGAGAAGAGGCTTAGCCCCCCCCCCCCCCCCCCCTAAAATTGTCTTGTTGTGTAGAGCCAAAAGGGTTTCCTATGCAACTGTATTAAAAAAATAAAGATAATTCTCTTCGTTCTCAACAAATTTCCTCTGATACGGATTTTCCTGGACACCCATTAGTACTGTGGAACAGGTATATTATGCCACTTGGCATTGGTTGTATGAAAAAATTGTATTTCACACAAGGGATCTCTAAATTTAATTATGTACTTTGTAACAAAAATTTCTCCGAAATAAATACTTATTGATGCACCTCTTATCTGTGGTTAATTAAAATATAATAAGCATGCTCATAATTAAACTTGAATTATACTTGTATAGGATCACACTCTTTTTGGAGATAACTGCATTCATTGACCAATTTTGCACTTTTAATGCACTCTTCAGTGTAGCATAACATATACCTGCAATGGCAGCTAGAAAAAGTTTTACATGCCACATGTTTTCTTGCTACTATTGCAATAATCGATTATTCCATACTCCATACTGAAGAGCACATAAAAAACAGGAAACCATTCCATGGATTCTTTTACCTGCAATGGGAGTAAAATCCTAATTTTGGGAATATCCTTATAAATGAGAACTTGCATAGTTATATTTTGGATTATTCAACGTATTTGATACATTGAGCTTTCAATTATTCCCCTTTAAAATTTTCATTTACATATGTTAAAAATTGCGTTTATTTTGAATTTGTTTTGAATGTTGTTTTCTTTGAATCATTCAACATTTGATAAAAAATGTTGGACAATTCCAAGTTATGTTTTTTGATTTCAAAACAAACTGTGACCCATTAGGCAGTCCAGTGATGATTGACTTGTATTCTTGTTTGTAATTTTTTACATGTTTGATAACTATATGTGCCTGTTTATGCATTACATCATGCTCTTAGAATTATATTGTTAAGATCTGTAAAGTAAAAATTTTGATTAGACACAGCTTATGAAGCTAGAATAAAAGTATCAACTGTTTTCAAAGTCAAGAGATCCCTATGCTTCAGGATTAATGAGACAGAGCACCAGTACCAAGATCATGCATGTGTGCAAGTGAGAAGCTAATGCTTTGTCTCATGTATCCTGAAGAAGAAGACTCTTTTTTGCCTTTGAAACCAGTTGATACCTTTATTCAACTTTCATATGCTATTGAAATTTACTTTCCAGCTTTTTTCAGACAGCAGTCTGTGTAATATTTTATATCAATATTAAAAAGGGCAACATTATTCTGTATTTATAAAAATTTTCATGATATGAAAAAAAAAGTTATTTAATTGTATAGTTCAATGTTTTAAAAAATTGCATTTTAAAACAGTTATTTTAAATTTAGATAGGCTTTGCTTCACAGATTTTTATTTTTACTTTGCTTATTCTTTTTTGAGATAAATTTTTATTATGTTTGTTTATTAAACTGACACAAACTGCTTTTTCAAAATACATATTTTATCTATATTTTAAGATATTAACTACCTTATTTTGTCATTTACCCCTTAACTACACCGCATTATAGCCATTAGTGTATAACCATTAATTCAAAAATTAAAAATTCAATTTAAAATCCAGTTATATGTCCTTGTACAGCTTTCAAAGAAGATATTTTGTAGCTAGCATTTATTTATTTTTATTTTTTTGAGATAATAAGCATTGCAAACTTGGAAAATGTAAAATTTTTAATCTTCTTCAACTTGACAAAATAATTTCTTGAAAGCTATTAGAACTTTATAAAAACAAATTATTTATCTGTAAATTTTATTACTTACTGAACATTTTTGCCTCTTACTATTTATATATATGTTTTGCACTTTAAAAAATATTTCAAGTGATATTAAGCTAAGTGAAATTTGCTCAAAAACTTTTTAGTTTTTCAGAGAAAAAGTGCAGAATATTAAAATTATTTTTATAATTCTTAAATGGTACTCTATTTCAGGCAAAACAAGTAAAAATTGTTTCCATTTTCATCTATCAGGTTCGGAGATATAAGCCTCTAAAGTGTTTACATTTTTCATAAAACTCCAATTTCAGCCAAAAATACCCAACCAATCCATAGATGTTATTCACATCAAATGGGAGTTTATTAATATCAAATTTTTATGTGTTCTGGTTATTTTAAATCAAGCTTTCTTTATTGACTTATACAATTCAATATAAAATATGAAAATCTATTTAAATTTTTTTCTTATTTTAGCAACTGTTAATATGGTTATTATTTCTATTTATTGGGGGTGACTACTGTATATACAGGGTGTATATAAACTGTTTTGACAAAATAAGAGGGGTGATAGTACCCATCAAGACCAATATTTACAATGGAACCCAGGGTTGCAGAAAAGCGTAAAGTTAAAGTTGAACTTTCAGTAGTGAAAATAAGGAGAATTAACGTAATCATAAGTTGCACAATCCTATTTATTTACACCAGAGAAAGACTCAAAGTAGATGCTCAAAGTGATGGTCATGGGTGCTGTTGCACAATTCATAATGGCGAATGAACGACTGGCGCACCTTTTCGAAGACACATGGTGTCTTGTTTATCCTGTCCACTGCAATAACGATTCTCGTGATGAAATTTTCTATGGAGTCCACAGGCGTTTCGTACACCAATGATTTTATGTGCCCCCAGAAGAAATTCAGTGGGTTGAGGTCTGGCATGGAGGCCAAGCCACAGGTCCACTACGTCCAATCCACTGTCCGGGATATGTGGCATTCAAGAAGTGTCAGATGACTAGAAGTGACAGTGTTGTTCTGGAGATGTGATACTTCTCTGGTATAACAGCTTTGTCGTCCGAAGTGGCGACTTGTGCTTGTTGGACATGTTTCGTAGTTATTCTTTTCTGACACTCAGAGTGGAATGCGACCCTAGGTTCCATAGTTAATCTTGATGGGTACTATCACCCCTCTTATTTTGTCAAAACAGTTTATATACACCCTGTATGGGAAGAAGTATAAGAGCAAACTTATGTTAAAATTAAATAAGTTTTAATTTAGATTTGAATAAAGGGTGCATTAAAAAGTTTATGATAAGTAGCTAATATTAAAAATTTTCATTTTGAAATAAACAAAATCTATATATAAAGAATAGTTAGTTAATGACATTAACCATTAACATTGATTCTATAACTCACAAACAATTATATCCGCCTTACTAATAGATAAACAGTATGTGTTTTGACTTTGATTACATAGAGATCAAACTGTTAGTAATGTCAAAAACTAAATTAACTTCATTAAAAGCAATATACAACACAAAATTATTCTGTTGATCAGTTTTGAAGGCAAGAAACAGCCTTTTTTACTAGGACACATAAAAAGTGCAACCTTCACTCATGAGAGTTATATCGACAACTGATGTTAGAACAACAAACATAACTGAAGTATGGAAAGGAGTTGTCAACAGCTAAATGATAAATAAGAGTAAAAATCAAGGAGAAATATAGAACACTATGAATTAACTGTAAAATACCAAAGGGGAAAGTGACAACAAAAGATTCAAAGTACTTATTCAGTGAAATGGGGATTCCAATGGTGAAATGACTGAAAGAGTAAAAACCAAAGAGGAAGGGACAAAAGGTATAACACTATAAATGAACTATAAAATACCAAGACCAACAAGGAATTCAATTCCTAATTCCAATTTTGAATTGGACTTTCTTGAAAGTTTCTCACTCATTCAAACTCCCTTATTAATGATAATTGGCCTTTCTTTTCTGTCGTAAAATCTTTGGTTTAATTCTTTTTTGTTTCTTTCTTATTTTTGTAATTTTCTTCCTGTTTCCTGAGTTTTTGGTTTTTCTAATGTATTTGTTGATGATGTTAGCTTCGCTAGCATCCAAAATAATTTAGTTTCATCATTTACTGTTCTACTTGTTTTTTGTATCTGTTTAGAAACTGTTATTTTCCCCACTAGTTTGATCATCTCATGTAGCTTCCGAAACCAGTTTGTTGCCTTTATTTAATTTAATAGGACAGTTATGTTCTTAGTTTTACTCACTGAACAAGTGCTTGAATCTGTTGTTGGATGTTCACTTTCCTCTTTGGTATTTTACCATTCATTCATATTGCCCTACCTCTAGTTCCTCCTTGGTTTTTTACCTATTTTTCTTTTCTAGCTATTGACAACCCTCTTTCGCAGCTTTAGTCATGTTTGCTGTTGTAACATAACATTGTTGATCTAGCTCTCATAAGTGAAGGTTATACTTTTTATGTGTCCTGGTGTAACAGTTAGTTTCTTGTCTTCAAAACTGGTTGACATTATAATTTTATGTTGTATACTGCTTTTAGCAAAGTCTTCTAGTTTTGTTGATTTTAATTGTTTAGAATTTTTAAATGTTTCATACAACTTAAGCAGTAAACGAAATTTTTATGTCTAAATTTTAACAGCATTTTATATTTCTGTACTAGATGTATAAGCATTATTAAAATAATAATAAAAGAAACTTTGAAAAAAAATTTTTTTTTAAAGCTGGCAACTTTGTTTATTTCAAATTTGTCAGATTAAAAAAAAGATTAAATTTATAGCCAGACATGCTTTTATCACTTACAGTTTTCGTTCCCAGTGTGAGATATTAAACACATGGTGCTCTGATTTCTTTTTATTATCTCTGTTTCTTTAATATTTCAAGTTATCTCTATTTTCTTATAGTTTTTAGATTACTCACCCTATTTTTCAGAGTTATAATAGAAATTTTCTTTTGTTTATTTAAGACATCCTGATTTAAAAGTATAGATAAAACAAAGTTGACCTTTTTTCTCAATTTTTATATCTCTTGTACTGAAAATTTTTATAATATTCCTTATATGCATTTAAACTGCAAATAAAAATCAAGCACTAAATGAAATAAATCTTTAACTAAATACTAATAAATGAACTGCATTCTGTAATATCCAATTTTAAAATTAGCTTTGTATCAGTGACTTTTTGAATTATTTAAATTTGTGAAAATAAAAAATTAAGTTAATTATAATCATAATACACAATAATTAACCTTTTTTCTAGTCTGCTTGGCGATCTCTTGTTTTAATTTCGATATTGTTTGATACTTTCCTTTTTCGGCACTTTTCTGTATTTTCCGGAATTTTTGTTATTTATGATGTTATTTTCTGTTATTTAAATATTTGTTGGCAAATTTTTTTATTTCTGCATGTGTTTTTTCATGCATGAAAAATGTATTGTACTAGTCTGCTGGTCGTTTGACAAGGAATTTGATGTACAGTTTAGAATCATTTGACAGTCATTGTAATTCAAAAATGAAAGCTACGGAACCAGAATTATCTATTACATGAAAAACAAATTAAAAATATTCTTCATATTGATATGTACTTTACAAATTATACATATCGTGTTTTACAGTAAAACATTTTATTTCATAGTTTTTAATATATTTTCTATTTTTAAAAGAAAATATCCATATTTTCATATTTTAAAATAAAATATCCATGATTATGTTCATTTTAACACTGTTAAATTACCACTGAAGTGTTATTGAAGCTAATTTTGTGCATATTTTTGTTAGCATAAAATACATAAAAAATAATAACATTTATCTTATCCACTTAAAGCAGCGAGTTCCAACATTTTTTTCTGTAAATGAACCCTTGAAATATCTTATAAAATCTCAAGGAACTCCTGGTATATTTATTAGGTTCCATATGAGTAAATTAAAAAACACATTTATAAAGCAGTGGAGTTAATAAATAATAATTAACTTTTACTTTTGAATAAAATATTACTGAGAATTTATTGCCTATTACTATTTACTGATTACAGTTAATTATTATATATAATATACTTAATTATTATACTTTAAATAAATAGCAATTCTGTTAATTATTATACTTTAAATAAATAACGGTTCTGTTAATTATTATACTTTATATCTGGCTTACTGGCTACTTAAACGTTGTGTATATATTTGTTGATTTTGTGTTTATATTTGAAGTATTAAAATCATTGTGATTTTAGTTTTGTATTCACTTACAAGAAAGGTGGCAAATTGCAATTTTTTTCTAAAGTTTTTGCAAATTGTCACAGAACCTCATATATTAACTCGAGAAGTAAAGTTTGCACATTGAAATAGTTATATAGATATTTATAATATGTATAGTTTTTCATTTCTACAAATGATATATGGCATCACTTTTAAAATGCTTATAATTTTTTAACATGTTAAAAATCTGAAAATCTTTCCAGTATATATTTAATTCCCAATTAAACTTAATAAAAAGGGAAAAATGAACATTAAATTAGTTGAGCAGATGCAAGTTGTAATTGGCAATGACAGAAAGAAACATGTAGGTTTATAATTTTTGTTATTTTGAAGGTAGGTGTACAAAGGATAAAACTTTTAACGGAATATTCTCTGGACCCCTCATTTCCTGAAACATTGCATCTTTAACTTACAAAGTTTATTCACCCAACTGCTCTTTGCAACAAAACAAACCCTTTAATGGCCTTACACAATCTGTGTTCGTGCCATACACCTATGAGGTCATGGGTGACACTATCCAAAAAATCTTCGATAATAAATTAACCTTGAGTTGAAAGCATATCACAACAATATTTTAATGTTACATTATTTATTTGCTTTCCAATTTTGTGAGGAAGAAAAATGTTGACCATTGTATTGTACAAAATGCATAAATATATTAGTAACAAACAGAAGGGATACACGTCAACTTTAATAAACTATTAAATTAAAGACAACCAACATAGGTTTAAAGAGTCATGTAATAAAAGCACGTTTCTCGACGTACATAAGTTTACAAAGCCAAAGTGCTTTGGGGCATCACCATGCCCTTCATCAGTGGCAAAATAAAAAATTTTATTTCGCCACTGATGAAGGGCATGGTGATGCCCCAAAGCACTTTGGCTTTCTAACTAATGTACTTCGAGAAAGGTGCTTTTATTAAATGTCTTTCTAAACCTATGTTGGCTGTCTTTAATTTAATAGTATATTAGTAGCATTTTTTATAAAATGATAACGAATTTTTTGTTAAAGTAAGAATATTTTGTACAAAAGATGAGAAAAAATCAAGCAACACACTTAAATTAATATACAATACAACATACAGTTGTTTTGAGGATACATTGGATCATTTCATCAGTGCTAAACAAACCAATAAACCTGAAAATAAAATAAGCAACATTTTTTGTTAATTGTATATTTCATTATTTATTCCCATTTTTGTATTTTATTTTTCTTTATAAAAGTAAGATAAATCAGAATAATATACCACACAAGGAGAAATAACTTTTTACCCAAATTTTATGTTATTGCTTTTGACACATTTGTTCTACTTATATAGTTAATAGGATTGACTTATGGTACTATATTAATTGTTTTATGGAATAATAAAAATATCGTTATGTATTGGCGTATTCCCCAGCAGGTTGAGACGTATGCCAGTCTAGAGAAAAATGACCATAAATTGAGGAACACTTTAAGAATTAGAAATAAAACTAGAACTACACTTTGTTTATTGAACTGAAAAATTAATCATAATAGTAGTTAACAGTGAAACATGTATATGAAAAGAACTGGGATTTTTGAATCACTAGTCAATTCAGAAAAAAAAAGATGTTAAGGATAAGAGAATTATTGAGCATACTGCTTTCTGATAGTATGTCTCAGCTTCCATCATTTTCATAATGCAGGGAATTTCTTTTAAATTGCTTAAAGACTTGCCCGTTTTCATTATTGAATAATTGTTTCACGCATTCACTGACATATTGCCCCAAAGACAATTTGAATATATTATCAACCAAAACTCTTAACATAAATTATTTGAATCTAATTTTATTTGTTTGACACACTATTAGAACCAGTGTACAGTAACATCTCAGACATCACAGCTTTCGTACACATAAAATTGAATTTGTTGATGCTTTATAGTTATGAGGAATAATGAGAGGTCATAAATAGACATACCTGCTAAAACATATGAAATTAAGCTAGGGAAGGGTGGTAATAGTTGTCACTAAAGTAAATGTTTAAACTAATCATAACAATGTAGAAAAGAACACAACTTGTGAGTGAATTTTGAAACAATGTAAATTGGTATATTCTCCAAGCTGGTCTTATCCTATGTAGGTATCTTAAATTGTTTGGATTAAATATATTTATTGTATTGGATCTTTAAATGATTTAATTATTACTTTTCTACTTTCAGATGAGCTTGAAGATTCAGAACTAGTAAAAAAACTGGACCTTTTACATGCTCTATTGGGCCAAGAGGTATGAGAAATGAGATGTTTACTGTAAAATAATACATTATAAAATGAATGTTTTGGACAGAAAAAGTTAGTGCCTTTTGGTTTTATAATATTATTTTTGGAAAACATTCTTATATTAATCCTATCCGATTTTTCATCTCAGGTGTAGTAAAGAAAAGGCCATTTCTGTTAGATCTGCTTAACAATATGTTTTTGTTACTCTAGTGGTTTGGCTCAGTGTTTTTCAAAATTCAGTGCATGCTACACTGACGGTCCATAGATGAATATAAAATAATAAAGTTCATCCAGAGCTGAATGAAATATTACTGAAGTCAAAAATTGAAAATTTTCATCAGTGATCAATGCTGGTAGTACCATACATATTAACCCTTTCGCGATGGTTGACGCGCCAGCGCGTCGGCTGCGAACTTGCATTCACGTACGACGGTCACGTATCCGCATTCGGAAAAATTTACCCTAAAAGATGGTGGCCATGTGAGCACATATTTATATGGAACGTTTTCATTTGAATTTATTTATCTACTAGATGGCATTAAATGCCCGTACGAACAACTCCAATGTATTTTGCAGATCTTGACATTGGTTAGGGGTGGATCCAATAAATTATTTCTCTATTTGGAGCAGTGAAACATGGTTTTGTAATATAAATAAACAGAGCACTTCTTGCAGCATCTACAGTTTTATAATTGAGTTTCGGGTCTCGTTTTGATTTTAGCTTAATGATTTCTTTGGTGAATTATAGGAATGTAAGATAGTATTTTTTTTTCGTTTGGGTTTTAAAGGAATGTGCAGCAGTGAAATTATTAGGTTATTTCGGATCAGAGAATGGCTGGGCCAGGATGTTTTTTTTCTGTGAAAAATATACTCGTATGATAAACGAACTGGGCAGTAATGAAAGTGATGCAAATAGTAAAGATTCGTGGAACTGTGGTATTTCTGAAGTTGAATATGAAAATGCAAATGATTCTTCAGATTCTGAGCATACTATTATTACAACGCCGCCAGCTTCAGGAGCTGTTTCTGCGAATTATGCTTTTGGACAGGAGATTTGAAAGATTTTAATTTCTTTGAGATTTTTAGCATACTTAGAATCAATCACAATATTATGCCGCCTAATTTAGATAAGGAAATTATTTTTTTTAGCATATTTTTCGATGATGAATAGTAGAATTCATAGTATAAGCAACTAACGAGTATTTTGCATTGCGATTCGTACGGAAAATATACATCAAATAGAAAATAAGTATTTCTATTATTCCTGAAAAAAGTAGATTTCTGTGTTGAAGAGGTGATTTTTAGTGAATTTATTTCGAGAGTTAGGCTTAGCGCAACAAAGTAGCCGTCTTTTGGGAAAAAGTTTGGAAACGAAAAGCTCCGTCCTTCAGGCTATGGTAGTTTTCAGAATGCTGCCATCCCGAAAGGGTTAATAGCCACCCCAATAGTATCCAGTAACAAAAAATGCAAAATGTTTTAAGCATAAGATTCAATTTCTAAATGTGTTCTTGATCCTGAATACTATAACTTGTGCAAGCACAGCAATGTTTATTTATTATGCAGATTTTTTAATTATGAATTTTTAATCTTTCTTTTGCATTAGGAAATTTTGGCAACTAACTGGCTGTTAAACTTTCTGGGAAACTTGGGGAATTTTAATCACCATAAAAAATCTCTGGAAATCCCTGTGAAATTTTATCTTTGGACGGTCAACCTTTGAAGTCTATCATCTAGTAGCAGAAATGAGAAATTATTTTCCATGTTCTTATTTAATATTTAACAATTTTTTAAATGTCATTCTGCAATTTTGCAGTAACCTTGTGAAATTCCCAAACTGATAATTTTGCAAGACGCCATTACATATCTACTGGGTTTAGAAACAAGCATTTTCTCTTGGACATCTATAGGTAGTGCTATGTCATTCAAAATATTTTTATCTTTGTACTGAGTGGTATTTCTGTCGCAATTACTTTATCTATGTTGATAAAGTGCAATGCTTGTTTGCCTTTCATAATTTTTTATGTGTAATGCAAAATTAATTTTTTCCATATGCCCCACTTGTAAAAATGATTTAATTGAAATCCAATCACTGTTGTTCATTCAGGGATAAAATGTTGAAAATTTTCATAAAATGTAACAAGTTCAAAAGTACCTGAAAAGAATCTGTAAATTTGTGTTTGTAAAATATAACTGAACTCATTGTCTGTAATTCAAGGATCTCCTTTAGTAATGAGCAGTGTTGGACATAGCCCCATAACCGAAATGCTTATTCCTGAATAATGATAGTAAATAAGCTTATACCACATGTCATGTGGTCTATTATTTTACTATTTAAAAATCATTTTCATTAAATGCAAATTATATTTTGCGTATCAAAACATTAAATGGCATCACAGGTTTATTAAATTTTGTTTGACTCAATACAAGATGTCCTTTTCTCCCGCAAGAAACAATGAAGTAAAAAAATAAATTTGCTTCTATTTTTTTTTTATTTAAGTTTTTGTAAAAAGGTTAAAAATTCAAATTCAAGGTTTTGATTGACTTATATTTTGGAAACTCTAAAACACAAGCCAACTGTTTTTAGCATGATACCTTTGTGTATATGTTTGTGATCCTCTTGCTCAGTGGTTCCCAATCTTTATTTACATAAATACCCTCTAACTGTATTTTTTTCAATTGTACCTCCTGATTTTCCATTTCTTTTAATTGTACTTTCTGACTGTTCATATCATTCAGTTGTACACTATCCTTGACTGTCCATATTTTTCATTTGTAGCCCTATGTTTTATATTTTTCAATTTAATAAATATTGCAATTATACATTTTATTTCTTATCAAAAATATGCACTTTAGAAGTTTTAAAAATAACACAATTCTTATAAACAAATCTTTTAGAGAACAAAACATGTTCAATTAGATCTTTAAACTTTATATATGGATGCAGATTACTAATGGTAATGTCTAAAAATGAAAATGTAATATTACACCATTTAAGATATGCCAGAGCACTTTTGGACATCATAACATCCTTCGTCAGTGGCAATGCAATAAAAGAAGAAAAATAAAATCTTTTATACACAGCCAAAAACTGTGAAATGAAAATTAGCATATAAATGGTTGGATTATCCAATCTATATAAATAAAATTGAAAATCTGTGTCTGTCTGTCTGTCTGTCTCATTATCATGGAAGAACGGCTGAACCAAATTTAATAAAATTTTGTGTGTAGCCTTGAAATAGTTCCACTTAAAATTTAGTCCATGTTTCGAGTTTCTAAGACCAGGGGTTGTCTAGATATTAATTAAAAATGAACAATTAAACCTTTTATAGAGATAGCATTATGCAGACAATATTTTTTTGCCAATTTATTTGAAGAAAATTATATCAAGTCATTTAGCAATGGATTTAATTGAATCCTATGTGTTTATGCGGCAGATGATGTTTATTAAATCTTTTCTGATTTAAATAATAAAGATATGTATACTATAAAATAAATTCCACCGATATTGCATGTTTGACTGGATTATATCAATTATGGTCGTCAGGTTTAAACATTATTATTGATATTTTCGGGGATTATTGATATTTTCAATTTATTACATTGTTTTATTTTTGCAAAAATTGAAACTCATATATTGTATGTAGTATGGATAATCTTCTATAAATGCACGGGTATATCTTCTAATCTACAAAAATATAAGTAGTACAGGTATATTGGCACATATTTTGAGATATATTAGCATATATAAGAATCAATTATGACTTTTAGGTTTAAAGATTATAGGATTACTTTATAGGATTATTGATATTTTCAATTTATTACATCATCTGTTTTATTTTGGCAAAGATTTTAGAAACTCATATGTTGTAGTACATGTAATCTTTCACTAATACACAGGTATATCTTCTAATACTCGTGAATATAGGTAGTACGGGTCCCATACAATTTTAGTGCTTTCATTTTGTATATATTGGTTCAACTTCATATTTTTTGTAAATTTGTTTACAAACGGAACCAGGATATTTTATTCTTCAGATTTGCCCATATAGATAATTTTGTATAGCAAGAACAGATATTCTTAAACTTCTTTTTAGGAGCATTAAATTAAATATTTTAATAAAATATTTTGATTAACAATGTTATTTAGTATTCTATAGGAATATGCACATGATCGTGAATTTCAAGTTTTTTTTATTATATACTCTATACGAAGAACAGGTATACTGCTAGTACCAAATAAAATCAGTAAATTATAAAATAAATGTATAACAGATATATAACTGCAATCGAGAAATATGCAAGCCAAACATTTAAAAGTAGCAATAAACGCAAGAATAAGGTGAACTACACATCCAGAATTTCAAACTCATTATATTGAAAATAATAAACAGTCTACTGCCCTTTCCCAATTTGTTATTAATGATAAAATTACCCCTATTTTTGATAAAACGTTTTTATTAATTAATTGCAATAACCCCCTTAATATTTTACCTTTTGAATTCCTATTCATTTATATTTATCACCGCTCAATTTGTAACTCCGATCCCATTTAAATGCTCAGTTTCGTATGCTGTCTCATTCTTGACTCACTGTCTGAATCTGGTGGTTAGAAGATATTGCTGTCATTCCAAGAATGTTCAACACGCTAACTTGAAATTTTAAGTTAACTTTCTTGTTGATTTTGTATATAAAATATTTTTAAAATTTTTGCTTTTTTATTTCTCTTTCAGATATCAACTGTAAAAGAACAAGAAAGACGACAAAATTTAGCACAGTATTGTAAGTTTATTTTATTAATAGTGTGTATTGTTAAATGTATATTAGCCTGCAAGTCATATGTCAAATTGTTTACAAAATATTTTTATGTTTTTTTTTCAAGGATTTTTCTTTAAGTTAGCATTTTGCCATCTTAAAGTAAAAAGAGAAGTTTTGTAAAAATAATTTTTTTTTTATAATGTAAAAAGAGAAGTTTTATTTTTTTTAATTTTTAAATTCAAAACTTTACTGTAAATCATGTTTTTAGACCGTCTGAGCACATTTCAAAAACTTTTAGAAATATATCTTTCTGTCTGTGTGTGGGGGGGAGAGGGACACATAATATAGAGAGTGAATGCATGTATTACTATAAAAATTTATGTGTACATGGTGTAATGAATTAGAACTAGATACACATTTTTGTCATTTATATATTTAAATAATTTTTAAATACAAAATATTCAAAATTTAAAATTGACATAGCTTTATTTTCTGTAGAGAAATCATAATTGCTGGAACAATAGTAGTATGTAGTATATAGTCCGTAGTAGTATGTAGTCCATATGTAGGAAAATCAGAGTTTTAATGATGTTACAGACAAGATATAAAATTGCCACTTGCCACTGGCGAGTAGATTTTTTCATCCAGCAAGTAAAAAAAAATGTGTATGAGTTTTTTCATTGTTTCTTCCAGTCTTTAAAAATGCCACATTTACCAGTTACATGCTACAACACACATTAGTAACCTTATGAATATCGATTGATGGACCACATTTGGTTAATTTTAATCCTGAATTAATCATTAATAAATGGCATTTTTCAACTAATAAAAGGATATATTGATAAAAACAATAGTTATCCACTTTTTTTTTTATTTTATACAAATCTTTATCAGTGTATGTAGGTACTATCTTTTCTGTATACATAATTTTTTACAAGAAATGATAAACGTGTTACGTAGTACTATTATTTATATTATACTGGCGAGTAAAACACAGTTTTGGCATGTAAACCCTAGTTGAAATTTTTTATTCTGGTTATGGATGTAAATTGTATTAAAATAGTATATATTAACAAATCAACTGAATGCATTTAATTCATTGATGAAATTGACCTGCTGCCATCTTAAAAAAATTAAAAAAAAAAAAAAAATTATAAAGGTAAATTTTGTGAATGAAAGCTTATAAAAATGTATCTTTTTTTTCCTTCTGATACTGATACCCTTATTGTTACAAGTAGACCTGAACAAAATGCAATATGAATGTGTGAGAAAATTAAATGTAGCTTCATAGCTCAGATATACTTTTTTAAGCATTTTCATAATTTTGTTGTAGCTGTACTTCTCTAGACTGCTCCATCATTTTAGTATGAATTTACTTTATGGTACTTTTCATAGTTTGCTGGTTTATCTTTCTTTTATATACAATTATAAGAAATGTAAATATGTTGGGAATGCTTTTATAAGTTGCTTGTATTTTCTTTTTAAAAGCAGTCAAACCCAAGTTTTATGAACCTATTTTTAACCAATACCTCAACTTAGCGTATAACTCAATTTAACAAAAATTTTATCCAACAACTTAGGTGTTAAACCCCCAAGTCCCAACAAGTGAGTATTTGGTCCCCTTCCAAGTCCCAACAACTTCGGTGTTAAACCCCCAATCTAACAAATAAATAGTCACAATTTAATGGGTAGCTTTTCTCTCAATCGTGAAAATTTCAGAATGTTGATCTTATTTATGAAAGAGTAACAGTTTTTCAAATTCTGCTCTCAACATAGTGAAACCATATTCTGAGATTGATAAGTAAAATACACTTTGTACAAAGGATAAGAAGAATTTGAGCAATATATATAAGCACAAATAAGACAATAATGCAGTATACAGCTGTTTCAAGTATATGTCCCATCGTCATTGCAAAAGTACCAACAAATCCAAAGTCAGAAAGACGAAGTGGTTGCAAATAGAAGAAACATAGGGGGGTTATATACCCAAGACCTGGATTAATTACTTACCTGAGAGAGCCAATCAAAAAGCAGAATGAAGAGCAGTCCAGCCAATTCAAAATGAGAAGTAATACACAAGATTGGAATGTGCCAAAACACAACAGGAATATTACAACAAGATAAGTCAAGTCCGAACAAGAATAAATGTTTAAAACCAGCTATTAGAAATTTAAAGATCCTTCAGAAATTTCTAACAGTTGGGGCATTTACAATATTTCTTGCCAATATTGTATTTCTTATATTGGCCAAACTAAACATGTTTTAAAATTTTATATTGAGGAACATGTCAACTATTTGAGAAACAGGAATTAAATAAACCTTGTTCCCCAGTAGCAGAATGTTTCTAGCTGACCTGCGAAGATTGAGGTTTAGAAAATTTATCTGCGACTTGCACATTATCTTAGCTTTCATGTTCTTCATTAGTTGTTTTCAAAATTGATAATTTTTGTGTGTTTTTTATATATATATCTAGTTTTACATACTTTTGTTTATTATTTTAATGATTATTTAAATTACATTTATTAAAGTGAAAAATCAATTAATATGTAATTAAAAATATTGACATGTAAGTACAGAAGCACATATATCAAATTTTAGTTTATGCTTTCGAATTGACTATATTTATAGGTATTTCTCATTGTTTTAATTAATTTAAGAGATTAATTTAATTAATTTACCTTTTATTTCATTAATTATATGTTTGAGAAATAGCTTGAAATATCAGGGGAGATTCAAAAGATCCACAATAAAATATAAAACATATTACTTTCATCTGAAAATAATGCAAGCAAAAATTCACATAAGTATTTATACTTTTTAGCAATAATTATTATTAACATGCATTTATAAATGCTATCTTCTAATTTTTGTTATGTATTATATTTTAAAAACTTATTTCTTGTCTTTTTCTTAACCTTTTCTAATTTAAAGTTTGTCTTTATTTCGTCAGTTTGATCCATTTTTTCCATTTCTTAAAACTTTCCCAAATTTACGGACTATTTTCTAAACATTTTAAACACTTACAATCACTAATTATTTTACAACTTTTGTTTAATAAATTGTATCAATGTTTTTCAGTATAAGACATTCAGGTGTTTCACACACAACAATTTAATCATTCAATATTTTTCAGATTTTTTTTAGCAATATTACCTATTATCTCCGATATTGTTTGCATATAGTTTCATAAATTATTGTCTTTAAAGCAGCAGTTTTATTATTATCATTATGGCTAATGTCATTCTATTTTCTATATGATCGTGTATTTTCCGTATTATCATTTATAGACTGTACATATGTAGTTCAAAGTGGAAGAACAATACTATTATTTTTTTAATAGTATTGTTTATTAGTATTGTTTAATAGTATTGTTATTAAATAATATTATATTTTTTTAATTTATTATGAAGCAAAATGTGTTATTATGAATATCTAAACAGTTAAAAACAAATTTGGCTGTTCTGCAAATATAGTTTCACAACATTTTTTTTAATTCTCAACTCAAAATTTGTCTGCAGAGGTTATAAATTGATCTCTGCTATGTACATCACGTGTCACCCCACTTTCTGCTATAGGGAATAGCTCAACATTTTTATCAATTTGATTACCTTTTTTGAGTTTTCTTCAACAATGATCATACAAAAATGCACGTCGATCTATGATCTTGACTTCTTTGAAGCTATCCATATCCAGTAAATTCTAGTAATTTAGTTAATGACTTATCTAATACTCTGTGTTTGTTCGTGGTCTGATGGAGTGCTATGTAATTTTTCTGCTTTCTTCGTTCCATTTCTTAACCTTTTGGGCTCTTGTAACATATTTTTAGTCTTGTTGTGTCTCATTTATTCTTGTGGAACTACTCATCTTGTCGGGATATCCCTGTTGTGTTTTAATGCATGCTAATCTTGTGTGTTACTTCTCATTTAGGATTGGCTATACTGTTCTTCATTCTGCTTTCTGATTGGCTCTTTCAGGTGAGCTCTTATTCCAAGTCTTGGGTATATAACCCCCTCTGTTTCTTGTATTTGTGTCCATTTTATCCTTTTGATTTCTTGTTTTTTGATGCTCTTGCACTGGCAAAGAGATCCAGCAGGTCCTCAAAACAGCTGTATCATGGGCATTATTGTCTTATTTGTTCTTATATGCATTGCTCAAGTTTTCCTTATCATATTCTGAAATGCTTTTGTAGGCAATTTTGTGCCTCCTCAACTTTGTTTCTGAACACTGAATTTTTATTCAATGGAATAATCTTTTGGTGTCTTTATTGATCTAAAGTCACAATGAAAAGCTTCAAAACAGTCATTCTTTAAGAATAACAAAAAATTGCAATTCAATATTTGAACTCTGTGTCAAATCACTGGCTTAAGCATTCATTCTTTTTTTCTAAATATTGGATGAGGGATGTGTAGCGAACTCTTATAAGGCAGTATTAAATGCCTTGAGCTGGTAACGTCTTTAGCTCAACGCTATGATACTAGCTTACCACACTCTGGCCCCGGGATTTAACCCTCAGCACTGCCAAGTTGGTGATTTCGCCATTCTCACTACATTGGTGACATGGATGTGATTTGAACATTCAATCTTCTGATCTGTCAGCAGATCTGTTGGATGCGTCTTTAGCTCAATGCAATGATACTGGCCTACCATTCTTTGACCCCGGGATCAAACCCCGGCACTGTCAAGTTGGTTCATTTACATTTACACTACATTGGCAACATTGGACATGAGCACGAAGCATCTTTTGCTCAATTCCTTTCCAGTTATTCAGCTTCCTCAGTATTGTATGGACATTGCATAAATGTACTTTCTGTACTCTGCATGAGATGGCGCCACCACATATATTTGATCTTCCTAAATTCTCTGACTTTGACTCACCATACATCATCGGGCCTTGTGACTCACTACGATGCTGCTTGTAACACGTAACAGCTCCTTCACTTCAACTTGTTAGAGCTCGCCACTTTATTTGCAACACAGCGACAATTTCGTTCAATTTCAACAAAACTCAGGGGAAGGGGGAGTACTATAACAAACTCTAATAATGCACTAATAAATGCCTTGAGCTGGAGATAACTTTAACTCAATGCTATGATACTAGCCTACCATGCTTTAGCTCCGGTATCAAACTCCAGCACCGCCAAGTTGGTGATTTTGCCATTCTCGCTACAGATGCACTGACAAAGGAGTTAGGAAGCAGTTTCAAAAGGTAGGAGTTGTTGGATTCATTGTATTTGGGAGTAAAATATTTATTGTATTGTTATGTGCTTGCTTCAGGATAGCAACTTAGGTAGAACAAAATCCTTCTGAGAGAATTGATTGAGGGGATGTTTCTAAGAGGTGTTTAAATACCAGCTTAATTACAACATTTTTGAGGAAATGACACACAGAAGATTTTACAAACTCTGAGAAATAGTTTGAGGTAGGGTGGGGGATAAATTATCCAAGTAATTAGCTATTGGGAAATAATGGACAACCAGTATTTAGTGTATAAATTTTTCCCAACAACAAAGCATCAGAAAATATGTAACAATAAGCTAATTGCCTTCAGGTGTAGAAAAGTGGATGCTGATGCCTTGTCCTGTTAATTGTTTTTTGTTTCTACATTGTCCATTCCTATCATACTCATAACCACCTGGAAAGTAGTACTAAATCCTACACAAAATTACTACACAAAATTGACTCTTTGTAAATGAGGGTGAAGCTTTGTTGTTCCAACAATAGTGTTTTAAAAAGTGTTCTGGATGTATTTGTAGATATTTTTTGTAAATAATTAACAATTTTACAAAATTTTATTTTTTTTTATTTTCAAAAGTTTGGGAAAATGCTCAGATCATTACCTAATTAAAGGAAAAGAAAGACAAAATATGAGTTATTAGATCAGATATTAGTTTTGTAAGTGTTCTTAATATACATACTCCTTGCATGTTCTGACGGAAATTAATAGGATAGATTAGATTTCTAAAGTTGAAGTGTAAAGTGGACCTAAAAAAGAATAGAACTAGGGCACATATGCTAGTCACTGCACTGGGAGTGCAATTCCAATCTTTAGGAAGGCCCAGCCCCTATAGCTGGGTTCTATGACTATATTTTATTTATTTATTAATTCTTGGTTAGGATAACCAATCTATATAAATAAAATTGAAAATCTGTCTGTCTGTCTGTTTGTCCCATCATCATGAGAGAAAGGCTGAACCGAATTTGATGAAATTTTGTGTGTAGCCTGGAAATAGTCCCACTTAAAATTTAGTCCATGTTTGGAGTTTCTACGATCAGTGGTTCTTGAGATATTAGTAAAAAACGAAATTTTCGTTTGACTCATAATCACAGGAGAACAGCTGAACCGAATTTGATGAAATTTTGTGGATAGCCTTGAAATAGCTCCTCATAAATTTGGCCCAAGTTTCGAGTATCTAAGTTCAGGGGTTGTTGAGATATTAATGAAAAATGAAACTTTTCCCTGTGAGTTCTACTCTTTAACTCCATGGTTTATCCAAACGAAAAGCTTGAAAATCGTTTGAAAATGAATTAAAACTTTATCTCTGAGTTTGATGGGAGATTTTTTGTGCTAATTAGTCACTTTCTGAAAACATGAATTGTTTGAAACATGATTTAAATGGGAAATCTATCTCCATGGCTTATTTCTCACAAGCTTTTACTGAACAATGAAAAGTATAAAGAAATCAAAATGGTTATTTAATTTCGCAGTTTATGAGGAAGATCCTATCTTATATCTTACTAGCAGCATACCCGTTCTTCGTACGGAGTATATAATATAAAGAAACTTATAATTCGCAATCATGTGCAAATTCTGTTAAAATATTAAATTTATTTCTCATAAAGAGAAGTTTAAGAATATCTGTTCTCACTATGCAAAATTATCTTCACGGGCAGATCTGAAGAATAAAACATCCTGACCCCTTTTATAAGCAAATTTACAAAAAAAGGAATTGAATCATTATATGCAACCCCGTACTACTTATATTGTCGTAGATTAGAAAATATGCCAGTGTGTTAGTAGAAGATTACCCGCATTACAATATGAGTCTCAAAAATATTTGCCAGAATAAAGGAGATGACGTAATAAATTGAAAATATCAACAATCCCCGTAATCTTTTACCAGAAGGTCTTAATTGATTCCAATATATGCCACTATATATCTAAATATATGCCAATATACCTGTACTACTTATATTCTCGTAGATTAGAAGATATAATGCATTTGTAGAAGATTACGTACAACGTACTATATATGAGTTTCAACAATTTTCATCATAATAAAACAATGTCATAATAACTTGAAAATATCAATAATCCCTGAATCAAAAGTCTCCGAAAATATCAATAATAATAATGTTTAAACCTGAAGACCGTAATTGATATATCCAGTCAAAATGCAATGTCAATGAAATTTATTTTATATACATATCTTTATTTTTCAAACCGGAAAAGATTTAATATAAAATCGTATGCCGCATAACACATTGGATCCGTTGCTAAGCGACATGATATCATTTGCTTCAAATAAATTGATGGAAATCATATCATCTGAATAATGCGACCTCCATGGAAGATTTGGCGACATTTTAGTCAATTTAGAGATAACTTAAAAAATCCCCAAATTTATCGCTAAGTGGGACTGTAGAACAGATAGTCCCATTTTGCGACAAATTGACGAAACATCATCACAATACTATCCCCTAACAAAACACAATTATTTTCATTTATTAAGCGCGATTTTATCAATTGTATGATATTTTTATGGACTCACAAATATTTTATCACTTTGGTGATATTAAAAAAATTCGTTAAATGTGTTACTAAGTAGGATGGATGGACTGTCCGACAAATGCTACCGAAACATCATTTCAGTACTCTATTCTATAAAAACAATTCATTGATTTGCGTCATTTTTATAAATTTGGAAACATTTCCGCTAATTTGGTAAAGTTTAAGAAAAGTTACCAAGTTATTTAGAGATATTCCGCTAAACTCGTAGCTCTAAATCTGCAGATCTGAAGAATAAAATATCCTGATCCCGTTTGTATATACTAAATGAAAACACTAAAATTGTATTATAAGATACAGCCGTTCTACTCTTTTTCTGCTTCAACAATCGGCTAAATGAATTTATTGGTAAACATAATATATGAGTTTATTAGCTAAACAAAATATATGAGCTGGAAACCTCTTTGCTAAAATAAATGAAGTGATGTATGCAGTCCGCAATTTATATAATTAAAGAACAACCCAACCTTTCATTTAAAAAATATATTTTTACATCAATTTATTTATTATTCAAATAGAAAAAATAATAATAAATATTAACAACACATTTAATTTCACTCCGTTGCCGAGCAACATGATATAAGATAGAATCTTCCTCATAAAATGCGAAATTAAATAGCCATTTTGATTTCTTTATACTTTTCATCGTTGAGTAATAGCTTGTGAAAGATAACCATGGAGGTAGATTTTTCCATTTAAATTCATGTTTTAAACAATTCGTGTTTTCCGATAGTGACTATTTAATGCAAAAATCCTGCACCAAGCTCGGAAATAATGTTTTATTTCCTTTCGACGTTTTAAACAAACGATTTTGATCCTTTCCATTTGAATAAACCACGGAGTTGGAGAGTATAACTCATAGGAAAAAGTTCCGTTTTTCATTAATATCTCGACAACCCCTGGTCTTAGAAATTCGAAACTTGGACTAAATTTATGAGAGGCTATTTCAAGACCATCCACAAAATTTCATTAAATTCGGCTCAGCCGTTTTTCTGTTATGATGAGACAAACGAAAATTTCGTTTTTTACTAATATCTCGAGAACCACTGGTCGTAGAAACTCCAAACATGGACTAAATTTTAAGTGGGGCTATTTCTAGGCTACCCACCAAATTTCATCAAATTTGGTTCAGCCGTTCTCCCGTGATGAAGGGACAAACAGACAGACAGACAGACAGATTTTCAATTTTATTTATATAGATATCATGTTGCTCAGAAACACAATTAAATTAAATCTGTCTGTTAATTTTAATTATTATTTTTTCGATTTGAATAATAAATAAATGGATATAAAAATATATTTTAGAAAAGAACGATTTGATTTTTCTTATCGCATTTTTGACTGGATAATATCAATTACGGTCTTCAGGTTTAAACGTTATTATTATTGATATTTTCAAGTTATTATGCAATTGTTTTATTATGACAAAAATTGTTTAAACTCATATATTGTACGTTGTATGAGTAATCATCTACACACGGGTATATCTTCTAATCTATGAGAATATAAGAATAGTACAGGTATATTGGCATATATTTTGATATATATTGGCATATATTGGAATCAATTACGACCTTCTGGTATAAAGAGTATGGGATTATTGATATTTTCAATTTATTACGTCATCTCTTTTATTTTGGCAAAGATTTCTGAGACTCATATTGTAATACGGGTAATCTTCTACTAACACACTGGCATATTTTCTAATCTGTGACAATATAAGTAGTACAGGGTTGCATATATTGATTCAATTCTTTTTTTTTTGTGAATTTGCTTACAAAAGGGGCCATGATGTTTTATTCTTTAGATTTGCCCATGAAGATAATTTTGCATAGTGAGAACAGATATTCTTGAACTTCTTTTTAGGAGCAATGAATTTAATATTTTAACAGAATTTATACATGATGCGAATTATAAGTTTCTTTATATTATATACTCCGTACGAAGAACGGGTATGCTGCTAGTTAATGAATAATAAAAAGTAAACTTCTTAAATCTTTGAGATATTTAGATCAGTTTATACTAGATGATTGCAGATTGTTTTTAAAATTTTCTGTTATTTTCTTTTTCTACATAATTTCTTTGGATTGTTATTTTTTTTAAAGTGGTGGTTTTTATAAACATGACTTAAATTATTTTCTTAATAAATGAAGAAAAATATTTGAATATTCTGGTAATTTGTAGGAGATTCATATAAATAGAAATCAACTGCACTTTGAAAATATTTACCATTTAATTTCTAACTTCTGTATTGTGCATTGTATTCTATTGTGCATATCTCATCTTTTCCTATTTCTGCAGCTGGTGTCTCCGAGGACAGTGATTACACAAGTGATGTCAGCTACCCTACTACGGTTCAACACCCAAGTGCCTCCGTTCACCACCCCAATAGCTCGGCATCACAATTAGGTGGAGCTTCAGAGAACAGTCGCAGGGCTTCCGAATATCCCTCCAATAGAGAGGGAGGTAATGCTAGGCAAGTAAAAACATTTTATATTTTTAACCAGAATAAATTACCTGATGTTGCCGAGTTCTTAGATAAGTGCTCCCTACTTAAAAATTATAGATACAGATAACAACTTAATTTCCAAATCATCTGTTTTGAAATGAGCAGATAAATACCAAAATTCCTACTCCGATGTGACCAATGAGGAATCACTACTGAATACTGGCAATGATGCGAATGACATAGCCGATGATACAAATGACATAGCGTACACATTGTTTATCTAGTGGCTAGTGGAGTTTTATGAAGCATTAGTGTCAAGTTTTAAGTTTTGTCTATTTCTATTATGTGCATAAAAAAAATATATAAATATTGATCAAAAGCTTCACAAGCAAAAAACTTTCAGTCGAGTGACCTGGTTTTTTAACAAGCAAAAAACACACAAACAATAAAAAGTTTTCAAAAATGTGCAAGTGCAAAAAGACATTTTCAAGTAGTTCCATGTTTTATAGACAGATATAAAAAATATATTCAGTTGCTGATAAAAAAAACCCAGCAATTTAAAAAAATTGTAAAATGTTCATGACATGTATATAATAAAAAATGTTTATGATTTTAAAAACTTTTTAAGTGTGTATTAAATCATTTAAGACTATTAATTTAAAATATTTGAATTATTTATAATTAAGGAAAATATTAAATTTTTAAAATAATGATATTCACAAATTTTATCATGAGTTCTTTTGAACTATTTATTATCATTTAAAAGATTTTTGCATTTCAAAAATTATTTTTCAATATAATCATTTAAATTTTAAAGTTTTTTTAAATTAATTAAAATATCTAATAATAACTAAAACATTATAAATTTAAATGTTGAAATTTTTTATTTTTTTTAAATAAAAAAATATATATATCAATAATCATTTATATAAAATATATATATAAATGATTTTACTAGCATTCTCATCAACAAAATACTAATATTTTACAACGAGAAGTTAACCGAAATAAAATAGTTTGAAAAATTTACAACAGATGGCACCACTATAGGAATTAAATTTTCTTTCTGCCATTGCAATTATTGGCTATTCCCATCAAAAATAAGCTGGATTAAAAGAATTCTGTTTATTAGTTATAGTACAATATATAACTTAGAATTTAACATTCTAAATTATACAGGGTGAGTCGGAATTATTTTTACAAAAGCAGGGGGGTGATAGTACCCCACCAGACGAGCAATAATTACCATGGAACATAGGGTCGCATTGCACTCAGAGGGGCAGAAAAGAGTAAAATTAGGATACGAACCTGCACGTACACCAGTGTTGGGAAAGTGAATGAATGATACCAAACGTTGCACAAACAGATTTATTGTGCAGCGACAAACTCACAGCAAGTGCTCAAAGTGGTGACCACGCATGTCATTGCACTGTTCACACCAGCGAAGGAATGACTGATGGACCCTTTCGAAGATTTCGGGTGTTGTGCTAATGTGGTCTGCGGCAACAACGATGCGTGCAACAAGATCTTCCACCGAGTTCACAGGCGTCTCGTACATTAAAGATTTCATGTGACCCCAGAAGAAAAAGTCCAGTGGGTTGAGGTCTGGTGAGCGAGGAGGCCACGCCACAGGTCCGCTACGTCCGATCCAGCATGCAGGATATGTGGCATTCAAGAAGTTCCGGACCGTGATGGAAAAGTGTGCCAGGGCTCCATCGTGCATAAACCACATGTCGCTCTGGATGGGGAGCGGAACAGCCTGCAATAAACTGGGCAGCATGTGTTCCAAAAAGATACGGTATGTTGCGCCGGACAAGCGGTCTGGCAGGATGTACGGGCTGACCAGGTAATCACCAAGGATACCTGTCCAGATGTTCATGGTAAATCGGAGCTGGTGTTTACGATGGGTTGTGCAGTGGGGATTACAGGCAGACCACACGTGTTGATTGTGCATGTTGAAAATGCCTTCTCTGCTGAACGTTGCCTCATCGCTAAATAAAACTAATGCAGGCAATCTTGGATCAGTATTCCTTATCCCGAGCATCCACTGCACAAAGGTTGCCCGGCGGGGATAATCATCTGGGTGCAAAGATTGCACCTATTGCATGTGGTAGGGGTGCATGCGTTCCTCGTGTAAAATACGCCACACCACTTTCTGAGAAACACCCATTTCGTCTGCCACAGCTCGCGTACTGGTGGACGGAGCTGCTACAAATCTCATCAGGACTCGCTCTTCCAGTTCAGGTATTCGTACAATGCGCGAATGTCCTGCATTGCTGTTAGCGATGACAAACGACCCGGTTCAATCGTCGATTGACACTGACAAAGGTAGGATGACTGGGAATACGATGCGTTGGAAACCACTGCTAGTACAATTTTCGTGATGCACGTCCATTCCCTTTGGCTTCACCGTATGCGAGGTGCATGTTGGCCAATTTCTCGTAGGTGTACTCTGCTATAGCATTCATTCAATGTGTCAGACGATGTTATCATGGGAATAACTTGCAGCATTGAAGTTGTGCTGGTTTTTAAAGGGCAACGTGTGCTCTGATTAGCTATCGCCGGAACCTACTAGCAGCCAGTTATGCTGATTCTGCTCCTTGGACATTTGCATACGGTAACTGCATTCATGTCTGGCGTAGGAGATACTACGTAGGCAGATACACAATGATGTCCGAGGTGCTGACTGCGTCATGCTTGACGCGGTTCAACATGCCTCTTTTCTGCCTCTCAGAGTGCAATGCAACCCTATGTTCCATGGTAATTATTGCTCGTCTGGTGGGGTACTATCACCCCTCTGCTTTTGTAAAAATAATTCCGACTCACCCTGTATAATAACACTAATTACTCCCTGGATTGAGCAAATTAATGCAATAGTAACTTTAACAACAGATGAGTGATACCGTGATCGTAATCTAAACTAAAATTCTCAAACTCCCTGCACAGGTGCAGTTCTCTGAAACTCCTATTGTTTGCAGAAATTGTGACATCGGACTGGGGATTTTTGAATTTATCTGCTCGTGTTTTGAACCAAAATCATTCTCAAAACACACACACACACACATAATAAGAATAATAATATTCATAGTTGAAAAAAAGTTCCTTTAATGCCTGAATTATTGCTATCTCAGCAAAATTTCATCCAATGTGTCGATTTTTTAGCACAATACTCAATGATACTATAGTACCAAATTAAAAAAAAATAGGGTGACAACTTTTAAATTTCCAAAGTTAAAAGAAAGGTAATTCCTCAGAATTTCAAAAATATTTTATCTTTTTAATTTTTAGACTATTTTTGATTCTTTTGATACTTTATATGTTTTTTAAAAACCACTTTCAAATTTTTTTAAACTGCAGGATGCAAAAAAAAGTTCAATTTTGTAAAAAAAAAAAAAGGAAACTGGATTCATAAAATTGCTTGCATTTTATTAATCATTAAAGCTATTTGAAATATGTAAAAGATTAAAAATCTGCACATCTTATATAATCAGATAAAGTATTAGCTGCATACCCATTGAAAATCAACTGTCCCTCAATAAGCAACCCCCAAATTTTAATTAAATTTTGAATAATTCACGTTCATTCAGAATATCGAAAATTTTAGTGTGCGGAAACCCCTAATGAAGAAAATATTGGGAAACTGAAATTGCCCACTTTTCTCCTTTCGAACTATCTACACATAAACCAAATTTGACGTCTCTATCTCATACTGAAGCATGCAATTTTATCACTTCACCTTTCAAGCGTTTTATGTGAAGCACCCTTTTTAATGATTATTTATAAAAAAACTCTATTCGTCTTGGGTTTTTTATCAAATGATTAGCCCATATACCAAATTTCAAGCCTCTATAAATTATAAAGTACCTATTCGTTTCTCATTTATTAGGCAAATCGAACATTTTGGTGTGTGACATCCCCTAAAGTGCAAATATTGCAAATCTGAAATTGTACACTTTCTTCCTTTCGAAGAATATACCTATACATCAAATTTGAAGTCTCTATTTCATTGTAAAGCATTTTTTTCTATTATTTCTATCATTTCACTTTTCGAATGTTTTGGTGTGCGGACCCCTTCCAAATTACAAATATTGGAAATTTTCTATTGCACACTTTCTTTCTTTTGAACTTTCTACCTATACACCAAATTTGAAATTTCTATTCCATCGTGAAGCATATTTTTTCTATCATTTCACTTCTCGAACGTTTTCGTGTGGAGTAGCCACCCCGTCAAATGAACATTTTTGAAAAACTCCCAATTTTTATCAGATGATTGTCCCATATACCAAATATCAAGCATCTATTACATTTTAAAAAGAGGCGTTTCTCATTTATTTGGAAAATAGAATGTTTGGGTTTGCGGCATCCCCTAAATTAGAAAATATCGAAAAAAACTGAAATTGCACATGCTCTTCCTTTCGAACTATCTATTTGTACACCAAATGTTAAGTCTCTATCGCATCTTGAAACATGGTTTTTTGTCATTTCTCCTTTCGAATGTTTTCTCTAAAGCATCTCCTTAAAAGAACATTTTTGAAAAACTCTTTTGTCGTAGGTGTTTTCATTAAATGATTAGCTCATATACCAAATTTCAAGCCCTTATCAAATTTTAAAGGAGGCGTTTCTCATTTGTTTGACAAATCAAACATTTTAGTGTATGGCACTCCGTAAAATAGTGAATATTGGAAATCTGGAATATCACACTTTCTTTCTTTTGAGCAATTTATCCATACACCAAATGTTAAGTCTCTATCTCATTACAAAATATGCTTTTCTATCATTTCACTTTTCAAACCTTTTGGCGTGAAGCATCCCCGCTACAGAACATTTTCAGAAAATTCGATTTCTCCAGGAGGGTTTATCAAATGATCAGTGTTATGTAGGGTAACACTGGTGACGTAGGATACCATTATGTAAGATCTGAGTATTGTATCTTAATGTTGTTTTCTTTAAATGCCACGTAATGTGTAGATTAGAAATTGGTATTTCTATGCTTTTAATATATAAAATGCTTATTTATCGGTGCTGATTTTTATTTTAAACTAGAAAATGTACCTAGCATTACTTAGGATTTAATGCAGGAATCAATTGAATTCATTCTTTCAATTTTTCAAAACACTCCCTTGCTTGCTATGCTAGTGCACACTTGGTTATGCCACTCCTGCTTTGTTATTTTTTAAACATCTATAAAAATAGTATGAATCCCTTACTGTTTAATGATTGCAATCTAACACAGAGAGCAAAATAATCCTAATTAAAATGGAATGTCAAAGTTAAAAATTAATATTTAGATTTAAGAAACTTTCAAATTGTACAATATTCTAGTTTTCCTTCACGGAACCAGTCCTTAAAACATTAGAGCATTGCTCAATTCTTTTCTCACACCATGCTTCATTCCTCAAAAACTCATTTCTGAGGAAAGGTTGCACTTTGTGCCACTGTTAGGAGAATTTTGAAAATTTATGAGAGGTACATTAAAATTTATAGAAAATTCAAGAATAGAGTAATTAAAAAAAATTACCTTCTTTTATTATAGAATATGTCTTCAAAACACAAAACATATATATTTTAAAAATGTATATATGAAAAATATATATTTTTTAAAAATTTACAAAAATTCATCTATTAATAGAACAAATTCTGTTCAAAATATTTAGAAAAGAGAATTCTTCAGTCTTTCTGATGGTGTTAAGATTGAAACTATGCGATAATATTTTTGATTGCTAAGAAACAGATTGCATTGACATCCAGGTTTTAAGTTACTGAGGTTATCCAAACTGGAGTTTAAATAATTTAATTACTTTGACAAATTCACTCTGAGTGCATCTCATGCCGGTAATTGTCCAATGAGTTTCTGCTTGTAATCTGTAAGCATCAACCGAGAACTATTTTCTTTCATATTCATTTCTATTCTTGTAACCTTGCTCTAGCAGCACTCAGTGAATCACGTGATATTATGTTCGACGCTTGATGCCCGCATTCAATGTTATGATATATTTTGGTTTATTACAATGCGATGATTACAATGTATTTAATAAATCTTTGTTAATTTATGCTAGAATGTTATTCATTAAAAATGCTTCTGCCTGATACATCCCTTACAATTCAGAAGTGGGATTGACCTCGATGACTTGTTTTGAACTTGTATATCGCTTTACGCTTGTGTTTAATGAGCATAAGAACAATCTTAGAAGTTTCGTTTTCGATCAACGTTCGTGTTTATAAAAACAAACCGATGAGACAAGAAGACAGGTAGTCTACTATGGTGATGAAAATTGCCTTCGCAAGATAAATAAATGCTTTTGAACAATTTCGATTTGGATGAAAAATATTGCGTTGTTGATGTAGTTTAAAATGTAGTGTTATGATGCTCAGTTTTGATTAGAAAATAATTTTTATTTGATACTGTATATATTGATGTAATAAGAAGTGCCAAAAATGACATATTTAGCTAAAGGAAGAAAGTGTGATTTAATATTGTTAGCGCGCAAAGTTGGGGGAACTATTCTCCCTGAAGATACAATTGTAGAGTTAAAAACAAAAATATTAAGTAGTAAAGTATACAGTGAAGAATTTGTAAAACAGATGTTAGAAACAATAATTTTTGATAGAAAAGAATCAGAGGAATTGGAAAGGGAAAAATTTAAATATGAATTTGAGCTGGAAAAATTAAAGATTGAGACTTCGAACAAAATAAACATTGATGATTTGAATATAAATTCTCTCAATGTTGAAAATTCTGAAAATGAAGGCAAGCGTTGTAGTTTACAATTTTTGATGCAGAAATTTGAAATGAAAGAAGGTGATATTAGTTTTTATTTAACATTATTTGAAAGACAAGCACGTAGAGCAAATATACATGAAGATGATTTAGTAGCTCATTCACTAGTGCTATTACCGCACGAAATATCACAATTAATTGCACTTGAACCCGATGAAGTAGCAAATAACTATGAGCATGTAAAGAATTTATTATTAAAGAGGTTTAAGCCCGGAGAAATTTCGACAAAAGTTCGTTTATCATCAAAAATCACATAAAGACACGTGGTGTGATTTTACTTTCGAATTGAAAAACTATTTTGAAGAATGGATCAAAGGATTAGATATAAACAATTTTGAGAAACTGTTTATATCTAATCCTTTGATTATAACAGATCAATTAAAGAGAAAAGTTCCGAATGAAATTAAAGTTCATTTTTTAGATGACTGGTTGAAATGTGTATCTTCCAATGAACTTGCAGACAAATTAGATGAATACGAAAGTGTTAAGGGGGTAGTAGAATTGCACGGTCAGTTGAACACCATCAGTATTTTGAATATGTGAGAAAAAACAATCAAACAAATATTCCATGTACCAAAAGAAATAAAAGAAGTTCAAACAGTAAAAGAATGGGATAGAAAAAAACTTGCTGGTCCTGATACTTGTTATAACTGCTATGAAAAAGCACGTTTTTCACATGACTGTAAAACCTAAACGTCAAAAATATTGCACAAAGTGTAAAAAGGAAGGTCATGGTACTAAAGATTGCACTGAAATCAAACATTCAACTTCTTTATGTGTTTCAAATGTTATACCTCTACATCAGTCATATAAATTTATAAATATTGACAGTTTAAATTCAATTTCATCTATTATCGACACAGGTTCGAATGTGAGTTTAATGAAACTTAAATTAGTATCAGCTCTTAATAAAACTATTGAGAAAGAAGCACCAGAAAATGTGAAAGGTATTGGAGGTAATTTGACACCCTTTAGTGTAATTTATTGCAATATTGTTATTGATGAAATAGAGTTAAAATCGATTCACTTCCTTGTTGTTCCTTATGATAGTTTCAGAGGACCTCATATACTTATAGGAACAAATGTTATTGATCTTTCAAACGTAGCATTAGTACAAAAACAAGGAAATTCTATATTGGTAGATGAAAACAATTCCAATTTATTAGAAAATCTTGATCTTGAAAATGATTCGAATTGCAAAGCAGTACTTAAAACTGAAAAAGCTGTAATTGTGGAACCTCATAGTGTATAGTTAGTTAATTCTGTGAATAATGATATAAATTTAAATTCCTTTATTATTGAAGAGCAGAACTCTCACGGTAATGAAATATGTGTTCAAAATGGTGTAGTGTAGAATGTGTTCCAGTCATAAATTTTGCTAATTGTAAAATTCTCATAAAAGAAAACAAAGTCGTCCTTAGAGGGAATGTAATTCCAATTACAGTAGTACAGAACAATGAAAAAGAAAAGTTTGATGAGAATTACGTAAAAACTACACAAAATAATTGTGAGGAAAATTAAGCGTTTGCCAGAGCACACTGGTAGCAGCACAAAACTACAAGTACTGTACCGTGGTCCCTTAGTGGTAGAAACTGTTTTACCCTCTGACAAATATAGAGTGTCTGATCTGCGGAATATTGGACAAGGACAAAGACGACGTCCAAGTTATGAAACTACTGCACACGCCTCGCAGTTGAAGCTGTTCAAATTACTGAATGACAAAAAACAAACACTATGACTTTGAGGATATAGATGGCAAGACTACCATAGATGCACTATAGACGAGGACGCCTATTTTGCAGGATAGCCGATTGTAAGCGTCAACCGTGAACTATTTTCTTTATTCATTTCTATTCTTGTAACCTTGCTCTAGCAGCACTTAGTGAATCACGTGATGTTATGTTCGACGCTTGATGCCCGCATTCGATGTTAGGATATATTTTTGGTTTATTATGATGCAATGATTATGAATTTATGCTAGAATGTTATTAATTAAAAATTCTTCTGCCTGATACATCCCTTACAAATCGAAGCAGTATATCTCAGTGAGACTTTTCGGTGTTCATTGTACTTATCTATCATCCTTTAATGGATAAGTACAATGAATAGATAAGTAAAGTCTGTTCTTCTCATGTGCACTTTTAGTTCATTGCTTTTGGTTTCTAATCTACTTATCCATCGTCCTTTGATACTTCAGGAAATTCTGTGCATATCATTTGTGTTTTCAGTTCATTACTTTTTAAAAACTGATTACTAAGGAAATGAACTTGATAAAAAAGTGATCACTAGTTGCGGGTACCACAACTAGTTCTGTTTTAAATTTTACATCTTCATTGTACATTTAACTGGAAAAAAAGGAGCATTTTTAATTGCTCATGTTTAAATTATCTCATCAACTAATAGTGAGATGAGAGGTGATTGAAGATAGCCTTTTTAGACGATTAAATTTGCAAAAAAAAATATGAAAGTGCTAGAGCAACCCCTGTATCATTATATCATTTTGTTGGAAAGAGTATGCTCTATTTTCCTTCATAATGCCACTATGATATGTTCTTATATGTACATTGCAAGTGCAATACTATTTTATTTTTCATACTATATTTTAGTTCTGCCATTTATATTTTCCATTATATTTTGCATTTTAAGAGTATTATTTCCAAAAATAAAATTTTATTTCAAACTTATAACAGTTATTTTCTAATTTCAGATATATTGAACCTGGCAATAGTTACGATGCAGATTATCGCTACAGTAACACACCTGGTAGAGAAAATAGTGATTATGACCGGAATTATGGTACTGAGGATCCTTTGTATTATAATAGTCGACCAAATCTACGAATGAATTCTCATAGTACCGATAGGTGAAATGTTTTTCTTTGTATTTTATTGACTTCCTTTTGTGAACTATATTTGTAAAAATCTTGATCATACTTTTGATTTTTTCACAAAATTTTTTAAATGAAATATCTTGAACTTCAGATTTGCTACATATGCTTGACAAAATGGAGAATACATTGACATTTTATTTATGACCATTTATTGAATTTATAGCTGTTCCCAGCATGTTCATGAAATCTATTTAGCCCATTTTTATAATTTTAATTTTAAACGAAAAAGAAAACTCAACCTGAAGATTTTCTCAATATTTTGCCTAAATGGGGGATGCATTAAAATTTGCAGTATGGTCATTTATTGAATCTGATTGTCCCTAGTCCAGGGGTCGGCAACCTGCGGCTCGCGAGCCGCATGTGGCTCTTTTGATGTAAAGTTGCGGCTCTCCAGATCCATACGAAAAAATTAATATTTTATTATCAAAACCCTTAAAAAATAAGAAAATACATTTTTAAGTACCTAATTTCTCAATAGCTTCTATTTTCATAATCGTTAATTACAAATCGCTACGCTTAACATGACCGTAATGAGATAAATTTGAACTATTGTTTTGTTCTTAGAGATGAGACTCCGTGACCATGTTTATCTTTCAGCCAATTGAATTTCATTTCCGCCTCACCCAAACAGCCACCGTCTAGAGTCTAGACAACACGTCTAGGCTCTAGACGTGTTGTCAGTCAGTCATCTTCGGATGTCGCGGTCGATGTTACGTTGCATGTGTGTTAATTTAATCGCTTGCGGTTTCTGCGAGTCTATTCGCTTGTTGTTTCAAGAAGAATACGATTTAGAAGCGAATTATCTTCTCAAAGGTATGTACCCGTATAATATAATAAAATCAGTAACAGAATTGGATTACATATCTGAGGATCGTGTTAACGAAGTAATAATGGCAGATAAATTGTTTGCCGTTTTAGATAGCTAAGTAAAATTTTAAAAAATCATTTTTTGAGCTCCGCCGCCAGCATGGCATCTGGTAAAAAAAGAGACCTGAAGAAGAAAACCGAGAATTCAATCAGGATTGGATGGAGTCGTTTGCATTCATATGCAACACAGATGGCCTTCCGACTTGTCTCATTTGCCACGAAAAACTCGCACACAATAAGAAGTCAAATTTGGAGAGACACTTCACTACAAAACATACCCAGTTTACTGGTAAATATCCAACAGGTGACGCACGAAAAAAAGTTGTTGAAGAGCTCCAAGAAAACAACAACAGTCAAGTTCCATGCTAAGTAACTGGGCGCAATCTTCTAATAATGTAAATCTGGCAAACTTTGCAGTATCATTAGAAATTGCAAAAAGAGAAAAACCATTCACAGATAGTGAGTACGTCAAAGATTGTTTTATACGTGCATCTGGAGAACTGTTTCATGATTTTAAAAACAAAGCAGAAATCATAAAAAAAATCAAAGATTTGCCATTATCTGCTAAAACAGTACAAGATAGAACTGCTAAAATGTCTTCAAATGTAACACATATGCAAGTGGAAGACATTCAACTGGCTTCTGCCTTGTCACTTGCTATAGATGAGTCTTGCGACATAAAAGACACGGCACAAGTTACCCTTTTCGTCAGGTATATGTCGTCCCAAGGTCCAAAAGAAGAACTGCTAGGATTGCTACCGCTCTCAGGGCAAACTCGTGGAGAAGATATAGCAAATGCTGTGTAAAAATGCCTGGAAGACAATGGAATCGATATAAATAAAATCGTTTCTATAGCAACTGATGCAGCCAGAAGTATGACAGGAATACATAGAGGGGTAACATCAATTCTTCAGAAAAAAATAAACCACTAAATTCTAACGTTTCACTGCATAATTCATCAAGAAGCGATTTGTGCCTAAACATTTCCGGCCGAAATAGTTGAGGTCATGAACTTGGTAATTAAGATTATTAACAGCATTTTGGCAAAAGCACTCTACCATCGCCAGTTTAAAGATTTCCTTGCAGAAATAGATAGCCAGTTTTCTGACCTACTTCTGCACAATAAAGTGCGATGGCTTTCCAGAGGTAACGTATAGCAGCGTTTTGCTTTGTGCTTGAGTGAAATAAAAATATTCCTCAATAAAAAAAGCATTGACCATCCCGAATTGGAAGAAGACAAATGGCTGCAAAAATTCGACTTCATGGTAGATACAACAATGAAACTAAATGAACTAAATCTAAAACTGCAAGGAAAGGGCAACCCAGCCTACACCTTGCTTGAAGAAGTAGTTTGTTTCGAAAAAAAAAGTACTTCTTTTTGTTGAAGAGATGGGAAGCGGTAAATTACTTCATTTTAAAAATCTGAAGCAATATCGCGATGAGACCAATGCAACTATTGACACGAATTACTTCAGCCTAGCTTTAAAAAACATGAAGGATGGATTCGCTGAGAGATTCGAGCAATTCAAAACAAACAAAAGTACTCTCGCGTTCATAGTAAATCCTCTCAACACAAATGCAAATGAGATCAACATTGAGCCATTTGGAATTGATGCTGGATCGCTCCAAACGCAATTGCTAGATTTGAAAAGGAAAGACTTGTGGAGTGGCAAGTTCACAGAACTCAAGAGCCAGTTGTAAGAGTTGGGGGTCCAGAAATGCATGCGATAGCACAAGTGGACAGCTCTAAAAGAAATTCCTAGAGTTGAGGCCCTCATATTCGGCGCATGGAATAGTCTTCCAGAATGCTACAGTGAGGTGAAGAAGTTGGCGTATGGAGTGCTGACGATCTTCGAGTCGACATATTCGTGCGAGTAAGCGTTCTCTAGCATGAATATAATAAAAAGTAAAGTTAGAAGTCAACTAACAAATAAAAATCTAGAGTCGTGCTTGAAACTTAAAATAACAAGTTATAAGCCAGATTTAATCAAACTTTCAAAAGGCATGCAAAGCCAATGCTGCCATTGATGTAACTATCTATATTTGTGTTTTTATATGAATAAATATTATTCCGTACTTAAAGCCGTTTATTTTAAATCAAAATCCAATATATATAAGCAAATACTATAATATTGAAACGAAAATTTTTAGTGGCTCTTTAAAAACTGGGAAATTTTGTAAATTGTAACTTTTGGCTCTTCCGTTTCAATAGGTTGCCGACCCCTGCCCTAGTCTATTCTTGGAATCTACTTGATGAACTATTTTTATGATTCTATTTTTGAACACTAGGGAACTCCACAATCTGCTCTCTGACATTTGCCAACCCCCCAGAACTTGCATTCTGCTATGTAGCCATAATACAGCCATTGGGGCTCCACTTCTTGTTTGCTGATGCTTACCAACCTCCAGAGATTGCTTTCCAAGCACTTTCACCTTGCTAACACAAACCTTCGTTTTATCATTATTCCCGAAAAATGGGTGCATTCCTATGGTGGGTTCAAGATGGGCTAGCCCTATAAAATTCAAAATTCAAGGAATGGAAATGAATTGCAAAAGGCAATGACATACTAAATTTGGACTTTTTACCTGTCTGGTTCTCGAGTTATTCCTCAAGAGTGAGTACATTCTTATGGTAAGCCCAGGACAGGTTATCCTGATAAGGTTCAAAATCCAAACAGTTAAAATAAACCGCTAAAATTAACAACAGTTAATTCACAAGTTATTCCCCCCCCCCCCCCCCCCCAAAAAAAAAGAGTACATTCCTATCACGGATGGTTTCCATTTAAAATACATTATTACATGTATGATTTCTCAATGAAGTGATGGGTATGCTTGGAAGGGATGCCAAGTTGCGACAGCAAGATATGTAACGTTCGGGAGAAAATCTGATTTTTCTTTAAGGGAGGAAATAATTAGTATTTTAATTATTAGTAATGGATTAAAATTTAATATTTCATTTCAAAACCCTTGTTAAGCACACAACTGCAAAATAAAGTGTATTAGAATCTGTAAAGATTAAGTTTTAAGAGAATTCTGTATGAAGAAAATACTAAATAGGTTAAAATAAATTGTTTAATATAGAATTTTTCATTTGTTTGATATGAACCATATGTTCACTTCAAATTTATTTAAAGACATGTAAAAATCAATTTACAGATACCAAACTATTTGTATTAAAATGAGAATTAAGTGCACTTTCTGATGGCATAAAGATTGAAATTTATGATGTTTAGATGATTTGCCATAACAAAAAGAAAAATGAAGTTTTCACTTAATTGTATAAAAATAGAAATTTTAATCCAATTGTAACCAAAATAAGTGCCAACACATGGTACAGTATTCTAAACCATCATGCAAAATTGCAAATCATTTGATATCATAGGATCAGTATTAGCCTTGACAGAAAAAGTTAAAAGGATCTTGTTAGCAGCAACTGTAGCTAGCTTTTTATTAACACTTTACAACATAGTTTAAAATTTTTATAACTTTGTTCATTCTGTCTGTCTGTCCGTTCACATGATAACTGCCGTGAAAATGACTTTATCAAAATGAAATTTTAGTATACAGGGTGTATATAAACTGTTTTGACAAAATAAGAGGGGTGATTGTACCCAGCAAGGCGAACAATATTTACAATGGAACCTAGGGCTGCATTCCACTCTAAGTGTCAGAAAAGCATAAAGTTAAAGTTGAACTTTCAACAGTGGAAATAAGGAGAATTAACGTAATCATAAGTTGCATAATCCCATTTATTTACACCAGAGAAAGATCCAAAATAAATGCTCAAAAGTGACGGCTATGGATGCCGTTGCATAATTCACACCGGCGAATGAATGACTAGTGCACCCTCTCGAAGACACCTAGTGTCGTATTTATCCTGTCCGCTTCAACAACAATTCTCGCGATGAAATTTTCTACGGAGTCCACAGGCGTCTCGTGCACCAATGATTTTATGTGTCTTCAGAAGAAGTCCAGTGGGTTGAGGTCCATTGAGCAGGGAGGCCAAGCCACAGGTCCACTATGTCCAATCAGCCAATCAGCTGCAATTGTCGCTGCTGCTTCTTGTCACTGGAAATTTGCAAACAGTACATGCTTGACGGTGATGGAGATGTGATACTTCTTCTACACGACAGCTATGTCGTCTGAAGTGACAACTTGTGCTTATTGGACGTGTTTCGAAGTTACTCTTTTTTGTGACACTCAGAGTGGAATGCGACCCTAGGTTCCATAGTAAATCTTGTTTGTCTTGATGAGTACTATCATCTCTCTTATTTTGTCAAAACAATTTATATACACCTTGTATAAATATTAATACTTTTAGTATATAAATACATTTAACCCTCTGGGACCTAATTTTTCAAACATTTAAGTGAATTTAAAATTCACAAATTGCTTCAAAAGTTTTAGAGTATATTCAAATTATTCAATAAAAAATATGAAAAAAATTTCTGCAAAATAAATTTGTTATTTTTATTAAATAAAAATTAAAACAATAATTGCACCCATATTATATGAAGAGATCACGTGACCCACTTCAAAATAAAATATGGCATCCATCTTATGTCAAAATCGTGATTTTTAAAGTTCTTTTTAATTTATATTTAGTGTTGTATCCGTCCTAAAACTGCTTTATTTTTGCTTAATTTCTGTGCATCTATATTCTGAAACAATGCAATTACACTATATTTGAGTTTAAATGAGCATCAAATTTTGATTATTTCTTCAACAAAGCCTAATTTTCACTTCTGGAGAATATAAATACATCAAGCTGTAAGATGAGTTGTATAAGAATTGTTGAATATTTTAACGCAAAATTATTTAGCTCTGGAGTCTGCAATATAGCTAGCAGAGAAGAGATAGAGAAGCAGATGATTTTATAGCAGACTTTTCGATGAAATTTTAAGCATAGAATTAAATTACTTTTACCTCCATGGTTTTTAAGTAAAATAAATTATGGTAGTATTGTGAATGAATAAAAGGAATGGAATAAAAGTGTATGAATGAAATATGTATTGCTTTTACATAGAGCACCAGGTGATTTATATTTCAATGACGTCATTTGAATAAAGCTCATTTTTTCTATGAAGTTTTAAATTTTCAAATATAATAAATTATTGTAGTATTGTGATAATTTTAAAAATATTACTGCTGAATGTGTCGCATTTTAGAGATGTTTAAATAAATTGCATTGCAGTTGGAGAGTGTTTTATAATCAATCCTTTGTGCATAATTTATCTTTCTTGTTTAATAAAAATAGGAAAGGTCTCAACTTGCAAATTTGTTCTATTGTTTTGTTTAAATGCATATTAAAATTTGTAGCATGGGCATTTATTGAATTGATTTGTCCCCAGCATGTTTTTGATTTAGTTGACATACCAACTAAGCTACCTATTGAATTCCTGCCATTAAAAACAGATATATAGATTCTTTGCTAGTTAGCATAGCAGACTGTGAAAAAGTGTTTATCACAATGGTTTTGATTATAAAAAATTCAGTCTGCTTTGGGCATTAAAAGGCTTTCTTCACTAATGCTTATAAAAGATTTTGAGTTTGCAAATTAATAGTTGGAATCCATTGCCATATTTAAAAACTTGGTTATGAAGACACAAAAATGCAGATAAACATTAATCTTTAAAAAGTGAACACAAGCATAATAATAGATATTTTGAAACCTTTGTGAGGGTCTTTTTTAATATTAATTTTTTAATCATATTTATAGATATATAAAAATAAATTGAATTATACTGACTATTATTCTTAAAAATATAAAAATAAATAAAAATAAATTGAATTATACTGACTATTATTCTTATATATATTCATAGCACTATGAATATTTGAGACTAGATCACTGTTTCAAAGGGCTACAAATTATTTGTATATTGTTTATTATAGCTAGCCAAAATATTGAAATTGAAACCATTATTTCAAAATTAATTTCTTTTTTCAAATATTAAAATATCGAAAATTTATAATTAGTATTTTGAAAATTATGAACTTTATTTGAAATCCAATTATATTACTTAGCAAGGCTTTCAGAGGGCTACAAATTACTCAATTACTGTTTATAGCTAGCATTTTAGTTTTTGAAATATAAGGATTTCAAACTTTAAAAATGAAAATTTTTTAAACTTTAAATTGACAACATAATTGCTCAAAAACTATAATATTTTTGTAAAAACAAATCATTGATCTAGGAACTGGTTTTCTTACTAAACAGTTTTGTCACTTACTGTTCATATCTATTTTTTATAGTTTAGACGTTTTTTAAGTGAAAGTAAGCAGAGTAATATAAAAACTCGTTCAGGAAAAATATTTTTTTTTTTAAAAATGTAGTTAAAATATTGAAATTAGTTTTCTATATTTATAAATGGTACCTTATTTATGACTAAACGAGTATAAATTGTTTACAATTTTATCTATTAGGTTTGGAAATATAAGTGGCCAAAGTTTTTAGACTTTTCATCACATTTCGATTTTGCCAGATACCCTGTCAAAAGTTATTATTTATGTCAAAACTTTCCCTTGATATTGATAGCATTCATTTTAAAACTGGTTCTGTCCCTCTTTCTTCTTATTTTTTATTCTTTTTAATACTACTGAAACATTTTCATGTTTGCTTTTCTAAACAAATGATCATATCTCTCACATTTTCCAAAACTTATAAAAATGTTAAAACATTTTTTTAATTTATGTCCTTTCTATAAATTGTTTCTCTGTGTAAGCTGAGAAACTTATAAATGTAATGAACTCACATTTTGTGCAGTAAACACAAACTCGCATTATGAAACACTATTTGTGAAGATATTGAGCTAGAGTTAAATGTAATGTATTTTATGTAAGCTCAATTTCCCATTTCATTATTTTAATTATTGTTTGTATTTTTCATCAGCGGATGCGCTGAGTATCTTAATGCAGTCCTTGAGTAGATTAAACCTGAAATCACTGAAATACTTATAATATTGCACTGGGCTTTTACTGTACTTTTTATATTTAAGGTACTCAGTTGTCTTGAAAAACAAATAGAACTGAGCAGTAATTAGTGGTTGACAAAATGACCACTAAATGATATAGCTTAGTTATTTCAGCATAAAGTTATGAAAAACTGAGCCAAAATTTTGCTATATTTTAAACTAGAAAATGTATTTGGCTTTGCACAGGATTTAAGATGTAAACCTCCGATTAAAATTACGCCATGGCATATTGCTAATTTTTGAAAATCAAACAACTCTTTTACAATATGCCTGCATTTCTCTAACCATAATGCTTGACGAAATTTTGGCGACGAATTTGGCGGAATATCGCCAACTTGGCAAGTTTTTAAATGTCGCCAAATTGATAAGAAGGATGCTAAATCAGTGAAAATGACAACTAATTGATGACAATTCACGATTTTGAAAAAACATACGAATAACCTATTTCTCCATCGGTATTGCTTGGCTGAATTCTGGTGACGAATTTTTGCGACATATCGCCAACTTGACAACTTCTTTTTAATGTTGCCAAATTGATAAAAATGTTATCAAATTGATAAAAATGTTGCCAAATTGATAAAAATGATAAATGGGATGTAGTGTTTTGCAAATTTTCAATTCCTTCATATGATGGGTGTACCTTTTATTATATAAGGAATACTCTTCTAAATATTGCCAACAATGGGGGCGATAAAATATATTGCCAGATTGATAAGAAGGATGCTAAATCAGTGAAAATGACAACTAATTGATGACAATTCATTATTTTGGAAAGAACATACGAATAACCTATTTTTCCATCGGTATTGCTTGGCAGAATTCTGGTGACAAATTTTTGCGACATATCGCCAACTTCTTTTTAATGTTGCCAAATTGATAAAAATGTTATCAAATTGATAAAAATGTTGCCAAATTGATAAAAATGATGTTAAATGGGATCTAGTGTTTTGCAAATGTTTAATTCCGTCATATGATGGGTGTACCTTTTATTATATAAGGAATACTCTTCTAAATATCGCCAACAATGGGGGCGATATTTAGCCCCCATCCCCCCAGTTGAAGAAAGTATTGTAAAAATTGCAAAAATGACACCAAGGTAATGAAAATGACTTCTAATTGATGAATTTATTATTAAAATATTTAAATATATGGACTATATTGCCTATTGAGGATGATATCAATAATTGTTAATTTAGAGTTGTGTAAAATGCAAGTTAATTGGGTGTCGAAAGCCCAGGCCAGCCGACTCGTCCTAAGACTTAGAGAAGTTAATTGGGTGTGAAATAGTTTTATATGTTGTCATCCGGAAAAGCACCAAATGTACAACTTAACATTATAAATACTGTGCCGTGGATTTTTTCATCACTTTTTTTACCGTTAAAGAAGTCAATTCATTGCATTATATAAGGAAAGTCATGTGCTGCCCTCATCAGATTTTTTATTTATATGTTTTTTGCACAATGTTACATTCTGTATTCATTTTACTTATTGATTCAGGACAAAAATGCCAATTACAAAATTATATAATATACAATGCTATAAAAAAAATCAGTTAAGCTCATGTCATGAAAATACCAATAAAATGGCTTTGCGCTGTTTGAGAAAGCAGTAAGAATTAATTTTGTTGATAAAACAAAAAAGATTGCAATTGCATTATTTAATAACAAAAATGTATAACAAAAATGTGCTAAGAGAAGACAACTGCTTAACATATTTAAAACTTTAGATGTTTATTTAACATATCAATGAAAATTTTATTATAGTAAACTTTTAACAACAAAATTGTGTATAGGAGGGTAAAAATGAAGAAAATTATATATACAGCAGTTAAAATTTAAAAGCAAAATACTTGTAAAAAAAATGCATTTTATTACTACAATTATTATGCATACCATATGTGTAATTAATTATTTTGGTAAATTTGATCATGAACCATTCTTAAGATATTAGAAATGTAAATTTTCTCCACATGGAAACACTATATTATTAAAACCTATTGAGCAAACTGAATAAATTTTGGTACAATTATTTCAAACAATGCACTTCAGAGGCCTATAGGATTTCAAAGAGCTGGCAGCACTGAACACCTTCAATTGTTTGAGCATTTGTTTTAGAAAATCAATAGCAAATTGTAAAACAGTGATTATGACAGTATAGCAAAATTAGCTATTTTATGTGTAATGTTTTTATTTAAATGCATATGGCATAATTTATTGCATTCATAATAAATTAAATATGTTTAATATTGTTAAATATTAAATGCTTTGCAAGTTCTTTTAAATAAAAATAAAGATAAGTGGTTAGTAATTACTCGTATTACTTGCTATTCTGAAGTTATTAAACATTTTATTTTTCTACATGAAATTCAATATCTATCAAAATTATCAGGCAAATTAAATGAAATTTGGTATGCTTCTTTTAATTGGTAATAACCAAACTCTTATTGATTTTTAGTGAGATCTGATAGTAAGAAAACTCTATTATTGGTTTCCCACAACATTAAAAGTTTTTAATATGTAGGGAAGTCATGTACTCAAAATATCACATTATTTAGACTATGCCTGCTTTTTTCAAGGAAGTACTGAAAGTTTCCCTTTTATTTAAGATATGCAATATTTTATAATTCTAGATGTATGTGTTTTATGCAAAGTTGATTATTTAATATAAAATATCATAATATATATTGTCATTTTAAATGTTGAAGTGTGTGATATATTTTGCAGGTCACGCTCAACTAGATCTACATCCGGTTATAACAACAGCCTTAGTTTAGAAAGTGATATCCGTTACTCTTTTGAAACTGACAGAACCGACAGAAGTTCAAGACATTGTCATTGGAGTGAAGATACCATTGACAGTGAAACCGACAAAGTGAACTTAGAGAGATTTCAGCGCTCTGACAGGCGACGTAGTTTGGAGCGTCAAACAGGCTTTGATGAGTCGCTTCATGACTTTATTGAGCACCGTAATCAGTCAAATCAGTCAAGTTACGACTATCATGAAAGTACAGAATATCCTCAGAGCAGCTTTGATAGTTATCAAAGTTATAGAGAAGATTCTGTATCCACTGATTGGGGCGAAAAGGGCAACAGATATACACCTACCCATAGTTTTGTTGAACAGGACTCTTATTATAGTGAATGGGGTGATAATGAAACTCCATCTCAAAAAGCAAATAGTAACAAATTTGTTAATGAGGAAAGAACTGACTGGAGTAAAGTAAATGGTACTGTTGGTGCGAGAGCCATTCGTCAGAAACCTGAACCTGACGAATGGCGCAATGACAGTACAGGTAGTGAGTGGAAAAAGAGTGTGGAATCTGATTGGAGTAAAGACAGTCCTAAAACAGAATGGAATCAGGACATTCCAATTGTTAAAGAGCCACAACCACATGGAAGAAACAATTGGAATGAGGAGAGTCTGCCAAAGGTCGAAAAACCTGTTGCAGAAATAGTAAAAACTAAGGACAGGTGGAATAATCATGCCCCAGAACATCCAAAGGTTGCTGAAGGATGGCAAAGTACGCCTGCTGAACCTGTTAAACCTGCCGATCAATGGAATAGTCAAAAACTAGAGACAGCAAAAAACAGTGATAGGCGTAATAGTTCAGTACCAAAAAATGGAGATCAGTGGAATAACCAAACACCAGAAACACCAAAAGTTATTGATCGGTGGAGTGATCACACTAAAGAACCTGTGAAAAATGGAGATAGGTGGAATGGGCATACAAATGAAAGTGTGAAAGATGATGATCAGTGGACTCGAAAAGATAGTGTAAAGAATGGTGATCAGTGGACTCGAAAAGAAAGTGTGAAAAAGGGTGATCAGTGGACTCGAAAAGAAAGTGTAAAAAATGGTGATCAGTGGACTCGAAAAGAAAGTGTAAAAAATGGTGATCAGTGGACTCGAAAAGAAAGTGTGAAAAATGGTGATCAGTGGACTCGAAAAGAAAGTGTTAAAAATGGAGATCGAAGGAATGGTCATCCGAAGGAAGCTATTAAAGGCAATGATAGGTGGAATAGTCATCCATCAGATGCCAATAAAAATGATCATAGTTGGAATGGTTCTGTAGATAGTGCAAAAGAAGATGAAAAATGGCTGAATAATTCATCAGTTGATACAGTTAAGAATGCAGAAACATGGAAGAATCATGTTGACACCATGAAAAATGGCTGGAGTGAAGAAACCATTGTTCAAGAATGGGAAGAAGAACCTTCGATGACAAATCATGAAATAGATACCATTATTAATGAGTGGCAGGATGAAAATGAACCAGATGAGTGGTTGAATGAAGATGATAGATTTGAGAAAAATTTGTCAAAACCAGAATTTCCTGATGACCTGGAAAATGAATCTATCGATGATTTAGAACCAGAGAGTGATTTAAATTTCAAACCACCAATCCGTGATTCTATTGATTATAGTGGTAACTTGACTGTTAATGGTATTGATGTTGATATCATGAGAGACAGGCGGCCTAGTGTTTTATCTACGAAAGGTGCCGTCCCATCTTTAGAACAATCTGAAATAGTGAATGAACTATTTCCTCCTCGGACTGAAGTTCCAGAACTGACTATTATTGATGAAGGTGACCCAAATATGTCTAGAGCAAAGCGACGGTGGATCAATGCATTTAATAAAATTGTGGCGCAACTAAATGAGGTAAGATGAATTCCTCTTTATGTAATTTTATCTAAATTACCTTCTGAGGTACAATTTCTAATTTTTAGTACCAGTACATAAATCATATAAATTTTTAATTTCATTTTAGAAATATAAACTATTTTACAATGTATCAGGGGTAGACAAAACTTAAATTCTCAGTAGCCAGCCCACTTTTGCTAGGAACCAGCACTTTTTGACCATTTTCCATTATTTTACAACATTTTTTCTGGTGGTGTGGAATAATACCAGTGGCACTTTGTATTTTTCATGCCTTTTAAAAGTTTTTAGTTCGAATGAAACTAAATATCCAGACATAACTTTGTTATTACTTTCTCTGCAATACATGGTAAAGTGTAGGGAAAGTATTAGAATCATGTCGAAAATTGCAATTTGAGTTTTCGACGGATCTACACATTTTGGGACCTATAGAACATGAAAGACTATTTTTAGCATAACATCTGTGTGTGTGTCCATGTGTGTGTCTGTGCAATATATGTATTCACTCTAACTCAAAAACTAATTGATCAAATTTCATAAAATTTGGTAGATAGGTCACTTGTAGGCAATTCTGGTGCTGATAAGATTTGGGTAAGATTCGGGATAAATGAACCTGTCTGTTTTTGCGAAATGGCACTCAAAAATTGTATGTATCCACTCTAGCTGAAACTAATAGATCAAATTTCACAAAATTTGGTAGATAAGTCATTTGTGGGTTACCCTGGTGCTAATTGCATTTTGATACAATTCAGTAGAAAGGAACCTGTCTTTTTTTGTGAAATGGGATGCAAAAATTGTATGTATCCACTTTAGCTGCTAAACTAATTGACCAAATTACACAAAATTTAGCAGATAAGTCACTTGTGGGATACTGTGATGCCTGTTAGATTTTAATATGATTCGGAAAAAAATAACCTGCCTTTTTTTGCAAAATGGCCCACAAATCTAAAATGTTTTATCAAAAATAAAATACTACGTATGCTCAAATGTATCAATTAAATGCTTGTTTTATTCGTAATTTTTAACGACAAAATGAATAAGATCAACCCCATTACGCTAAAATGAACCATTTTCGAGATATTTAAATTTTTTATTTTAAGGAAATGAAGATGATTTTCACAGTAGTTAGTCCCAAGGGCCAACGGCCGTACCGTGCTGAAAACACCGGTTCTCGTTAGATCACCGAAGTCAAGCAGCATCGGGCGCGGTTAGTACTTGGTGGGTGACCACCTCGGAGCACCGCGTGCTGTTGGCCATCTCGGGTGCGGTATCCCCGTGGTTTGCGCGCTAGATTTGCACGCTACCACAAATGCCGCCGTGTTCATGCGGAGTATGATCACGTTAAACATGTGGGTCCGTAAGTCCTTCCGAGAGGTTGGTGGTAGGGGAAGGAGGGTACGGTCCCTGTGGATGCCTCCCCCACTGGGTTCCGGTCTAAATTGGGTGGCACTTCCCGGCCGTCCATACAGTTACCTTACACCTTTCTGGTAGGTCGGACGGTCTGGGTCTCAACAACAACAACAGTAGTTAGTCCCCTAATGTTATCCTGATGCTGATTAAAATTTGATATGATTAGGAAATGTATAACTGACTCTTTTTTGCGAAATGGCCTGCAAAGGTAGTGAAACTCTGAAATAAATGATTAAAATTGTTGAACTACATTAATTAAGTACTTGTTCTACAGGTAAATATTGACAACTAAGTGAATAAGTCTGACCCCATGACTTAGGATAAACCATTCTTGAGATATTGTTTTTTATTTATTTATTTTAAGGACCTGAAGAATTTAAGGTGAATTAATTTGCCAAACTAAACAGAGATGCAATAAAAAGACAAATTGAATATTATATCTGAAAATTATCTATATTATTTTCTGCAATTAAACTCAATGCATGATGAAATAAAATAATACAAAATGAATTTGAATCTGCAGGGAAAATTATGTGTTGTTCACATCAGATTTTTTTTTTATACAATGTTGGGAGAGCTACGTACTTCACACATTCCACTTTATAGCGCAACCATGGCCACAGTTTCATCCAATATTACTGAAATTTTTATTTGCATAACTGAGAAAATGTTGATGATACACTCTCATCATATTTTGGCCATCCTCCATTGTACTTTTGATTCATTACAAATGAAACTTGAATCAGTTATCTGCTCTCCCTTACTCCTTTCTTCAACGACTCTTTCACATGGTTATATTTGCACTTTATTTTGGCATGTGTTTTATGTTACAGATATTTCCAATTCATGTTTGAAAAGAAACCCATAAAATTTAATATACAAATTGAAAATGAAATATTTATAAAAACTTCACAAATAATATATAAACTTAATCACAAAGGACGAGATTCATTACAGAAGAAACACGAGAAGGAACACTAGACATGAACGGTAGTGCGTGCCATCAATAGTCTCTGGGAACAAATAAACTTTTGTAAAATTGAATTGATGAATGTTAACTGGTAATAAAAAATTGTCAAATTTTTTTTATTGCATTTTCAAAATTCTTATTTCAGATAGAAATTTTCAAACTCCATGGTGTCTAAATGCTCTTGTATTTGTCTACCCCTGAAATTGATAAAAACGAATTTGCAAACACTATATTAAAACATAAAAAAAATTGACAAGTGAATAACCAGAGATATGGTTATATCTGCATTTTTTTAAATTTTATTTTTGCAATATAAATAAATTCATTGATATTGTTAAATCTATTAAATATTGATAATTAGTGTAATATTAAAGTTGAGTAATTATATGTAATTTTCATGTGTTTATTTTTAGTATTTTTATTTTAGCATTTTTTAGTTTACCTTTAAATTTTGAAATGTGTTTGTTTACTTTTAAATATTAAAGTATTGATTTTTTTTTTTTTTTTTTTTTTTTTTTTTTTTTTTTTTTTTTTTTTTTTAATGTTTAGACATTTTTGTTTACTGTGAAATAATTTTCATTTTGTGAGGTTATTTATAAATGGATAATTTAAATATTTAATTTTTGAAATGTTTTAGTTTATTTTTAAATGATTTAAATTTTAAACTGTTTTGTTTATTTTTAAATGGTTCAGGTATATAAAATTTTAAATATTTGTTTACTTGAACTCGTGAATAGACTCTTTATGTTATTTAAATATTCACAGGTCCTATATTGTATTATAGAATCTAATGTGCTTCATATTTCAAAGGCATTGTGTGATTGGCTAAGAAATATTTTGTGGTTAGGTGGCTCTCAATACTTGATGTTTTAAAGTTTAGTAAAATATATTTTGATGTACAAAACATATACAACAGTTGTCTAATGGAATAAGCTTAAAGTTGAATGTCAAATGAGAGCTGAACTATGCTAGTTATTTAGTTGCTTTTACTATTTTATTTGTGCAGCAATTTATGATAAGGAATACATTAAGGAAAATATTATTGCTTTACAAAATCAGTTTTTGTGAATTATACTTTTAGCAAATATTTATTTTATATGATTGCTTCTCTAAATAACTTTTTATATATACTCAAGTAAATATTAATAGCTCTTAATTTTAATGTGTAAATTTTAATTAAACTAAAATTAAAATAATTGAACTTTAACTCAAACTTAAAATAATTAAAGTTGCTATAAGTTTCTAAAATAGTATTAGAAATTTTGCATGTTGTACTTGGGGGTCTGCTGGGGAGGGAAATTGGAGCCCACTGGTTTTATTTTTACTTTCTTTTTTTTAATTGATTTATTTTATTTTTATTTTTTGTTCTACATATTTTGGTTTTAATTTTACTTGTTAAATTTGATTCATTTAACAAAATTTTCATTTTTTTACTTATTTATGTTAGTTTTGCTTTTTTTATTGTTTTGATTTACATTTTTGTTATACCAGCCTCCAATCTCCTTCAGCGAAACCCTCCTAACATGCCTCCCCAGCACTGAGGAGCTCAGTGTCTTTCTACTAACCCCAGATTAAAAGTTGCTTTCAATTTTGTTTCTTTGGTTTATTATAATATATCATGATTAAAGGATAACATCTTGGTAATTGATTATCTACTAATATTAGTTCCTTAACAATGAAAGTGAATGTGAAAGTGAAAATGAAAGTGAATGAAATCATCCGGGATGTTTTGTGGCTAACAGTGCTTATTTTATTTAGTCCTTTCATTTTTGTTCAATTATATTTCAGCAATATTTAAACATGAAGCTGTAAATTGCAGTATGCAATAAATTAGAGATGGACAAATACCATCCGCTAATACTTGAATACTAGAAAGTATTCAAGATAGATTCTAGTGAGTATAACATCACTAGAGAAATTCGAATACCTGGAATATCACACCAGGTTCTGGCAGGTTACTCCAGCAAAACAATTCTAAAGTACGTTGACAAGAGTTTGCTTTCACCAAGTGAAAACATTTTCGACTACTGGACAAATAAACAATCTGTATTTTTGCTTTAAGGAATTATCTTGGAAGTATTTAGTTATGCCAACATAAATAATTTTTTCAGAGCAACACTAACACCTCTGGTTTAATTTGCAACAAAAAAAGTTTAGTATCTGAATGTATTTCAATGCTTGTTTTCTTAAATAAGGTAGGTGAGAAGCATTTACAAATTTTCAATTATTGTAGTTAACTGAGAGTATTGAAAATATAAAGCTACCGTAAAATAATTAAAATTTAAACCAAAAAGTTTCATTTCTAAATTAATGCAGTCTTTTGCACTTTTGACTTTTTTATTTTACTTTATAATTTATTTACTAATAGTTAATGAAGCATATTTAATAAATATATTATTTATTAACAATTTGAAAAAGCTATTTGAGGTATTCGAATATTCAAGACCTGATTAATATTCAAATTAATATTCAAATTCGAGATAAGAGTTATTTGTCCTTCTCTATAATAAATATATTTTTTAGTACTTCTACGGTTGCTTCTAAATATATAATTACAGTATTTTAATTAGCATTTTATAGCATTTTTGTAAGCTGAATAAGGACATGAAAGTTAAAAAATCAAAGGTTGAAGGTTATTTACTTTTGTACTGGGAAAAGTCTAAGTACAGTATGACATGAGCTGAGAGTGTTAAATACACTCTGTTGCAAAAAATATATATACACCTATAAAAAATGATCTACAGCTGCAAAACTTTGCATTTTAAAGAGTTATGCAAATGATCAAACTGTCAGCATCAATTATGTAAACTCATGCAATGCGTATGATAATGACACATCATGCAGCATTTGAAACTCCCAGTGTTCTCAATCAAGGGCAATTGGAACTGGATTTTCTGCTCTGATACTGCAAGTTGTGTACAAATATGCCTATTAGATGTACTTGAAGGTGCTATGAACAATTGGCAGGTTTAGAGAACGGTCACATCATAGGCCTAAGGGAAGCTGGTTGGTCCAACAGATGTATCGGTCATCATCTTAGTTGGAGTGAAATGGTAGTTATTTGGTTTTGGCAATGGTGAATCTGAGAAGACACATGTAACCTTCGCAGAGGCTTAGAATGCCCCAAACAGACAACTGCTTGAGAGAAGATGGTCCATATCCATGCCAATTGCATCGCTATTAGCTATTCGAAGGTATTTACCATGCTCTATGTATCAAGGAATACTAGACGGAGATGACTGGCAGATGGTGGGATTAGGTGTTGATATCCATTAAGACACCTACTATTGGTCCCTCAATATGGGCAGAGCAATCTGGGTTGGGGCTGAGCTCAGTCAGCCTGGCCAATGTCGAATTGGAGACAGTCTTTAGCAATGCATTTTGCTTTTCTCTGAGTACTGATGACAACTGCATATGTGTGTGAAGGGGGACTGGCAAGCTTTCTGATCCCACATTTGTTGTCGAGCAGTACACGGCCATCACACATGGTGCGATCTCGTAGGACAGCTGATTTCTTCTAATTATGCTGCAGGCCAATCTGACAACTTACTTGCATGTCAATGATATTCTGCAGCCGATTGTTCTACCTATTCAGTCAAACTGCCCAGATTCCATTTAGCAACAAAGCAACGTTCGACCACATACTGCATGAACTTTCTCAACAATGTCTTCAAGGACAATCGCATGGCTATCCTGGTCCTCAGACCTATCACTAATAGAATAAATATGTCAAGGACATGCTAGGACGCCAATTGCAGCCTTCTCAGAATACTACTGAATTATCTGACCAGTTGCAACATTTATGGCAGAATCTTCCACAGAGGGACATAAGCAACTTGACTCTATGCCGCATTGAATATCGGCTTGTATAGCTACTAGTGGAGGATTTACCACTTATTAAAATGTCATCTGCTTGTTGCCACCATTTCTTAATAAAATGTTTTCCTTTTTTTTGCTCCCAAATTCTAATCATTTGCATATCTCCTTAAATGATAGATACATGCTGATTTTCACAGCTGTAACTCTATTTCTTATGGATGCATATATATATTTTTGCAACAGAGTGTATTTTATAATGAAAGCGCAAATGTAAAAAAAAATATATATATATATATATGTATATATATATATATATATATATATTTTAAGATACTACACTTTCAGGGCTTCATTGTATGTACAGCTCATACTACTTCTAATGTAATAAAATTAAAATAACTTTGTTAAAACCAGCATACAATACAAAATAAATGTATTGACTGGTTTTGAAGGCAAAAAAATGTCTTCTGCATCAGGGTATACAAGAAGCATAACCTTCTCTCTTGAGAGTAGGATTGGCGACTGAGTTAAAAAAATGGGACGAATTAGCAAGTTCTATGTCACCTCTTGTTCTTCCTTCTTTCTGTCTTTCGTCCTAGATCTTATGATTTACCCGAATGTGTAAAGGTATCTGTTTGGACGGCCAGGATAGTGCCACCCAGATTAGACCGGAATCCAGTGGGTACGACATCCACAGGAACAATACCACCCAGTTTAGACAGGATCCTAGTGGGGACGGCATCCACGGGGACAGTGCCTTTCTTCCCCTGCCACCAGCATCTCGGAAGGACGTTAAGACCCTCAGATTGAACATGCTCGTACTCCTCGTATACACGTGAATAATTTGGGCAGAGCTGAGAAAACTTGGGTCCTCCAAGTGCAATCCATGTGCCTTAATCACTTTGTTCTTTTCTCCTGGGTTTGTTACTTTTTCTTTCTTTCGCCGTTAGCAACACCCTTGCCGTATTTTAGTCACATTTGCTGTTATTGCATCACCTATCCATATATATATATATATATATATTGTATTTTGTGCTGCTTTTCATTTTTTTTTTAATTTATTTATTTAAAAGAATGTAAGCTTCATTACAAAGTCCCCGTAACAGCGTGCAAGATAAAATACAATAAAAATATACAGATTAAAATATAATAAAATACATTAAAATGTAGACTATTGACAAAAAAGGATTTTCAAAAGCGCTTACAAATGAATAAATACATTAAAATATAAAATATTTACAACAAATGATTTTTAAAGACAGACCTCTTATTTTTATTGAAAAACATGGCGTTTTCTCAAAATGAAAGCATTTTTATTTTAGAGCAGCATTTTTTAAGCATTCTTATGAGAATGTCATTAAGTATTTTAGAAGAGTTCATTAACACGTTCGAGACGGAGCCAGTTTTAATATACTTTCCGGTCAGCCGGCGGAGTGCACTCAGATAGAGATTCCATTTCTCTCATAGAAATTCCATTTCACTTTAGAATGTTTCAATAAAATACACTGAAGAAGTGTCTGTATTTATAATATATATATATATAAAGAAGAAAAGTATGTATTTATGTATGATCCAACATCGCGGGAGAACGGCTGAACCGAATTTGATGAAATTTGGTGGGTAGTCTTGAAATAGCCCCACTTAAAATTTAGTCCATGTTTTGAATTTCTAACACCAAGGTTTGTCGCGATATTAAGGAAAAACGAAACTTTATTTTGTCTCATCATCACGGGAGAACAGCTAAACCGAATTTAATGAAATTTGGTGGGAGCTTTGAAATAGCCCTTTATAAATTTAGTCCAAGTTTCGAGTTTCTAAAACCAGGGGTTGTCGCGATATTAATGGAAGACGAAACTTTTCCCTATGAGTTCTACTCTGACTCCGTGATTCCCAACGAAAAAGGTTGGAAATCATTGGTTTAAAACGTGAAAGTCAATTAAATCTTAGTTTTGTGGGAGTTTATTGAACGTATTTAGACGCTTTTGAAAATCTCAGGTTTGAAATATAAATTTAAATGGAAACTTTATCACCATGGTTTATTTTTCTCACTCAACAACGAAAAGTATTAAGGAATCGAATTGGTTATTTAATTATCAGCACTTTATGAGGAAGATTCTTTCTTATATCATGACAAGTCATTTGACTCTGCTGTGGACACCGAGGATGCCTTTAATTACCCGCTGGAGTTTCTGGACTACCTTGAGCCACCTGGAATACCTTCTCATATCTTGAAGTTAAAGAAAGGATCACCAATAATGCTTCTGCGGAATCTGGATCCGCCAAAACTGTGTAATGGAACACGGCTCTGTGCCAAAAATATTTTACCAAATGTCATCGAAGCCACGGTATTAACGTGAAAGGCAAAAGGAGAGGACGTATTCATATCTCACATACCGTTAATACCAACCGACCTACCATTCAACTTCAAACGAGTCCAGTTGCCAGTTAGCCTGACATTTGCCATGATCATCAACAAAGCTAAGGACAAACTCTTAAGTTTGCAGGCGTGAATTTAGAAAGTCCTTGCTTCTCCCATGGCCAATTGTATGTGGCATGCTCAAGAGTAAGAACTTCACAAAATTTGTATGTTTTAGCTCCGGGAGGAAAATCAAAAAATGTGGATTACAAGCAAGCATTGCAGTAAAACCTAACAAATTAGGATAATGTTATGTAATTTGCTAACATTTGCATTGTTGCCTAGCGTTTAAGAGTCATTTTAGTTTTCCTTTCAAACTGTACATATTAACTGCACATCAATTGTGGACAGCTAATAATCACATTCCGAGACGCTGTCCCCCTAGGCCACCCGCCCGGAGCTGCGAAGGGCGTGCCTGGCACGCCGGAAGCAGCTATGACTTATACAATGCAATGATTTTTTTTTCTTACATAATGCAATGAATTTACTTCTTTCACAGTGAAAAAACAATGTATAAGACTCACTCATTTATCAGAGTTTTGCATCGTAAATCCCGGGCAACGCCGGGTAATCGCTGCTAGTGTTATATAAATCAAGTTTCGTAAGTGTACTTTTATATGTTTTATAAATTAAGTTTATCAGATTTGATATAGTTGGTCCACAGAATTCGACGCCGGCTAAACGAAAAATTCCGCGTCTGTCCTCAGGGCCTGTCCGCCGTCCGAACGGAAAGTTCGATGTTAGCAGGGCCCTCGCTAAGGGGGGGGGACAGGGGGGGAGTCTCCCCCCCGAATGTTGAGAAATCCATGTACAGTTGGCAAAATCAAGATCCAAGTTGGCAGACTTGGTACATTTTAGATAAAATGATGGATGATATTTTATCATGATATACACTCCAAAGATCCATATAAATGGAATATGGATAAAAAAAAAAGGCTTTATTGTGTTTAACTTATTTTACATAGACACGTATTCGTCTTTGCTTCAGGCAAGACCACCTTTCTACAACATCTTCCAAGTTGATTTCGTTTCCAAAGTCTGCTTCGCACTTCGAAAGCATGAAGCTGTTAAGCCTCATGTTTGTCATTGTTGTTCTCAAGGAACATTTCACAATATTTAGCTAACTAAAGGCTCTTTCATTTGTGCTGACTCCATAACCGTCTGTTAAAGTCAATCGGCACATTTTGAAAGCCAGCTTTAAAGCATTTTTGAATTGAACCATTACGTTCTTCAATGTTTCCATTGATAGTATATGTATGTTCCTCCTTGCATATGTTAACGAAGACTTTTAACTCACTTTGTAGAGCATGCATATGAGACCTAGTAGCTGGAGGGAACATCGTAACAGCCTCTTCAATTGCTTCGATTGTCAGATTATCCTTGTTCAAGGGAAAGTTGAAAATTGAATGTAGTGGAGAAATAGTTGTCTTCATAGCAACCACGTTGTCTTTAAGGCCTCTTTATAGTGTATCAAGGACAGTCTTGAACTCTTTTCTATAGCATTGTTTTAGGTCTATGTTTACTTCATTTTCAGCATACTCTTCAATCCTTCTCGGTCTCATTCGTCTTCTATGGTGCAGTTGAAAGTCATGTTCAGGATCAACTTTAATGTTTCCAACACATGTTTCCGCACTTGTGATCAAGTTGTCCATTTCTGTGGTGTTAATATTAATCTCCTCCAAAATTATTACGGTGTTTTCGACTGTTCAACTGTAATACAATCAATCAAATTCAGATTAGGGCTTTTCAAAGTTTCTGTCAAATTCTTCATTTTATACATAATGTTTTTCATAAAAAACAAGATAAAAATGAAATCAAATGATTTCATCTTTTTGCATAACCCATGCGCTTTTGCTTTTGTAGCACAATCTAATTCCTGTTGTGTGGAAATTTCTTCTAATGCAGATAGGCTAGGTGCAAATGATGTGTTTACAGCTTTTATAGTCTCTGCTCTGACTGTCCACCTAGTACTAGATATATTTCTCAAAAGAAGGGCATACTTCACTTCTTTGATCTTATTCCTCAACTGTCGGAAACGGTTAGTACTTGAATTGAAGAAAACATACAATGTTTCAAGTGCGTAGAATAAGTCTCTAATAATAATGCTGATACTGCAGCTGTGTTCTACGTCTGTGATCTTGGCATGGAATGTATGGTATATGATGCCCTATGATTTCTGAGAGTTCCTTTTGGACTCCATTAAACTGTCCTGACATTGAACTTGCAAAATCATATGACTGAAAAGCCAGTGAGGGTGTGTCAATATCTTTCTTTCTTAAAGTCTCATAAATTTACTTTGCCATTCCAATACCTGTTTTTCAGCACATTCAGAAACGTCTAGCAAGCGTTCTCTTGGTTTGCAGTTTTCATCGACAGTACGGACAACAATCGAAAGCATATCCTTTTGTGAACTGTCAGGTGTGGTATCAGCCATCACTGAGAAAAAATCACAGCTCTTAATCTCCTTAACAATTTTTTTTTTCTATTTCTTCAGCAACGAGCTCATTTTGTAACTCAGGACTCATGTAACTCACGTGGTACCGCCATAATTCTCTTTCATCAAACCACGTTTTCAAGATGTGGTTATATCTTGAGATCAGCGATATTATTTGTACAAAATTACCATCATTTGATCCTGATCCTTGAAATGCTATCCCTTGACGTCCTAGGGTCCTGCATGTGTCGAGCAAGATTCTCACTACTTCTCTGTTTTGAAACTGTACTCTTTCATTTTCTATCAGAGTTAATCTCTTGGTTTGATCAAGAAGCACATCAATGTGCCGCTCCTTTATTAAAAAGTTGCAATAGTTGTGGAGTGCTGATCTTTGTGCAATAGATGAAAAGTGAGTTTGTAACTTTCCCAGCTTTTGCTTCTCATTCCCCCCCCCCCCCCAATTTCTTACTCCAATCTTCGACCATGCATCTTCACTCTTCTCTTGACCTACTTCATGAGGAAACAGAAAGCACACAAAGCAGTATGCACAATCTTTAATTGTACTGTATTCTAAGTACTGAAATTCTTTATACCAATGGGGATTGAATCTGTCTTTACCATCACTTGGAAAGGATGCCAAAATTGGTTGATAAGGCCCTAATTTGATCAAATAGTTTTTCTGATTATCCGTCAAATCTGAGGATCAAATTAGGGTTACAGTAAATTTTTTTCTCTTTTGGCAATTTTATGATACAGAATTATGCAAAAAAAAAACCTTTAAGATATTTGAGTATTGAGAGACATTATGGATCCATTAATTATACTGATATATCGATGAATGAAATATCGATATAAAATGTGTTATCGGTGCAAAAAAAAAAAAAAATTACCTCCCTAGACTTTACTTAAGTTGGTAAAAATCATTACTTGACTTGGCAATTTTATCGGCTCTCCCCCCCCCCCCCCCTCCCAATGATAAGTCTTAGCGAGGGCCCTGGATGTTAGTGCCCTGGGACCGACACCGTCCCGAACGTATTAAAGCGTTTTAGCGATGCCATCTCTATTTCAGACAGTTTATACTAAGTTAAAATCATGAAGACTAGATAGAAGCTTGCTTGTTCTCGCTTAGTCTACTGCAGAACCAGTTTCTTGAAAAATCATTGAACTATTGATAGTTGAATTGTTAGGGAGAGCATGGTTATTTCTTTTGAAACTCTTCAATGGCAGCCTTACAAGAATGGCTAGAGAAATATTGTTCTAAAATGAAAAATATTTTACTCTGGAAAATGCCATATTCTTCTATTTGTTAAAAGGAGCTCTAAAAACTAGGACACAAATTTCCCCCGGTTTGCAAATTGGAGCGAACCAGAATGCTTGAAAACGAAGTACGAACCCGGCCTGACCCCAAAACCTCGCATGTAAATTTACCATAAGCGGACTGTTGCGAGCATGTAATACTCCCTCACTAACTTCTCCCGTCTTGTCTTCCGTCTCTTTCGGAAACCAAGTATTTCCTTCGAGAAGTTTTCTCTAGAGAACAGCGGTATGAGCATTATTTCCCATGACGTCATTCTAGGGTTGCCGCTTTCAGGATTTAGGAGGAGGTTTTCCAGATTTGGCAATTTATGGCTAATTTGGCGGCTTCCAGAATATTCGAGAAAGACCACGAAATAACTAATAGTCTACGAGATATTAAATAATTCTAAAAGTTTCTATAAAGTGAGCTTATAAAAATAAGTCATCACTCGGCGAGAGTTAAGTTGACGAGTTGACAATATACGAGCTACACTGGCTGTGATTTTTGTCAATGTTTTGAGAATAGTAGCAGCTGCTTTGTGCAATTACTTTTGGCAATGTTTTGAGATTAATATAGGTTATTTTGTGTAATGAGTGAATCATTTAAGTGCTGTTTGATTGTATATTGTTCCTGTTTACTTTGTGCTTGTGAAGAAGCGTGTTTTTAGTTATCTAGAAATTAGGACTCATTCTTGTATCCTGTGTGCACACCCACGATTCCAGAGGATATGATCGTAACAAGACTAAGGGGTCGCTTGGGGTCCCTCAGACAGTATATCCGATGCTGCAAAACTTTTCAACAGTACTCCAGTGGACCCGAATTTTTTAAATCTACGTAAGAACCCTGACTGACTCAAAAACTCAGAAATGGACTAAGCGATCCGATACTCAGAAATCCGAGGACACGAATTTAAAAAAATAAATGCTAAAAACTCCGTCCTGCCAAAAGTATCTTGTGGATTTACAATAAACCGACTGAGCAGTTACTTATGGTCCCCTCCCCAGGACAATAAATACGATGCTGTGACACAATCTAATAGAAATCCGAAGACCCAAGTTTTCTTTTAAACTATGTACGGAAATGGCCCGGTAGGACCCTTCACAACAGGATTTACGATAGGTAATTTGTTGCTTCGAAAGTTTTTAAAAGAAATCGGAGGACACGAATTTTATGAAACTAAATACGAACCCGATCCGGCCAGAAGCCTCACATGTGGAATTACGATAGGTGGACTAAACGGTCGCTTAAAGTCCCTAAGATAGTACACCTGATGCAAATAAATATTTGAACTCAAATCCTGCAAACCAATGTTTTTTTTAATCAAGTACAAATCCGGTCCTGCACCTCACATGATTACAGCAACAGTCGCAGGCATCAAATTTTATCCAGTCTTCACTTTGATATACAGAAGGTCGTTCGCACTTTATAGAAACGATTTTGTATTTATGTTTCTCGTTTGCATTTTGAGATAAAGATTTGTCATTTTCAATATAATCGTCTGGTTTTGTTTTGATTGGAATGTAAAATAAAATATTTATTTTGGGGAGCCATTCATCACACCAGGGATAATGGATGTGTGCCTGTGTAAAGAAAGGCTGATTGGAACCGCTGGCCCTGGCGTCTCCACACACGTACGCGATGGTCATCTGCTGAAAGAAAAGCGTGATTCATCGCTGAACACTATGCGATGCCAGTCTGCTGGCAGCCATGATGCTCGGCTACGACACCACTCTAAAAGACCAGTCGATGTTGTGGGGTTATGGGCAGACGTCTTAAAGGCCGCCTTGAGCGCAACCCCACCTCAGCCAAACGCCGTGAAAAGTACCACGGGTGGTGTGGAAGAGGTTGCAGCACGTTGGATGACGGACAATGATGCCTTTGGGCCAGTTCGGGTCTATCGCACAATCATCTGATCTTGCCTCGTATTCGTGCACTTTGGCCTTCCAGAGCCTTCATTCCGCCGATGAGTTCCTTGCAGCAACCATTGCTGCCAGCACCTTTGCACAGCAGTGTCCGTTCGGTGCAGGTGGCGACCTATTGCTCTTTATGACCAGCCAGCTTCATGCATCCCGACTATACGACCACGTTCGAACTCGTCTAATTGCTTATAAGGTCTTCGGCAACGTCATAACGGTATTATCAGTTGTGTCTCTACGGAACTGCAACGCCAATAACGAGCGAAGATAAACCGCTCACATTTTATTAAGCTCACATAATCGGATTATTTTTTAGGGGTGCTTCGTTTTCTTATATATATATATATATATATATATATATATATAAGAAATAAGAAATAACTTTCTTATATATATATATATATATATAAGAAATATATATATATAAGAATTTCTTATATATATATATATATATATATATATATTGAGGTTGATCGTGTATACACGTGGTAGAAGAATGGTTCATGCCGCATGGTAATACAATTTTCTTAATGTATCCTTTTTTCATTTTTTGTTGCCTGTAGTCTGAGTTTAAGTATTTATAGTAATGTACTATTGCTTAATCTGAAACAGGCATTTGTTTGGGTTAATTGGAATTAAATACTCAGACCTGACGATGAATTTAATTCTAATTAATCATGGAATTTGGGATGGTGCTGTTCTTTTCTCTTATCGGCATTATGGCTTTGAATTTGCTTCTATGGTGATGTTAATATTACTTGAATTGTATTTTTTTATTTTTACATAATTCTTATTATTACATTTCAAATATATATATATATTATATATATATGTAAATACATATATAAAATAATAAGAAAGTAAAAGAAGGTGAAAATGCAAAGCCACCAAACTTAATCAGTAGGTGCCTGGTGCCCCTGCATTTTTTACTTTTTTTTAATGATAGCTTATTTATAGATAATTATTGAAAATTTAAGCACAATGTAACAAATGCGAGGGTACAAAAAAATATTGAACTTTTTGTAATGACTTCAAACTTGATTACCTCAGAATTGCTATGTTGTGGGTTAGGCTACTTGTGGAGCTAGCTCATTGCCTCATATATAAACAGAAGTTGAATTGATTCACGTATCTGATGTTGCGATTCAGTATATGAGCCAATGTCCAGATGGAAGAAAACAGTATTTTTCTCTCCTGCAGCAGAAATTTGCAAAGTTTTATATTTTTCGGGGTTATCATCCCGAGCCCGATGGATTTAACATCCTGAGATACGATGGAGTTATCACAGTGAGATTTAGTGAAGTTATGACTTCCATTGTTAAACATGTCTTCTGCCGTCAGCCCATCATTCACTTTTTGTCTTTTACTAACGAATATAAATTTTAATAAATTGGTTTGTAAACGCTTCTTGCTGAAATTGTTGACATTTTACAAATTCGAACAAAAATCAGACTAACGTTTGGCAGGAAACAAGTAAATTCTTTACAATGGATCATACTTCGCAAAGCAATAGGCTTACCCCTCTTCGAAATCTCAAAACAAAGCGGCATGGGAAGGGCGAGACGCTGGTGGACACTGACCAGACCAGGCTTGTCACTACGAACGGCACCCGTTTGACAGTACTACCATTTTCTCCCAGACGCCGAAGAAGATCGAGGCTTTGTTGTCCCGATATCTGGCTAAATGGGTTTCCAAAAGCAATCGTTGTGTGCAGGTGGTATGCAGACACTGAATGTAAAAGACGGACATCACAAAACGCGCCGAAAAACTAAACATATGGTGGGCATTAAGTATTTTCTTGATACTTCCTCAGCCCAGCCCCCAGATTGACAATGAGCCAAAACGAAGTTTCTTGGGGCCCAAACGGTGCGCAAAGTCTCGACTACATCACTGCACAATAGCAAAAAAATAAGGACGACAGCACACTGCCTCACGCTATTTGTTTATACTTCCACAGTAGTTTTTCTCCAAATTACCTTTCTTTTTGCTCCTGAGGGGGACGTTAACCCTAAAAAAAAACCCTCTGGGTGCGCCACTGACCCTGATGATCGAGAAAAGACGGCTTTTTTTTACCACCGGACAAAATCTTTAGCAGTTTAAAGTGATGCCTTTTGGATTTTGTAATGAACCTCAACGCATTTGAACGTGTTATGGAGGCCTTGATGCAAAGAACTCTCCCGTGAATCATATTTCATTTGCTATTTGGACGATATAATTATTGTTGGGAGATCAGAGGATGAACATCTGCAGAAGTTTAGACGGGTATTTGAAAATTTTTAAAGATCGTCAATTTTGAGTGAAGTCCTTCAACTGTAAACTATTCCAGAAGAAAGTCGTTTAATTGGATATATTATCTCTGCTGAGGGTGAAAGGGCCGATCCTGACAAAATGAATTTAGTTAAAAAAAAATCTGATGTGGGCACCACATGACTTTCCTTATATAATGCAATGAATTTACTACTTTAACAGTAAAAAAAATAGGTTTATCTTATAGTAGATACTAATATTCTTTCCAAGATATTGAATTTTCGATAATTAGTCGTCATTTTCATTGATTTAGCGTCATTTTTATCCATTTGGCGAGATTTTCGTTAATTTGGCAACATTTCAAAAAGTCGCCAAGTTGGTGACATTCTGCCAAATTCGTCGCCAAAATCTCGCCAAGCTTTACTGACGGAGAAATAAGTTATTCTTATAACAGATAAATATTGGCGTTCAAATACAAAAGTATTACTCGAAGTATCTTTTTTCATGAATGGAACGAGCTAGATCCACGAGAATGATGTCACCCAATTTATCGCATGGTATTACATATGAAAAGTGAACATGTTTCTCAATAGGAAATATATTTTTTTTATTTTATACGACTTTTTGATAATTTTTTTGAAAAATGTGAAATATCTCGAGAACGGTTCATGTTAGCGTTCTAAATTTTATGTTAATCGTTTTCTAATGAAAAATTACATAAGAAATGTCTATTTGCGTAACTTTATTAGCGGTTTTTATTTTTTGACGATTTTTTCAAAATTTCACTCGAAAATTTTGGCGGGTTCTGAACATTCGATTACGTTTAAAAACAATAGGCTTCCAGTGTTTACGGATTGTGATTTTTGTACCAAATTTCGTTCGATTCGGTCCATTCGTTCGTCAGTTATCGTCTCCACAGACCCACTGACACACACACACACACATACATTCACACACACACAGACATCACTTCAAAAATGTTTGATTCGTGATCAGGGATGCTTGAAACGTGCTCTCCCGTCGAAAACTCGAATTCGAATTTTCGACCCCGTCACAATACTTTCCTTATACATTATGTATATAAGGAAAGTAATAACGAGACAGCAGGATTTTCATCAATTGACGCGTTTCCTTTATCTGTGTCCCTATTACTGTCGGGTTGTGAAGAACTGCTCTAACATTGCTAGGCTCCTACATGCGTTAATAAAAGGTGACAAGAAAAACGAATGGACGGCGGAATGTGAAGACGCCTTCAATCGCCACACATTGAGGATTCAGGACGCACTGTACGTCATGCACTGCGCCTCGTATGTTGTTCAAATATGCACTAGAAACCGACTTTTCTCATGGTTTTATGCGTCTCTAGTGCAATATGTGACTATGTGTATTCAGTGTGTAGACAGTAGGTAGCAGTTATTGCTAAAAACGAACCGCATTTTGCACGATCCACGTCCTCAATGTGTGGCTAAAGTTGCAAAAAATCGGGGAATTTTGAGGAATAAACCGGGAATTTTGGAAGGATTGGAAATTTTGATGTGAAGAAACTAATTTACGCGTTCCATATATGCTCTAGCTAATCCGGTACATTATGCAGTTTAAACCTTAATGATCGATTGCCATTTAGATAAATTTACTAAATCTTACTTTAAAAGTAAAGTCTATTGAAATAGAATTTTGGAAATTACGAAAATTTTGTTGAAATTGGGCAAATATTTATCACAAATTTATTAAAATCTTATATATTATAAAAATATATTAGTGGGATTAATATAGATTTCTTACCGTTCAATATCAAATTAATATGAAATAATTAACCCTTTTGTAATAAGTATTTCATCGTTCTAAGTGTTCTTATGTTTAAAATATTTACAAACATTTATTTTCATTTTGGTATATAATAAGAAAGTCACATAATTTAAATATTTTTCTTTAATCTAACAAATCTCTCTCAATTTTCCAAACTTCAGCAATTTACAATTCCGAATGCAAAAGATAAATTTTAGTTTTGGGTCATATACTTTCTTTTACAATGCAAAATACAATAACTGAAAATTCCCACTTTTTGGACATTTTCAAAATTCCCTTCCCAAAAAAAACGGGTTTTTATCCTGCGTTTGCAACTTTATGTGTAGCCTGCCTAAAGAAACGCGAATTTCAATACCCATACTGGCATATGCTCAATCAACGGCGTGCTTTATACTCGATACTGTTATTAGTAAAGAAGGAATAGGGGCAGTTTTCTAACAGGAAATATGAGAACAAGAACGTGTAATCGCATATTTTAACATATGTTTGTCGAAGCCCGAAATAAATTATTGCGTAACTTGAAAAGGATTGTTTGATATTGATAAACTTGTACCTTATTTCTACGGAAGGAAATTCCTGTTGCGAATCGATCGTACTGCTTTGAGCTCCTCAGTTTTAAGAACCCTAAATGACAGGTCGCAAGATGGATTCAGCGACTTCAGACATGATATTCGTCACCGAAATAAATTGTCTTCTGAAAACACTGATGAACTCTGGAGACTTTGACCTTTAAACTGTGTCCATTGTTCGGGTGCAAAACTAAAGTTTGGAAGTCAGACTTCAGCGACTATCCGGCAAGTTATCATCGACTAGAGTTCCAATTCATCCCCTAATCCATGAAATGTTACCCTAATCCATCTCGAGCATAAAGAAAAGACAGAGATATCCAGCCAATCATGATCCGCAAAGAACAAGCGAATCAGTGGCTAACTATGGCAAGAAATGTTCTGTTTCTCACCTGAAACGAACCTGAATTGGACACTGTGGGACTCTCTGCATTTTAAGAACGTAGTTGGATACCCTAAATGAGAGAGTGATGTTGGAAAGAGTAGCAGATGGCAGCTGTTGCTTCCTCGTTTTAGAGTGTCCAGCGTAAGGCCCTACTGGAGGATATTTTGGCATTAACGAGACGCTGATTAGAGTTCATGAACGCTTCTTCTGGTGCAATGTAAAGTCGGATGTTAAGCACTGATGGATAGAATGCTCGGAATGTGGTAATGGGAAAAGATCTAAGAAAAGACTGGAGGCCTCTTCAGTGTTGCAATGTTCGATCTCTTTTCTAGAGAATTGCTCTCGACATTTTGGGGTCACTACCACGGTACTTAACAATAATAAACATAGTCTAGTGGTAACGGATATTTTCACAAAGTAGAAGTTTACAGTCCCTGATCAAGAGTCTATGACCGTTGGTGAAATTCTAACCCGAAACAGGATATGCGGCGGCGGTATGTGGCGTATGCAGGTATGTGGCGGCGCTACAATCGCACTACGATTGGCGCTACGAGTTCAATATTGCAGTACCGGCTGACGAACACCCTAGCCGAAGTGGTTACGCATAACGCTTGTTGCACTTATTCGCGATATATTTAAGTAATCTGCTTGTATTTAATTCAAATAAAATTGTTCTTGTTAGTTTACTACGCGTCAATAGATAACCTAAACTGCACTGATAACTTCGGACGTGAGTAATGACGGCGAATACAAAGTGGAATACTTCAGCGTCGACAACTTTAATTGTGCTCGAGTGACGGTAAAAGTGCCACCCTTTTGGAAGGGAAATCCTTGTATTTGGTTCTCCCAGCTTGAGTTGCAGTTTATAACGAGTGAAATTACGCACGATTCGACAACATACCTTACTGTCGTCGCATCTATTGGACCGGATATTTTATCCCAGGTTAGTGATATTATTACTTTTCCACCTGATAATGATTTGTGCGTAGATATGAAAACATGGTTATTGAAGTTTTTAACGATTTGAAAGCGTGTCGCTTAAAGAGACTTTTCAGGATATTGAATAAAACGATAAACATATATGCTGTACAGCAAGTATTTGTAGAAAGCCACCAAATTCTAAAATATCTTTGCCTACACCTTTTACCTACCGATATGCAGATAATCCTGATGACGTCGTCAGAGGATTTGAACAAATTAGCTAGAATGGCTGGTAAAATTGCCGATGCTACATTTTTGACAGAAATTCAATCGGTAGCTTCTAAATTGAAAGTAACTGATAACCAAAGTTCGAATGGCATAATTTTTGTTTTGCAAACATAAATCAGCAAACTAACTGTCTATGAAAGTTGATAGATTAGGTAGATTTCGAAGGTGGAGGTATAGGTGAAAGAGGTATTGAGATCGATCTGAAAGCCAAGCAGTGTTTCTTTCAGGTATACATCCGGGGGGGGGGGGGGTCGAAGCCCCCCCTCGGAGATATTTTACGTTAACCTAGCTTTTATTTATGTGACCCGGCATTTAGATAAATTTATATAGGGCAAATAGAAAACTTGACCCCCCCCCCCCTTCCCGTAAAAATTCATTCGCTTCCCCCTTGGCCAAAAAGTCCTGAAAGACTTCCTGAAGGCAAGTAAAATTTTAATTGTATTATTTCCGATTTTGAAAAACGGCCAAACATGTCATCCACCATGCACTTTTAATCAAAGAATATAAATGACCAAACGTTTATGGCGATAGACGTGAATGGGAAAGTAGTAGTCGCCTTATAGTTCGGGACAAATGTACTGTACTTTCTCATCGACACGGTATCTGATATTTCCGTTTTAAAAACGTCTGCAGAGTATCTGAAGCCAAAGTCATTTCAAAATCTCTTAACCGCAAATGGAAGGAAGATAGCGATATATGCTACCCATCAAATTTCTTTAAATATAGACTTACGTTTAATTTTTTTTTACACTGATGTATCTCATCCAATTTTAGTAGCAGATTTATTGTAGTGTGTTCTTGTGCATTTAGAATCCGAAAAATTGGCAAATTTACAACTCTAACATTCGTACCAAATTTTCTAGGGAAGTTAAGCCAAAAATAACTGCTTTTGATATATGCATGGAATTTAATTCGTTACTCCAGTGAAAGAGATATGGCATTTATTACTATTTTATTTATTACCAGCATAATGTCCTGATTAAGGACCGCCTATTTCAGGGCCAAAATATTAAAGTAGATTTCACAAACACAAGCATACCTATAGAATGTGACTTAAAATATTAAACTAGATCACAACGGAAAACACTGGTACAAATAACTTGTTATAAGTTTGGACGTACGTTTCAAAAATCTTTGGATCTATAAAATCTTGACCATGTTAAAAAATCAACAATTTTTTTTTATTTTGTACTTGCTGGGCATGGTCTAGCCTTCATTTAAGGATTGAAGTCCAGACTTGATCTCATTGAATAAAAATATCCAAATATTTGGGAAACGCGCATCAGCTTGCAGCAAATTATTTGCGCAGCATTTTAAATTATGATCCAATTCATTATAATTTTCAAAATATCTCGCCTTTTTTCTCAACTTATTTTTATCAGCTAACTTTACTAATTTTTAATAAAATTATCAAACATATTTATTGCCCATAAATTTAAAGTTTTAACAATAAATATGTTTTCATGTTTTATTTAAAATTAATAGATTAGTCGTTAAAATTATTTGAGAAAAAGTGGTGAAAAAATAGGATCTTTTAAATGCAATAAACTAGAATACAGCGTAAAATGCCACGCAAATAATTTATGGTAAACAGACGTACGTTTCGCAAATCTTTGCGGATTGTTCAGTACGAATTAGTTTAATCATTTTTTAAGAAACTTGATATGCGTGTTTTGTAATGAATTAAAAATAGATGAACATGATATTTTCAGCTTATCATTAGTTGATTAGTTAATAATAGACAAACGAAATTCATACACTTTGTTCACAAACTATTGTTGTTTTGAAAATTTAACAGTGGATTCTAGAATCCCTTTTTTATAAGAAAGAAACCTCCTATGTGGGAAAGATGCAAGAAAATGTTTTCAGTGTAAATTAGATATAATCCTGAGTAGACGATTAATCTGTTCATATTGGATACCAATTAGTGTATCGTATGTTGTTAATGCATTCCAAATAGTGTTTAGTACTCAGATTATAGTTCGTTTACTTTCTACTTGAAATAGATTTAAAGGAATAAGTAATGTTTCTATACAGAAGGATCAATTTATGTTCTTCCGTTACGACGGAAAGTGAACGGAGTACCTATGGTATTAGCTGGGGGGGGGGGATTCTGTTGCTGCAGGCATATGTAAACACGGGCGTCTTCGGATTCAAAGTGCTTTTGTAGATAACCCTTACTAATGTTAAACGGTTAAACGTGCTTGCCACAAATTTTCTATTCATAAATATGATATTCACAAGATTGCTATAGAAACGCCATTCAGGCTTTTTGAGTTTAACTGTATGACAGTTTTTTCTCAGGAATGTTGCTGAAACAAGGCAACGATTTATAGATCCAGCACTCGGGAGGCACTACCATTGCAGAGATCAGTACCCATGGACTTGTTTCGAGCTTACTATACGCTCGTCAGCATGAAATAACATATATCTGCAATGGCAACAAGAAACTTGCTATAAATCACAATTTTTTTCGAACTTCTATGGGAACTATTCATGGACCGGTTTTAAGTGCGAAGTTGGTCCATGGATACTGGTATGTATCTGCAATGGGCGTGTCTTTAGAATTTGTGATAACGCCACTTATACGCGGGTTCTGTGTTTATGAGCGTGGTCTTTCCAGTTTCATATGTCCTGATCTAAATTGTAAACAAGTTTTATTTCGGCCATGTGGAAGGACTGAAATTGTCAGTTCCCATAGAAGTTCGCAAATGTTGTGGCTTATAGCAACATTCTTGATTCCGTTACAGATATTCGTCATTCCATGTTGACGAGCGCATAATGAACGCGAAACCGGTCCACAAATACTGGTACCTGCAATGGGAGTATCTTTCGAATTTTGGGAATGCCCCTTATAGGTAGAGTTGCAAAGGCGGGAAAAAACCGGGTTTATTCCCGGGAATAAACCTGGTTTTTTAAAGGGAATTTTGAAACAACTGAGAATTTTGAGTTTCCAAAAAGTGGGAATTTTGAGTCATTGTATTTGGCATTGAAAAATAAATGTGCATGACCTAAACTAATATTTGTTGTCTGCATTCAGAATTGTAAATAGCTTAAGTATGGAAAATGGAGAGAGATTTGTTAGATCCAAGAAAAATATTTAAATGGTGTGACTTTCTTATTATGTGTAAAATGGAAAATTAATTCTACAAATAAATTATTTAATTCGTAAATATTTAAGAAGTAAAAACACTCCGAACAATAAAATAATTATTACAAAGTGATAAATTTATTTATATTCATTTAATGTTGAACAATAATAAGAAATTTGTATTAGTTCCAATAACATTTTAATTTTGTGACTAATATAAATTGAAACATTTTCAGTAAAATTTTTGTAATTTCAAATTTTCAAAAATTTTTATAATTGTATTTAAAGTGCGATCTATCAATAAGATTTAAAGTGTGTAATAGGCGTGATTAGTCGGCATCAAAGTTTCCAATGCTTCCAAAAATCCCGTTTTCTTTTTTTGCAACTCTACTTATGGGTGGGTTTTGTGTTGGTCTTTATTACTGTTTTTCATATATAGACGGTATTCTGATTGCACCCAGTTTGATAAAGGAGCACCTAATTCATGTGCAGGAAGTTTTTAACCGTTTAAGATAGTATGTTCTACTTGGTAATTCACCTAAGTGCATTTTTGCTGCTAATCAAGTTAAATTTCTTGGACACTACGTTGATTGGCATGGCATTATGCCCCTACCTGAAAAAATCTATGCAATGGAAGACTTTCCTGATCTGACTTCTGTTTGTTTCCTTCTCAGTTTTCTCGGCTTCCTGAACTTGTATCTGCGATCATTGAATATGCAGCTGAAAAGCAGCTACCTTTACACCAAATGTTGCGTAAAAGTAGAAAGAGGTTTCTTTCTCGGAAATTAATCCAGGTTAAAAAAAGTATAAAACGTATGATCGTGAACTTTTAGCTGTTTTCGCAGAGATAAAATACTTTAAATATTTGCTGGAAGGAACAAACTTCATTGTTTTTACAACTCACAAACCGCTTACGCATTGTCTCACCTGCATTGATAGATTTATTTACCAGATGGCCAGAAGCATTTTCTTTGACGGACATAAGCTCAGAAACAATTGATGAAGCAATTGATACCGACAGGATATCCCGATTTGGTGTTTCTGAACGATCACTACTGACTGGAGTTCTTAGTTTAGAAGTGACGTATTTCAATCACTAGCAAAAACATTTGGCATCAAACTGTCCTAGATCACAGCATCGTCATCCTCAAGCAAATGAAGTGATCGAAAGATTGCATCGTAATATGAAATCAGCCATCATATGCCACACGTCTCTGAACTGGACATTAGCCTTGCCTGCTGTTTTGCAAAGTCTTCGTTCTGGTTTTAAAGAATATCTCCAGAGTTCTAAAACCGAAATAATCTATGGTGAAAATATTTGTCTTCTGGGACAATTTTTTTGTAACGCAGGAGCCTGCGACTAGTAACCATAATTTCATTAAAAATCTAAAAATACGCATGCAGTTTTCCCAACAATTTCCTACATTGAATCATTCTCTAAAAACAACTTTATGTTTTCCAGAACTTAAAAACATGCTTGCATGTTTTTCTAAGAGTAGATGCGATAAAGTAGCCTCTGTATACACCTTACACAGGGCTTCGCAAAGTTATACGTCGTGGTGACAAAAACTTTAGTATCTTGCTAAATGAGGAAAATGCACGGTTAGCATAGATAGAATGAAACCAGTACACCTTCTACAAAAGGACTAAGACAATCTTCCAGCTCCTGAGATTTGTAATAAACCATCAATCGCATCCGGCAACAACGACAATCGAATCCGTACCAAGATTTATGACTCAACTGCAACCGCATCGGGAGATCTTACAGTTTTTACCCGCTGTGGTTTCCAAGTCCGATTTTCTGCCAAGATTTTATAATTATTTTAATAAATATCTTTATAATTCTTTTTTCAGGAAGACGGGGGGTGGGGGTGGGGACGCACTACGATCACACTACGATCGGCGCTGAAAATTCAGTATTGCAGTACCGACGATCACGCTAACCAAAGTGGTTACGCGTGCTATTTCTTACACGCATTCGCAATTAAGTAACCTGTTTGTATTTAATTCAAATAAAATTGTTAGGTACTTACGTATTATCGCAACCATGACAAAACGTAATTGATGTATCGTCCAATAAAGGTCCCGATCGATTCCAAGGACAACATGCAACAAAGTGATCTGTATGAGAACCCACGTTCGAGCGGGCTCGAACTGGTGGGGGAACGTACGCACCGCTGGGACTGTGTCGTCAGACAGGCCGGCTTCGCCGGACCAAGTCACAGAGCATACTAGACTCGCTTCTGGGACCGTCGCACGGCGCAAGGACCGTGACAACATGTAGCCAAGTGATCTGTATGAGGACCCACGTTCGAGCAGGCTCGAACTGGTTGAGAAAAACCCAGAAGCGAGTCTAGTATGCTCTGTGACTTGGTCCGGCGAAGCCGGCCTGTCTGACGACACAGTCCCAGCGGTGTGTACGTCCTCCAACCAGTTCGAGCCAGCTCGAACGTGGGTCCTCATACAGATCACTTTGTTGCATGTTGTCCTTGGAATCGATCGGGACCTTTATTGGACGATACATCAATTACGTTTTGTCATGGTTGCGATAATACGTAAGTACCAATTGTTATTATTAGTATAGATAACCTAAATTACCCCGGAGTTGATCTCCCCCCGAATCATGCCTAGAATGGCATGTAAAAATCCCATTGTTGAAAAATAGTTTAATATAACTCTCTCTTATATAGTATATATGTATACATTGCTGGACAATTGCTAAGGGCGGATGACACTATCACCCATAGCAACCACAAAATGAAAGGAAGCAAAATGTGGAAAATTAAAATAAGTGCGGGATACAGTAAGAAGAGGTGTGCGTATGCAATTTTTCATTTCTACGCCTGTTCGTTACGTGATAGCGCTGATAAAAGATTTAAAGGATTTGACGCGTGTGGACAGTTGTTGTTCCAAGTGAAAGTTTTACGGGAAATAATTAATTGACGAACTTGAAATTTTCGGTAAGTCTTCCCAATACTACTTGGATGATTTTACACGTGGCCGTATTATTGGAAAGATCAAAGAAGGACGATAAATAACAGATGTTGCCAGGATGTTGGATATCACTCACAGCGTTGTTTCACGGCTGTGGCAAGCATTTAAAACAATTGGAATGTGTAGCCAGAGTCATGGAGGAGGTCGTGTTAGAAGTACGCCGCCTGCAGGAGACAAGTACATTGTCCTATCGGCAAAAAGAAACCGACGCACCACATCTCAGCGGGTGGCAAATCAGTTTTTTGCTACCACAGGACAGCGGATCTCCCGAAAAACTGTAGCCAGACGTTTGGGAGAAGGAGAACTATACGCCCGCAGACCTGTTGTGTGTGTCCCAATGTCTAGACTGCACCGTACCGCCCTTTAACAATGGTGTCATGAGTATCGCTATTGGACCGAACAGGACTGGGCTTGCGTACTATTCTCAGATGAGAGTAGGTTCAGTCTGTCATCGGATTGTAGACGCCAACTGATCTGGCGTGAGCGTGGTACTGCTTATCGTTCAGAAAATATCCAAGAAAGGGACCGATATCCGGCATGCAGTATCATGGTATGGGCTGGCATCACAATAAATGGCCGCACGCCCCTACATGTGGTTGCAACTGGGACTGTGACCAGCCAACGATACATTGATGAAGTTCTACTGCCTTATGTTTGCATTTTCCGTTGTGCTGTCGGTGATAAATTTTTTTCATGGACGACAACGTACCATGTCATCGAACTCTCGCTGTTCAGAATTGTTTAGTCAGCGAGGGTATTAAGTACCTTGTATGGTCAGCACGTTCTCCAGATCTGAACTCCATTGAAAATGTTTGGGATGCTCTGGGGAGGCGACTTGCTGGTCGAAAATATCCTCCAACAAACAAGAACACCCTCATCATTGAACTGACAGAGGAGTGGGATAACTTGCTTCAACAGCTGCTGGATAATGTTGTGCAAAGCATAACACGACGTGTGGAATGTTGCATCGCACTACACGGTGGACATATTCCGTACTGGCAACTTTCTCCAAGGTGCCTACTGTCGTTCATATGCATTTTTCCATTTCTCCGTAAACGGCATTAAATAAACATTTTTTTCCTTTCAGATGTTTTAAAACCTTCTGTGTTTTCCAGAACAATAAATGATCTTTATTCTAATGTCTGAACAGTGTGGCAACAATATTTTATCCTGCTGGGCCTCCACCCCCGCTTAATGTTGTGCTACATTGCAATTTGTGATCCGTCCTTAACAATTATCCAGCAGTGTATATATATATATATATATATATATATATATGCATTAACATTAATGTTTTGAATTTTATTTTCGCAAAAAAATGTAACTTTTGTCAGTATTGAAACTACGTTTTGAGCGCCCTTATAATGGTGTATAGTGGCATTCTCGATTATCCAGTTTTCCTATGAATTACTTGTTTAGTAGGAATTTTCATCTTTGATTCATATTCATATTCAGTTCTGCATGTTTGGGAAGTTGTATTCTGAATTGCTTGTCCAGTCTCTAGCTTAGACTCACTGGACGGGTTTGGGAGTATTTCCGTGAACGTTCGTACTGCCTCCCTGGTAGAATTTCGACTTGTTCATTCCGGTGCTTCTAGATTAAGCTGTTGAGGTTGATCGTGTATACACGTGGTAGAAGAAGGGTTCATGCCGCATGGTAATACAATTTTCTTAATGTATCCTTTTTTCATTTTTTGATGCCTGTAGTCTGAGTTTAAGCATTTATAGTAATGCACTATTGCTTAATCTGAAACAGGCATTTGTTTGGGTTAATTAGAATAAAATACTCAGACCTGAAGATGAATTTTATTCTGATTAATCATCGAATTTGGGAAGGTTCTGGTCTTTTCTCTTATTGGCATTATGGCCGTGAATTTGCTTCTATGGTGATGTTAATATTACTTGAATTGTATTTTTATTTTTATTTTTATTTTTTTATTTTTTACATAATTCTTATTATTACATTTCAAATATATATATATATATATATATATATATATATATATATAGCGGATTTTTCTCGGGCCGCTTCGCAAAAAATGCAGGTTCCAATTTTTAAGCATCCGCCAAAGTTTAATAAATTAAAAATGTTCTACTGGACTGAGCTGTATATCAAATTTCAGATCTTTGGAACGAAGGAAATATATTAAAAATGCTCATCAAAGGAGGTGAAACAGACAACCATCGGTCATGGCAAATTCAATAAAAGATGCAAGAAAGGTTTGATTGAATACCTGATGAAAAATTGCGTACAAAATTGCAAAAGACTAAAAAGTATAAAATAAAATATTATAAAGAAAACGGTTTAAGTTACATGGTTTCTGTAAAATGCACTAAAAGTAAAAAACAATATTTAGCTATCACAGCATTCTTTGTCATATGCTCTAAAAATAAAATCATGGAGCGTCCATAAAGGAATTGTATTCGGAAATTAACAAAAAAATTTTAAAGAACAATAGAAAGGATAACAGAAGTGACTTACACTACCCCACACAGAAAATGAAACGCCTTGAAAGAACGAATAAAGTGTGATGATAAAAGACACACAGATAGAGATGGCATAAATAATTGATATGAATTCCAGAAGGTTAATGCAATACAGTAATGGCATAGACTGGGTGATCAGTAGGCAGTAGGACCACTTATTGCAGCGATACAAGCAGCAACCCTTCCAGGAACAGATGCAATGAGCATGCGGATAGTTTCCGGAGGGATGAATGAGCATATGTCTTCAATTATCATCCACAGGTCGTCCTCTGAAGCGGGGGCGGGGCAGTGAAACAACGGCCAATCTCGTCACATACATGCTCGTTGGATGAGAGATCTGGAGACCGAGGAGGCCAAGGAAAGACCTGGATACCTTGCAAGGTTTATTTGCTGATGGTTGCCGTGTGTGGTCGCGCGTTATCTTGCTGGAAAACAGCATTTTGCAACCGCTTAAGGTAGGACAGTGCAACCGGCCGAAGTATTTCATCCACATATCTTCGTGTCGTCATTGTGCCTCTGATACGAACCAGAGGGGACCAGCTATGGAAGCCGATGGCACTCCAAACCATGATGCCGCCTTGTCGAGTGAACAGTATGGCTTTCAACAGTCGCTGCAGGATTGGATCTGTTTCCACTTTGCCTCCAGATTCTCACACTGCTACGGTCATTTGACAAATATCGCTGAACACTGCCCTGTCCCATTCAGTCGTCCAAGAGGCTCGGGCCCTACACCATTGCAATCTTTCCCATCGGTGTCTTGTCAATGACAGTCTTTGTAAAAGACGGTTTGAGTGCAAGCCTCTTTCGACCAGTCGAGAAACTGTCCTCGCTGATATTGGAACATCCAATGTACCCTGCAAATTCTGCAGAATGTCAACAGTCGTCGTTTGTGAGGCCGCCACCACATGCCTTCGAATGCGTCGATCAACGCCTGCTGACTTGCACCTGGATTGATCTATACCACTGCGACGGTTCACACGCCCTTCTTCAATCCATCTTCTCCAAATCCTTTGCCCAGTGCACGCATCTACGCGTCCTTCCACAGCGATACGCGGGTACGACAAGCAAGTCGTACGTAAGCCTAACAGAATGCCCTCGCACGATCGTAAAAATGCTGAAACGGATTTCGGAGTCGTCAGCCAGGTATCTCTTCAACATGTGTCTTCTGAAACGAAAAACAGCTCGGAAACCGGGTTTCCATAGGCGATAGACAGTAACAACTGTTGGCTCATCTGCCGTTCCCATCCCTTTTATCCCTCGCTCTAAACACTTGACCTACTTTCATTTCAGATCATTTGCATACATAGGCCAGCTGCGTTTGTCTCGCAATTTCCATAATTATACTACCAAAGTTTCATGGTTATGCATTTTCTATTTCGCGTACTGTATATAAGAATAATGGATTGTTAAATAAAAAATGTCAGAGAGAAACCTAATTGAATTATATATAGTGATTGTTATATATGTCATTTCTATGTTATGCCTTCTACTGTTCCTTGAAATTCTATTAATGTCCAAATATAATTTCTTTATGGGGGCCCACGATTTTATTTTTAGTCGCATGTGATAGCTAAAAATTATTTTTATTTTTTATTGTATTTATTTAATCGTGTAACTTAAAACTTTTTTTTTTATTATTTAAACACTATATCTAGTACAAATCGTTAAAGCGAACAAAACTTCTGGCTCTCCAAATTTCCCACAGAGTTTTCCTAACTGCTGTAGTATAAAATGTTATGTCCTGAATCCCTCAAATTGTAATGACAGTTCTGTCCTTAACTTACGATCCCTGCCCAAATATTATTCTACGAATATAAAATAATGTCCGCAATCATTCCACCATTCAAACTTTTATAAAGTTTTATGCTTTCAAAGTGCTTATCACCGTAAAGAGTAGTTCCAATTTCCCTTTCACTTAGGCACGATTTCTGTTATTTATGCTCAGTGATATGGAGTAGCCTGTTACTGCGAACAAACATGTTTCTGGCCCCTATTTGCATTTTATCACATTTTTCCTGTTATTTACATTCAAGAGTGTTGACTTTTGCTTATTAGAAAATCATAAATTTATCCATACTTTGCGGCAAAGTTGATTTGACTATAGCGTGGTATTGGGAAAAATTCTAAACCTCACCTAAATCAGGGGCGAACCGACCATGGGGAACACCACTCGAGTGGGGGGCCGGACCCCCACTATTTATATTTTGAGGAATGATTAAACATGAAAGTTTTGCAAAGAGGCGAAAATCGAATATAGATGAAGAGGGGGGGGGGATATTTGTAGGGCCCACAATCCGTATGGGTGGTCCCGGCTAAATTATAGAGTTCATTCATTAGAGATTAATAATTATAAACTAGCAAAAAGACGAGCTTTGAATACATGAAGTATGTGAGCTGTGAAAGATTTCAAATTAAGAAAATTTGATGTGGGCAGCACATGGCTTTCCTTATATAATGTTATGAATTTACTACATTTACAGTAAAAAAAATAGGTTATTCTTATAGTAGATACTTATATTCTTTCCACGATATTGAATTTTCATCAATTAGTAGTCATGTTCATTGATTTAGCGTCATTTTTATCCATTTGGCGAGATTTTAGTTAATTTGTTAACATTTAAAAAATCGCCAAGTTAGCGACATTCCGCCAAATTCATCGCCAATATCTCGTCAAGAGTTATGGACGGAGAAATAAGTTATTATTATAGCAGATAAATTACTATTTGCTTTCAAATGCAAAAGTACTACTCAAAGTATCTTTTCTCATGAATGGAACGAGTTAGATCCAAGAGAATGATGTCACCAAATTTATGGCATGATATTACATATGAAAAGTAAACATGTTTTTCAACAGTTAATATATATATTTTTTAATTTATGGGATTTTTTTGATAAATTTATTTGAAAAATGAGCAATATCTCAAGAACGGTTCGTGCTAGAGTTCTAAAGTTTATGTCAATTGTTTTCTAAGGAAACATTGCATAAGAAGTGTCTATTTGCGTAACTTTATTAAAGGTTTTGATTTTTTGATGATTTTTTCAAAATTTCACTCGAAAATTTAGGAGGGTTCTGAACATTTGATTGTGTTTAAAACGATAGGCTTCCAGTATTCAAGGATTGTAATTTTTGTACCCAATTTCATTCGAATCGCTGCATTCGTTCGTGAGATATCGTCTCTACAGACTCACTGATACACACACACATACTTAGCATCGGGCGCGGTTAGTACTTGGGTGGGAGACCACCTGGGAACACCGCGTACTGTTGGCACATTTCGGACGCGGTATCCCGGTGTTTTGCACGCTGCCACAACTGCCGCCGTGTTCATTCGGAGTACGATCACGTTAAACATATTGTTCCGAAAGTCCTACCGACAGGTTGGTGGTAGGGGAAGGAGTGTACGGTCCCTGTGGATGCTTCCCCCACTGGGTTCCGGTCTAAATTGGGTGGCACTTCCCGGCCGTCCAAATGGTTACCTTACACCTTTCTGGTAGGTCGGACGGTCTGGATCTAAAACATACAAACAAACACACACATACTTTCACACACAGACATCACCTCAAAACTGTTCGATTCGTGATCATGGATGCTTGATACGTGCTTTCCCGTCGAAAGCTCGAATTCGAATTTTCGACCTCGTCACAATACTTTCCTTATACATAATGTATATAAGGAAAGTAATATAATTTAACAAATAATTACGAAATTAAAAATATAAAAAAATAATTTCAATATTTGTGATTCCTACTACAAAAGATCATATAAGTTTTTAGGATTTGAATATTAAATTAAACAAGTTAGAATATAGGAAAACGATGAACTCGAAATAACACATTTAAATTGAAAACCACATTTAATATACAGAAGCAGGTTTAAATCACAATGCATACAAGTGCACACGCTTTGATTAGCTGTTTAAAAGTTGTTTACTTGGTATTTGTAGGAAGTATTATGAGCATGCACAGTTTAAAAATGGGCGTTTCGCCCTTTCACAGTTCGTTTAATTGAAATTGTGATTATGTAAATCTGCTTGCATCTCATGAATGTATGCAAAGTTTCACAGCTCAGACAAATGTTGATTTCGCTTCGTTAGGAATGGAGAAAGGACTTCTCTTCACTCGTTTATAATTGAAATGCTGTTGTATTAAGCTTATGATTTGATTTAAATCAGCCGAATCTTATAATTGAAATTCAAAATTGTATACATGGCTTTCCATATTTAAATAAAAAATATCTGATGTAGACAGCACATGATTTTCCATGCATAATACAATGACAAGATCTATGGTACAATGTGTTCCTTACACTATTCTATTTATGTTTGTACCTTTGTTCAACATCTTTTACGGCCTTGCTTTCGGCTAACAGAATACATAGAGAGCTGAGATTTGGCACACAGTTTCATCTCACCAAAAATATTATTTTACAAATTTATGTCTCACAAATATTGGCCGAAAAGGGTGCTACGGTAGCTGAGATTCTTAAAGTCTATGACTTTTTATTCGTCACAACATCACATCAAAATGCTACACAAAAAAGAAATTGAGGCAGAATCTTTGGAGGCATCTAAGGGAAAGTCATGGAGTTTTCTCAGCAAGAACATTTCAATTTTTCCAGAGGCTCCTCAATGAGAAGCAGTTGCCCCGTTTAGTCTTCTGACTGGTCATGACTGTCTCGGGGCTCATCTCCATCGAATTGTACTTGCTGCTTCCCCGGATTGTATTTTATGTGACCTATGTCTGCAAAACATGTCTGCAAGCCTATGTCTGCAAAACATTTGGATGAGTTCTCTGCACTAGTGACTTTTAATTCAATCATTGAGAAATACTGAAGAAAAATTCGGAAGCTGATAAGCACAAAAGATGAAAATGGCTCAATATTAAATGAACCAATAGGCGTCAAGCTATCCACCTGTGTCTTTCACGAACAGGAAAACCGTTTTAAAACAAAATCGTCTTCCGTAATTACTAAAATGCGAAAAAGCTTTCAATTAAGGAATAATTTTGACTTGAACTTTGCTATGAAGAATGAATGAGTTGATAAATAAGAATACATTTTAGAAAATCGAAGTGCTCGTTTTTAAACACGTAAATTACAAATGCTAAATTGACTTTTAATACCTTAAAGTATGACTTCACTTTGCATCCGGTACAGATTAAATATAAAGTTGCATTTAATGTCACGTTATAGAAAAGTACCAGGGACATACAGACGCGAAAACGCCTTGCATAAGTTACTTTAATTCAAATCAATAGTACATTTTCTAAATTAGCATTCTAGAGAACTCTAATAATATATTCAATTCGAGTACTAACTCACAATCCAAATAAATATGGCGTAAGTTTGGCTGATGTCAGAAGTACAAAATCTTGATCCTAAGGCTCCTAATCCCTCGATAATATTTTCGATCACCAAGAAACCGAATTGAGTGAAAATTCATCAAAAACGTGCTAAAACATACAATAACTCGAAAGCTAATTCCAATTATTAAAAAAAAAAAATCGCCAAGGCGTATCATCCCACGTCCTGAAATACACGTGTACACATTTTTCACGTCTTTTATAAACTGATTTTAGTGTTAAAAAGTCGAGTTCAGCCACGTTTAGTTTATTTTTCTATCGTAATGAATTCTAATAATATAAAATGTGACTCTAAATGAGCTCTTTCGATTCACCCTAAAAAAGCAACTTCAATGCAGCTTATATAATTTCTTTCGATACATCTTAACTAAGCTACTTAAATAAGCTACTTAAACTACCTGTTATGAGCTACTTCGATTCAAATCAACATCACGTTTTGTAAATGAAAATTCTTGCAAACTCTAACAATACTTTCGATTCCAGTACCAACTGGCAATCCTTATAAAGATGACGTCAGCTGAGCCGATGCCGGTTTCGATTCCGGTACCAGCTCGCAATTCCTATAAAGATGGCGTCGAAAGCAGCAGTTTTGAGTTGAATGAGTAGTTGCGGTGTTAAATGTAGACGTCAATATGCGAGGGATCATATACGGAAAACTTTGCAAAAAGTCACATCGTTTCAGTGTTTTATTACAAAGCATAAAATGCAATTATATTAAAAAAATTATCAACCAGAATTTTTTTAATACATCGGAAGTATGGTTTATATTTAAGGAACGCTTTATATTATCTTGAGTCCAAGGTCGTATGTTAACTAATTGATCTTCTTTACCGGAGCGGATCACTTGTGCTAATATTCGAGAAGGATTCGGGTCTGCATTCATGATTCTTGGGTTGTAGCGTTGTTATCAGGCGTTTGCGGTGAACGTTTGAGGCGATAGCTACTAGGCCTGAACCTGATTGAGGAGTGAGTGCAGGGCTCTTATATTTTAGCTATTTTTTTTTTCAAGTTAGGGAGGACGTCCGGTGCGACGTCCTCCACCTTTAATATTACTATTGGAGCCAACTGAAAAACGCTCGAACGACTTGCACAATAACGGTATGAGAAACGATAATGGTATGAGAAATGATGGAATGAGAAAGTCGAGTGGCGCCAAACTCCTGTTAATTTATATACAAATACATAGGAATCAGTGCTGTTCAAATCACTCTCTCACATGTAACTGCATAAACCTGTAAACATTTTCCTGTAGCTCTTTCAATTTCTCGAGTTTAATTTTCACTCCCGTGATTTCTACAGTGACTGCAATTTCTTTCTTTTCCTCAGAAAATACCGCCATTGTTACCTCGCTGTCTAATCGCCTAGCGGTCAAATGACCAGCATTTGTAAACAACATGTCTCAGAAATATCTTATCTTAAAGCCATCAAATTTTGTAATGGATGTCGTAGGACAGTGTTGGAATTTTCTGTCACAACTTCACTTTTAGAAAAATCTTAACTTCGGCCCCCCCTCCCTTTTGGAATGCTCAAAATTATTGTTCTCAAAGAGAGTTTGGATTTAAGATTTTTCTGAAAGTGAAGTGACGACTGGAAATTTTAACTCTGACCCGTTGGAATTCTCCGTCACCATTTCACTTTAAAAAATTTTTAACTCCGACCCACCCCCTTCTGTGAACAACAATTTTAAGCATTCCAAAGCTCATGTTTTGGACCGGGCAGCTTCAAACCGTGAGAACAGAGGAAGTGGACGATATTCTTTTTTTTTAAATAAAAATGGACACTTGCGCTGGCACCCCCAAATTTTAGCCAAATTTTTGGAAAGGGTTCGCCCACTGATCCTGGGCCCGAGACGACGTCAATAGGTATATCGGGTTACTCTGTGCTTTATATCAGCCAGGGGTCAAACAAGAGTAGAAATAAAATCCTCTCAGAAATAATAAAAACGCAATTTGAAATTATTTCATTGGCAACAATTAAAACTGGAAAAAACAAAGAACTTCATAAATATAGCCCGATATAATTTTTACTTTCCTATACGTAGTATTGAGAAATGTATTGGCTTCTTGAAATTTTTCGATTTCGAGATTTTGATGCCAATATATGTTTCAAAACCTTCTCAATACGCTTTAACTATTTTTGGAGTGATGTCTGTCTGTCAGTCTATCTGCGGTCGATTTCTTGTGTACACGATATCAGCCACAAATATTAATGGATTTTCACGAAACTTTATATCCGGCTTTATTATCAAAGAATCTAAAACTAGATAGAATTTTTTTTAAATTCGAGAGAAAACTTTAAATTTTATTCTAAATTTTTTTTTTCGCATACGTAGTATTGAGAAAGTATTGTTAGATTTTGATGCCAATATATATTTTAAGACCTTCTGAACATGTTTTGACTATTTTTGGAGTGATGTCCGTCTGATGTCTGTGGTCGGTTTCTTGTGTACACAATAGCAACCACAAATATTAAATCAATGATCTCTAGATTTAATAGGGTCAATCATTGTTGTCAAAAATAGTCGCGATACAAAATTTTACTTTCCTTATATACAATAAGTATAAGGAAAGTATTGTGACGGGGTCGAAAATTCGAATTCGAGTTTTCGACGGGAGAGCACATTTCAAGTATCCCTGATCACGAATCAGACATTTTTCAAGTGATGTCTGTGTGTGTGTGTGAAAGTGTGTGTGTGGGTGTCAGTGAGTCTGTGGAGACGGTAACTGACGAACGAATAGACCGATTCAAACGAAATTTGGTACAAAAATCACGATCTGTAAGCACTGGAAGCCTATTTTTTTTTATATGTAATCGAATGTTCAGAACCCCCTAAATTTTCGAGTGAAATTTTGAAAAATTCGTCAAAAAGTCAAAACCTCTAATAAAGTTACGCAAATAGACATTTCTTATGTAATTTTTCATTAGAAAACGATTGGCATAAATTTTAGAACGCTGACTTGAATCGTTCTCGAGATATTGCCTATTTTTCAAATAAATTTATCAAAATCCCGTGAATTAAAAACAAATATTAACTGTTGAGAAACATGTACACTTTTCATATGTAATACCATGCGATAAATTTGATGACATCATTCTCGTGGATCTAGCTCGTTCCATTCATGAGAAAAAATACTTTGAGTAATACTTTTGTATTTGAACGCCAATAGTCATTTATCTGCTATAAGAATAACTGATTTCTCCGTCCATAAAGCTTGGCGAGATTTTGACGATGAATTTGGCGGAATATCGCAAAGTTGGCGACTTTTTGAAATAATGCCAAATTAACAAAAATCTCGCCAAATGGATAAAAATGACGACTAATTGTCGAAAATTCAATATCCTGGAAAGAATATAAGTATTTACTATAAGAAAAACCTATTTATTTTACTGTAAAAGTAGTAAATTCATTGCATTATATAAGGAAAGTCATGTGTTGCCCACATCAGATTTTTTTGTTCGGAACTTGCCCTCCGGAGGGCAAGTTACCCCCTCCCCCTGGGGGTTTACATTGTCAAGTATGGTATCAATTCAAAAACATTAAGCTCTTTAAAGTGAATGGTAACACGCTATAGTTGTAATCATTTGGATCAATGATACTGATTTTTCAAAAAATTTGTTGTAAAATTTGAAAAAAAAAATGAATTCTAATATATGAAAGTCCGGCTGAGCCCCCTCCAGTTAATTCTAATTGTTATAATTAAATCTATTAATCGTGCGCAAAAATGAGATCCGAAATGTTTTCCTGTGTAACATGTGTCACAGAATTATACGGTGTGCGCCACTTTTATGCCTACATTTGGAGTTTGTAATATTCAAAAAAGTTATCAACAACTTCTATTAAGTATTGTAATGGAAACCACTGGTCAGGGCATCAATTGTAATGGAATGGTATGTGGCGGTCGCACTGGCATCGGGGAAGATGGGAGATCCGCGCAGACGTGGCCAGGGCACCAATACGTTGTGTACCCTGGTTGAAGCTGAGGTGGCGTGATGTTAGAAGATAGTGAAATGAGGACTCCAAATATTTTAAATTTACCTTTTTCTTTATTTGATGAGGAATTATTATGTTTGAAATCATATACAGCAAGGAGTATTGGACATCAGAATTATTGACGATGATACTTGAAGATACACATTGATCTCTAACACATGGAACAATATTCGTGGAACACATCGGCGCATCCGAAATTGGTTTGCGCCGGTTGAACATCTCGGAATAATCGATCTATGATGAAAGCATCTCATAACTCTTCAAAATTACATTAAAACGCGATTTAAACAATTTACTTCATTATTAATTTAATTTTAAATACATCCTTATAAGAATACATTCTGTTCTATGCCCCGCGGGCAAGAACACGTCCTACTGCTCTGAGAGTACATCGCCAACTGAAAACTAATTGCATTATTCTTAACGAAGCGTCTTAGTGTGAATCCTCGTGCTCTTGATGAAACAGAAGAGTTCCAATACATTTCAATACGAAATGTGAATCCGGGTAAATGTACAAAAAGCGGGAATGTATCATACCACCAAAGGTTATCGATATAGGCGGGAAAACTCCAAGTTGAAAGACACAATTGGCTCTTTATCAATTTGGAATAATATTTAAGAACAAGTTTTAGAATCGAAACGAAAATAGAATTTACCGAATATTAAATTTAGAAAGGAATTAATTAAATAAGCAGGGGTGTATTTCATAACAGTATGTAGGTGCCACATTTAATGACCACTAGCCATTTTGAACACAGAAAGTACGACTGGAAATGGTTAGTTTAAAATAAACGGTAACATATATGATGCCGTTTTCATAACATCTCAAGGCGCCAATCGTGTGAAATTATTAGGTAGGCTAAGGAAGAGATAATTAAAGGATACACTTTTTTGTAAGAGAACTTTTTCGGTGGGGCAAAATCATGTTTGGCCCTGGGTAAAAGATATTGGGCCGGCTCTGATATTGGATCATCTTCACTATCAGTGCCTTGACAGCCCACTAGGGACCATGGCCTTCCTCAGAAGATACTTCCGAGTTGTCCTCCTTGGAGCAATGATTCTCCAATTATTGATCTTTACCACCTCACAGTCTTTGTCTACACAATCGATCTATCTCAACTTCTGTAGTCTTCTAGGTTTTTTCCCGATCGGTGTGGAATAAAAATGTTTTGTATTTTCCTGATCTTGTATACTACTGTTTTCAGCTTGCTTTACGTTTTATTGAAAGTGAATTCTAAGTATTAAATTACGCTAGCAGAAGAATAATTACATATGAGGCATTTTCAAGAATGTTGTAATTACAATATAGACGTTTAAACTAGAATCACGTCCTTCAAATGCCCCAAGCGGCAATGTCGTCGAATTTTCTGTTTTTAACTGCTTTCTCCATCAGTACTCCTATTTTGCAAGCGTCTCTCTCGCTGTTAAACATCAAAGCTTTTAAGCACAATCGCAAATGATGTTTACTTTGTCAGGACATTAATCGCCTTAAGTGCCACCACGACTTGACATAGGGCATTTTCTTCTAATTTAAGATCTCCACTCTCTCAAATCCCACGTTCTTCATTCTCTAATTGGAGATTTTTAAGAGCGTGCACGAGTGATCGCGAAAGCTCTTTTAATGAAATTCTCTCCGCTGTATTTTCCTGGGGTTAATGTATTTGCATAAATGTAAGAGATGTGTTCATTGACTAAGAGTTTTGCATCGAGGGAATGACTAAGCAACAGAAGTCAATTGGTGAAACCATTTACACACATTTTAATTTCCAAAGACGTGAACACAATTAATTGTGTTCACGAGAGAGGGGAATGAAGTTAAACACCGTTAATATTCCGGAAAGAACCCCTAATATTTCTTAAGAATTTTTACTGTCCTGGCATACATAGTATAATGTATAGGGAAAGTGTCGAAAATTGAAGTTAGTTTTCTTGAAATCGAATCGAACGTTTATGAGGTGATGTATGTGCGTATGTGTGAATACGTGTGTATGCGTGCCATATCTCGCGGAGCGTTTGGAACATGATTTAGTACGATTATTACGATCCGTGAATATTGGAACTCTATTGATTTTAAATACGATAGAACGTTCAGAAGACCCGAAAAATTTCGATTGAATTAAAAAAAAAATTAAGACATTCAAAACTGCTAAATAAATAATAATTTTGTATGTGTATTTCTTTCTCAATCGAATCACATAAACTTTAGAATGCTAGCTTGAACCGTTCTTAAGATATTGCACGTTTTTCAAATAAATGTATCGAAAATACATTAAACGGAACAGTTATATAAGTATCATCAAATATGTAACACTCGGCGAAAAAATTGACAATATTGACGACCCATTTCGCGAAATATCGCCAGCGTGACGACTTTTTAATGTGGAGCCAAATGACCAAAAATGTCGCCAAATTGACAGAAATGACATTAAAGTTACGAAACTGACGCCAAATTGATAGAATTATAATTATCGTTTTAATGTAATGGAGTATTAGCAGGTTTTAGCAATATTTCCAATTGTCACGTTATATTTGCCCAAAATATAAGTTAATTTGGTATCTCAGAATAATTTTACATGTTGTTTTCCATAAAAGCGACCGATGTCGATGTACTTTTCAAAGTCAAAAGCATTGTGCCATGGATCTTATCCATCATTATTCGCATTGAAAGAAGTATATGTAATGAATACCATTACAATATGTAGGGAAAGTCATGTACTGTTCACATCAGATTTTTTTTTTCCAGTTGTCACCAATATGGCGATTTGTTGTTAAGTATGTTAACAACTGTAGCTCAAAATAATAAAGCCTTAAAAAAGTCTGATGGTAGGCAAAATTTTTAAATTATTATTCAAATATTTTATACAGAATTCTTAGGAAAGTCTGTTAGCACCTCAAACATTTCGTAAGGAATTATCAATGAGTGTATACGTTAGGTCTAGATGTAAGTAAAGTGACTATACTCTATCAGATAAGTGATTGCAGTGCCCCTAGCGAAGAATTTAATAAAAATAATCTAATAAAATCAAATAAAATCCAAAATTATTGTTCTGTGGATCTTCTATACCATTGTTTCGCTATGAAAGAAGTAAAATCATGGCATTAGGTAGTGGAAATCATGTACTGCCCACATCAAACTTGTACTTTTCCCACAATACATGGTAACGTATACGAAATGTATTTGATAACATTTTACAAAATTTTGTAGTTAGTCACTTGTGGGTTGCCCTGGTGTTGATTGGATTTTGGTACAATTCAGAAAAATAGATCCTGCTTCTATTTGTAAAATGACCGGCAAAAAAGTTAAAACCCAAAATATAAGACTAAATATGCTGAAATGGATTCATTACATGCTTGTTTTATGCGTAATTTTTGAGGGCAAAATGAATTAGACTAACCTCATTACTTTAGATTGGACCATTCGAGAGAAATTAAGGGTTTTGGAATTTTGAGCAGCAGTTGATGTTTTTCACTAGTTAAAACTATTCGACGAAATTTCTTAAAATTTGGTAGGTAAGCTACTTGTGGATCACCCTGGTGCAAGTTAGATTTTGATATGATTTGAAAGTGTAGAACTATAGTCTTGTCTCTGCGACACGTCGCGCAAAATCATCTAAATTTTAAATAGAGGACTATGCTTAAAAGTATTCATTTCTATTACTCTAGGACGAACTTTTTTTTTTTTAATTTATAGGAGATTGCAATGTTTTAAAATGGATTAATTAAGTTGCCGATTAAAACTGCAAACTGTATGTAATATGAAATAAGTATCTGTAATATGAAATAAGTATCGTATCAATTCGAGCAATGAAATCCAATTTAATGGACTACGAATTAGAATCTATAGGAGTTCACATCATATTTTTACTTTCCCTACAATACATGGTAATGTATAGGGAATTTATTATAATCGTGTTGAAAATCACAATTCAAGTTTGCGACTGATCTTCGTGTTTCAAGCACCCTGAATCCTAAAGAGCTATTTTTAGCGTGACGTGTATATATATATATATATATATATATATATATATATATATATAATTGAAGATTTTTATGATTACTTGTAATATATATACCCGAGAAATACCAAAGAAAATTGCTTGTAAACTGAAGGATATATATATATATAATAAATAGAACAAGAAAAATGAAGAATGACATTGTATCAAAATTTCGCCGGGGGGGATTGTGACCCCCACTTCCCGGTTTAGCCAGCTTTATGTCATGATGACACTCCCGGAAGTGGATACAATGTCGCCAACCAAGTACATATATTTAAACTTTAAATGTAAAAAAGAAAAGATTTGAAAAACCTATACAGTCCCTACACCTATACAATAACAACGAGCATTACCACATCCAATCAGAAACACTAAATACTATAAAATAACCTACATCCAATACCAAGAAAAACAAGCCACGCATACATCTCACCGAAAAGCAAAAGATTCTTACTTTGTACAAAAAGACCTGTTTCAGACAGTTAACTCTGACCTCCGCAATACAGCTGCTGTCCATTTCCATCACAGACTGAAAGTGCCTTCCCATTCAAATACAAGTCGTAGCTCTCAGTTAAGGTTATGCCGTAAAATTTACATAGAATGTCACTGAGAAAACGTAGAGGGTAACCCATATCGATTGCTTCCTTAAGATAACTCAGATCACTTATATAACGATTTTCAGCAATGCTATTTAAACGTTTGCTTCTTGTTAAAAAATTTATAATAATGTTCCTGAAAACATTTCGATGCAGACAAGAATCCCCGGCGAAATTTTGATACAATGTCATTCTTCATTTTTCTTGTTCTATTTATTATGTAGTATAGAAATGTACTTGTTTGAGCAGCTTAGCGCCTTTGGGTATATTTTCAGTAAATTGTTTTAGATGAGATAAAAGTTATATTGATAAGTATATTCCTTTAAGCATCATGAAAAGCAGCTTAGCTCTTCTGATCTTAAATAAAATAATAAAAATTATAATCTATATTCATAATTTTCAGGGGATTGTGTTCCCTTCTACATGTTTGGCTTGTAATATTGCATGACATGCTTTGAATAGGAGGTTACAATGTAGTAAGGAGGTACATGTAATTATAGTAGTTCTTGGGTTGAGCTTAAAGTTTATGTAGTGGTTTAATGCATGTACTACTTTAAATTTAAACTTTATAATAAAAATTAAAATAAAAAATAAAAATAAAATAAAAGAATCTAAAATATAATAAAAACATTAAACATTAATTTTAAAAATAAAAAATTAAAAATTGTGTAAACTTTTCTTCACTGTTAGTTATATGAAAAGGGGTAAAGACGTGTTACAGTGATACATTATGGAATGTCTTCTGTGATTTTAATAGATGTGAAACGTCATCCTGTACGGGATAGACATGTATTCTACTATGTAAATGTGTTATATTACATGTATTTTTGGGGTGTTTTTGTACTGTAAAAACCCTCATTTAAAATCATGGTATGAAAAAAATTAATGAATTAGCGACTGGCAATTTCGGGGTTACGACCACGAATGCTCGGTTGACTAGTAGTAGGGGTACTGGTCAATCGTCATACAGTTTCCCTAAGCAGTATACTATAGAGTATAGACAAATATTTTAAACCTTTCATTGATGACAGTGGGAAAAACAAAAAAACTGTAAACGTACATGAAAAAATGAAAAGTGGGCCACGTGTTGATGATCGCCTTGAAGATCTGAGTTATTATAAGAATTTCAAATCTTTAAAGTTTAAAAAATGCACATCTAAAAATTGTAAACTTTGCCTAAAGGGTTAGCAAATTGCTAACCCTTTACAAATTAGTATAAAGGATTTTAAATTTATTTTCTGTAAAGTTTTCAATAGCATATATTGTATAACATGTATGAAATGTGGATTAAAATATATCGGACAGACACAAAACTGTATAAACATTAGAATTAATTTACATCGTAGTAATATATATGTTACAAAAAAACCCTTCTACTGAAGCTACAATGGAAATAAAACACTTTTTTAAACATGGTATTGAAGCTATGCAGTTCACTTTGTTGGACATTGTAGTTAATATAAAAGAGAGGTTGTGGTGGAAAAATTATTATATTACTCATCATAATTCTCTTTATCCATACGGATTAAATTCCGTGAGATATAATGTTAACTATAACAGAGAACGTATAAAAAGTTTTAGTTCAGACGTAGTCATTGATCATGGTTTTTCAAATCAAAAGTATTATAAAAATAGACCTTCACATAAATACAGAGGTGGAAGAAGGCATAAAATAAAATTTGAAAAAACTGTAGAAAATATATTGAATTTTACTCAGACACACAAAAGTAATCACTCTTTATCGAATAACTGGATAAAAAATTTGGTATTTGGTTTCAGAAGTCATTACATCAAAAGGATTTCGAGGTATTGTAATGACGATAAGTTCTACGTTTCATGTGGTCTGGTTGATGTGAAGCTGGATGTTTTTTTGGATTACATAAAATTAAGAGCTAAAATCTTAAACATTAATCTGGATGAAAATATATCGAAAATAACGAATTATGAATTCTTGGTTATAAATTATAAAAACAGAAATTTTGATAAAATAGGTTTATCACGTATTTTAAGTGAGCATGTTTTTAAATTTCCTATTAATGAGGTGAAAGTTAAAGTAGCATATAAATACGCATTACCTTTGGGAAGAAGGTTATACAATTACAATAATGTTTGTAAAAATGTTATGAAGTCAGAACAAACATGCCCTTGTCAAAAATATCCGGCTTTGATAAACATTAATTTGGGCCATATTGTGACTGGTGATCTGAATCTGTTGGAAGATTATGGTTTGAAACTGTTGTGATACAACCATTCAAAGGACTTAATTAAAATAAAATCAATTGAACAATCATATCTCAACACCTGATTGGGTCGGACACTCACATACAATAAAGAGGGAAATTAATTATTTAAATACTTAATGTAATGGGACCGTATAGTGGGGAATAAAATTTAGAATATAATACAAAGCTTGCGTTGTGTTTTTAAATATTAAACCATTTTGTATGTGAGCGCCTAAAATTACTTACCTGCATCTTGAATTCATTCACTCTAAATTTTCTTTATCAAATGATGCAATAGATTTATTATTTCACCTTGTAACTATTAGTTACAATTAATTATTAAGTTATTCAAATAAAAATAATATATGCATTTAAAGTCAAAGTTACTTTAACCACAGCATTTTTCTTTTTAAATGATATATATATTCACCAAGCAGATGTGCAAAGTCAAGGATTCCAATAATGGTAATGGCCACATCTAGATCCCCTTTTTCGCTAAAGTCAAGTTTCGAACACATAGTACGAAAAGCAAGTGAAAATAATGGCAGGACACAATTCCAAAATGTAAAATGGACTTGCACACCGAAAAACCCATATGCACTTTGCTGTATATTATGTTTCCTTACGCATAAATAAAATGGCGAAAATTATCAATCTTCATGATGACTTGTTAATTCGTTTCTATATCTGAGAACAATTCTTTTAGAATAATCCACAAAAGGCAGGTGAAGGATATTAATTATAATTATGTCAAATTAATACCAACATAATGATTCCAATAAAGGTTCCAAAACCTTTGCATAGTAACAGAACTTACTTTCCTTGCATGAGACAAGAATTGCATAGTAATTGGCAAAAAAAAAGTGAAATCCACTGAAAATATCTATAGAGACACATGCTGCTGTCAAACTTTGAAATAAATAAATATTCTTTAACTTGGCCAAAATAACTTTAATCAAAATTTGATCGATGAATAGGTATCAATTGTAAAAATTCACTTGAGAATAGCAAGTTCCTGTATTCGCACTTTGTAAAATATACATTCCACAGAAAATAAATCCAAAAGTTGATTCACAAACAGAAACAAAAAAAAAATATATATATATAATTTCATTTACATCACTTAAAACTTAAAAATCACAATTTAAAAATGACAAAACACGAGGCATCCCCCCTAAAGGGGACCCCACCGATATTACGACCTTTACTGTCCAGAAATTTTGAGAGAAGAGAGTGCATCAGCACTTTTCACATAAGAGAAAATCTCCTGCCTTACTTGGCACGCTGTGATTGGCTGAAGCCAAACACACAGTTGCCATGCCAAGAAAAAAAAAAAAACTCCTGCTCAACCAGGGAGGTCAACAATTGAGAGGCAGAAGAAAACAAGTTTCCATGTCTCGCCTGAAATGAGATCTACCAACTGTCAAAAGAGGATGTCATTTTACCACAGTAAGAAAGAGGATGTCATACACCATACATAAGAATATGAATACTGCAGCACACTATAATTTAAATTAATAAAAGAGACAATTGGCCTATTAATGAGTATATAAAATAAAAGCAATTTTGAATAGAATAATTTGGAATAATAAATTTAAACTAAAATAAAATATTTAATGAATTATATAAAAGAAAGTTAATTTTGAATAATAAAATAAAAAGGTGTTGTGACGTGTCACAACAGAAACATACCTTTACATTGGGTACTAAATACAGATCCGAAGATTTTCGAGATATTGTAGATGGTATCGTGAATGACATTGAAAAGTTTATATATAAATGTGCTGTAAAATACAGCCTACCGTCTCAGGTATTTGATGAATGGAAATCTTGTTTAAAACAAAGTATAGGGTTTGAATATGGAGTTTTGGAAAAACACGTTAGATATGGGAAATACAGTATAAAAAATTTGGATAAATTACATCAGGATTTCGTGATAACATACGTAGATAAAGTTACTTCTAATTATGCTTTCACTTGCCAACAATTTTACAATAAAAAGCTGATTGAAAGTTACCTTGATATAAATGCATATACAAAGCTCAGTCAATCTAAAACAGAAATTGAAAATCGTATCAAGGCTAAATATAAAATTTTAAGACTGAATACCATAAAATTCCCACATATAACTCTGATACCTAAACTTCATAAGGACCCCATAAAATTTAGACCAGTTACTAATGGTTTTAAAACATACTTAAGTTTTGCAAACGCAAGATTATTAAAACTTCTAAAAAATATATTGAAAAAAATAAAAAATTCTGGTGTATTTTTCATTAACAATAGTAGTGAAGTAATTGAGAAACTTAGACATATCTGACGATTTACAGCATAGAAGTTGTGATTTCAACGACCTTTTTTGCAATATAGATATAAATGATCTGTTTAGCATATTGACGGAGATGTATGAAAAGTATGAGATGCAAAACCTCATTAAAAACATATATACAAATGTCTTGTCGAAATGGTTTTGTTTGAAACTGTGCTTTATGATAGAACTGATTTCTACAAACAGCGTAATGGCATTCCGATGGGGGGGTGCATGTTCCTCTATTCTGGCTGATATATACTTGAACAAATACGAGGAGGGAACACATATTTTAAATGAGATCGTATACATACGTTATGTGGATGACATATTATATGCATGCCACGATGACCGGGATCACTTAGATTTTACTTTTTTTCCTTCAAATTTGACATTAACAGAAACTTCCCGTAACATTGATAATAGTATTAATTTTTTGGATTTGACATTATATAAACTTTCTAATGGTAAAGTTGGTTTTAAATTATATGATAAAAAAAAGCATTTAATTTAAAAATCATTACATGATTAATTGGAATTCTTGTCTGCATCGAAATGTTTTCAGGAACATTATTATAAACTTTTTAACAAGAAGCAAACGTTTAAATAGCATTGCTGAAAATCGTTATATAAGTGATCTGGGCTATCTTAAGGAAGCAATCGATATGGGTTACCCTCTACGTTTTCTCAGTGACATTTTATGTAAATTTTACGGCATAACCTTAACTGAGAGCTACGACTTGTATTTGAATGGGAAGGCACTTTCAGTCTGTGATGGAAATGGACAGCAGCTGTATTGCGGAGGTCAGGGTTAACTGTCTGAAAGAGGTCTTTTTGTACAAAGTAAGAGTCTTTTGCTTTTCGGTGAGATGTATGCGTGGCTTGTTTTTCTTGGTATTGGTATTGGATATTTTATAGTATTTAGTGTTTCTGATTGGATGTGGTAATGCTCGTTGTTATTGTATAGGTGTAGGGACTGTATAGGTTTTTCAAATCTTTTCTTTTTTACATTTAAAGTTTAAGTATATGTATTTGGTTGGCGACATTGTATCCGCTTCCGGGAGTGTCGTCATGACATAAAGCTGGCTAAACCGGGAAGTGGGGGTCACAATCCCCCCTGGCGAAATTTTGATACAATGTCATTCTTCATTTTTCTTGTTCTATTTATTATGTAGTATAGAAATGTACTTGTTTGAGCAGCTTAGCGCCTTTGGGTATATTTTCAGTAAATTGTTTTAGATGAGATAAAAGTTATATTGATAAGTATATATATATATATATATATATATATATATATATGTGTGTGTGTGTTCAATATATGTATCCACTCTAGCTGAAAAACTAATGGACTAAATTTCAAAACACTTGGTAGATAAGTCATTTGTGGGTTACCCTGATAATAATTAGATTTTGGCACGATTCGGAAGAAAGAACCTGCTTGTTTCCGCGAAATAGCCCGTAAAAATCGTCAAAATCCAAATTAAAAGACGACATATACTCAAATGTATCGATTAAATGCTTGTTTTATACATAATTTTGAACTGCAAAAAGAATAAGACCAACAATATAACTCTAGAACTAACTGTTATCGAAATATTTTAGTATTTTCGCCTTTTTTACACGCTGCCTTTGAAAATAAATCCAGTCGCCAAATGAAAACGAAAATTAAATTAAAACTGCAAATTCGATGTTATTTCAAATATTCATCCGTGTTTTTTTCTGAAAATAAATTCAGCTTAATGAATAATGAAAGAAAGAGAAGATGAATTCAAGTCTGTAGGCAGAGGCATGTGCTGCCTACATCAGATTTTTAATTTGCAAGGGAAGTCATGTGTTGGACGCATCAGAATCTATCTATGCATCATAATGTATCTATGTAAATCCATAAGGAATGATGAGAACAATATCGATTTGATGGGCATAATGTTTCTCAATCAAAATTCTTCTTAACTGAGAAATCCCTAATTTATCAAATTAAAATCGCATCTTCAAATATCTGCTTGAGGGGCTTTTGAAAGCCTTAGCGGTATTTAATCCGATTATTGTGAGAGAGTAAACATCGGGGTGATACAGCGCTTCAAAACTGTACGGTCCACATACGTTTAGGCTCTTTAAATCCGCAATAAAATGCAGATGTACGTAAACATTTTGACCTGAATTAATGACTATAGTCAGTGTACGTTATGAAAACGGTATGAAAATTATCAAAACGTTATGAAAATTAAAACTGTTAGTCACTGGAAAACGACTCCACCGAATTTCATGAAATGCTGTGGGTAGCTTTGGAATAGTCCCTCTTAAAATTTAGTACATGTTTTATAACCGGGATCTGCCTATGTTGAGGGGCCAGTGTTTTATTTTATTTATTTTACTTTATTCAATTTACGTGTCAACTACAGATTGAAATCCAGTTACAGTAGCCACAAAAGAAATTAAAAAGTACAGAACATAGGATACAAGAATACTAAGTAGTAAATATGTCAAGCGCATTGAAACAGGCTTTTTTAAAACAGGCAGTAGTAAAGTTAAATATATCAATATCAGCACAATAGGTATTATACAGATCAACAAATTTATAGATAGAATAGCATTTAATGTAGTTGTGTTTAAAAGTAGTATTGTGAAAAAGAGTTTTTTTCCTATTATTATTGACAGGTATGTGAAATTCCAGGTAAGAAAGTAAAAAATTATTTAAAACCTTATAATAAAACAAGAGCCAGAACCAGCTTCTTCTTTTTTTAAGAGACATTAAACTATATTTCTGTCTGAGTTCCGTTGTATGCATATCATAAGGATAATAGCCAGTCAATCTGTAATCAATAGTACGTAATAGTTTATTTTGCACGATTTCTATCCGTTGAGAATGCAGCTTGTAAACAGGGTCCCAAATCATTGCACAATATTCCAAAATTGGTTTAACAAGAGTATTATAAATACAAATAATAGTATCAGACCTGGCAAAAACACGAGATAGTCTTAAGGTGAAACCAAGTCTTTGGTAGGCTCTTTTAATAATATTATCGATATGTCTCTGAAAGTTAAAAGTATCATCGAAAGTGACACCTAAATCAATAATCAATGAGTACATCGAGATAGAGATGAATTATTTAAAATATAATTGTAATTAAAAATATTATGGATCCTAGCAATGCTCATAACATAGCATTTAGAAATATTTAAATGGAGTTTATTTAGTACAGACCAGTTATACAGTTCATCTAGATCTCTCTGCATCAATTCACAATCAGACGGACAGTTCACAATCAGTTCACAATTAGACGTGTTGGACGCCTTATTGGACGTTGACATCTAATTTCACCTTCTGCCAAAAGTCTTTGAATGGTATTCCTTGATACAGGATGTATGGAGGATGGCAAATGCCTTTGAATGGTGATAGCGATGCTATGGGTGTGGATGTGGCTCCTCTCCTGACTATACGGTCATCTCGAGCAGTTGGCTGTCTGGGGTGTTCTGAACCTCTACGACGGTTACATGTTCATTCTGTGATCCATTTTCGCTATCACTGAGTAACTGCCATATAGCTCTGACCAAAATGGTAATTGATACGCCCGTTGAACCACCAGCTTCTCTTAGGCCTATGATGCGATTCCTCTCTAATTTCGACAATTGTTCGTAGTGCCGTCGAGTACGTTTCAAAGGCATCTTTACACACAACGTGTAGTATCAAAGCAGAAAATACAGTTGCAATTGCCGTGAGTGAGAATACTGGTCGTTTTAAATACTGCACGATACGTCTTTCACATGCGCTTTCCATGACCTCTATGACATCATTCGCGCTAACAATTTGATCATATTCACAACTCTTAAACGACATTTGCATGCAGAATTTAGTGGCTGTAGCCCAAATTTTTTAGGGGTGCATATGTTTTTATGCAGATTGTATTTCGAATAATTTCGAAGTTTTCACTCAAATTTCCAAAAATTGTATGTAGTTCTGAATTTCTTGTTACAAAGCCGGATGTAAAGTTTTGTGAAAATCCATTAATATTTGTGGAAGCTATCGTTTACACCAAAATCGAACACAGACATACAGACGAGCAACACTCTAAAAATAGTCAAAACGTTCTCAGGAGTTCCTAAAACATATATTGGCAACAAAATCTCGAAATTGAAAATCTTCATGAAAACAACACTTTTCCTATACTATATTCTATTTATAGTATGAGAAAGTAAAAATATATTTTGATCTATTTTTAACACTTTACAATATAGTTGAATAACAATAAATTACATTTTCCTCCATGGTTTTAAGTTTTTAAGTAAAATAAATTATTGTAGTAGTGTGATGAATGAAAAGAATAGAATAAAAGTTTATGAATGAAATTTTTACTGCTTTTTTATAGAGAGCCAGGCGATTTATATTCCAATCACGTCATTTGAATAAATTTCATTTTTTTCCGATGAAGTTTTCAAGTAAATTATTGTAGTATTCTGATAATTTTAAAAATATTACCGCTGAATGTATCGCATTTTAGAGATGTTTAAATAAAATTGCATTGCAGTTAGGAAGTGTTTTATAGTCAATGCTTTATTCATGATTGATCATTCTTGTTTTTAGTTTTAAAGACGTTTCAAGTGAAAGTAAGAAAAATGAAAGTAAAAACTCTTTCGGACAGATATTGAAGTTTTTTGAGAAAGAAAAGTGAACTTGATACAATATCCAATTATATTCACCTGTAGGGCATTCAATGAGCTACAAATTCTTGCCTTTTAGTTCTTTTAGTTTTTGAGATATAAGCATTACGAACATGGAAAACGGAAAATTTGCAATCTTCAATTTTACAAAACAATTACTTTAAAATTAGAAGAGCTTTTTTTTCAAAAAATAAATATAGCTCAAAACTAAATTTCCTAATGCATATTTTTGTCGCTTGTTATTTATTTTTATCTTTCAGTTCTGAAGAATTTCTTTTGAAATTCAGAAAATTAAAGTTATCTCTCCGAGCGAATGTTTTTTTTTAAAGTTTTTTCGAGATTGAAATAATTTTCATATATTCATAAACTTTATCCTATTTTCGAGAAAACAAGAAAAACAATTTGCATTTTTATCTATTAGATTCGGAGGTATAATGCGTCTAAAGTGTTTACATTTTCCGTAACGCTCTGTTTCCCGCTACAGGAACACCAAGCATAGTTGTTATTCGCATCAAAAGGAAGATTCGCACAATTTTATAGTTTGGCAACTTTGATGGGGCGATCGAAGCAATTTCTGTGGCATTGCAACAACTCACACTTCGTCCTTCTTCATTCAACAAAGCGATTATCCTTTCAGACTCTAGTTCGCCAATCAAAGAAACATTAGTACCCGGATTCAAGAGATCAGGACTCTTTTAAAAGACCTAACGCACAGAATCACTTTACAGTGGGTGCCTGCGCATTGTAGAGTACCAGGAAATGAAAAAGCTGACTTTTTGGTCAAAAAGTGTGCTACTGTGGAGCAGAGATTCTCAAAGCCTATGACTTTTCATTCATCACAACTGTATATTAAAATGTTGCACAAAAAAGAATTTGAGGCAAAATCTCTGGAGATATCTGAGGAAAAGTCATGGAGCTTCGTCTTCAACAAGAATATTTCAGTCATTCCAGAGGCTCCTCGCGAGTAGCAGTTGCCAGGTTCAGTCTTCTGACTGGTCACGGCTGTCTCAGGGCTCATCTCCATCGAATGGGACTTGCTGCTTCCCCGGATTGCATTTTATGTGACCTAGGATACATGTATTTTATGTGATCTAGAAAACATTTGGACGAGTGCCCTGCACTAGTGACTTTTAGTTCAATCATTGAGAAATTGAGCGAATAATTCAAACATTGAAAAATTAATTCAATCATTGAGAAGTTCAAGCATTAAGTTTGCTGGCTAATGGCCTAACGGCCAAACGACCGGAATTTGTGAACAACAAGACATTGTTTGGCAAAAATATGTGTTGTTGTTGCGACCCAGACCGTCCGACCTACCAGAAAGGTGTAAGGTAACCGTTAGGACGGCCGGGAAGTGCCACCCAATTCAGACCGGAACACAGTGGGGGAGGTATCCACAGAGACCGTACCGTCCTTCCCCTACCACCAACCTCTCGGAAGGACTTACGGACCCACATGTTTAACGTGATCGTACTCCGCATGAACACGGCGGCGGCAGTTGTGGCAGCGTGCAAGTCCAGTGCGCAAACCACCGGGCTACCGCGCCCGAAATATGCCAACAGCACGCGTGCTCCCAGGTGGTCACCCACCCAAGTACTAACCTCGCCCGATGTTGCTTGACTTCAGTGATCTAACGAGAACCGGTGCTCAGCACGGTAGGGCCGTTGAGGGCAAAAATATGTGTTGATGTTGAAACCCAGACAGTCCGACCTACCAGAAAGGTGTAAGGTAACAGTTTGGATGGTCGGGAAGTGCCACCCAATTTAGACCGGAACCCAGTGGGGGAGGCATCCACAGGGACCGTACCTTCCATCCCCTACCACCAACCTCTCGGAAGGACTTTCGGACCCACATGTTTCCGGCCATCCACCCAGCTGCTCTAAGTCCTCGGACGAGTCGGATGGTCAGGGCTTTCGGACCCACATGTTTAACGTGATCGTACTCCGCATGAACACGGGCAAAAATGTGTTGAAGACCCAGACCGTCCGACTCGTCCAGAGGACTAAGAGCAGCTATTTGGACGGCCGGGGGCAAAAATGTGTTGAAGACCCAGACCGTCCGACTCGTCCAAAGGACTAAGAGCAGCTATTTGGACGGCCGGCGGGGGCAAAAATGTGTGTATATCTTCGTATTCTTATATTTTTTTTCATTACTCTACTTTTGATTTTCAATCAAAAGCGTAAAAATTGAGATTTTTGAATCTGCTTGTGAAGGGGTATTTTCTCCGGTAACATTGGACGTTTATACACATGCCAGTATATTATACACATTGTTGCCTGCGATGAATTGTACATGCTTTGAAACTGAAGGATATGGATTGAAAAAAAATGTGGGAATTATGTTGGTTCAAAACCATACGATTTGGATATCGAGTGATGTTATCTATATTATTTTAAGTAGTGAGTTCTTATTTGGAACCTCGGCAATGTGTTCTATCTATTGATAGATGCGTGAGAAAGTCTAGTGGAGACTCGTACACGAAATATTTTAAACTTATTTCTCCTATTAGCAGAAAAATTTCAGTAGGTGTAAATCTTTTAGAAACAATAATTTCAAAATATTTCACAAAATCAAATTTTTAAAGAATTTTGCTGTTTCGGTTTTTCTTATTTTTGATAATTTTAAAAATGTTTGCTATTTCATTTTGATGTAAAATAACACTAATGGTCGGGGTTACTCTGGCAGAAAAATGGAGTGTTGCGAAAAATATAAACACTTTGTGCGCTTGTACCACCGAACCAAATAGATCAAAATGTAAATAATGTTTTTTGTTTTGCCAAGAATAGGATCCAGATTATGAACATATATAAAAGAAAATTCGATATTTTAGTATTTTGAACTTTTCTTTTTCGAAAAAACTTAAAAAAGTAGCTTTCCTTGTGAGTGCTTTTTATTTTTTTATTTTTCTAACTTTCACTTGAAAAATGTAGTAAATTATAAAAGATTGATATAATTAGTAAACATAAATAATGTGTACTAGAAAATTTAGTATTTGAGTCTATATTTATTATTTAAAAACGTTTTTATAGTTTTCGAGTAATCATCTTATCAATTTGAAGAAGTTTGAAAATTCTTTGTTTTAAGTTTATAATTCTTATATCTCAAAAACTACTTATAACAATAAGTAAGAATTTGTAGCTCTTTAACAGCCTTACAAGTGTATACATTTGGATTTTGGATTGAGCTCTAGTTTTCGAAAATAACTTAGTATTTGTCCAAACAATTTTTATTTTCATTTTTTCACTCGAAATATTTTCGAAACTATAAAAAATAGATATAAATAGCAAGCGACAAAAATATGTACGAGAACATTTAGTTTTTAAATCAATATTTATTTCTAATAAAAGCTCATATAATTTTTGAGTAATCGTCTTGCCAAGTTGAAGTATGAAAATTTCACGTTTTTCAAGATTGTAATGCTTATATCTTAAAAACTAAATTGATGGTATAAACAATAAGCAAGAATTTGCAGCTCTTTGAACATCCTATAAGTGCATATAATCAGATTTTAAGTTCAGATTATTTTTTTCGATATTACACAATTTATTATTATTTTACAAAATGTTATTCACGAAGAATCATTTCGGCTCCATCAGACTGGAGCCACCGCCTATTTTTTCCCTCGTTTTTAATAATTTTAAATGTAAATGAACTTAATAATGAAAATTTTAAAATGTATTGCCTCAAATCATGCGCTATACATAATTTAATGCATTTATATCTCCTTAAAACAGCAATGAACAGTTTATTAGTCAAATGATCAATTCTGTCACTATCCACAATGCCCATAATGGCACTTTGAGTTTGTTTATAATGAGTTGCATAACATGCTAGAGTGGCTTCTGATGCTGTGTGCGATAATTAATGATCGATACGTAATTGACTTCTCCATTATGTTAACTTTATGCATAATTGCTCCGTGATTTGTGAATGGCGATTGTTCCCCAATTTGATCAGTCCTTTGTTTCCTTTGTTATATTACTGTATGTTTAAAGTTTGCTGAGCATTGCTTTGTAAAGTAAATTTTCCGACAACTGTTTGGCCTTTCAAAAGATTTGCACATTTCGAAGTATGAAGTTGTTTTCGCTGGCGGTTTTAAGAATCCCTGTAATGTGTCATTTCTTATTCTCTAATAGGGATCAGTTGCCGTTCTGACACATACTTGAATATAAATCAAACAATTTTACTTTACCTAAATACATGATGTATAGGGAAAGTATTGTGATGGGGGTCGTGAATTCGAGTTGTTGACGGTAGAGCACGTTTCAAGAATCCCTGACCTAGAATCGAACGTTTTCATGTGATAGCTGTATGTGTGTGTTAGTGTGTGCGGCTGCATATGTGTGTTAGTGTGTTATTGTGTGTGTGTGTGTGTTACTGTATGTGTTAGTGTGTGTGGCTGTATGTGTGTGTTATTGTGTGTGGCTGTATGTGTGTGTTAGTGTGTTATTGTGTGTGTGTATTACTGTGTGTGCGGATGTATGTGTGTGTTAGTGTGTTATTGTGTGTGGCTGTATGTGTTATTGTGTGTGGCTGTATGTGTTAGTGTGTGTGGCTGCATGTGTGTGTTAGTGTGATTGTGTGTGTGTGTTAGTGTGTGTGTGTCTGTGTGTGTTAGTGTGTGTGTTAGTGTCTGTTAGTGTGTGTTAGTGTTAGTATTAGTGTGTGTGTTAGTGTGTGTGTGTATGCTAATGATTGTGCTAGCGTATGCTAGTGTCTGTGTACATCCTTGAGTCTGTGGATACGGTATCTCACAAACGAATAGAGCGTTTGGCACGATTACTACGATCTGTTGATACTGGAGCTCTATTGATTTTAAACAGTCGAACGTTCCGAAGATTTGAAGGATTTTCTTTTTAAATCACGATATTCAGTAACGTTAAATAATCATTTTATACGTAATTTTTTTTTATTCTGAAACGAACGCTAACTTGAACCGTGCTCGAGATATTACATGTTTTTCAAATAAATGCATCTAAAAATTACATAAAAATGAACAGTAGTAATTATTATAAAATATGTAACACTTGGCTATATAAATTTTACGACCTTGGTGACTAATTTAGTGAAATTTCGCCAACTTGGTGATTTTTTTTAAATTTGGTGTTAAATCAACGAAAATGTCTCCAAATTGGTAAAAAGGACCCTAAAAGTTAGGAAATGACACCTAATTTATCAATTAATAATTATTCTATTTTAAAATAATCGTGTATATTGCTCAGTAGATGCTAGCAATATATCAGTTGTAAAGTTATGTTTGCACGTTGTTGTAAAGTTACGTTTGCACGTTGTTGTAAAGTTACGTTTGCACGTTGTTGTAAAGTTACGTTTGCACGTTGTTGTAAAGTTACGTTTGCACATTGTTTTAAAGTTACGTTTGTATGGTGTTGTAAAGTTACGTTTGCACATTGTTGTAAAGTTGGATTTTAATTTGCTATTTAAAATTAATTTTACGTGTTGTTATAAAAAAAAAAGAGTCTAATGTCAGTGTACTTTTCAACGATTGAAACATTATACCGTGGATCTTGTCTATCATTATTGTGCATTGAGACAAGTAAACTTCTTGAATTTTGTAGGGAAAGTCGTGTTGGCCACATCAGATTTTCTTTTAAAATTTCTTTCTGAAACTAACTATGACAATTCTCGAACAAATGGAATGATTATTTGTAAATAATTTTTTTTCAAGAAAATCATATTCCATTTTCGAATTTTTTTTTTACAAGAATAAAAAATAAATTGTAAATAAATTTGTTAACAGATGTTAAATAAAAATTTTAAATGTGTCAAATATATATTTTAGAAGTGTTAAATTGTGATTCTAAAAGTGTTAAATTGTGATTTAAAAAATGATAAATTGTGATTTTAAAAGTATTAAATTGTGATTTTAAAAGTATTAAATTGCGCTTTTATAAAAGTGTTAAATTGTGATTTTAAAAGTTTTAAATAGTGATGTGAAGAGTTTTAAATAATAAAGCTTAACTTGGGTGAATGACATGACTAATTATTTCGACACTAATAGGCGCCATTCCTAACATACACTGCGTGACAGTGAAAATGAGACACCAAGAAGAAGTGGGCAGGAAAAATATGCAAATTGCAGGGTAGACTTATCTCACCGAGTTATGTAAATGATGCGAAATACGCAGCTGTCCCGCGCACGTTGAGTGAGATATAAGGGATGGAACCTGTAGAATCGGCAATAGTCGCGCCGCTTTGTCTGCCATTTTGCAATTTTTTTGTCTCAGAGGAAACGTGTAGTAACGGTGAATGCCAGGCCGCCGCCAACTGAGGCAGTTCCAACAGACATATGATTTCACCAGGGGTATGGTGGTCGGGTTCAGAAAGGGTAGGTTGGTTCATGCATCAAATCTCAGCGGACAGTCACCTACACGCGTCCACGGTGCACCGGCTGTAGCAAAAATGGTTGGAACAAGAGAATGTGGCACGTTTGAGAGATGCCGGTACGACAAGAGCGAAGTCAGCACACGTGGACCGACACATCAGCCGGCAAGCGTTGGCGGCCCCGCAGGCCACTTCCGTCGCCCTTTGCAGCATGTGCAGGGCACCTTTGATAATCCCATATCGACCAGGACCATTATCCGCCGATTGGTCGCCGGCGACCTGCACTCATGGCGTCCGTTAAGAAGACTGTCATTGACCCAACAACATAGACGCTTCCGTTTGCAATGGTATCGGAATAGAGCCACGTGGACGGCGGAATGACACAGGGTCGTGTTCTCAGACGAGTCACGCTTCTGTTTTAGCAATGATAGTCGCTGTGTACGAGTCTGGCGCCGAAGTGGTGACAAGTGCAATCCGGCTGCATCTGTGGAACGCCACACCGCGCGACAACATGGTTTGGGGCGCCATTGACTACGATAGCAGGACACCTATGGTCCGTATTGATGGCACTATGATTTCCCAACGATACGTGGATGACGTGCTGTAGCCGATGACACTACCCTTCCTTCAGGGAGTTCCTAATGCCATTTACAAGCAGGATGACGCCTGACCACATACGGCACGCATCAGCCAATATGCCCTGCAAGGTACTCGGGTGCTTCCTTGGCCACCAGTCTCCTCTGCTCCCTCCTCAATCGAACACAACGCATCTGGGGCGTGATTGGACGTCGCTTGCGTACGCTGCCACCGCCGCGTTTAGAAGATGAACTCTGGGAAATAGTTGACAGGGAATGGGCAGGCCATCCCTCAGGACACCATCCGCACGCTCATTGAATCTGTACCTAGACGCCGCCTGTTTCGCCGCTCGCGGTGATCCTATAACCTACTGATCTGACGGTGTTATCGCTCAGTATATAGGTGTATCATGTTGTAATAAACATCACTTATTGTTCATTTCTGTCTCTCTGTTTGCCGATTTTCATCACTTTCTGCCCACTCTCTCTTGGTGTCTCATTTTCGCTGTCACGTAGTGTATTATGCTGTTTTAATTCCAAATGAAAAAAAAAATGAATGTGTAATATACTCTCTGATATCAAAATAGTAGAAACATAGCCGTTAACGTATTTTCTTGTACTTCTTTCCCAACCATCTTTCTTGTGGAAAAGTAATCAACATGGAGAATAAATAAAACAGCAACAGATAATTAAAAACCTATTGGACATAATCGCGTCATTTTTGGAGCGTTTGCTTATGGTAGTGATTCGTAACTTTTTTACTTTCCCTGCAATACGTGGTAATGTATAGGGGAAGTATTGGAATCATGCCGTCTGAACAACATACTAAAGTTCATTTTGATAAAGTCATTTTTACGGCAGTTATCATGCAAACGGACAGACGGACAGAATGAACAAAGTCTTAAACACTTTTCAACTTTGTTATAAAGTGTTAATAAAAGAACTTTGAGGAAAAATCGGTTTTTAGAAGCCAGATTTTTTATCTATTTAATGACAGTTTCAAACTTTATTGTCTGCGGATTTAATTTTGTTCTAAGCTTAGGCAAATAAAACACGTCTATAAATTCATTAATAATATTAATTCATCTATAATTCATTATATTCTATAAAATTCGATGAAACTATTTAAAAATGTCAGTGAATAAAATTTTGTTGATTCCGAAATTCAATACATTTAAAAAACTGTTGGTGCTATAATGAAGTATTTAAAAAAAAAAAAAAATTCAGATGAATTTAGGCAGTAGACTGAGAGAATATTTATATTTATGTAAATAAATAATTTATCATATTAGTGTGTGGAGAAAGTATTGTAATATAAAATAAAACTCAACAATATATAAAGAACAGCAATGTCTTACGAAGGACAAATCGATGTAGAATTCTATTCAATTGCATTTTATCTTTCAATTCTCTTTAAGAACCACTTAAATATGTAATCGTAACTCAGAAAAGCTTTTTTCAATAATTGCTTATTTTATGATAAAGTTATGTCAGAAAATGAATGTGCATTTAATTTTATTGTATTATTGAGATTAAACCAACGGAGGAACTTTTTTATAAAATTAAAATTCCTTTCCTTGTGATCTTCTGACGACACACAAAATGACTGATTTGCACCCGTTCTATCTCATTAAGCCAAATTTTTATCTATTTAATGACAGTTTCAAACTTTATCGTCTGCGGATTTAATCTTGTTCTAAGCTTAGGAAAATAAAACACCTATTTTGGTAACTAACTCATTTAATCCTCGTTTAAGGAATATTTTGAGTCTGTAAAAGTATAGAATCTCTTTTATGGGTGTATTTAAATTCTTCAACGATTTTTCTTTTTCTTTTTATGAACTGCTAGGTTATAAGAAATTAAGAAAAATGTTTTTCACTTTGAATTCAGTTTTTAAACTTTTGGTCGATTAAATCGAAGTTTATAAAGAAAGCGTTCATTTATTTCTCGTTTGGAGTTGCTGTAAATAGAAAAACCGTTCCATGATGCATCGTCGCCTAAATTATCTGCTGCCAATTTTATCAAAATATTTCCGGAGAATGGCATCCACAGTGATTTATGATTTCAGGTTTTTGCGATATCATAAATTTCCAAATTCCTTTTTGCAAGAAAAAGTTGTCAAAATATGCAATATTTGAAAGGATTTATTTATTTTGCTATGCAATTTTGCACCTTTTTAGAGAAATTGTGATAAATTTACCTCTGTTCCCCAACCGTATTTAATTATATTCATTCTTATAGAACGGACATATTTTAAATAAAGAACAACATAAAATGCCACGCGTATAATAAGAACAACATAAAATGTATAAAGCTGACAATCGTCTAAAAAACATGTTATGGGACCGAGTGGCACAGATTTGAGTATTTCGCTGTTTGGTGTGAAGACTAACTTATTGGAATAAATTTTAATTTTCAACAACCCTTAAGGAAAACTTGAGCAATGTATTCAAATAAAAAAAATCCGATGTGGGCAGCACCTGACTTTCCCTGCAGACTCCTATTCACGTCCTCTTTATTTCTTCAATAATTCATTAAATTGAGTATACTTGCGCAAAATAACATCCATAATTATTTAAAATGACACTGAATCTGCACTTTTAATTCAATTTTCGTTCTCAGTTGGTAAATGGACTGTTTACTTTCCCTGCAATACATAGTAATGTATAGGGAAAGTATTGGAATCATGTCGAAAGTCGCAACTCGAGTTTTCGACTGATCTACATGTTTCGATACCTCTAGAATACGAAAAAACTATTTTTAGCGTGACTTCTGTCTGTGTGTCTGTACAATGTATGTATCCACTCTTACTCAAAAACGCATGGACCGAATTTCTTAAAATTTGGTACGTAAGTCACTTGGATGTGACCCTGGTGCTGATTAGTTATTGATACGATTCGTAAAAGCAGAACCCGCCTTTTTTTGCGAAATGGCCCTTAAAAATTTAATTTATCGCTCTAGCTAAAATACTAATTTACCAAATTTTACAAAATTTAGTAGATAAGTTACTTGTTGGATACTCTGGTGCTGATTAGAATTTGGTTCGATTCGGAAAAGAAGAACCCGCCTTTTTTATGAACTGGCCCCCAAAAATTTTATGTATCCACCCTAGCTAAAATACTAATTGACCAAATTTCACAATATTCGGTAGATAAGTTACCTGTGGGACACTCTTGTGCTGATTTGATTTTGGTACGATTCGGAAAATAACAACCTGCTTTTCTTTACGAAATGGCCAGCAAAAATCGCCAAAATCTAAAAAGAAAAAGAAAGACTAAATAGTGTATGCTCAAATGTATCATTTAAATTCTTGTTTTATACGCAATTTTTGAAGAGGAAAATAATATAACACACTCTATTATACTTTAGGACTAACCGTTTTCAAGATATTTGAGATTTCTTGCATTTTTGTTACGCCGATTTCTGAAAAATTTCCAATTACCAAATAAAAACAAAAATTGAATTAAAAATGCAAATTTAGTGTTATTTGGTACAATTAAACTCAATCTAATGAATTATTAAGGAAATGAAGAAAATATGAATTTGAGTCTGGAGGGAAAGTCATGTGCTGCCCACATCAGATTTTTACTTTCCCTGCAATACATGGTAATGTATAGGGAAAGTATTGGATCATGTCGAAAATCGCAACTCGAGTTTTCGACGGATCTACACGTTTCGAGACCTCTAGAATACGAAAACACTATTTTCAGCGTGACGTCTGTGTGTGTGTCTGTGTGTTTGTCTGTCTGTCTGTGCATATTCTGTATCCACTCTAACTAAAAAGCTAATTGACCGAATTTCACAAAATTCGGTATATAAGTCACTTGTGGGTCACCCTGGTGTTGATTAGATTTTGGTACAATTCGGAAAAAAATAACCTGACTTTTTTTGCGAAATGGCCCGTAAAAATCGTCAAAATCTAACATAAAAACTATGTATGCTTAAATGTATCCATTAAATGCTTGGTTTAGATGTAATTTTTAACGAAGAAAAGAATAAGACCAACCCCATTACACTAGGACTAGCCTTTCTCGAGATATTTTAGTTTTTTCGTATTTTCTCTACGCCACCTTTGAAAATATGTCCAGTTACCAAATGGAAACGAAAATTAAATTAAAAGTGAATTAAATTTAATTAAAATAAAGAGAACGTGGATATAAGTTTGCACCGAAAGTCATGTGCTGCTCACATCAGATTATTACTTTCCCTACAGCGCATGGTAATGTATAGGGAACATATTGGAATCATGCCGAAAATCGCAACGCGAGTTTTCGACGGAGTTACACGGTTTGGGACCTCAAGAATACGAAAAAACTATTTTAGTGTGACGTCTGTGTGTGTCTCTGTCTGTCTATATGTGTGTCTGTGCAATGTATGTATCCACTCTAACCCAAACACTAATGGACACAATTTCATAAAATTTGGTAGATTCACTTGTGTGTGACCCTGGTGCTGATTAGTTTTGGGTACGATTCGGGATAAAAGAACCGGCATTTTTTTTTTTTTTAAATGGCCCGCAAAAATTGTCTGTATCCACTCTAGCTAAAAAACTAATAGATCACGTTTTACAAAGCTTGGTAGATGATTGACTTGTGGGATACGCTGGAGCTGATTATGTTTTGGTAGTATTCGGAAAAAAAATAACCTGTCTATTTTTTGCGAAATTGACCTCATAAATCGTCAAAATGGAAAATAAAATACTAAAATAAAATTGCTCAAATATATTAACTAAATGCTTGTATTATATGTAATTTAAACAACCCCACTACACTAAGATTAGTTGTTCTCTAGATATTTTAGTTTTTTCACATTTTAGCTACGCCACTTTTGAAGATAAGTCCAGTTATCAAATGAGAACGAAATTTGAATTAGAAACGCACAGTCAGTGTCATTTTAAATAATTGTGGGTGTTATTTTGTACCATTAAACTCAATATAATGAATTATTGAAGAAATAAAGAGAACGTGAATATGAGTCTGCAAGGAAAGTCAGGTGCTGCCCACATCAGATTTTTTCTGAATAAAACAATTACCTGCATATACCACGTGAAAGTGACAGCAGTTCATGGTCTATCTGTTCATATTCCGACCAATCTGCCTTATGGGAAATATGTTCTAATTGTGTCACTAGTATTTAAGACCATCAAAGACAAGGAAACTAACATTCTTAGAAAATTAAATATCAATTATTTTAGCATTTAACGTAAAATAAAATAGTCGTTTTTTTCGAAAATCTACTCAGTTAAGATCTGCGCTGTGGTCTATACTACAGGTGTAAAATTTCAGCCTTCCAGGTCATCGGGAGGCCGTGGGGTTTCGGAGGGTTTAGAAACATTCTCACCCCTGGGGTAGAATTCGAAAACACAGTTAAATTAAGCCCTGTCTCCTAGTTGATACTATAACAGTTGTCAAAGATGCAGTTTCTAAATCATGGGCGGGTTACTGGAAGGTTTGGAAAGTTTCCCCCCGGGGTGGGGGAGGAAATTTGGAAATACAGCACCATTAGGCTCTGTCTCATAGACGATACTGTAAATGTGAAAATATTCAGTTTTCTCAGATACAATTGCATTCGTCTATTATTATATAGACTGACTGATATAATTATTTTTAAATTTTGGCACAGTGATCAACGATATTAATTTTAAAATTTACCCATTCAGTTTTTCACACCTGCAAGTAGGGGGCGTGGTAGCCCTGTGATTAGCGCGCGGGAACTGCACTCGATAAGCCCGGGTTCCATTCCCGCCACTGCCAAAACTGCCGCCGTGTTCACGCGGAGTACAATCACGTTAAGCATGTGGGTCCGTAAGTCCTTCCGAGAGGTTGGTGGTAGGGGAAGGAGGAGGGTACGGTCCCTGTGGATGCCTACCACACTCGGTTCTGGTCTAAATTGGGTGGCACTTCCCGGCCGTCCAAACAGTTACCTTACACCTTTCTGGTAGGTTGGACGGTCTGGGTCTCAACAACAACACCTGCAAGTAGATTAAGTAACCTCTGACTAGTTTGGTTGCATACTCTACTATCTAGTACGTGCCGCACGTGTGGTCTGGATTCATTATCGGTTCATTTGAGAATTCTGAAAGTCTATCACGGAACTAATTTTATAAGGTACTTCGGATATTTCGGAGAAAATTTGAGTACAGACAAACTTATTGGTGGCAAAACTTTACCATTATTGTGTTTTGGGAAATGTTAAATGTTTTCCCCGAAACATGTATTTCTCAGGATCTGCTACAGATAGAGCTCAGATGATGATTGATTTGGATTCAGAATCCAATTCCGGAGGGGGCCACGAGTTTCACCAAGGATTTCCACTTTTGGCTCAAAAAAGTTCTTGAAATTTATCAAGCTTGGCTATAGATAAAGCTCAAATGATGTCTGATATGAATTCAGCATTAAATTCTGGAGGAGGGGGGGGGGGGGGGGTTTACTAAAATTTCTCCCTTCTGGTTTTTCTTCAACTATTTCTTACGATTGGCTACAGATAGAGCTTAGATGATGACTGATGTGGATTCAGCATCGAATTCTGGAGAGGGTAGGAAAGGGGTTCAGTAAGGATTTCCATTTTCAGTTTTTCCGAAAATTCATATGATTGTACGAGAAATGTGTGCAAAAGAGAGTGAAAATGCTTAATAGTTCCGTCAAAAATGAACTGTATACACTACTTGCCTCTCAAGGAAGACTTTTTTATATATAAATTTCTTGTATGCTATTGATGTTGGATAGTTTGTTTTGTTAATTAATTATTTTGCTTCTAAATTTTCATAAATTATTCTTTCCCAACAGTAGCGTCTCCAGAAAAAATTCTAGGAGGTGAGATTGGTAATAAAATATAGTGTTTCCCCATTTCACCAAATATCATATATACGAATGTCAATGGATTTTTATGGTTTCATAGATGTTTATGACCCCAAATTTCCTGACTTGCTACGCTACTGTTCCCAACGATTGTTTTTGGAATTATTTGCACCTTAGACTTATCTGTTCTTTTGGATATAGTTTTAAGTGTTATTAAACTATTACGGTTTCCAAAATGCTGCTCGAAACTTTCTGTTGAACCGGATCGGCCTGGGTGTGTAAAGAGTACAGCCAATTCTTGCCTTTACCTACCAAATCTGGCAGCACCTGCTGGAGGAAGGTGGGGTACTTCTGTCCGTCTAGGCGGTCTGGTAATAGATACGGGCCAATTAATTGGTCGTGGATAATCCTTACCCACACATTCACGGAGAACCTTTGCTGGTGGCATCTTGAACGTGTAGCATGCGGATTTACTGTGTTCTCCATTGTGAACCGACGTTTCATCCACTCCAGAGAAAGCGCCCTCTCGCGGCTCGCTGAATGCTTTTCGGCCCCACATTGTATTGTGAAAGTTGTTTGTATTGGTGACTTCTATAACCTCTTACAGTTCTGACCATCAGTTTATATACACCATATATATATATATATATATATATATATATATATATATATATATATATATATATATATATATATATCAATGTACCCTATTTTCATTTTTTCATTTTTTGATGCCTGTAGTCTGGGTTGGAGTATTTATAGTAATGTACTATTGCTAGTAATGTACTATTACTTAGTAATGTACTATCTGAAACAGGCATGTGTTTGGGTTAGTTAGAGTTAAATACTCAGACCTGAGGAGGAATTTAACTCTGACTAATCATCGAATTTGGGCGGGTGCTGTTCTCTTATCGGCATTATGGCCGTGAATTTGCTTCTATGGTGATGTTAATATTACTTGATTTTTTTTTTATTATTGCATAATTTATTTATTATTACATATTTATAATATATATATATATATATATATATATATATATATATATATATATATATATATATATATATATATATATAATATATAATATATAAGATGGAAAATGGAAGTTATTAATGATATTGAAGTGTTATAGCATATATGCGCAAAGCAGCTACAAATACTATACGCGATATAAATATAAAAAGTATAAAAATAATTTTAGAATTGAAAAAAGAAGGAAGGCTTAGCGAGAAGCTTTCTTAATGACATTTATGACAAGCTTGTTGACAACTGGGGTGTAAGGTCACAACCCCTTACCGCCATTAAGTAAGCTTCTCGCTAAGCCTTCCTTCTTTTTTCAATTCTAAAATTCTTTTTATACTTTATATATATATATATATATATATATATATATATATATGGGTGTGTTAGAAATAATAAGGGATTTATTTAGTAAAATGTTCATGTAATATTATTGTAAAGGGGTGTCGTGTTCAACGTATAGGTAATAACATAGACGTTGTCAGGATTTAGAAAAAGAGGAGGTCTGACAATCCAATGAGGGATTTATATTGCTAGATTTTGTTTCCAAATATGGATCCCTATATTTCTATTATGTTTCCAATAAGGTCTCTAATGAAAATTAATGTAGTTGCTCAGTTAATGGAAGGGGTATGTATGAACTCCAACCCTCCTTCCTATGTCATAGAGTAACCCAATATAATTGCAATGAAATTACGTGAACATTTTGTAATTGAGTTACAAGATATTTAATAGATGTCAATTTCGTTATTGATTGGAGTTCAGAGCAAAGTGCAGTGGCGAAAGAAATTGCTTCTCAGTAAAAGCCTTGATTACTTTCCTTTTCATTAAACCTTTTAAGACTAATCTTTCTCGCCAAGAGAAACGGAATAACCAATAAGACTAATTAAACCAGATATATTAAATAGTCAAACGAAAATATAAAACGCGATGAAAGTGGTCAAGAACTAGTTTAAAAGCGGGTCTTCTATCACCATTAAGTCCATATAAGGTCAATTATAAACATTTAAGCGGATTTTAGACGTTAAAAGATTGCTTTTCCAGCAATTACTTCTATGGCTCAATCATGACATCGAATGAGCAGGAGGTACAGCATTAATTAGTTAACTTTGAGAGTAAAAGTAGTTATTAAGAAAATTTCAGGAGTTGCATAATTTTACTTTCCTACAATACATTCATTATAAGAATAATACCCATTTCTCCCTCTGTAACGCTTGGTGAAAAATTTTGCGACGGATTGATAATTGTGCGTTTTGTTCAGGGATATGTATTACTTTGTTCAGGGATATGTATTGTTTTATTCAGAGATATGTATCGTCACACTTGGCGACAAATTAGACGACGAATTCGGCGGGATATCACCTACTTGGGGACTTTTCTAAATCTTGCCAAATTGACGAAAATGTTGCCAAATTGACGAAAATGTCGCCAAATTGATTAAAATGACGGTAAATCAATGGAATTACTTTTTTCAGGGAATAGTATTGTGATGGTTCGATAGGGTCTGTCTGTCAGTCCAACCGTTCCACTTGGTTAAAAACTTGGCGACTTTGCTAAATGTCGCCAAATTGATAAAATGACGCTAAATTAATGAAAAGGACACTTAAATGATAAAAATCCACTATGTTGAAAAATGAAGTTCAATTTCTTTGATACTCCTTGTCGCTTTATGGGAATTATTAATATAATATACTATTTGATTCAAATCAAATCGAGTTCCACTGTTTGTTGGACAAATATGTTTTATTATGGGATCTAGGTGTTTGTAAATGAATTGCGTTTTGTTTAGGTGATGATATAGCATGTATATTTCTATAGGCAGTCGTATAGAAAATAGCAACATTGATTAAGAGAAGTACATGGATCTGATGTGTTCGTGAATAACAGGAGTACAAGTACTGACGGCGAGCGGATAAGAATTAATATTTTTCTAACCTTTTGTATCCCGTCATATGACGGGCATACCTTCTACTTTAGTATATAAACGCATTGTGTTAAAAACAAGAAAGTACCTAACTTGATCATCTTCTTTTTCGACATAGACCGTCCGACCTATCCGAAGGTGAAAGGTAACTATTTTCAGGGCCAAGAAGTTCCTTCAATTTAGATTAGAAGTCAGTGGGGGAGGCATCCACAGGATCCGTACTCTCCTTCCCCTACTACCAACCTCTCGGAAGGACTTACGGATCCACACGTTTAACGTGACCGTATTCCGCATGAACACGGTGAAATCGAACTCGGGTCGTTCAAGTGCAATCCCCGCGTGCTAACCACTGGGCTGTCGCGTTGATCTTCTATCTGATCTTCTATTACCACCCGTGGATCATTGGTCCTCTAGCGGTGTTCACGGATATTTTATTTCCTGTTGATAATGAGTAGTACATAAACACTGCGCCAATTACGTCATGTGGTTTTTGAGAGGCGTTGAGATAGTCTTGTGGTGACCATTGTTTTTAGTACAATCATAGAAACAAGGGAATTCAGTTTATCTGGCTAGGATGTGCCCCTGAAGATATTTCTGGCAGATATACTTTTCATTGTTTTTCATTGATCTATTTCTTTTGTTTAACACTTTACAACATTGTTGAAAAGTAAAAATAAAAACCGAGATCAATGTTTTTAGGACACCCTGTGTATATATACTTGTATACAGGGTGTCCCAAAAACATTGACCTCGGCTTTTATTCCTTAACCATCGATTTTAGACAGTATATAATAATTTACAAAGTTGCGTAAAAATTTACATAATTTTATGAAATCGATTAAAATTTTTAAGGGAATTAAATTTGAAGAAATACAAAATTTAAATTTTTCTACGGCCCCCGTACAAAAACATTTTCAATGAGTGAAATATGCCCCATACACTAATAAGGTGATGCACAAAATTTCAGCATTTTATCGTAAAAAGTCCCAGAGATATGAAAAGACAACAATGCTGATTTAAACCCCTTTTCGATGCATCGACATGGGTTCTCAGAGGGGAAAAATCATGTCGGCAAATCGCGTTTCTGGGGTCATACACAAATTACGAAACAAAACAAACATAAATAAATAATAATTTGCTATTTATTGGTACAAAAGTATCTACACTGTGTAGAAATAATAACTTTATACAAAGATTACAAAGCCTGTTCAAAATGTTTTCCATCCAAGCCAAAGGTCCATTTAAGATAGGAGGCAGATATTATTTGCCTATGATACTTTTCTGCTGCGTCATTTGCACTCTTGTTGTAAGCATTTGCATTTTAATTTGTGATTAGTCCCGCAGTCCAAATTTGTTTAAACATATCTCTGGGACTTTTTAGGACAAAATGCTGACATTTTGTACATTACCTTAAGGAATGGGGCACATTTTACTCATTGGAAATGTTTTTGTATGGGGTCTGTATAAAAATATAAATTTTGTATTTCTTCAAATTTAATCCACTGAAAATTTTTATCGATTTCATAAAATTTTTTACCTTTTTTTACGCAACTTTGTAATTTATTATATATGTCTAAGATCAATATTTAAGGAATAAAAGCCGAGGTCAATGTATTTTGGACACCCTGTATATATAAATTGCAAATTAAATTTTTGAACTTCGTTTACTGCAGAAAAGAGAAAACTACAGGTCACATTATTCTATTTTTGGGCAATACCCTTTTACTTTCCTTACAATACAAGGTAATGTATAGGGCAAATATTAGAATTGCGTCGAAAATCGGAACTTAAGTGCCTATTTGTGCGTGTCTATACAATGTATGCATCCACTCTAAATCAAAAACTATTCGGTGAAATTTCACAAAATTTGGTAGGCAAGTCTCTTATAAACTAATATTGTGCTGATTAGATTTTGGTATGATTCAGAAGAATAAAATCTGCATTTTTTGCGAAATAACTCACAAAACTTGCCAAAATCTGTAATACAAAGCTAGATATTCCTCATTTTAAAGATTAAATGGTTTCGTACGTAATTTTTGAAGTCATAATAATATGTAACTTACTTCATTTTTCTAAGATAAACTCATCATCTCAAAATATTTAATTTTTTTTGTAACTTTTGTAAGCTGGCCACGTTTCATACAGCAATAAGACGTCACATGAAAAAAAAAGTTTTAAAACCGTGAATTGAATATAATTTCAAATACATATCCGTGTCATTTTGTAAAATTAAACTTAATAGATTATAGTAGAAATGAAGAAAAATGAATTTGACTCTGTAGGAAAAGTTATGTGCTGCCCACATCATATTTTCTTTTCTTTTGAATTACGAAAGTATTTTTTGTAAACATATTTAGATAAGTTTCTCTAAGAAATAGAATTATCAAAAAGCCTATACTGGTAAAAGGTAACATGCTTTTTTGTATTTACTGAAATTTTTGGAAAATGGCAAATGTATTCTTTCTGCATCTGCAGTTAGCGATTGAAACAGCCCGAAAAAGTTTCTGCTAGTCAATTCTGCGGAAGTCTATAGACCAAGTGCAAAGCAATAATATGGAAATTTTATACTAACATTTCCAAAGATACGTGATTGTGTCACCCACGGCAGTAAAGGATCAAATATAATGGCAAAAGAGAAATTTCCAGAGATAAACCACATTTTAATCTAACCTTTCGGAAGAAAAGTTACTTGTAAAACAAATGAAACTTGATATCAAATAATCAACTGAAAATTAAGTCAATGTAATAGTGTTAGAGTTAGTGAAACTGTAGAAGTAAGATTTATTTTCTATTAGGGACTTAGGTTTATTACGTATTATTTAAGCGGATTTTGGGCCTTCTACATAATTGCTTTTTGAGTCCTTACATGTAAAGTTCCACGACGTTGAAGGACTTAAAAGTATTAGAGAATTGATTTGGGGAATGAATCTTTTCTGTGTTAGAATATTTAATATTTAAACCTTTAAGCATGTTAGTATTTGGAGAAGTCTTTAATATCCGAAACAATCTATATATGATAATTGCCATGTCTGTCACGCTTTTTTAGGCATATAAATCCTTGCAATTTGATATACATGCCAATCGTTTCATAAAACCCTCTGGAAAAATCATTTATTTTTTAATGTTAAGTACACAGGATATTTCACACCAAAACTTTAGAATAGTGAAATGATAGAAAATCACACTTCGTGATGAGATAGAGGTTTCAAATTTGGTGTACAGGTAGAGAGTTTGAAAGAAATAAAGTGTACAATTTCATTTTCCCAATATTTCGTACTTTAGTACGTGCCAAGTACAAAAATTCTCAATTTGCCAAATAAATGAGAAACGCCTTCTTTAAAATGTGATAAAGGCCTAAAATTTAGTATATGGGCAGGGCCAATCATTTAATAAAAAGCCCAAGAAGAATAGCGATTTTCAAAGATGTTTATTTGATGGGGGTGATCCACACCAAAACATTTGAACAGTAAAATGATAGAAATACATACTTTACGATGATATACATACTTTAAATTTAGTGTATAAATATAAACACCTTGATTTACCTGTCTGTTTATCTATCTCTGGGTAATGCTTGGCGATAATTTTGGCGACGAATTAATAATATAAACACCTTGATTTATCTGTCTGTTTATCTGTCTCTGGGTAAAGCTTGGCGACGAATTTGGCGAGATGTCGCCAACTTGGCGACTGTTTTAAATGTTGCGAAATCGACAAAAATGTCGCCAAATCGATAAAAACGACGGAAAATTGATAAAAATGACGCCAAATCAATGAAATTAATTGCATTTTGAAAGGGAATAGTATTGTAATGATGTTTCCGCTGGGTTTGTCTGTCAGTCCAACTATTCCACTTGCCAACAATTTTGGCAAGTTTTTTAAAATGTCTCAAAATTAAACAAAATATAACAAAAATTAACGAAAATGTCACCAAATCGATGAAAATTTAATATCTTGGAAAGAATATAAGAATCCACTATAAGGAAAAACCATTTCTCTGCTTGTCCGTTCGTGACGTTTGACAAAAAATTTGGCAAAGAATTTGACGTGATGTCACAAATGTCGCCAAGTTGATAAAAATGGCGTCAAATGGGAACTAATATCTTGCAAATTTTGAATTCATATGACGTCATATGACGGGCATACTTTCTAGTGAGTAGATAGTTTGAAAACAAGAAAGTGCACAATTTTAGTTTTCAAATACTTTTTACTTTGAGGGTGCTGCACGTCAAAATGTTCGATTTATCGAAGAAATTAAAAACGCCAGAATGCCTTTTTTAAATTGAAATAGAGACTTGAAATTTGTTATATGGGTCAATCGTTCGGTAATACCCCGTAAATGTTTTATAATTGTTTATTAAGGTGTGGAGGATACTCAACTCCAAAATGTTCGAAATGTGAAGTAAAAAAAATATACTTCGTGGTGAGATATAGATTTCAAATCTGGTTTAAGGGTAGATAGTTTGACAGGAAGAAAAGCACAATTTCAGTTTACCAATATTTGGGTGCCGCACACCACAATGTTCGATTTGCCGAATCTATAAAAACACTACCTTTTCATGTCATACAGATATGGAATTAGGTACACTGGTCAATAATTAAGAACGCAACTTCGATAGAAAGTTAGAACTCGGTACCTAGCGATGAAGCTTGATAAAAATGCCGATACATTCCTTAATTCTAATGATAAAATGATTTAACAATAAAATAAGAAACATGTAATTTCTGATAGTTCTAATGTATAATGTATAGGGGACGTACTGTGACGGAGTTAAAAATTCGAATTTGAGTTTTCAACGGAAAAGCACGTTTTAAGCATCCATGTATTCAAATCAAACTTTTTTCAGGTGTTGTGTGTGTATGTGTGTGTGTTCGTGAGTGTAAGGACGCGATATCTCACGAACGAATGAAATGTTTCTAAAGTAAGTAGTACGATTATTATTACAATCAGAAAATACTGGAGCCTTATTGATTTTCAAAACGATCAAATGCTCAAAATTCTCCCGATTTTCGACTAACTTTTTGAAAAAATTATTAAAATATCATGACTTCTAATAATACATAAAAAAAGCATTTCATGCTTAATTTTGAATTAGAATAGCAATAATATAATCTTTCGAACGGTATAATGAATAGTTCTCGAGATATTGCAAGTTGCATTGCTAAAAAATGACATAAAATTAAAAAAGTACTAGTATCATCAAATATGTTCCTTTCCATATGCAATATTATGTGATCAATATCTTTATATCAATCTTGTGTTTCTACGTTCTCTTCACCAGAAATGATTTTTTTTTTGTAAAAGTTTTGGATTCTGCCGCCCAAGAATTTGTCAATAGTCATTTATTTAAAGGGGTATTCATTAAATGTTAATTGCATTTTGATGAGGATTTTGCCTGCGAGTATGAACAAACCACTCTGTTTAGAATTCATAAGTTGTCAAAAATACTCAATTTTAACTTACGTGATGTTAATTTAATGTCAAAATCATTGTTCCGGGGATCTTGTACACCATTATTTCTCCAAGAGAAGTAAAGTTGTTGCTTTATAGGAAAAGTTATCTGCTGCAAACATCAGATTTTTACTTATATCTGGCTTTATTATAAAAAAAAATCTAGATCTAGATAGACTGTTTTAAAATTCGAGCATTCATTATGTAGTAAAATTTATCTGCTGCAAACATAAGATTTTTACTGCTATAATCAGAATTTTAGTTATATCTGGCTTTTTTGTTCAAAAATTTAGAACTAGATAGACTGTTTTAAAATTCGTTCATTCATTATGTAGGAAAATTTATTTGTTGCAAACATCAGATTTTTATTGCTACAGACATTGGATTTTTACTGCTACAGACATTGGATTTTTACTGCTACAGACATCGGATTTTTACTGCTACAGACATCGGATGTTTACTGCTACAGACACCAGATTTTTACTGCTACAAACACCAGATTTTTACTGCTATAAACATCAGATTTTTACTGCTATAAACATCAGATTTTTGCTGCTGCAAACATCAGATTTTTACTCATACCTGGCTTTATTATAAAAAAATCTGATGTGGGCAGCACATGACTTTCCTTATATAATGCAATGAATTTACTACTTTTACAGTAAAAAAAAAATAGATTAATTAGTAGATATTTATATTCTTTCCAAGATATTAAATTTTCGTCAATTAGTCGTTATTTTCTTTGATTTAGCGTCATTTTTATCCATTTGGCGAGTTTTTCGTTAATTTAGCAATATATAAAAAAGTCGCCAAGTTGGCGACATTCCACCAAAATTGTCGCCAAAATCTCGCCAAGCGTTATAGACGGAGAAATAAGTTATTCTTACAGCAGATAAATGACTATTGGCGTTAATATACAAAAGTATTACTCGAAGTATCTTTTTTCATGAATGGAACAAGCTAAATCCACGAGAACAATGTCACCAAATGTATCGCATGGTATTACATATGAAAAGTGAACATGTTTCAATAGGAATTTTTTTTTTTGTTTATTTTATATGACTTTTTGATAATTTTTTTGAAAAATGTGCAATATCTCGAGAACGGTTCATGTTAGTATTCTAAAATTTATGTCAATCGTTTTCTAATAAAAATTACATAAGAAATGTCTATTTGCGTAACTTTATTAGACGCTTTGATTTTTTGACGATATTTTCAAAATTTCACTCGAAAATTTAGGTGTGTTCTGAACATTCGATTGCGTATAAAAACAATAGGTTTCCAGTGTCTACGGATTGTAACTTTTGTACCAAATTTCGTTAGAATGGGTACATTGGTTCGTCAGTTATCGTCTCCAAAGGCTCACTGACACACACGCACACTGACACACACACACACACTCACCACACACTTTCACACACACACACACACACTTTCACACACACACACACACACACACACACACACTTTCACACACACACACTTTCACACACACACACTTTCGCACACACACTTTCACACACACACACACACACTTTCTCACACACACAGACATCACTTCAAAAATGTTCGATTCGTGAGCAGGGATGCTCGAAACGTGCTCTCCCGTCGAAAACTCGAATTCGAAATTTCGATCCCGTCACAATACTTTCCTTATACATTATGTATATAAGGAAAGTAAAAAATCTAGAACTAGATAGAATGTTTTAAAATTCGAGCATTCATTATGTAGGAAAATTTATCAGCTGCAAACATCAGATATTTACTGCTACAAACATGAAATTTTTACTGTTACAAACACCAGATTTTTATAACTACAAACATCAGATTTTTATTTATATCTGGCTTTATTATCAAAAAATCTAGAACTAGATAGGATGTTTTAAAATTCGAGCATTCATTTTGTAGTAAAATTTACCTTTTGCAAACATAAGATTTTTACTGCTATAATCAGATTTTTACTTATTTGTCTTTTTTGTTCAAAAATCTAGAACTAGATAGAATGTTTTTAAATTCTTTCAGTCATTATGTAGGAAAATGTATTTGTTGCAAATATCAGATCTTTACTGCTACAAACATCAGATTTTTACTGCTAAAAACATGGAATTTTTACTGCTACAAACATCAGATTTTTACTTATATCTGGCTTTATTGTCAAAAAATATAAAACTAGATAGAATATTTTAAAATTCAAGCATTCATTATGAAGGAAAAATTATTTGCTACAAGCATCATATTTTTACTGTTACAAACAACAGATGTTTACTTATATCTGGCTTTATCATAAGAAAATCTAGAACTAGTTAGAATGTTTTAAAAACAAGCATTCATTATGTAGGAAAATTTATCTGCTGCAAACATCAGATTTTTACTGCTACAAACATCAGATATTCACTGCTACAAAACATCGGGATTTTACTTGTATCTGTCTTTATTGTCAAAATGTCTAGAACTAGATAGAATGTTTTAAAATTCGTTCATTCATTATGTAGAAAAATTTATTTGCTGCAAACATCATATTTTTACTCCTATAAACCTCATATTGTTACTGCTACAAACATCAGATTTTTACTTATATCTGGCTTTATTGTCAAAAAATATAAAACTAGATAGAATGTTTTAAAATTCAAGCATTCATTATGAAGGAAAATTTATTTGCTACAAACATCATAATTTTACTGCAACAAACATCAGATTTTCACTTATATCTGTCTTCATTATAAAAAAATCAAGAACTAGGTAGAATGTTTTAAAATTTGTTCATTCATTATGTAGGAAAATTTATTTGCTGCAAACATCAGATTTTTACTGCTGCAAACATCAGATTTTTACTGCTACAAACATGAGATTTTTATTTATATCTGGCTTTATTATCAAAAAATATAGAACTAGGTAGCATGTTTTAAAATTCGAGTATTCATTATGTAGGAAAAGTTACTCGTTGTAATATCAGATTTTTACTGCTGCAAACATCAGATTTTTTCTTATATCTGGCTGTATTGTAAAGAAAATGTAGAACTAGATAGAATGCTTTAAAATTCGAGCAATCATTATGTAGGAAAATTTATCTGCTGCAAACATCAGATTTTTACTGCTACAAACATCAGATTTTTTCTTATATTTGGCTTTATTATAAAAAAATCTAGGACTAGATAGAATGTTTTAAAATTCGAGCATTCATTATGCAGGAAAATTTATTTGCTGCAATCATCAGATTTTTACAGCTATAAACATCAGATTTTTACTGCTAAAAAACATCAGAGTTTTGATTATATCTGGCTTTTTTATTATCAAAAAATATAGAAGTAGATAGAATGTTTTAAAATTCGAGTATTCATCATGTAAGAAAAGTTATTTGTTGCAAACATCAGATTTTTACTACTACAAATATCAGATTTTTGCCTGTATCTGGCTTTATTATTAAAAAATCTAGAATTAGATAGAATGTTTTAAAATTCGAGCATTCATTATGCAGGAAAATTTATCTGCTACAAACATCAGATTTTTACTGCTACAAATATCAGATTTTTACTGCTACAAACATCAGATTTTTACTGTTACAAACATCAGATTTTTACTGTTACAAACATCAGATTTTTACTGCTACAAACATCAGATTTTTACTGCTACAAACATCAGATTTTTACTGCTACAAACATCAGATTTTTACTGTTACAAACATCAGATTTTTACTGTTACAAACATCAGATTTTTACTGTTACAAACATCAGATTTTTACTGCTACAAACATCAGATTTTACTTATATCTGGCTTTATTATCAAAAAATCTAGAACTAGATAGAATGTTTTAAAATTCGAGCATTCATTATGTAGGAAAATTTACTTGCTGCAAAGATCAGATTTTTACTTTCTCATACTAAGTAATATAATTTGTAGAAAGTATTGTTTTCCCGAAAATTTCGAATTGGGAAATTTTAATGCCAATATATGCTTTAAGACCTCAAGAAGACGTTTTGACTATTTTTGGTGTATTATCCGTCTGTCTGTCTTTGTGTCTGTAGTCGATTTCTTGTGTACACTATAGCGCTACAAATATTAATGGATTTTCACAAAACTTTATATTTTATTGTCAAAATATCTAGAATTAGATAGAATTTTTTAAAATTCGAGCAAAAACTTTTAGTTTTTTTCGAAATTATATATTTTTTTAACATGACAGCATAGGACAAAATTGGACATAATCATGCATAAAAGGGTTTATTAATAGCTTATTAATCACGAGATTTAATTGTTTCAATTTTTGTGAAAAAAAGACGATATACAAATTTTTTGCCCGTGACGTCATTAGCTCCCTGGGGGGGGGGGGTGCATTGCCAAGCATGGTATCAATCATAAGATTTTTTTCAAGTCCTTTAAAGTGAACGGTAACACGATATAATTGCAATCATCGGGACTCCTATTATCGATTTTTTAAAAAAATTCTTATAATAATAGTAATAAAAAAATGATACTAAGATTGATTTTGGCACGAGAAAGTTGCGTTAAGTTACACTCTAGTTAATTTTGAAGAGTGTTAGCTTCTCCGTCTCTGTCAGACTTAAATACTAGTAGCAAATATTTAAGTTTCTGGCCGTGGATTTCTCCAGAAAGTAGTTTGGATCGTTTGCTTAGCCATTTAAGCAGTATAGCGTTTCAAAGAACGGAGCAATAAAATGGAAATTTTTGAGAGATCTTGTCAACTCGAATCTCATATGATAATCTTAAATTTAGCCAAGAAAAATATTTTTGTCAGTCTGTATTTACTTTTTATATGTAACTTTAGATTTTATATGTAACTTTAGATTTATGTTCGTTGCTTTTGAGGATAAAATGTTGAAGTATATTCTTTTGATAAAGCTAAAGTGGATAAAATATTCTTAAGTAATAAAATGTATCTATCTATATGTCTATTTGTGTCGTCTGTAGCGGAAAATCGGAAACTTCGAAACAGCTGTGAAATTCAATACAGGAGGTCCTCAAACGATATGATAAGATGAGACTTATTTATAAATTTAATTTATTTAAAAATTTATGAAATTTTAAAGCTCAAAATTTTCGAAACTCGCAAAAATTCGAATTTGAATTTTTTTGGGCGTGACAGCCCAGTGGTTAGCGCGCGGGGATTGAACTCGGACGACCCGAGTTCAATTCCCGCCTCTACTCAAAACTGTTGCAGTGTTCATGCGGAGTACGATTACATTAAACATGCGGAGTACGATTACATAAACATGCGGAGTACGATTACATTAAACGTTCGTAAGTCTTTCGGAGAGGTTGGTTGCAAGGGAAGGAGGGTATGGTTCCTGTGGATATCTCCCTCACTGGGTTCCTGTCTGAATTGGGTGGCATTTTCCTACCATCTAAACAGGTGCCTTACACCATCGGGTAGGTCGTGCGTTCTGAATCGAAGAAGAATTTGTATTTTTAACCCCGTCACAATACTTTCCTTATACATATATTATGAGGAAAGTTATAAGTTAATCGATTTTCAATTATTGGCAAAAAATCGTCCTGAAACCGATAATGTGAATCTCGAATACTCTCCACAGAAAAACGGAATTTATATTAAATGAGAGGATTGTTCATGGGATGTAAACTGTCGAAGTGCAATATTTTCAAATGTAATATATTACTTGGCCGACAATACATAGAAATGTATAGGGAAAGTATTGGAATCGTGTCCAAAATCACAACTCGAGTTTTCGGCGGATCTACACGCTTTGGGACCTTTAGAACATGAAACGTTGGGACCTGTTGTTGAAACCCAGACCGTCCGACCTACCAGAAAGGTGTAAGGTAACTGTTTGGACGGTCGGGAAGTGCCACCCAATTTAGACCGGAACCCAGTGGGGGAAGCATCCACAGGGACCGTACCCTCCTTCCCCTACCACCAACCTCTCGGAAGGACTTTCGGACCCACATGTTTAACGTGATCGTACTCCGCATGAACACGGCGGCAGTTTTGGCAGTGGCTGGAATCGAACCCGGGCCTACCGAGTGCAACTCCAGCGCGCTAACCAATGGGCTACCGCGCCCCCACGTTGGGACCTGTGGAACAACCTTTTTATCGTGACGTATGTGTGTGTGTTTGTCTGTGCAAAATATGTATCCACTCTAATTGAAAAACTAATTGACGAAATTTCACAAAATTTTGTAGATATATCACATGTGAGTTATCTTACTTCTGATAATAATTTGGTATAATTCGGAAAAAAGGAATCTGTTTTTGTGTGTGTGTGTGAAATAGCCCGCAGAAATCGTCAAGTCAAAATCGAAAGGTCAGTTAGTTACTCAAAGTGGATTATACTATATTTGCGGGACATTTTGCAAAAGAGGTAAGGTCTTTTTCTTCGAATCGTACCTAAATCTAATCAGCATCAGGATAATCCATGAATGACTTATATCTACTGAATTCTGTGAAATTTGGTCAGTTAGTTATGCAGATAAGTGGATGTATACGATTTTAGAGGGCGATTTTGCAAAAAAGGGCAAGTTCTTTTTCTTCGAATCGTACCAAAATCTAATCAGCATCAAGATAATCCATGAATTACTTATATCTACTAAATTCTGTGAAATTTGGTCAGTTATTTATGTAGATAGAGTGGATGTATATGATTTTTGCAGACCATTTTGCAAAAAAGGCAAGTTCTTTTTCTTAGAATCGTACCAAAATCTAATCAGCATCAGGATAACCCACGAGTGACTTAAATCTACTAAATTTTGTGAAATTTGGTCAATTAGTTTTTCAGATAGAATGGATGTGTATACGAATTTTGTGGGCCATTTTGCAAAAAGAGGCAAGTTCTTTTTCTTTGAATCGTATCAAAATCTAATCAGAAAATGGGTAACCCTAAACTGATTTATCTACAAAATTTTGTGAAATTCAGTTAAGTAGGTTTTCAGATACAGTGGATACATTGTACAGAGAGACACACATGCAGGCAAACCATCAGATATATACACAGACGTCACGCTAAAAGTAGTTTTTTCGGGTTCTAGAGTATTGGAAACGTGTATATCTCTCGAAAACTCGAGTTGCAATTCCGACACGATTCCATCCTTTTGCTTGTACATCACCATGCACTACAAAGAAAATAAAAAATCTAATGTGCGTAACACATGACTTTCGTTACAGACAATAATTTTCTCTTTCTTTCAATCATAATTCATTACACTGAGTTTAATTGCACAAAATGACCCGTATAATTATTTTAAAATTTTCGGAATTTGCAGCTTTAATTCAATTCAATTTTCGTTTTCGTTTGTAGATTGGACGAATTTTTAAAGGTGGCGTTGTGAAAATGCGGAAAACTAAATATCTCGACAACGGTTAATTCTAGAGTTATGTTGTTGATCTTGTTCTTTTCATCGTTAAAAATTGCGTATTAAAAAAGTATTTATTTGAAGCAATTAAGCATATGCAGTCTTTTATTTTAGGTTTCGACGATTTTTAAGGTTTTTTGGCGATTTTTTTGACTTCATTTCTAAATCGCACCAAAATCTAATCAGCACCAGGTTAACGTACGAATGATTTATCTACCAAATTTTGTGAAAATTAGTCAATTAGATTTTCAGTTAGACTGGATACATACAATTTTTGCTGGTCGTTAAGCAAAAAAATATAAAAACTAAAAAAATAAAGCTTTTTTTCCGAATAGCATCAAAATCTAATCAGCACCAGGGTATCTTGCAAGTAATATATCTACCAAATATTGTGAAATTTGATCTATCAGTTTTTCAACTGGACTGTATAAATACATTGCACACACACACACACACACACACAGACAGCCACATAACGAGACGGCACGATAAAATAGCGTTTTCTGATTCTAGAATTCTCGACACATGTAGATTCGTCGAAATCTTGATTTTTGAAACATTCCTAATACTTTCCCTACGCATTACCTTTGTATTATACGGAAAGTAAAAATCTGAAGTGGGTAGCACATGACTTTCCCTGCAGACTGAAATACATTTTCTTTTTTTTTCTTTTCATGACGCATTAAATTGGATTTAAATGCAGAAAATAACAGGGATACTTTTGTGATATTATATCTAATTTGCATTTTAATGCATCTGTTTTATTTAGCAACCTAATGCATTTTAAAGTGTTCAGCTTCTCAAATTTCCATAAAACTAAAATATCTTGAGAACGGCTAATCCTGGGGTCATGGGGTCAGTCTTATTCGTTTTTATGTTGAAAATTACACAAGGAACAGGTATTTAATTAATTCATTTCAGCAATTTTAGTCAGTAATTTCAGTTTTTGCGATTTTTGCGGGCCATTTTGCAAAAAAGGGTCCGTTATATTTTTACGAATCATGCCAACATCTAATCTATATCAGGATAACCTCCACATTACGTAACTACTAAATTTTAAGAAATTTCATTAAATAGTTTTTTAACTACAGTGGAAAATGTCTTCCACTTCTCCAACTAACATAAAAAACTTAAATAGCTTGAGAATGGTGCATTTGAGAGTGATGGGGTTCGTCTTATTCTTTCCGTTGCCAAATATTACGTATAAAACAAGTATTTAATTGAAATATTTGTAGTATTTTATTTTAGATCTTAACGATTTTTGCGTGTCATTTTGCATAAAAGGCAGATTATATTTTTCGAATCGTACCGAATTCCTGCAAGCACCAAAGTAACCTACACGTGACTTATCTACCAAATTGTGTGATTTGGTCAATTACTTTTTCAACTAGAGTGAATACATACGATTTTTGCCGTCCATTTCGCAAACAAGGAAAAAGGCAGGCTATTTATTTTTTCGAATCAAACCAAAATCTAATCAGCACAGAGGTAACACAATTGATTTATCTTCCAAATTTTGTAAACTTTGGTCAATTAGTTTTTTAGCTAGTGTGGATACATACTATTTTTGCGGGCCATTTCTTAAAAATGGCAGGCTCCTTTTTCCCGAATCGTACCAAAATCTAGTCAGTACCAGGGTTACCCACAATTAACTTATCTACCAAATTTTGTAATATTTGGTCAATTAGCTTTTGAGTTAAATTGGATATATACATTGCACAGACGCACACAGAGACGCTAAGGCGTCACGTAGACACCACGCTAGTTTTTTCGGGTTCTACGTGCTCGAAACGTGTAGATCCGTTGAAAACTCGAATTTGGATTTTCGACACGATACCAATATTTTCCCTATACCTTACCTTGCATTGCAGGGAAAGTAAAAAATCTGAGGTAGCACAACTCTCTCTGCAGATTCCAATTAATTTTTCTTTACTTCTTTAATAATTCATTAAATTGCACAAAATAACAAGCATAATTATTTGAAATTACACTGAATTTGCATTTTTAATTCAATTATCGTTTTCATTTGATAACGGGACTTATTTTCAAAGGTGCTCGTGGCGAAAACGCGAAAAAACTAAAATATTTTAAGAACGGCTGGTCTTAGAGTAACAGGGTTGATCTTATTCTTTTCCTTGTCAAAAATTACGTATAAATTTAATAAACAAGCGTTTAATTAATACATTTGAGCATCCGTAGTCTTTTATTTTAGATTTTGGGAATTTTTGCGGAGCATTTCGTAAAAGAAGGCGGATTTTTCTTTCCCGAAGTGTAGTAACATCTAATGAGCACCAGGATAACCCACAAGGGATTTACCTACCAAATTTTATGAAATTTGGTAAATTCGTTTTTCAGTTAGAGTGGATACATAGATTGCACAGATAGACGTACACAGAGACTCACAGACGCCCACACACAGACGTCATGCTAAAAACCGATTTTTCGTGTTTTAGAGGTCCCAAAACGTGTAGATCCGTCGAAAACTCGATTTGCGATTTTCGACCCGATTCCAATATTTTCCTTATACCTTACGACGTATTGAAGGGAACGTAAAAATACGCTTCAAATAAATGTAATACGTCAGATAAATGTGTAATATAATTGTGTATGTCCAATCGAAACACTTCTTTAAAGATACCGCGTTCTTAATAAAAGTCTTTATTGATGTTCACTTTTTCTCCAGTAACAAAAAAGCTTTAGGATTTGAGTCAACTAATTCTCTCAACAAATGACCCGTTCGAATGTTATAGAAGCATTAAGCGGGTTTAACCTCGAAGTAATATTTTCTCAGGGGCAATATTTGCTCCCAGAACTCAACTTTCACACTGCGAATACAGTTGCCATTTCATGTTCTCTAAATAACGGTGGCAATATCGATTTTCGGCCAAATAAAAACGAGTCTTTGCTTTTAAGATCATGGATATGGCCTTCAGCAACATTAGATGCGTTGAAAGGATTTTTTACAATGCTTTTCTTAGTGCAATGGAAGTATTAAATGGAATGGAGAAGATGAGTGAAGGGAAATTAAATAGAATCGATTTTCTGTGTAATATAGTTGTTATTTTGAACATTCGTATTACTTTCTCATACTATAGAATATAATATAGGCAAAGTATTGTTTTCACTAAAATTTTCGATTTCGAGATTTTGAAGCCAATATATTTTTGGGACCTCCTGAACACGCTTTAACTATTTTAAGTCTGTCTGCTGTCTGCCGTCGATTACTTTTGTACACAATGGATGTCACAATTAGTTATTCCGATTTCTTTAACGAAAAATCCATAACTAGATATAATTTCCTTAAATTCAAGCGAAAACTTCGAAATTTATTCGAAATTTTGTATTTTCTTTACATGACAGCATAGGACGAAATTTGACAATTATGCATAAAAAGGATTATTTATGGCTCAATGATAACTAAACAGCTTTAATCATTGTAGTGAAAAATGATCGCGATAAAATTTTTGTGTTCGTGACATCATTTGCCCCCTCAGTAATCCTTTCGCGGTTAGTAAAAGGGCTAGTAACACGTTTGAGATTAGTAAAATGGCTAGTAACACTTTCGATGTTCGTAAAAGGGCTAGTAACCCTTTAGATGTTAGTAAAAGGACTAGTAACCTTTTTTCGGAGGGATATATTGTCGATCTTGGTATCAATCTGAAGATGTTTTCAAGCCCTTTAAACTGAAGGGTAACTTGCTATAATTATGATCATGTGGACCAACGATATAATTCAAATTTCTTTTCGTAAAATTTGCAAAGAAAAAAATTACTTTAGAAACGGCTTTATGTACATGAGAGAAAAATGAGTTGCTCCACATTCCAGTTAATTTATAACTTTCAGTAAAAACATGACTTAATATTTTACTATCCCTACCATACATAATATGGGAAAAGTATTGAAACGGAATCAAAGATTGGAATTTGAGGTTTCGGCGGATTTACACGTTTTAAACACTCCATACCGGGTGAGTCAGAACACTTGGGCCAAAATTTAAGGGGTGATAAATCACATCTAAACAAGCAATTTTTGTCATACAAAGCAGGGTCGTAACGCAAGAGGTGAACCGCTAGACGTCGCTGACAGTGAACTAAGTGACGACTGCTTCAGAACTAGCCAGGGTTTAAGCTGATCGCCTGATCTTTCCTGTCTCGACTTTTTCTTATGGGGCCATATGAAAAGTCTCATTTACGATAGCCCCATTGACTCCGACAAGGACCTTGTTGCTAGGATTGCTGTTGCTGCCGTCGTTGTCCAAGATATGCCAGGTGTTTTTGTTAACGTGTGCCGCTCGCTACGTCGCAGGTGTGATGCATTACTGCTGGTGGTCGCACTTTTGAGCAGTTTCTGTAACTTTGTCCATGCATTCTGCAATTTCTGTCAGTTAAACGTACTTCGTGCCTACTCTGTTATTTTTGTGCTTCCTCTTTTCACTAGAGAGTCATCATTTCCTCATTTCATGAGCTATCACCTACCGGTTCACCTCTTGCGTTACGATCTGCTTTGTATGACAAAAATAGCGACCGGCGCACGTTAGCAAAAACACTCGGCATATCTTGGACAACTCCGGCAGCAACAGCAATCCTAGCAACAACGTCCTTGACGGAGTCGATAGGGCTATCGTAGATGAGACTTTTCGTATGGCCCCATAAGAAAAAGTCGAGACAGGAGAGATCAGGCGATCAGCTTAAACCCTGGCTAGTTTTGACGGCGTTCAATGTCAGCTACGTCTAGCGGTTCACCTCTTGCGTTACGACCCTGCTTTGTATGACAAACATTGCTTGTTTAGATGTGATTTATCACCCCTTAAAGTTTGGCCCAAGAGTTCGGACTCACCCTGTATAATGAATCAACTGTTTTAGCGAGGTTGTGATGTGAATAACATCTATGATCGAAATTGGAGCTTTAAAAAAATGTATAAACTTTGGATTTTTATATCTCCTAACCCAATAGAGAAAAATGTAAACAATTTTTACGTGTTTCGTCAGAAATAGGGTTTCTTTTATGAATATACAAAAATAGTTTTATTACTTTAATATTTTGAACATTATTTTCTTCGAAAAATAAAAAGTTTCTGTCCGAAGGATTTTTGGTTTTATTTTGCCCACTTTCATTCGAAACATCTTCTAAACTATAAAATATAGATATAAACTGTAAGCGACAAATATGTACAGTGTGAAAACCAGTTTTTTACAAATATCTTATGTTTTTTTATGAATTGTTTTGTAAAGTTAAAGAAGATTGAAAAATTTTCTCAAAAATTAGAAGAGTTAGCTATGAATAGTAATCAAGTAACTACATCCCTTTAAAAACTTATACTATAAAAACTTATACTATTACTATACACTGGCTTCCAAAAGTTAAGCACGGATGGTTAAATCAACAAAAGTGGAAAAGTAAAGCTTGGATTAACTCAAAATTGTATATGAAGGTAACAAATGTGTTTATGCATTAAAGAAAATAAGAATTATGTAAATATGAAAAAAATATTTACTTTTCGTAAGTTATATGATGACGTCACATTTGAGTCATTAACAAAATGATATTTAAAGGCAAACAAAACTTACATTAATATGGTATGTGACCACCCCGGACCTTCACACAAACTTTACAACGATTTTCCATGCTTTTAATAAGGTGATCAACCGTCGCAGATGCGAGCAATGGCCATTCCTCCAATAGGGCAGTTTTAACTCTCTGAGACTGGCTGGAGGAGGTAAACGTGCAGAAACAGCACGCCCGAGGGCATTCCAAAGGTTTTCAATGGGATTAAGGTCGGGGAAATGCACCGGTCACTCCATACGAGAGATTCCCTCACTTTCCAGGGATTCGTCAAAGATGTTAGCTCGATGAGGACTGGTATTATCGTCCATAAGGAGAAAATCAGGACCAACTGCTGCAGCGAAGAGTATCGCAATGGGGTGTAGGATTTCATCCCAATACCGCGCGGCCGTCGCAGAACCGCCTTTAAAGATGTGCAGCTCTATGCGATATCCCATTGAAATTCCAGTCCTCACCATGACGCTGCCACCTCTGAATACGTGATGATCGACGATGTCCTTGGCCTGATTGTGTGTGCCTCGTTCTCTCCAGACCCTTACACGCTTATCATCTGATTCTAGGGCAAATCTGGTCTCGTCCGTGAACAGGACGTAGCACCAATCTAAGATAGTCCATTTGCCATGTTGACGACACCACTTTAGTATTGCCCCTCTGGCTTGGACGGTTAGTGGAACACAAAAACGCGGCACTCGGGCATACAATCCCTTCACGTGGAGCCTTCGGCGCACAGTACTGGCAGATATTGTCTTACCAAGTACTGCTGCAACCATGGATGTAACAGTTGTGGAGATCGCTCGTCGATTCCGCTTAATTACTATATCAATATACCTATCATCAGAGGGGGTGGTAACCCTTTGACGACCGGGCACAGGTCTCCGGACAACTGTGTGACTTGTTTGGAATTGTTTCCATAATCGAGAAATTACCGAATGATCAACGCCAAAGAAAATAGCGTCATCTTTGATTGACTGTCCTGTTTCATGCGTCCGACAGCACGCCAGCGCCCACTATCTGTCATTCGTCTTCTTTCAGCCATAAAAACACGAATATTATCAAAAATAATCCTACAAAAGTTATAAACACTTCGTATCAGCATTTAAATGTACTTCTTCAAACCCTTCAGAATGCTGGCGTCTTCAACGACTATCTAATTAGCATATATACGGACAGTCAATCGTGATTGGCTGTAACATGCGATATTTACATGCTGCTATCCACATCCGCAGTATTTTTCAGCCACTTAAATTCAAAAACGCTTTCAAAAAATGAAAATTTGCATTGCGTGCTTAACTTTTGGAAGTCAGTGTGTAATTGGATCTAGGATAGAGTTCTTAGTTTTTAAACTATAGTGAATTTCGATATTTTAATATTGTGATTTGATCAAAGTTGGTTTACCAATGAAAGGGAAAGCTGCAAAATTTAAAATACTAATAGTGTTTCAGCTCAATGTTTCCTTTTGGTGAGGACGAAAATGCTTCATACTAATTTTGTAACGCTCTATAATTTTATATTTGACATTTTCTCGTATCTGGAACAGGACGCGAAATAGCTCTTCCACCGTATCCAATTAAGAAAAGCGAGCCCACCCGAAAGTTGTCGCATCGTGTAGCACCATTGGTGTTTCATGTACACCTGCATAAATTTACTGGAGTGTGAGCCAACTCGACTGTTTTATACCTGACTCCATTCTTAAGAGCAGCGTGTAATATTTTTTGAAATTTTGCAAGAAAAACAAATTGAAAAATCTATATCGTTGGTCGCAATGATCACGATTGTAGCATGTTACCCTTCATTTTGAAGGTCTTAAAAAAATCTTTCGGTTGCCTAATGTTGTTACGAACGCAAAATTTGTTTCGGGGCTGTTTTTCAGTACAGTGATTGAAACTGTTAAGTTTTGTGATCACTGAGCCATAAATAATCTTTTTTATGTATAATTATGTCATATTTTCAAATTTTGTCCTATGCCGCCAAAATCACTATAAACAGACATTCCCTAAAACAAGGAAGACTCTCTCATTGCAGAATTTGCGAAACCGATCCATGGTTACATGTTATTTGCAATGGGAGTGTTTTCCTATGCTGCCATGTTAAGAAATTATAAAATTTCGAATAAATTTTCACGCGAATTAAAAACAAATTCTATCTAGTTCTAGATTTTCCGTTAACAATGCAGAATATAAAGCCGAATATAAAACGGAATATAACAATGCCTATATAAATATCCATTAATATTTGTGGCAGCTATCGACCAGACAGACAGGCGAACATCATTCCGAAAATAGCCAAAATATGTTGAGGAAGTCCTAAAATATATACTGGCATCAAAATCTCGAAACTTAAAAATTTTCGCAAAAACAATACTTTCTCTATACTATAATTAATACTCCTCGAGTTATTAGCTTCATTCATAATTTTCCATGGCGCCCTGTATCATAGATACTATAAAACCAATAGCTTCAAATAAGCCTTAAAATAAAAACCCTTAATTTGCCTTTAATTTAAATCCGAGCCGAGGAGCAATCGTGTCTCATTTCTAATTAACTTTGGTAAGTATTCTGAGCCCACGCTGAGATTTGAAGAAGTTTGAAAAACAGCTTAATTAACTTTCAGTCTAACCACTTTTTTAGCCCCCAAAAGTAAGAAATGAACAAACGGACTCCTCTTTTTATATATTTCTGTATTCTTTGTTCAAAGCTACCTTCTTGTGTGCACACAGCTTGTTTAGAGATTAGTTGTCTTAAGAGCGGTTAATACCATTATTTCCTTTCCCTACATACATACATAGTATATAATTTATACAGTTTAGGGACTGAGTTCTTGACTCTGAAGCTTTGATGCGTAATTGGTAAGCATAGAAATTTTTTTATTATCGATTTCTAGTTTTGCTCATATTCCGATCACAAGTTAAAAAGTATGGATTCAGTTGAAAATAGTGGTTGAAGAAGTATAGATAGAGAGTAGAAAATGGTAGTTTGAAAAGTATAGATAAAGTAGAAAATAGTGCTTTAAAAAGTATAGATAAAGTAGAAAATAGTGCTTTGAAAAGTATAGATAAAGTAGAAAATTGTGCTTTGAAAGGTATAGAGTGCAAAATAGTGGATGGAAAAGTATGGATAGAGTGAAAAATAGTGGATGGAAAAGCATGGATAGAGTGTAAAATAGTGGTTGGAAAGTATGGATTACCACAATACACCCTACTATTTGAAGGCTAAGGAGAAATTGAAAGTTCTGATCTGTAATATTTCTTATCGCTATACAGGGTGTCCCAAAAACATTGACCTCTGTTTTTATTCCTTAAATATTGATCTTAGACACATATAATAAATTACAGAGTTGCGTAAAAAAAAGGTACAGAATTTTATGAAATCGATTAAAATTTTCAAGGGAATTCAATTTGAAGAAATACAAAATTTAAATTTTTATACTGCCCCCGTACAAAAACATTTCCAATGAGCAAAATGTGCCCAATACACTAATAAGGTGATGTACAAAATTTCAGCATTTTATCCTAAAAAATCCCAGAGATATGAAAAGACAAAAATGCTGACTTAAATCACTTTTCGATGCATCGACATGGGTTCTCAGAGGGGAAAAATCATGTCGGCGGATCGCATTTCAGGGGATTATACACAAATTACGAAAGAAAACAATGAATAATAATAATTTAATAATAATTAAATAAATAATACTTTTGCTATTTATTGGTACAAAAGTATCTACACTGTGTATAAATAATAACGTTACACAATGATTACAAAGCTTGTTCAAATTGTTTTCCATCCATGCCAAAGATCCATTAAAGATAAGAGACAGATATTATTTGCCTATGATGCATTTCTGCGTTGCGTCATTTGCACTCTTGCTGTAAACATTTACATTTTAATGTGTGATTAATCCCTCACTCACTTTGTTTAAACTTATCTCTGGGACTTTTTATAATAGAATACTGAAATTTTGTACATCACCTTATTAGTATATGGGGCACATTTCACTTATTGGAAATGATTTTGTACGGGGGCCGTATAAAAATTTAAATTTTGTATTCAAATTTAAGCCTCTGAAACTTTTTATCGATTTCATAAAATTCTGTACCCTTTTTTACGCAACTTTGTAATTTATTGTATATGTTTAAGATCAATATTTAAAGAATAAAAGCCGAGGTCAATGTTTTTGAGACACCCTGTATATATTACCATGACATAAAATACAATTAGTTCAAGTGAAAAGTGCCATTTGTATGTAGGTCACATCCATTGTTTTTCACCAAAAAATTCAAATTCATGATAGTTGATTTGTTATATATGGATATTTGTTTAGTATAGATTTCATGAAGCTTAAAAATTTCGGCATGGAAATCATATCTTAATGCAGGAAACATTATATTCCCAGAGACCAATTAAATGGAGCTTTCTTGAAGGTTTTAATAATTAAAGTGATATCACGTCTACTTCATTATTTAAGCATAAAATTAAAGCCACAAATCATAGATAAAAAATGGTCATTTAATCAAATAAAAATCGTCCTATAAGACATACAAATATTAAAAGGCCAGAGCTCTTTCGGGCATCACCATACCCTTCATCAGTGGCTATATGAAAAATTACCTTGGAAACAAGCTTATAATATAGACCAAATCGGCTGACAAAATTTGCAAAAAACAGCTACAGAATAATGATAATTAAATGGTATTATAAACAAGCTATTAAAGATTAAACAATTACAAAATTACAATACAAAGTGTAAACGGGAGATTTAAAATTTAAACAAATAAAGATGTTCGCCCCCTTTGCAAATGCCAGCATCCGTGGACTGCGTTTTCGTTTTTATTAACACTTTCCAACATACTTGAGAAATGTTTATGACTTTGGTCATTCTGTTCCGCAAGATTGGCTTTATCAAAATGATATTTTAGTATGGTGTTGTGTCTATCTGTGGGATGTTTAGGGATGAAAATAAATAATTTCACCCAATTAGGTTCGGATTTAGCACGGATTGAAAAATGAAATACATTGAATTTTATGGAACCTAATTTTTCAAACATTTTTTAGGCAAAGTTAAAATTCAGAAATTTCTCCGAAAATTATACACAAATATATGCACATATACACACACGCGTGCTCGCTAAAAATCGTGTATTTGCATCCTAGAGCAGTGATACACAACCTTTTCGTCTATACGACTCCATTGAAGTATAATTTTATTTATGAGACCCTATTCCGCATGTAAATGAAATAAGAAATTGTAATTAAAAATTGTAATTATAAATGTAATTATTGTATGTAATTATAAAATGTAATTATTGCTTAAAAATTGTAATTAAATACACATTTGTTTATAATTTTTATTAAATCATAATTAAATATATATTTAATTATAATTTAATAACATATAATTTTATTAAAATTTGAAAAATTAAAGTAAAAACGGCATTTATTTTACATTTGCCAATATTAGTTACCTTTAGCAATTAAAATTGTCAAAATGTTTCATCTAGCTAGATGTATTATGAAGATATTTTTGAAATAGTAAAACACTATTAATAAAAAACATTACATAAAATGTTTAACAGTTCTAATGTAAAATTTCAGCATAAATATATACATTGAAATAAAAATAAACTCTTATTATTTTGTGTTCTCTTTATGATCATTAAAATAATTTCGGCTACCCCTTAATAAACCCTCGCAACTTCAAATGAGGTCGGGACCCAAAGGTTGCTCACCACTATCGAGAAGGGATTATGCTCACCACTATTCTAAAGCCCCAAAAATATATGCATCCGTTGAAAACGCAAGTATAAATTTTTTAATCACTACTAATGCATTCTCATGCATTACCACATATAGTAGGAAAACAAGAAAGATCAATCATGCAGAAAACATTGATTATCAAACATTTTCCAACTGAAATGCAATTTTATTTAAACATCTCTAAAATGCGATACATTCAGTGTTGATATTTTTTAAATTATCACAGTACTATAGTAATAACTACAAAATTATATTACATTCAGATTTTTAAGTCTACAGTTTATAGACTCCCTCCAAATTTTACCTGCCTCCATTGATGAACTAGGCTCTAGTTTGGAACCCTATATTTGAAAGCAATTATATTCATTAAAAAAATTAGCTTTATTCAAATGACTTCATCGAAATATAAATCGTCTGGTTCTCTATGTAAAAGTAATGAATATTTCATTCATATCACTTTTATTTCAGACTCCAAAGCTAGGCAATTTTAAGTAAAAAAAAATTCAGTAATTTATACAATTCTTCTTACAATCACTTGTTTACATTCTGCATCCATTCAAATTTAGTTTCGCTGCAGAAATAATCAAAGTTTGATGATCATTTAAACTCAAAAATATTGTAATTTCGTTGACGCAGAATATAGATCTACATAAAATACGTAAAAATAAAGCGGTTTTAGAACGGATACAACATTAAATATAAATTTAAAAGCACTTTAAAAATCGCAATTTTAGCACTGTGAAAAAAGATGGATGCCATATTTTATTTTGAAGTGGGTCACATGGTCTCTTCATATAATATGGGTGTAATTATTACTTTAATTTTTATTTAAAAAACTACCCAACATATTTTGCTGAAATTTGTTTTTATATATTTTATGGGATAACTTAAATATCTTCTAAAATTTTCGAAGCAATCTGTGAACATTTAACTTCGCTTAAAAAATGTTTGAAAAAATTAGGTCCCATAGGGTTCACGGTATTTAACTTTTTCAAACCGGGTTCAATCCAAAACAAATTGGTTGATATTATTCATTTACATTCCCATATATTCCAGAGACCGTCTCAATATCATACTAAAATTTCATTTTGATAAAGTCATTTTTACGGCAGTTATCGTGCGAACGGACTGACAGACAGAATGAACAAAGTCATAAACAATTTTTACTATGTTGGAAAGTAAAAATGAATGAAAAATAGGTTTTCTAAAACCGAAAATGTTTCAACATATGTATAAAAGTTTATCTTCTCAAAAATCTGTATTCCTTGAATTATTCCCAACTTACTGAATTCCTCTCAATGAAGTAATTAAGGAAAGCTGTTTCCAAAACACCATTACAATCGTAATTTTAAACTAACGGTGGTTGTTTCGTGCGCTTTATTAAATTTACCTTAACAAAATTCTTGTTGCTTTGGCCAGACATGATTTATTAAAAATCTCGTCTTGAGTATTGAAATTAGTAAGCTAGCTTCCTGCTCACGGAGTTCTGATTCATTTTTTCCGGCTGCAGTTAAACCTTCGTGCTTTCAGTTTTGGAAATGAGCTGCTGATTTAGAAGTCCCGACACATACGCTATTACGTTCATCTGACGTTGCTGAAGCTGTGTGGAAAATTGCTTATTTTTGACCTTTGGTTCAGCACATAATATTCCGGAAAAGACTGGAGCGCGGGAAAATAGGTTTTATGCAGATTTCATTTCCTTCTTACGTTGTAGGCTAGTACAAGACGCTGAACTAGACAAATCGACATAATGCACCCTCAGTTATTAAGGTTTATTTTATTTATTTATTTAAAAGAATGAATGCTACATGATAAAGTCTCAGTAATATCTTGCAAGATAAAGTACAATACAAAGCGTTTATAGATTGAAAATTGTAAGATAAAATGAAGTATAAAAAATGTAAAACAGATGATTTTAAAAATCATAAGCAGATGAATAAAAACCATTAAGCTTATTAGGGAAGCTGTTGAAAAGTTTATGAAAGTTACTAATGGCACAATAACGTCCAATATTATTATCAAATCTAGCTGGTTGCGCTACCAAGTTTGACAATGTACCTCCTAAGGCATAACTTGTCCCTCTGAAGGGGAGTTAATGACGTCACGAACATAAATATTTTCGTGACTATTTATCACTACAGTAATTTCAATTACTGTAAAGTTTCGTGATCACTCCTTTTATGCATAATTATCTCTAATTTTGTTCTAAGCTACCATGTAAGAAAAATATAAAATTTCGAATAAGTTCCAAAGTTTTCTCTCGAATTTCAAAAATTTCTATCTAATTCTATACTTTTTGTTAACAAAGCCGGATGAAAAGTTTCTTAAAAATCCATTAACATTTGTGGCAGCTATCGTGGACCCAAGAAATCGGCCACGGACAGACAGACGGACATTATTCTAAAAATAGTCGAAACGTGTTCCGAGGGTCCTAAACCATATATTAGTATTAATATTTTGAACTCGAAAATTTTCGTAGAAACAATACTTTCTCTATATTAAAGTAAAAATTGCATCAAAATCGGAGCAACAATCACTAAGATATATAAAAACGAAGATTTGATAAAGCAGTGCTGTCCTATAACCCCACCGCTTCCCTTCTACCCAAAGATCGTATTACGATCGTATTCTGACCCTTTTCAAGAGTCGGAAAGACCACGGTCAATAAGAAAATGTGAACGGCATGAAACCTGATCTCATTAAGAACAGGGATACAATCACTTTTGTTATTGAATATACTATTAAAGAAAGTACACAGAATGTAATCCATTCTGTTCTGTAGACTTTTAACATTAAACACATTTCCAAGAAAGGTAGCAGATAGTGCATCACAGTAAGTACCAGTTTTCTTATAGTATAAACACCTCAAAAAATTATTTTGAATAAATTCAACAATATTTGTATGAACTCCATGAAAATGCCTCTATAATAGAGGTGTTCAAGCTTCGACCTGACTAGAGCATTAAAGAGAACAATAACGGTATCCACATTTATAAAATCCTGCATAAGTATCTTTATGTAACCAAGTTTACTATACGATTTAGTACACATATCAGAAGGAATCTACAAGGAGAAATCAGTAAGTATAAATAACATCAGGATCATAACATCAGAAGTACAAATAACATCAAGATTAATGATAGAAAAATAACATCATCCTAGCTAAAACAGAATTGCACATACTGTAAGAAAATAAAATAGGTACTTTCCTAAAAGTAAAAGAAACAACACTGTGCATTTTCTAATGTTGAGATAAAGACGGTTATCATTACACCACTTATAAAGGACAGAAAACTCAGTCTGGATATGATATTGTTACAGGAATTTTAGCCTCGAAAATTAGATAAAGGAAGATTTGAATACAACTCTTGCCAGAGATGATTTTGCGGTTAAGGAAAAAGTTATGTAATTTGATGCGCTGAATTTAAAAATCTGATGTGGGCAGCACATGATTTTCCCTGCAGACACATATTAACGTTCTCTTTATTTCTTCAAAAATTCATTATATTGAGTTTAATTGCACAAAATAACACCCATAATTATTTAAAATTACACTGAATTTGCATTTTTAATTCAATTTTTGTTCTCATTTGGTAACTAGACTTATTTTCAAAGGTGGCGAAGCGAAAATGCGAAAAAACTAAAATATATCGAGAACGGCTAGTCCTGGTGCAATGGAGTTGGTCTTATTATTTTCATCATTAAAAATTACGCATAAAACAAATATTTAATTGATATATTTGAGCATATGTAGTTTTTATTTTAGATTTTGACGATTTTTGCGGGTTATTTCCCAAAATATCCAGGTTCCTTTTTTCCGAATCGCACCAGCATCTATCAGCACCTGAGTAACCCATAAGTAACTTATCCACCAAATTTTGTGAAATTGAGTCAATTAGTGCTTTGGCTAGAGTGGAAACATACGATTTGTGCGGGCCATTTTGCTATAAAAAGGCAGGCTTTTTTTTCTCGAATTGTACCAAAATCCAGTCAGCATCTGGGTTACCCATAAGTGACTTACCTACAAAATTTTATGTAATTCAGTCAAATAGTTTTTGAGTTAGAGTGGATACAAAATCGACACACATACACACACACGTTACCCTAAAAATAGTTTTTTCGTGTTCTAAAGCTCCCAAAACGTATAGATCCGTCCAAAATTCGACTTGTGATTTTTAACACGATTCCAATACTTTCCATATATATTACCATGTATTGTAGGGAAAGTAAAAAGCATGAGAATCCCATTTGAGCGTATATTCAACTGCTTATGAAACAGACGATTTAGCGGAAATCCGCAAGCACCCTAACAAATATGAATCGTGATCCCTCTGGAATTCCCGATTTCGCGACAAAGTAGTTTGTTAGGATCTTGCCACAGTGTCTGGAATGAAATCTGAGCCACATTTTTCTCCACATTTTTTTTTTGAGTTTTTAGTGGTCGCAAAGGAAATTCAAGCCTATAAAATAAATAAAAATCTAATTAGAAATGTTAAAAAAGTAAAGCCTAGGTGCACCTATCCGGGAACTGATATATATGTGCACCAAATTTCATGGTACGACGCTTAGACTTCCCGTTACAGATCACACACACATATAGACAGACGTCTTCTTTTATTAAGATAATTAAAAAAATATAATATTTGTGACTTGAAGAAAACAATTTTAATTTTATTGTCTCTAATTTATCAAATGTTTCTAAAGCAAAGTGAATTCTTTCAATAGGTAAAAATTTTATTTTCACAAAATTACTGCAGTTTTCTGAATCCAACGATTAAAATGATTTTATGTAAAATTTTGTCTAAACATAGAATAACTATAGATTATTAGCGAACTAGGACGGTAATGTAATACTATTTTTATGCTATCGAATGAGTCTATTTGTGTCCTAAGAGAGAATATCTATGAAATTGACCTTTTCAAATTATTTATATCATATAGGATATACGCAGTCCAGAGGCTTAACTTTGCTGAAACCTCTTAATGATTTACGGAAATGAAATATTTTAATTAATAAGTACAATGCAGTAACTTTTCAGATAATGCGATTACAGATTATTCCAAGTTTGGATTTATGTAATCCAATTTCAGTTATATATCAAAATCAGAGCAGTGTTTAAATTTTAATGTTATTGCGACTGTAGGGGGTCTTTACGATTTTAAGCTTCTAGTTAACAAAAGGTGTGTGAAATTTATACTTTCGCTACATACAAAGTATAATGTACGAGAAAAGTATCGTGACGGAGTTGACAACTCGAGTTTTCGATAAAAGTTCATTTTTCAAGCATCTCTGAACTCGAATCGAACACTTTTGATGTAATGTGCCTGTGTGTGTGATATCTTACGAACGAATGGAGCGTTTCGAACGTAATTTAGTACGACTATTACAATCCGTGAATACTGGAATTCTACTAATTTTAAACATGATCAAATGATAGAAGACACGCAAATTTTAGAATGGAATTTTGAAAAAATCATAAAATATCAAGACATTACAACAGAAATCACAAAATATAAGACATGTTAAATCGATAATCATTTTATATGTATTTTCTTTTTAATTCTAAAATGAATGACATAAATTTTAAAACGCCAGCTTGAACGGTTCTCGAAATGTTGTACGTTTTTCGAATAAATACATCTAAAATGTACATAAAAGGAACAATAGTAATTATCATCAAATACATAAAATTTGCGCGATATATTGGGTGCTTTGAAATAATTTTACATATTGCCATCCAGAAAACAACCAAATGTCAGTATACTTTTCAATGTTAAAAAAATATTGTACTATGAATCTTGTCTATCATTATTTCGTATTGAAAGAAGTACTTATATTTTGTAGGTAAAGTCATGTGCTGTCGACATCAAATTTGTTTTTTATGTACCGCGTTTAAAACACATGAAAAACTCTATATGTAAATAGAATTTGTTTAAATCATTAGTAATTAATAAATCAACGGTATATATTGAAGGTATATTAGGACCTGTTAAAATTACAACTTTTTCTGCATTATTAGTTTTCAACTATGTCTCTAAACTTATATTCTCTGGAGGAACTTTTCTGATTCTCAAAATTTTCTCCGCTCAATTCTTAAAAGATCATGATCTCTCGTAAAATTTTAAAGTAGTTGTTGGCAACTCTATGCATAATTCTGAGCATGTCCTTGAACACTTTCCCAGTTTTCAGAAGATAAATATCAGCCAAGGTACTGCTGCAAATTTAAATTTCACCCGCGTAAACGCAGTTATTTTCAGCATCATATTATTTTATAAAATTAAATTGCGAAGTATTTTAATATCTACGTAATACGTCTGCATATATATTTAAAATGAATTTTAAGTACTAATATGAAAACATACATAAATAAACAAATTTCTTTTTTTCTAGGTAAGAACATTTTGAATCGTTTATGATTTTCTTCAAAAGGTAAGTCGATTTATTATAAACATTTAATGAAATTTGTTATAGGACAAAAATTTTGCCATACTATTATTTTTTGGAATATTTTCCCTTTGAAACATCTATTTATAAGGATAAGGATCCGACTACTATCTTTATAAATAGAAGTTTATAGATAGAGCTCAGATGGTGACCGATCAAATAAATAGAACTCAGATGGTAAATGATCAAATAGATAGAGCTCAGATGGTGACCGATCAAATAGATAAAGCTCAGATGGTGACAGATTTAGATTCAGCATCAAGTTCCAGAGGACAGTGGGGGATTAGGGATTCACTAAGAATTACTATTTCTGGTTTTAGATAGAACTTATATATGGTAACTGATATGAACTGATATGGTAACTGATATGACCTGATATGGTAACTGATATAGATTCAGCATCAAATTCTAAAAGAAGTAGGGTGTTTGACTAAACATTTTCATTTCCGGTTTCTTTTTTAATTTCGATTAAAAAATTTCCTTCGAAACATCTGTTTATCTGGACTGGCTATTGAGATATAAATAATGACGTATTCAGCAATAAATTCCAGAAGAGGTATGGGTACTGACTAAGTATTTCCACTTCCTGTGTTGGAGATGTCATTTCCAATTCAAAACATTGCAATTTCCTCGAAATATCTATATCTCGCAAATGTTATTTATAATTATTATATTAATTATATTATAAATAATATAGTAATTATATATATATATATATATACATATATATATATATATATATATATATATATATATATATATATATATACCATAAAGGAACAATTATATTTACAATTAAAGTAGGAAAGATCAAAAGAATGAAAGGTGTGCAAACGAGGGATCATTAATGTCTAGGGGCATTGTGACCCCTATTCCTGATTAAAAGCGTGCTTTTATTCCTAGGAAACACTCTCAGAAAGAGTGATCGCTCGAAGCAGTTCCGAAATGTGTACAGGAAAAAACAGAATCCCAGAGGAAACAAAATCCATGATTCTGAAACCAAGAAAGCCGGAATCGGCATAAAAAGAAGTCACCATCTTGGTTTTAAAATCATGGATTTTGTTTCCTCTGGGATTCTGTTTTTTCCCATACACATTTTGGAACTGCTTCGAGCAATCACTGTTTCTGAGAGTGTTTCCTAGGAATAAAAGCACGTTTTTAATCAGGAATAGGGGTCACAATCCCCCTAGACATTAATGATCCGTCGTTTGCACACCATTCATTCTTTTGATGTTTCCTACTTTAATTGTAAATATAATTGTTCCTTTATGGTATATATTGTGAATGAGAATTAAGTGCTGCATTTTGCGCCTTTATTCACTTCATTATGTTATAGTTATTATGATTGTGCCTCTGTATGTCTAGCTTAGGTGATAATTGATAACTGATATGGATGCAGCATCAAATTTCGGAGGGAAATGGGTGTGGGAGGGTCAATATCAGAATTTCCTTTTTTGGTTCATTTTCCACTTCCGATTCATATTTTTCTTGAAACAATGATTTACCAAGACTGGCTATAGATGAAGTTTCAATGATAGCTGATATGAATTCTGAATAAAATTATGGAGGAGGTAGGGGTATGCAAAAAATATTTTAACTTACGGATTATAAATATTTCAATTTTCAGATTTTTCACTTCTGGTTCAAAAAATGTTGCTAACATCAATTTTTCAGAATTGGGTATAGATAAAGCTTAGAGAGCACAATAAGTGAAATAAACTCAGCATTGAAATTCTAGAGGGATGGGAAAAAGTTCACTAGGGATTTCCATTTTTGGTTCTAGAGTGACCACTGTTTTCTATAAAATTTGCGAATGACTGACAGTACGAAATAAGTATATGAGAGAGGATAAATACGTTAAATAATTCTTTCAAAATTGAGATGTGCACAACATTTCCAACCATATGAAAGCTACATAAATATGTTGTTAATATACTGCATTTCAATTTTAAAAGAATATTGTGATGTTTATATTTATTCTATACCGGGAAATAAAAACGTCATTTTTATTGATATTACCTTTCTCTTTGAAGAAAATTGCTGTTTTTCCCGGGCAAATTAAAAATTAACGTGTTTGAAGATGTTGCCTAAAAAATTAAATAAATAAAAATAAATAAATTAATTTTTTTAGGATTCAGTCTGTTTGCGAATTTATGTTATCGGATTTTCATCAAAATTATTCATCCGTTTAAAACTAAATTTGATGCAATGATAAGTTTGTATATGAATATGAAAATAACGCCGTTCTATTTATTTATGTATTTATTTTTTAATTTCACCTGTATCTTGTGTAATACTTACTTTGCACATTATTGCAATATTTACGAAACTAATTAATCGGCAGAAATCAAATTTGATACAAATATAGGCAACTACATGAATGCGAGTTTATCTGATGAATTGCTGTTATAGACTTGAAATGATAATGAATAAAATATTATAAAAAAAACTTTGTAATATTTTATTTAAAAAAGTTACGCAGTTTTAGTAAAATGTACAAAACAGTAAAAAATATATTTAACTATCCCACCATACTTGGTGATATGCGACTAAAAATAAAATCGTGGAGTGTCCATAAAATAATTGTATTTGGATATTAACAGAATTTTAAGGAACAATACAATTGATAAGATAGAAATGACATATATAAAAATGATTACATTCAGTTCATTTAAAATTTTCTGTCATTTTGATATATGTTATTTCTGTGTTATCACGTCTATTATTCCTTAAAATTTTGTTAATGTCCAAATACAATATTATTGGAAGCCACACGATTTTAATTTAAGTCGCATATGACCAAGGATGATGTGATAGATAAAATATAATTTTTATTTGTTAGTGCATTTTACTAATACGGTGTAAATTAAAAAGTTTCTTTATAATATTTTATTTTATACATTTTAGTCTTTTTCGATTTCGTAACAAATGTTTCATCAGATACCCAATTAATATCCAATTAATTATGATAAATTTATAGAGTCTCTTTATATAAATAAAGCATCAAGACATAACTCACAATGAGCAGTATCACATGTTAAAACTTTTTCTCCTTTGTATATATAAAAGCAAAGCTCCAGATTGGACTCATTTTTAACTATCTTACAACAATGGGATTACATGTATTCAGATGCGAAGCTTAATATTGGACTCATATAACTATCTTACAGCAATGGGATTTTTACTGGTCATTTTGGACATTAATCCATGAAGGGGGGGAAGGGGCGCATCAACTCAAATTTACTAAAATATCGAATTAGCATTACAAATACGTATGGGTGTAAAATCTGAAGAAAATCGGTTGTGTAGAAGTGAGTCAAAAATTGATTTCAACATTTGACTCAGAGAAACCTACCTAAATAAAACAGTGTAAGAATGGGAAAATTTATATTTTTTGATGTCTGATAAATATTGTTATATGGCACGGAAGTATGTGATCCGGTGTATACTGAATGTGAAATAACACAGAACAGGGAAGGGGGTCCAAATGAATAGAGTGCAGGGTGAAGAGTCTCCGAAAGGGTGGGGGTCTTTATTTTAAAATTATGTACTTTGAACTTGTCACTTTTGAAAGGTAATTTGATTTCCATCGCGTCTGATAAGTTAAATCTGTGTATGACGAATTTTTCTTACTGTCGGTATCAGTTTAGCTGAACATGCTCGTTAAAATTGCCAAACTCCACAGCTCTAGCGCACTTTTTTATTAATGATAATTTTCATCCTATGTTTGATAAGACTTTTTTTTAATTAGCTGCAATAACACCCGTAATATATTTCTTTATGAATCCCTTTTCATTTCTCTTTACTATGATTCTTTTTGCAATTTTCTTCTTCTTCAATCTATTTGCAACTTGGCGTCTCGTTCTTGACTCATTACGTGTTAAACCTTTATATGATTTTCTGAATATTTAGTAGATGCTTTATTTTGTTTTTGATGACGTTTCTATTGGTTACCATTTAATTTATGAACCTTTTTGCTCTTATTGGATTTTGTATTTTATAATTAAATTATATTTTAAATGCCTCGTATTTAAAAATACAAAATGATTAATCTGTAAATTCGTTTGGCGGTTATGGCCTGTATTTAAGCGCATGTTCGCCACTTATTTTCACTTTGCCACTGATGAAGGGCTGCCCGAAAGCGCCCTGGCTGTGTAATTTTAGTATGTCGTTAAAGGAGATTTTGATAAAAAACTTTTAATTAGGGCCAATTTTTTGGTTGTCTTTATTTTTAAAGTTTATTTATCAAATGTCAGCCTGTTGACTATTAAGTCATAAGGCTTCGTGCTCTCCAATATTTTTCCACAATACGATTACAATGAGATAATGCAGGGCATTCGTCAATGTGCGCAGCGGTCATGTCTTTATTTTTAACAATTTAAATATACATATTCATACTTTATTTCTAAAGTATAAATATGTATATTTAAATTGTTCATACAGCCGACGCGTTCGTCGAGCGGTTATAGCAAGCGTTTTCTCACGCTTGCTGGGTTGTGGAATCCAGTCCACCTGCGTCCATGTATGTTATATTATTGAGCGCAGTATGCTCCCCCCCCCCCCCCACACACACACTGGTACGCCGGGGCAACGTCATGTGATGGTTAAATGGTTCACGATGCTGGCTGATGTATAGGCGAATGATGGTATATCCAGTGCCTATCCATTTGTAATAAATAAATTGTTCATACAGGGTGTTTCAGTATAGTTGACCTCGCTTTCAAAGCTTCGACAATTGCTTTTAGACGCATACTTCCGATTTGAAAGTTTGTTAAAATTAAAGGTAAAATTCTTTCAAATGGTTTGTTTTCTTATTGGGTGGTGTTTTATTGAAAATAGGAGCATTTACATTCTCATATGGTCCCTTGAGCAAAAAAAAAAAAAAAAAAATTCAATTACAGAAGTAACTCTATCGCAACTAGTCAAATGAAAAACAACTACTGTGGAATTATATACATATTAATAAATATATTTACAATAAAAATAACGTAAAAAACTAGCACAACAGGTTAAAGGTGGAATTGGATTATTTTTAGATTGGTGGAATTACATTATTCCTACAGGGGCGGCTTGCAAATTGAAACTAGACTTTGCATAAAACGTGCCTGCGCAAAATTGTTGCAATCTTGCAATCACAGGGATCATACCATCCTTGCCCTAGCTCATCACCTCTCCGATGAGCTTTTGAAACCACATTTTTAACGTGCCCTTACTTCGCGTATGCACGGAGATGGTTTTGAACGGCGTCGAGGATCTAGTCCGGATCTATCGTATGCAATCTCCACGCCTTTACCACTGGGCTATCTCGCCCCCTCCCAATTATGAGGATATTGCACGTGAATACGATATTACACGTTATTCTGGTTGAACTCCTATGTTTCCAAGCGTGTCCAATTTTAATTTATATGGTGTTAAATTAATTCCAACACGTGTTGTGGATCTTGTATATCATAGTTTTGTTGTAAAAGAAGTATAGTTATTGCACCATGTAGGAGACGTCATGTGTTGTCCACATCGGATTTTTCATGTATTCCTACAGTATAAGGCCATGTCGCGATTCTAGCTAAACTAGCGTAACAAAAACGTTGATTAAATTCATTTATCATAGAATCCAATTATGCATTTGTTCAAGATAATTTTCTATCTGACTTATTTTTATGCGCCCTTTGTTTAATTACGCGCACTTGTTATTTTATTACGCTCGTTATTTTATATTTTGTTATTCCAAATACTACATATTTTTTCTTTTTGCGACTGCTTTAATTGTGCGTCACTATTTTATTTTTATAAAGCCATTGAACAGCAAGGTTCCACGGGCCTTCCTACTAATTGCTTTTTTCTTTGTAAAAGTGCAAATTGGTACAAAAAACCTAATTTGTTCTTTTGTGGAATACTTTCGTCAAAGTTACCGAAGAAAGTTTATTTCGATCAAGAAACAAGATTTGAACACTTGATTGTTTTTCAGGATATTAATGGTAACGTTGATGTTGCTTTTTGCGGCGTAAATTAAAAATAATCATATCATATTGTGGCGGCCGAAAACTAGTCCGCTGGTTTTGTCGCAAAATTAACCATTGTGTGTCGTCCGGTTATACTGAAAGTAAATTGATTGACATACATTCAGTGAAAGATTTAACCTTGCACAGTGAAGAGATATATTTATACTCAAGTTCAATTTTTATTATAATTATTATTTATGTTTAAATATTCTTATGATTAAATCCATAATTAATATTCGACATTGTACAGATTATCGATCAATATTGCTAATTAACAGAGTATTCTGCTGAAAGCCGTTCGTGTGATACAATCAATCGTAGTGTCGTACAAGACAGAGCACCAGGCGCGAAGCGCCTTTAATCTCCAGTTTCAATATGTGGTTCTTATCGTCAAACTGTGACATTAATTCAGTGACCCTAATTGGAGGTTCGAGGTTTTTATTTACTACTTTATTATTTGTCCTAGCTCCTAGTGTGGCAGTTTGTTGCACATTTAGAGTTTAAGCAGTTTGGGAGGTTGATGCAGATCTAAGGGTTACCTAGCGTTTTGGCAGTTTAGAGTTTAGAATATTTTTTTTTTTTTTATAAAATAATAGTCGCGAGTTTTATTTAAAAATCAGATGTTTGAGGTGGGATCTTTTAATTCCGATTATCGATGTTTAGAACAGCGCGGGGTCTCTTACGAAATTTGGCCTTGCGATGATCATAAAGAAATCACCGAGTTTGATCTTACCGAGTTTAATCTCACCGAGTTTGTACTCATACTGGGCATTTGCACCCCCTTTACTGGGCTCTAGCCCTTACCGGCTTTGCTTACTTTGACCGGGTTTGAGATCACTGGGTTTGAACTGAGAACATTTTAGTTCCAGAAAGACGCTCTACCACTGAGCTAGGTTCTTTTTAAGTGACTTAGAGTCAGATTTACTATATCTCCTCATATATAATAATAAATAGGTTTACTTTAGTTTTTTGTACCTACATCAATTTTGCGTTTATTCGTAGGTATCTTCGTCTCTTTTGGTATCTGTAATTTTACTTTTTAACAACTTCCACAACTTACAAACGTATCCATCTTGACTGATCAAATTCTCACAACTATATCTTCATAACGCAATGACTTCTTTATTCTTCCATCCGTTACTCAAGGTTATCTGCAGTCTCCTCAATGGCTGTCCATTGGTTCGCTGCATCTGTCTGCCCATTGACTCACAGGCATCTGTGAGGGGCCTGGTCCAGGTTTTTATTGCATAACATCTTATAGCTCGCGGAGTCTATTCCTCCTCGATCGGCCACCTTCACCGGTCCGAGTCTACAAATCTCACGTGCCGTGATGTCATAAGTTATTGTCCGGCCATATTATAAAGTTTGGCCGAATACAAATACGATATACAGTAGTGACTCAATATCCGCGGGAAATATGTTCCAAGGCCTACGTTCACAAATAATACCAAACACTATATATAACTTGATATTCATTCGATATATTGTAAAGTTTAATTGACAAATTACGCTCCGTAAGACATTTCCAATGTAGTAGTTAACAGTACATTTTGTATTCTACATTGTATATTTATATTGTACTTTCCTTCTCTCGTACAAATGAAAGTAAGGGATTCTTGCATTTTAGCCAAATTCTTAAATGATAACAGAACGATGAATAGTACAGTAAACATACTGTACATTATTACACTCAGCTCCAAGGAATGATAGATCAATAACAAGAAAGATCAATCATGCTTAAAGCATTGATTATGAAACACTTTCCAACTTCAATGCAATTTTATTTAAACATGTCCAAAATGCAATACATTCCTCGGTAATATTTTAAAACTTATCACAATACTACATTAATTTATTATATTTGAAACCTTAAACCTTCATCGAAAAAAATTAACTTCATTCAAATGACGGCATTAAAATATAAATTGCCTGGTTTAAACATCTCTAAAATGTGATACATTCCTCGGTAATAGTTTTAGAATTATCATAATACTACGATAATTTATTATATTTGAAAACTTCATCGAAAACAACTGAAATCCATTCAAATGACGTCATAGAAAAAATAACACGCCTGGCTCTCTCTATAAAAGCAACATTTCATTCATAAATAATTCCCCCATTCATGTCATTCATCACAATACTATAATAATTTATATTATTTAAAAATTAAGACCATGGAGCTACAAGTAAGTAAAACTCTATGCGTAAAGCTTCATCGAAAATTATCGTCCTTCTCTTTCTAAAATCAATGAATATTTCATTCATATCAGCCATGCAGACTCCATGGACTAAATGATTTTGTGTTAAAGAATTACAGCGATTCTAATACAACTCATTCTACATATTTTGCTGTTTACATTTTACATAGGTGAAAAATAGGCTTAATAGTAGAAATAATCAAATTTGTATGAGCATTTAAACTGAAATATATTGTCATTGCGTTGTTAAAGTATGTAGATGCACAGAATTTAGGCCAAAATAAAGTAGTTTTAGGATGGATACAACACTCAATATGAATTAGAAAGAACTTTAAAAATTACGATTTTGAGACAAGATGGATGCCATATATCATTTTGAAGTGGGTCATGTGATCGTTTCATATCATGGACACGTGATCGCTTCATATAAGAGGTGTTATTATTATTTTAATTTTTATTTAAAAAACTACTGAATATATTTCGCTGAATTTTTTTTTATATATTTTATGGAACAATTTGAATATTGCCTAAAATTTTCGAAGCAATTTGTGAAATTTAAATCCGCTTAAAAAATGCTTGAAAAATTAGGTCCCATAGGGCTCAATGTATTCCATTTTTTCAACCCGGGTTCAATCCAAAACTAATTGGGTGATATTATTCATTTATATTCCCATAGGTCCTATAGACCGTCTGAACAACATACTAAAATTTCATTTTGATTAAGTCATTTTTACGGCAGTTATCGTGCTAACGGACAGACAGACAGACAGACAGACAGACAGACAGACAGACAGAATGAACAAAGTCATAAACACTTTTCAACTTTGTTGTAAAGTGTTAAAAACTATCCTTTTCCACTAAAACGTTGTATGATCATTGAGAAAACGCGTTATTGTTACACATTTTATAATAGAGATCATATGTACGCACCTGTACATGACCTGTAATAACAAGTTATTTGTCAAAACTCTGCTCAATAAATTAATACTGCTACTTAAAGTATATATATATATGTATATATATATATATATATATATATATATATATATATATATATATATATATATATATATATATATATATATATATAAAAATAAATTATTAAATCCAAAGTTAGAATGTATGTAGTAACTCATAATACACTATTCCAAAATTTTCTACAAATACAAAGAAATTAAGACAAAAAGAGGAAATAATAAAGCATAATGCAAGTCATAAGGACAAAGACAATCAACAAATTTCAAAAATGAGGAATGCAAATAAGAAAACAAAAAAATCAAGCAAAAAAGCTTGCACATGGAGGAGATTTAGGCTTACGAGATTAGGCTTACGAAAAGTTCATTTCGAAAAAATTCTCATCGGGTCCATATATCTTTTCGAAATGAACACAAAAATGCTTGTTTCTGAAACACAAGATAGATTTTATCTATAAACTTGTGTTATATGGACGACAAGCATAAAGATTGGAACAATAAAGGAAACATAAATACCTCAAAACGCACCTCTTCAGCGCAACCATGACGAGCAAAATATGACTGGATCATCGTTGCCATATGCCAAAATGAAAAGATGTGATTTGCTGTTGCCAAAGAGAGTAATAAAAACAGTACTGCGCAAAAGCAATAAAATGAGTTATTCAACTGTTAAAGCTTCGAGATAAAAAGATGAAAATATAATTGCAGGAGAATGAAGAAGTACGGCTAAAATAAGATAATAAGGGGAGAATATGAGAATTTTAGGCTAATCGAAACTTATTAACTATACTATTGACTAAATATGCAGGATATTGATACATTTTACTGGTAATTTTGAGGTTATTAATGTGCAAAGCATGAAATTTTTTATCTGATAATCTATAAATTCTAAAAAGTTGATTAAGTATAATATTTCTAAACAATTGAATCGAGTTGCAGGAATTAAAAGGTAATAATTTATTAATATTAAATTTAAAAAAATCTTTTTTATCATATAATTTAGTAACTATCCCATGAGCAGGTTCTATAATTAGATTTAAATCCAAATAATAAACATTATTACTAATAGAAGTTTCATTAGGTATTAATTCCAAATTATCCGGATAGAAATCTATATCTATGACATAGTTATCAGTAAATACAAGACAAATCAGATCATCTACATATCTATAAATTTTATAATCAGTTGAAGTAAAGAATTTTTCATAATGATATAGGTATAAATTAGCTAACATACTGCTACTACAGCCACCTTGTGGAACACCTGAGACTTGTAAGTATAATTTATTACCTTGAAAGATATAATTATTGAAAAGAACAAAATGGAGAAGCTTAGGAAAATTGGTAAATTTTGTAAGATTAGAATGTTTAGTAATATAAGCATTATATAAAGCTAAAATGACATCATATAGATCAGTGATCTTAATATTATTAAATAGATCTTTAAAATCAAAAGTTTGAAATCCTATTATTTTACCATGCGTTTTTAATTTATTTTTTAATTCCTTACTGTTATTTAGAATAATGTAGCTATCACCAGAATCTCGTAAATTGCTATTTAGTACATTTAAATAATTTAGTAATAATTTACTAGCAGTAGTAGAGTATGAATTATGACCACTAGTAACAGTTCTAAATTTAATAGGATTTTTATGAAATTTAGGTATAAGCACAATATATGGAAATGTCAAAAATTTATTATTAATATCTAAATCACTATACATATTGATAATTTTCAATTTGATACTATTAAGAGAGTGTGAATCAATTTTAAATAGACTATTATTTTTTAAATAATCTAGCAGATATTGAATATAGAATTTTTTACAAATAATAGCATAATTATTAGAGGCTTTATCTACATAAGTAATAACAAAAGATCTATGTAAATCATTAACAGAATGCTTTATATTATCCATATTATATATGGATCTAGATAAATTAATACTACAAATGGTATTTTTAATAGATCTTAAAATAGTAAATTTCCACATATTAAATGCCTCTAAAGGCTGAGCATATTTAGAAGCTAATCCATAAATAAATTTATCAAGGTCCAGATTGATTGACTTTAACACTTGTTTAGAATTATTACATGAAGGTAACCTGAATTTAGTGCCAAATGACATTATAGTTCTTAAAGATTTATCTTTTACAATGGCTAAGTCTCCAGTAACTATATGACCCGAGTGTGGATTTATAAATTCAGCATAATTATCAGCACTACAAATACATTCACCATCTAAATTTGTTGAGGAATCTATGTCGACTGAGAGAGATTTTGAAATTGCATTGTAATTAAAAATGGTTCTTCCAATAGGCTTGTTATATTTAAAAGTTTTTGTAACATTCAAATCCTTTACAGGCAATAAATGATGAAATTGATTAAATAAATTCTTAAAGTTTATGGAATTATAAATAGGATGCTTAAATGATATTACACAATAAGAATTGGAACAGTTATTATGATGAAATTGATTAAGTTTTATTTTTAAATATTTTGATCTAGTAATGAGCAAATCATAGAAAATATGATTAAAATGTTCATTAGTAAGATTTAACTTTAAGAAAATAGCATAAACTGTGTTTAATTGCTTTTTCTTAACTGCAAATACCCATGATTTAATAAATTTCCATTGATATGTGTTATTGAATTGTTGATGCATACTTTTAATCTCCGCTTTAATATCATATTGGGAGGAGCTTCCTTTACCGCGTTTAAATCTTTTGAGTTTAGCCAATTTACTATTATGTAAAAGAGGTTTAAAAAAAAGGTGATTAAAAATAGAATATTTATTATCTACAAAATTATTCTTAACAATATTACCATTGAGATATAACTGATTTAATCCATATGGAAACAGAGTACAATGTGATTTAATATAGAAGTTTTCAAAGAATAATCTATCAGCAGTATTTGTTTTAATGTCCAAAATATGTATAGTTATATTTTCAAAACCATGATGAGCAAAGTGTTTATATTCGATTTTATTAGAAGTAGGAAGAAAATTATTATTGTGGATATATTTTTTAACATGATCTCTATGTACATTCATACGTAGATGAATAGGATTACTGGTTTGTCCTATATAAGATATATTACATATATTACAAGATAATTTGTAGATGCAATTAAAAATTTTACAGAAAGTCTTATGACTATTTAGATTAGTAATTTGTGAGTTAGAAGCATATGGGCAGGTTTTACAATTTTTATTCTTACATTTATTGAAGTTATAATTTTTAGCTGGGCAATTATTATATCCAAAACAATCCATGGCACTCTGTTGGTAAAATGATAACGGTCTAAACAATTCCCAACTAAATTGTAAATACCGGGCAATATTTATCAAATTATATAATAACAAGAATAAATATATTTGCCAGTCACTAAATCAAATAAGATGTGTAATTCATAAGAGTTAAAGTAATATAAAGAGAATAGCATTAACATTTATAAATAATATAAATAAAAATAAAATAATTGCTTATATATAAAAATATATACAACTAAGTCCATGTAAAACCTAATAAAATGTAATAAGTAGGATATTACAAGATAAAAAGAATTGATTAACAATATAAATATAATCAGTTCTAAACTAGATTAATTAAAACACAAGGTATAATAAAATATATACTGTGTAAATCTGGAATTCACATAGAATCCTGTCCAAAAAAGTAATAAAAAGATTGCACTAAAAAGTACAGTTTATAAAAGGTATCTATAACATCAATACAAAAATCCCAATTGCAGTTACCCAGTCATAAAAACACAAAACCAATAAATTAGTAAGAAATAATAACGATAGATGGCAGCACTAGAATAAGATACTTCTAATATTTAATTACTAATAGCGAAGAAAATTTGCAGTTAGATTTAAAAAACGATAGATGGCAGCACTAGATTAAGGAAATTCTAATATTAAATTACTAATAGCTAAAGAATAATTGCAATACAAATATTTACCAAATAATAAAACAGAAAGGAAGACAATAATTAATAATACTTTAAGCAAAAATATAATAAATAACCTATGCAAATAAAAGAAAAGAATAAAATAGGAGAATGAGCCACAATAAACTACAATTAACAATGGATGAAAGTAGAGAAAGTAATACATAATAAAAAATTAAAATGAATTAAAATAAATTCTATTACTAAATTTAGCGCAAATGCAGCATAAATTTGAATAGATAGCAAATAGAATGTTTCTTTAATACGAAGCATACAAAAGGAATTAGGAATAAGGATAGTTCATAAATGAAAAGTTAGATAAACTAAACAGCGTAGTATAAGAATGTGAATGACAATGCAATATATATATATATATATATATATATATATAATTATTAATTATATAAGTAAAAAATAATAAAATAAGCTATAAAAAATTTGGAAAAATCAAAAAATCGGAAAATAAGATACATTAATATTAATATTTTCAATTTTATTTTCGCTAAAAAAATTGTAACTTTAGCCAGTTTGAAACTACGATTTGAGAGCTCTTATAATGGTGTATAGTGCCATCTTCGATTATCCACTTCTTCAATAAATCTCTTGTTTAGTAAGAATTTTTATCGTTGCTTCATGTTCATATTCCCTTTTACTTATACGGGTAATTGTCCTGTCTCCTGCTCTGACTCACTGGAAGGGTCTGGGAGTGTAGCTGTGGACGTTCGTACTGCCTTTCTGGTTGTATTTCGACTTGTTCATTCCGATGTTTCTTGATAATTTAAGTTGTTGAGGTTGATCGCGTATACACGTGGTGAAAGAAGAAGGGTTCATGCCATATGGTAATACAAATTTTCTTTTTTTCATTTTTTCATCTTTTGATGCCTGTAGTCTGAGTTTGAGCATTTATAGTAATGTACTATTGCTCAATCTGAAACAGGCATTTGTTTGGGTAAATTAGAATTAAATACTCAGACCTGAAGATGAATTTAATTCTGATTAATCATCGAATTTGGGCCGGTGCTGTTTTTCTCTTATCGGCAATATGGCCGTGGTTTTGCTCCTATGGTGATGTTAATATTACTTGAATTTTTTATTATTACATTTTTCTAATATATATTACTGCTACTCAAAGAATGCAGTACAAGTTTTGGTTCGAAACTAATAAACTATTTATATTTGTAACTTTCCATTATAAAGGTCAGAGACCTATTATGCTTAAAAACGTTATAAAAATGTAAGTTTTATTTGGACTTTTAACTGAGAGGGTTTTGTCCCCTTCTTGCCTAATTCCCGAGGTTTGCATCTATAACCGACAATTCCCTCACGCTCATCGGATTAACATGTTTTGATGTTAACTCACATTTGAAAATAGTATAATTAAACATCGCATTTGATTGCAGTTGAGTTGATTTTTAAAGGTTGGCTTGAAAAAAGATGTATTTTAAGACAATCAATTAAAAATAAACTGTGGAATTCACAGCATATATGTAGACTTAACGGAAAACATTTAAGAAGTCAATTTTTCTTGAGGGCATGTCTATACAATCATTTAAAAATCTCGTTATTAACAAAAACGAAAATCTTAGTGATCGCTTCAGTATATCGTGGCAGTTGATCTACGCCTTTTAACACTTTACAACATAGTTGAAAAGTTTTTATGACTTTATTTATTCTGTCTGTCTGTTTGTCCGTTCGTATGATAACTGCTGTAAAAATGACTTTATCAAAATGAAATTTTAGTGTGTTGTTCAGACGATCTGTGGGACCTATGGGAATATAAATAAATAATATCACCCAATTAATTGTGGGTTGAACCCGGGTTGAAAAAATGAAATACACTGAACCCTGTGGGATACCTAATTTTTCAAACATTTTTTAAGCGAATTTAAAATTCACAAATTGTTTCGAAAGTTTTAGGAAATATTCAAACTATCCCGTAACAAATATAAAAAAGAAATTTAGCAAAATATATTCAGTAATTTTTGCAATAAAAATTGAAATAATTATACCCATATCATATGAAGAGATCACGTGACATACTTCAAAATAAAATATAACATCTGTCTTGTGTCAAAATCGTGACTTTTAAAGTTCTTTTTAATTTATATTTAGTGTTGTATCTGTCCTAAGACAGCTTTATTTTTGTTTTATTTCTGTGCATCTATATACCGAAACAGCGCAATTACAATATATTTGAGTTTAAATGATTAATATCATCCATTATGTGTCAAAATCGTGATTTTTAATGTTCTTTTTAATTTATATTTAGTGTTACATCCGTCCTAAAACCGCTTTATTTTTTATTTTTTTGTGCATCTATATACTGAGACAACGCAATTACAAGATTTTTGAGTTTAAATAATCATCAAAATTTGATTATTTCTACAACGAAGCCTGATTTTCACGTATGGAGAATGTAAACAGATCAAGATGTAAGATGAGTTGTACAGGAATTGCTGAATTTCTTCAACGCAAAATTATTTAGCTCTGGAATCTGCAATATAACTGCTTTGAATGGAACTTTCATTGATTTTATATAGAGAAACAGACGATTCTATTTCTTTTTTCGATTAAGATTTAAGCATGGAGTTAAACAGTACTTTTACCTCCATGATTTTAAGTTTTTAAGTGAAATAAATTATTGTAGTATTGCGAAAATTTTAAAAATATCGCCGCTGAATGAAAGGCATGGAAAAAAGTTAATGAATGAAATTTTTACTGCTTTTATATAGAGAGCCAGGCGATTTATATTTCGATGACGTTATTTGAATAAAGCTAATTTATTTTTGATGAAACTTTCAAATATAATAAATTGTAGCATTGTGATAATTTTAAAAATATCACCGCTGAATGTATGGCATTTTAGAGATGTTTAAATAAAATTGTATTGCAGTTGGAAAGTGTTTCGTAATCAATGTTTTATGCATGATTGATCTTTCTTGTTACGCTTTTTAGACTTTGAGTCTAATTTCATCTTTCTGCAGACTAAATAATTTTGCTGGCTACGGTCTTTGCAATTTGTGGTCTCATTTGTGTCGAAGGATTTTATGTGAATTTAGCAAAATCTTGTTTCATTAACCCAGAGCCTTTCCAACTTCATTATTGTCACTCATCGTCACAAAAACACATATGCGCTCCATTAAATATTATTGTTCTTGTTAGGCCCATTGTTTTTTTTTTTAATTTATTCCAAGTGCTTATTGTCATTTCTATTATAAAAATCAATTTATAGCAAAAAGCTAATTTGTTCTTTAACTGGATTGTTTTTGTCAAAGTTTTTCTGAAGAAAGTTGTTTTCCGATAAGAAACAAGAGATACTTTTGCTTCTTCTGTGGTTTAATTAATGATAATCTTGCTTTTTGCTTTCTGGACTTGCATATATTTTATTCTCTACATATATATTAAGTATAATGTATAAGGGAAGTATTATGATAGGATGGAGAATTCGTTTATGAGGTATTTTAACTTTTTGAGCATCCCTGAACTCGAATCGAATGATGTCTGTCTATGAATCGGCGTATGTGTGCATATGTTCTTGTGAGTTTGGATGCGATATTATGGGTTACAAAGGAAGTTTGATACGATTATTGTAGTGTTTTTGAATGAATGGGGCTTATTCGGATATGAAGAAACATCTTTAACATAAATATTTATTACCAAATTAAGACACCTATCTTAGGTTACATAATAACAAAAAAACCATGTCCTGCGACAATAACATTCGATGGTACGTATACGCTTCCATACTGCTATTTTGCCTCTGCCTCTCTGCCGTAACCATCCATCTCATCCTCTTTTATACTTGACACTTTCTCTAGTTACTGGTCACAGTTATAGTTTTGTTTTGAGGTTAATTTAGAGTTAGCGTAAGTAAAATCATTTTCCAACAATCATAATCTGAGAATATTGGAAACCTATTTATTTTAATCCACACCGTGCAAAAGTACTCAAATTTTTTAATGAACTTTGGAAAATATCATAGAAAAATCTCACAAAAATCTCTTATATTAAATATACAATCATTATTATGTTACAGGAGTAATCATAAATAAATGTATATAAGACGCATTATCCATCGAGAAATAACGGTTTTACACTTTGTATTTAACACCAATCAATTTGCCAAATGTATTCATTTCATGCTATATTTGGTTAACTTCAATGGCCTTTTGATATGGATTTTGCTCATCAGTTTAAATGGCTCATTTTATTTTGACAAAATTGCCAAATTTCACTTTGCGCAAACTTAATTCGGTGCCAACAACCTTGTGATATGGCTTTATCTATTTGTGGGCACGTTTCCGAATTTACATGCGCTGTGTAAACAGTTTCTAAAATAAAATTATATATATATATATGTATATACAAATTGAAAGATTTTAATCGAAAATTATGCATAAACTACTGTATGTACAAAAAACCCCATCTCTAGCATATCTGTTACAAATGAGTAACTATAGACCAAGACTAAGGATAAAGATAGAAGGTAACATATCACTACAATGGAAAGGGGGATGAGAAGAATATTAGGATACAAAATTCACAATTAAAAGTATATAATTATATTAAAAAGAAAACACGGCAAAAATGAGAAAAGGCAATAATAATTAGCTCAAGATAAAAGATTGAGACATAGAGAACAATCAATTGAAACTACACAAAAAATGGCGGTTAGTTCGAAATTGCATTCTCATCAGGACAGCCATACAATTCGAATTAAAACCGATAGAATAGCCAGTTTCTGACAATGGCGATAGTATTTAACTATAGACACCATTGGAACTGTCTACTGGCTAGTGGAAGGAGAAAAATAAATCAATTGAATTATAAATCAGAATAATAATACCTCCTCGAACAGAAATATGAACTCACAAGCATTGCTACCACGTGTAAGTTGAACAAGCTAGTTAATATATATATATATATATATATATATATATATATATATATAATTTTATTTTAGAATATATATATATGTATATATATATATATATATATATAATTTTATTTTAGAATATATATGTATATATATATATATGTATATATATATATATATATATATATATATATATATATATTATTTTTTTAAAACTTTCCGTTAAGCAATAATTTAAGAATGATCTAACAAAATAATATACACACAAATTTATTTAATTTCGATCTTAAAATCGTCTTCTTTTCATTTGGCAACTTAGTGTAGGAAGCCACTAGCTCGCCAAATTGAAAATAAAATAAAAATAGTGAGTAACACTGTTAATCGTCATAGATTGATATGAAACATGATCGTCTTTTGATATGTAGATTAATATGTAGAACATATTGTATTCTAAACAAATATTGCAAAACATATCTTTCATATTTATTATTGTGTTTTAAAATCCCAAGGGACACAAATAGAGAATTATAAGATAACTTGATATTCCCTCTTAACATATGCATAAAAATTAAGTTGTTTCAATTATGTATTTGACTTTAGTTAACACAGATTCCTATTATATGTTGTAAACAAAACAAATGAGACTGAAAGCAATGAATAAACTTATTGACAAGTTTTTATCTTACCATTATTCAAGACATTATTCGTCCAAAACAATTTTCTCTCCAAAAGAATGGAGCCACCACCGATTATAGTTTAAATCACAGGCTTAGAAAACAGTGTAGATTTTTCAGACTAATTTTCGGATTTCACTATTGCATTATTTTTGCACTCAGATTTTATGAAGTTAGTGCTAAAAATTTCTTTTCCTTCAATTACATTATCCCCTTAAACTGCATATGTTAAGTAATAGTTGTTATTCCTCTATTTATCAGTGATTTATAGTCACCTATAAGATAAATTTATGTTATATAGATGATGTTAAAAATAATATTTGAACGTAATTTATCACTAGTTATGATCAAGCAGTAGTAATATAAATAGTAATAATGTAGTAGTAATAATAGCAATAGTATAGTAGTAATATAATAATATAGTAGTAATAAAATATATATTTCTAATAGTAATAATATAATTTAATAATTAGTTAATAATTAGTTAATATCGAATCTGTAATATGTGTAATTGTGTTAATTACTTGTATATATTAATAATTTGTGTATATTATATGTGCATATTAAATGTATTTCAAACACTTTAATCTACGATATAGAAATTTAATTCAGTATTTTGCCAGCGAATTCTGACCAATTAATACTTATGCGGCCCACTTGGTATGATAAGTTGGACTGTTCTGATATACAGGATATTAAAAATAATATTCAACTGTAAATTATTAGTTATGATCATGCAGTAGTAATATAAAAGTTTATTTGAATACTTTTTTTCTAAATATCAAAATATTTGGATTTTTGAATAAATAATAAGGAATTTGGCATTTCTGTTAATAAAAAATATCTTCCACAAATTGCGCATGTATGCTAGATGTTTCAATTTTTTTTATTGTATTAAATATATTCGCTCGGTCCTTTTCTTTGTGTATTCATGTATTAAGGAAGCAGAACGTTAAAATGCGTAGAATAATTTTTTTCTTCCTCAAATTTGGATATAATTACCATTTGCAAAAATCAAAGTTAATCTTCTAGTTTACGATTGAATTAATTTTCTCTTGGGTTTACAAAGAAACTATAATGTTGATAATAACTTAGGCTAAGAATCTGCATTTAAAAGAAAATGCACGCTTGTTTTAATCCCCAGAGCTTTTTATTGTTCTTTTTATATTATTCTTCAATTAGCTCTTACAGAAGGAATTTTTCCCCACGTGTTTTAACTAATTGTAAGGTATTTTTTTTAGCATTTTCTATGATGCTTTCTAATTAAATAAAGTTTTCACTTCAAGAAAGTTGTTTTTTATATTTTTCAAAGTAAAAATGTGACTAACACGACTTTTTTTTTCTATCAACTAACTGCTTCCATTATGCATTTTATATTCACCGAGTTATTTAAATTTAATGCACAAACGCGCATATGAAACTATTAAGCATTTCTTACGGTACTGGAATTTCACAAATTCATAACTAGTGCGTTCTACAATTTTTTTCATAATATGAGCTAGAACTTATGGAAAAATTACAATATCTGAAGAACGGTTTGAGGTACTCAACTTCAAACTGTTGGAGCATTGCACTGTAATGTCCAATGTTCCCATTTGGGAACATGACATTTAACGTTTACTCGAAACTTGTAGTGTAAATTATTATTAACAATTATGTTTTTATAGTGAATATAAGATATGAGGTTCTTTAGAAAAACAAAATGTATTATAAACAAAATGCATAAAATTGACTTCGATTAAAAAAGGATACGTGTGAGTTGAAAGAGAGTTAGGATCCTGCAGCAGGGTACCCTAGAACTGAAAGTATAGCTCCAGTCTTGCGGGAACTTGGCGCAAACCATTTTGGGATTTCATAGAATTTTTAGAGGGAGGTTTCTGTATTATGTATTTGGCGACCATAAATTGGTGTTTTTTTAAATTCCAATACTTTTTGTAGAAATATTTAGTATAATTACGCAATAATGATATAACATGTATTACAAATTTAATATTATCGCTTAAGTACCGTTATATTTTTAACTTTCAAATTTTGATATTCAAAATATAATTCATCTTAAAGTTTTAAAGAAAAGTATGTACTTCCTATTGGAAACACAAAATAAGCCATCCATCATTGAAATTGGTTCAGTAGTTAAGGCCGTCGCTCTGACAAAACCGAACTAAAAGAAAGACCGTAACGACAATGGTAAAAAATTCCATTTTAAAGTTTTTTTTTTTTCGGATGTATCGCACCAGTTTTAATTTCTTTGTTTTGCTTTTCTCAGCCTTGTGAGCGTATTATGAGGAAAAAGAATCAATACTGTAGCTATTTAGGGGCTGAGCTACAGACCCCTGAAAATCGGGGATATTCTCGCCATGTATTATACACACTTTCCAGCTACAAATTTGGTCATGACGACTTGGAGTTTGGATTATACTCGCTTTTTTACGTTTTTACTGCATGCTGGCTAACGATTGAATCGTCTTTTCTTGTCACAAACTTTGCACTTTGTGAGTACACAAATTTGTTCATTTTCCCTGTAATATCACACCACCTGTTCTGATTCATTTTTGTGATGGACTGGGATGGAGGTTGTTTATTTATGTTTGCTGTTGCATTGGTTTTGCACGAATGCAGTGCTTGGTATGCACTGCATTTAAAGTGCCCTATTACATTGATTGATACCTGTAGCTAAAATGTCAACATATCGTGAGACAAATTTCCCTGGACGGAAGCACTAATGTGACGGACACTGCACAGTTCATAATATGGCGGCATTTGTCCATAAATCTCTTCAGCAAAAGATGGTTGAGTTTCTGGGATAACTTGCGTTTTTTGCCAAAATCACGAATCTCTTTAATATTCTCAACTCTTCAGTGTACAAATCAAGACATTTTGCTAGGATTTAGCTCAAGTTCTCTTTGCTTACGGAACAGTTTAAATACAGCGACATTTTAATTGTTGTGCCTTTGTTTGTGTTTAATTGTTGTGTTCACTTGCTTGTCTGGAAATACATCATAAACTTTGTGATTTTGGGGAATTTAGCGCCTATTAACTCCAGTTCAACGTGTTGATAAGTAATTTTGAGCTACGGTTCACTTGTTTGTCTGGAAATACATGATAAACTTTGTGATTCTGGGAAATTTAGCGCCTATTAACTCCAGTTGAACGTGTTGATACGTAATTTTGAGCTACGGTTTCATGACTTCGCTGAACTTCAACTTCCGCTCATGCCACTAAACAATCCCAGAGCAATTGCCTCTTCTTGACTATGAAATGCATCTATCAGACGGAGCTTTGTGATCTTCAAGGTGACCCACCTTTTACATAACGGATTGAAACAGATTGAGTTTTCCAAATTACTTTTAAAGGAACTATTTCCATTGATTTGAAATTTTAGACCCTTCATACTATCGATGTTCGGCTCTACATACTGCAGGTAATTAAAAGTTATTTGTAGTTGCCAACAACCACAGTCAAGACGGACATCGAATTTTCTAACTCAAGTGTCCCACTAAAGTTGCCAGTAACAGCGGCGTGATTTTTTTGCTGGGCCCTTTTGTATTTGCGAATAATGATACATGAAGCATGGACATATTTTTGTGTCATGCGTTGTTAACTTAAGCGCATGCATATGTTTGTGTATTAAATTTGTTCATTAATTAAATAATATTAAATCAGTAATATGTTTACTTGTGTTAATTACATATATATTAAATTAAATATATTAATTGCGCATATTGAAAGTATTGCGAATGTTTTAATTTGCGATATGAAAATTTAATTCATTTGTTTGTTCAGCGGCTTCTGTGACCAAGTACTTATGCGGCTCACTTGGTATGATAAGTTGAAATGCTCTGATATAGAGTATATTAAAAATAATATTAAAATGTAAATTAATAGTTATGATCAAGCAGCAATAATATGAAAAGTTTATTTGGGTTATTTTTTTCTAAAGAACAAAGTATTTGGATTTTTGAATAAATAATAAGGAATTCAGCATGTCTTTAAACAAAAAATTTGATGTAAGCAGCACATGACTTTCCTTATATAATGCAATGAATTTATTACTTTTTTATAAAAAAAAATAGGTTATTCTTATAATAGATATTTATACTCTTAAGATACTGAATTTTAGACAATTAGTTGTCATTTTCATTGATTTAGCGTCATTTTTATCCATTTAGCGAGATTTTCGTTAATTTGGCAACATTTAAAAAGTCGACGAGTTGGCGACATTCTGCCAAATTCGTCGCCAAAATCTCGCCAAGCGTTATGGACGGAGACATAAGTTATTCTTATAGCAGATTAATGACTATTGGCGTACAAATACAAAAGTATTGTTCAAAGTAACTGTTCTTATGAATGGAACGAACTAGATCCACGAGAATGATGTCACTCAATTTATCGCATGATAATACATATGTAAAGTAAACATGTTTCTCAACAGTTAATATGTTTTTTCAATTTATGGGATTTTTTGATAAATTTATTTGAAAAATGTGCAATATCTAGAGAGCGGGTCATACTAGCGTTCTAAAGTTTATGTCAATCGTTTTTTAAGGAAAAATTACATAAGAAATGTCTATTTCCGTAACTTTAAAGGTTTTGATTTTTTGATGATTTTTCAAAATTTCACTCGCAAATTTAGGGGGGTTCTGAATATTCGATTATGTTTAGAAACAATAGGCTTCTAGTATTCACGGATTGTAATTTTTGTACCAAATTTCATTCGAATCGCTCCATTCGTTCGTGAGATATCGTCTCCACGGTCTCTCTCTCTCTCACACACACACACGCACACAGACAGACATTACCTCAAAAATGTTCGATTCGTGATCAGGGATGTTTGAAACGTGCTCTCCTTTCGAAAACTGGAATTCGAATTTTCGGCCCCGTCACAATACTTTCTTTATACATTATATGTATATAAGGAATGTAAAAATATCTTCCACAAATTGCATGTGTATGCAAAATGTTCAAGTTTGTTTTCTCCTAATAAATGTATTCGCTCCATCTTTTCCTTCATGTATTCATGTATTAAGCAAGCAGAAACGTTAAAATGCCCAGAATGACAGAATTATTCTTTTCCTCCTTAAATTTGGATATATAATTACCATTTGCAAAAATTGGAGTTAATCTTCTAGTTTACGTTTGAATTAATTTTCTCTTGGTTTCCAAAGAAACTATAATGCTGATAATAACTTAGGCTAAGCGTATGAATTTAAACAAAAATGCACGTTTGTTTTAATAGGCACATTTTATTATTGCATCTCTTTTTAAATTATTCTTCAATTAGTCTTTACAGAAAGAAGCAGCTTTTTTCCATATATTCTAACTAATTGTCAGGTACTTTATTCCAACATTTTCAATGATGTTTTCTAATTAAATGACATGCTCCCTTCAAGAAAGTTTTCTTTTTATTCTGCAAAGTAAAAATGTGACTAATACAAAACTATTTTCTAACAACTAACTGCTTTAATTATACATTTTATATTCACCGGGTTATTAAATTTGATGCAAATACTTGCATATGAAATTATTAAACATTTCATATGGCATTGAAATTTCACAAATTAATAGCGAGTTCACAAATTCATTTGCGATTGTTTTCCATAATATAGCTACTTAGAAATCAATTGCAACATTATATTCACTAGTTCTTACAACTATATGTTATTCCTAAAGCTAATCATGAAACTTTGCATAAGAACTTCTTATGGTTAGCCCCTAAGAATTTTAATGTTCTACCAAATAAGCTTAGGTCTGAAAAGTGACCCAACTGTTTAAAGTATAAGTTGAAAGATTGAATTATTCTTATATGGAAGTAGTTTTTTATTATTCTAAGTAGTGTACTTTTGTTAATTATTGTATTGCAACTGTTCGATCTCCCTTTATTAGTTTAGCTTAGCGACTTGAATGGACTTAATATTCCCTAGACTGTATTGTAACAAATTGTTTGTGTTCTATGTTTATGTTGTGGACTTAATATTCCCTAGACTGTATTGTAACAAATTGTTTGTGTTCTATGTTTATGTTATGTTTTTATTTCTGTTGTTGTGCTTATCCGTATTGTCTTGTTTAGTCTATTAATAAATTTGATTTGATTTGAATATCTAAAGAAATTAAACAAAATATATTAAACATATTATTGCAATATCTAAAAAAAAGTATGCGAAGTATTTTATGAGTGCGAAGTACGTTATTTGCTGTTAGTCCGTAAAGTCAGTTCTGTATTTAGTGTGACACCAATTCAAATTCTATGTCAAAGCCAAATAAATGACTGTGACTAAGTCTTAAAATTCGGGAAAAGGAGGAAATTACGCTTTTACAGCATCCCATTAAAAGTTTCAAACTTGATTATTATCGATCTGTGTTAAAGTAAGAATTTGAATCAAGCTTAGGAAAGTTTCATCATAACATTGAAGATAACAACTTGTTATGAGTCTGAAATAAATTAAGGACCAACAAAACATTTTATAATTCCGTGAAAAATACTCGTTTTTAACATTAATCGAACGTAAAAATGCTTATTTATAAAGATAATTTATATGCAGATTCTAAATACTTTAGAACATACTATTAACGAGTATACAGTTAGCGAGATTCTGCCTACAATGAGACATTATGAACTTTTAATAGGTGCATTGTTAATTGAAGCCTGATTTGTTTGCTGTAAACGGGTAAAATTTTTCGGGCCCCGGATATAACGAGCATGCTAAAATTGCAGAGTCCGCTTGGACAATAAGATCTTGCTATTTCACACCAGTAGATCAATAGTAGAGTGTGGCTGGCCAGTTCGGAGATCCAGGGTTAGATTCCTGTTTGGAGCAACAAGGTTCTTTACAAATTCCGAAACTGAATAAATTTTAGGAATGCGGCAGCATTTTGCTTCGCCAAATCGTCATGTTCGAAGTTGTCAAGTGCATGTTATAATACTTGACACTACAAACACCAATTTTTACGGTTCTGCAGATCATCCCCCAATAAAGCTAAGGACTTGATTCTGATTTCTCTGTAAAACCGTATGAAAGCTGAGGAAAACAAAACAAAATAAAAAATACAATTGGTGCAGTAGACTTTTTAGTATAACTTTTGAGTGGTTAGAAATTACATGTTTGCTAGTCATAGTTTTAGTTCATCATTTTTAGTTTTCAAAATATACGCATTACAATCAAAACCGGATTTTTTTTTAAATCTTTAACTTGGATAAAACGAGTTCTCAAAACTATAAGAACTTTGTAAAAACAAATTTTTGATCAATCTGGAAATTTGATTACCTACTGAACATCTTTCTTGCTTACTGTTTATAACTATATTTTATATATATCTTAGAAGATATTGTGAGTGAATAGAAGCGCAGTGAGAAGAAAATTTACTTGGACAAAACTTTTTTCGAGAAAAAAATAGTTCAAAATATTAAAATTGCTTTTGTATATTCATGAATGTAACCTTATTTTCAACAAAGCAACTAAAAACTATTTTACATTTTTATCTATTAGGTTCGGAGATACAAGCGTCCAAATTGCTTAAATTTTTCGTAAAGTTCACATTTCAGTAGGACAGCCCGACCGTAATCACCATAATCTAGATTACAGTGCCTACGGCCCGACCTTAGATATTATTAGGTGGCCCGACTGTAGTCACTACAATCTAGATTACGGTGCCTACGGCCTGCCTATAGACATTATCAGGTGACCCGACCGAAGTCACCATAATCTAGATTACTGTGCCTACGGCCCGACCATAGACATTATCAGGTGGCCCGAATGTAAACACCATAATCTAGATTACGGTACCTACGGCCCGACTATAGACATTATCAGATGGCCCGCCCGTAGTCACCATAATCTGGATTACAGTGCCTACGGCTCGACCATAAACATTACCAAAATGTGGTCCCCCAAAGACGTTTGATGCTTTTAATCAATCTTGCATGCTGTTAAATTAACGACGTATTTATTTTTCAGTTAAATTCATACAGCAGACTGGGCGAATTTTTTATAAGGTATTTTTAATCTTTTAGTGCATTTTCCAAAGGCATTTGTTCTACTAATTACCATAACCTGAAAAAACTATTTGAAGGAAAAGAATTTGGTACATTTTTTAATGAGATTTTCTTGAAACTTTTCAAAATATTTTTTCGTCACAAATGAGTTTTAAATATTCAGTTGTTTTTCAGATGTAATTAATGATAATCTCCTTTGCGCACTCAAATTGCTATTTCCCCTCTTTTTAAGGTTTTAACTTTAGCTACAATACATAATATATTTAAAAGCAAAGTATTATGCAAAAATCCGATACTTCGAATATAACGAACCTAACCGTTGCCAGTGTCCCTTAATAATTGTTTTTCTAGAAAAAAAAAATCGAATCAGGAAAAATATGATTTAAGCAGCACATAACTTTCTTCTCTAGATTCAAATCAAATTTCAGATTTGAAAAGAAGAAGTTTCAAAGTCAATTCTTCTTTAGATTTAATTCAGATTCAAATTCATTTTTTCTTTTCTTCTTTTATAATGCATTAAACTGAGTGAAAATCACGAGTCCAAACGGATTGACTTATATGTTCATTTGCAAAATACTCATCAAAACGAAATTGATACGTAATTAATATCTTAGGACATAAACGGCTACTGTCGAATTCTTGAACATCAACATAGAAACCTATTTCAAAACGTATCTTCTCGCGTGAATGAAATGAACTAGATTCACGAAATTGATGTTAATATATTTGTTACATAATATAACATATGGAAAGTGAACCTCTGTTTATTAAATTGTGTGCAATTTTTTTTTGATAAATTTATTTATAAAACGTGCAATATCCCGAGAACTGTTCACACTAGCGTTCTAAAATTTATTCCATTCATTTTATAATAAAAAATTGTATCAGAAATAATTATTTATTTATAATTATTGAAGGTCTTAAATTTTTAACGATTGTTTCAAATTTTCATCGGAACATTTGATTGTATTTAAAATCACCAGGATTCCACTATGTATGGATTGTAATAATTGTATCAAATTATTTTCGAAACGCTTTATTTAGTCGTAAAAGATCTTTCTCCATAGACTAACTGGCACATACACTAATATACACACTTACATACATACTAATATACATGCGCATACAGTATTATACATGCAGACTCACTAACATACATACTCCCACTAACACACACACACATTACCTCATGAACATACGATTCGAGTTCAGGGATGCTTAAAACGTGCTTTTTCGTCGAAAACTGGAATTCGAATTTTCGACCCCATTACAATACTTCCCATATATATTGTACTATGTATGTAGGGAAAGTAAATTCTCTGCAGTGAAGAATGTGTTTCATTGGATGCTTCAATCGTTTATGGCCCAATCAACAGTCAGTAAAGCGTGAAAAACGCAGTGAATGATTTTATCTTTAAATTAAGAAAAAACACCTTTCACAAACTAGCACTAATCTTTTAATTTACGATTCAATAATTTTCTCACAGTTGTCTGACCATCAAGACCTAGTGATTTCACCCATACTTTTTTAAGCGTGGTGAGGAAAAAATAATTTTTATGTTTTAATTCACATAATTTGTTGTCCGTACTTTGCCTATTTTTTTTTTATTATAAGAAGCAGTTTTTTTTTTTTTTTTAGTTTTTCTTTTTTTTCTACACTATTTATGTGTCATCTTCTACACCATTGGTTATAAGTAGTTATATTAACTTCAATTAATTTTAACATTTGTATAAACAGTACATTCTTTTCGATTATCGTGTTCGTTTTCTAATCTATTTACTTAGAAAAATTATTATATATTAACTAGCCATTTTCGGTCACCAACGCTTTTCTAAAAGGCTCTGAGTTGTCTTTTGAATTGTCTTCGAGAATTTGAAATTTAGATACATATGTACAACTACGGTATTATATATATCAGATTATATAAAGTTCAATTTATTTAAAATTAATATTCAATTAGAGTCCTCTGTGCCCTAACCACTGGGAAATCCTGTCCCATCCCTTTACCTGAGCATTCGTAAAATGCTCCATGTTATACCTATGAAGTCTGCGTTAGGAAGCATGATGTCGTAAGGTCACAAATTGTCGCGCCGCCCAACAACGCTGTCTGGCACCAAAGGGTGGTCTTTGCATACATGCATTTATTAACGTAAACTGTTATGTTGGTTTGAACATATATATTTATTAAAGGAATACATATATACATATACATATTTATTAAATGAATATATATATATATATATCAGATCATATAAATTTCGATGTCTTTAAAATAAATAAATAAATATGAAAGAATTGCCTCACGGATTCGATTCAAATATTGCTGGAAAAAATACTTTTTGGCCTTTCTGATGGTGTCAAAATGAGAAACTTTGTGATAATATTTTAGATCGCTAAGGAATCGATTTGTGTGAATATCGTCAAAAATAGTTGCAAATCGAGCTAAAACATAATATAACTAAAATACTAATTCGAAATTAAAAAAAAAAAAAAAATACGCCGAGGTGCACCTATTCGGGTCCTGAAGTACATATTACCAAATTTCATAGCCTGCAGACCACATACACATGCACACACACACGCGCACATACACACATGCGCACACACATACACACACACGCGCACACACACATGCACACGTACACACACATGCACACATGGCCAACGGCCGTACCGTGCTGAAAACACCGGTTCTCGTTAGATCACCGAAGTCAAGCAGCATCGGGCGCGGTTAGTACTTGGGTGGGTGACCACCTGGGAACACTGTGTGCTGTTGGCACATTTCGGGCGCGGGATCCCGGTGGTTTGCGCGCTGGATTTGCACGCTGCCACAACTGTCGCCGTGTTCATGCGGAGTGCGATCACGTTAAACATGTGGGTCCGTAAGTCCTTCCGAGAAGTTGGTGGTAGGGGAAGGAGGGTACGGTCCCTGTGGATGCCTCCCCCACTGGGCTCCGGTCTAAATTGGGTGGCACTTCCAGGCCGTCCAAACGGTTACCTTACACCTTTCTGGTAGGTCGGACGGTCTGGGTATCAACAACAACACATGCACACATATACATGCACGCACACACACGCATACACGCACACACATGCACACACACATTTTGCTTTATTATGTAAGAAGATTCAACCAAGAACACTTTTTTGAAGAAGGCAGTCATATTTCAGTTAGGGGCTACATGCCTTCATTCTTCTGTATCTGCCTAACATATGCCTTCTCTTTACAAGGAAGTTTTGTAAGCTTACAAGCAGCAGTTTTATGTATTGTAATTCAACCAAGAAATCTTATAAGCGTGGTCAGTTGGTTTTTAGAGAAAATGCGTTGATCCCGTAATATTATTGTTACCCTGTTCATTGCTTTAAACCCAAATCTCAAATTTTTATTCTTCTTACCATTAACAGTTTTATAATCTTCAATTTTACAACCAGCAAGATATTTCCCAATCTATTTTATTTTATGAACTTTCACCTATTTAGTGTTTTCTGCATTACCCATTAGTGAACTTCCTCGTAACGAAGACTTCAAATTAAGGACATTGGCGAGAAAAAGGGATTTTTACGCCCTGCATTAAGAGTTTAGTGGGTAATATCCATCGATTGGCGTGAAAGTGAACTCATCTCAGTCGTAAAACTACAAGAAATTGCGTAGGAAAATTACTACCCGAGTTAGCTACATGGAAAGTAATTTAAATAAAACTATACTTTTTCAAGGAGTTTTGTACCGGCATTATTTTTCTTTGGCTAAATTTCTTTTTGAACTTTTCATATAAGAAATACTGTACTAAAAGAAAAAGAGAGGACCGAGCTCCCATTACAGATATCTGAAACTATGGACCGGTTTCGCGATTATTATGTCACTTGCCATTATTATACGTCAGCATATAATTAATATGTTCCCCAGTATTCAACCAGGAGCATGAGTCTATTTGCTGTAAGGACTTTTTATTCAAATATTGATTGTTATTGTGCAATAAGTAATTTTTGTAAACTATACAGCGGCTTCCCCTTTAATCTCATTGCTTTTTATTCATCGGAAATGGCTTTTAAAAATCATTTGTTGTAAATATTTTATATTTTAATGTATAAAAAATCATTTGCAGGTTTTTTCAAAAATCATTTGTTGTCACTAGTTTGCATTTTAATGTATTTTATTATATTTTATCTGTATATTTTGTAATGTATTTTATCTTGTATATATAGTTAAATAAATAAATAAAATAAATGAATTTAAGCTGGCTGCTTGGTAGGACTCAATTGATCGGTCTCTATAGAGGTTCGTACAATTGGGGCTTATATCAAGTTTATTTGCTGTCATTGTACGTATTTACTATTTTATGATGACGAGCTTATTATTTACGAGAACAGGTCCATATTGTCTTTGGAACTTTGAATGCACTCCCTATAGGCGACTTCTATAAAAATATATGTATTGGGATGGAATCGACTATAAGACACATTTTTCGACATTTTACAAATTTTGGGTATTCCTGAAGACAAATCGATCAATTTCGAAATTATCAATGTTGTGTATTGTGGGGAATGTGGGTCTAGAAAGCAGGTTTTGCGGAAATGCATTTTGTATCCCATCCCGCACTTTATCAATCGCATCACAATGCTCAAATGATTTAATGACGGAAATAGTAATGATAATTAATGTTACTGTGGTGAATAGATTAATCGGGGGGGGGGGGGATTATTAAGTTATGCATCAACTTTTCTTTATAAGAACATACTAACATGAGTCACCATTACTTCTTTATGCGAGCCTCCTTTACCATAATCTTAAAAACCAAAACAGTACTCATTAAAAACAACACTTTTAACTTTAACAAATTAGCATTTATTGACACATCAGTTATGAGTATAATTAAAATATAATGACAGCTTAGTATAAAATTACTTAAGGAAGGAAGGAGCACTCGTGTGTGAGACCCAGTCCTATCTAATTTATTTAACAGAGACAACCTCAACCTTAAGATAAGTACATAGCTTAGCTTCTTTATGCACTGATACTGACTCATCTCGGCGTTGGTCCCAAATCATCATTCGACTCTGCCGTTGATCGGCACTAGATGTTATTTTCTGAATGATTTTCAAACTCTAACTCATGATTGTTGATTATATCACTTTTTTAACTCTCTAAGTATGACTCTAACATTCTGACGCACGACTTCGTTGTCTAACTTACAACTTACTACTACTACGTTGATCTTCCTTTTTTGCCACCGCATCTCTTTTGCGTCGGATCCTTTTTTGTCTCCATTGGCTGTTCTTCGGTGTGAAGTCGTACTTTGGTTTCATTGGTATCAATGAAATTTGTTCTAACAAGGAAGATCTCCTGACCTACCCCCACCGATTTTAATGAAAAAATTACTGTGAATAGTATTGGTCTGTCACAACACATTGTGTAAGTACAAGCGACCCTATAGCAATAGAAACGACATAAAAAATATTGATAATTGGTTCTGGCTTACCAGAATCTATGTTATCCCGATTTGGCAATTATTCATTATGATTACTGTTGTGACAATCGTGAAAGCTGAAAACCTCTGAAGATGTAATACTATAAAATTTCGGCTAACGCCTAGATCCTGGGCATATGAGCGTCGCATTTGTAAGTAAGACACCACTGCAAGATTTTGAGTTCTCGAAATATTGTTAAAAAATTTTGAAGTTTTCGCTCGAATTTCAAAAAATTGTATCTAGTTCTAGATTTTGTGTTACCAAAGCCGTATATAAAGTTTAGCGAAAATCTGTTGATATTTATGGCAGCTATCGGGTAAACAATAAATGGATTACAGACTGACATCACTCCAACATTAGTCAAAACATGTTCAAGAGGTCCTAAAACATAATTTGACATCAAAATCTCGAAACCGAACATTTTTGTGAAAACAATATTTTCTGTATACTATATTTAGTAATATGAGCTCAATTTGACGGAAATGCTTCCAAAATGACAAAAATGACACTAAGGTAATAATTATCAAAAATGACACCTAATTGTTAAATTAAAAAACAACTAATTTTAATTTTTTTTCCAATGGCCAGGCATTGACTCTTTCATCTTCGCCTATACATCGGCCAGAACAGTGAACCTCTTAGCCGTCAAATGATGTTGCCCCAGCTCACCAGTGGGGGTGGGGGCACATTGGCACAACAATACAAACATCCATGTCTTACGTGGGACTCGAACCCACAACGTGGCGGCCGATCAATCGCTGGAAACGCTCGCTTTGACTGTTTGGCCACCACGTGGACTGGAATGAGCCAACAGTACGCGGTGTTCCCAGGTGGTCACCCACCCAAGTACTAACAGCGCCCGATGCTGCTTAACTTCGGTGATCTAACGAGAACCGGTGTTTTAAGCACAGTAGAGCCGTTGGTTCGTATGAGCTCAATGTATAGAAATCGATTCCCGGCTGTGGAGTAAGATTGAAAGTGTCATATTTTCTAGAAGATTACAAAATTTTGACATATAATAAGTTTCTTATTTCCTTTGGAGGTATTGTATATTCTACAAGGTGATTAAAACAAGATAGGCCAAACTTTACGAAGTGGTAGTACACACCAAATGAAGCATTTTTCGTCATAGTTTACCGGGTCGGAAATGAAATGTAAAGGCCGCTTACTCATTGGGAAGCGGCCGCTCCGCAAACTTAAAAGTGTCATTCAGATTGTTATTTTCTGGTTGAAAAAGAAAACCACGTATGCAGATTTCATCTGGGGAAGAAGGACCCTTATGCAAATTTTCGTAATTGGGTAAGAAGTAAGGTACTATCTGGATGCCACTTTTCTGGGCCGATGGATTGGGCGATTGCCCGATCTGTCGTATCTTGACTTCTTTTTGCGGAGATAGCTCAAGAGTCTCATCTACGACACTCCACTTGTATCTAAAGAGGAACTTGTTGACAGAATTTCGGCCGCTGCTGCCGAAGTGCGCGACATGCCTGGTCTATTCGAGAGAGTTCGAGAATCCCTCCATCGCCGCTGTGGAACCAGCATTCAGGTTGGTGGTTGTCCTTTTGAGCCATTACTGTAATTATTGTTTATTAAATGTCTTAAATGTCATTTTATAACTTCGAAGTCATTCTTGTGTTTTCGCCTCACCTCATCGGTTTCACCATTAAACTCCCATTGGCGCCTTTACGTTTGATTTCCGACTCTGTAAATGCTGACGAAAAACGCTTGGTTTGGTGTGTTCTACCACCTCGTAAAGTGTGTCCCATCTTCCTCTAATCACCATGTATGCAATAACCGATAAACCGGTATGTGGATGCTGCTATTTACAATGAGAGTGTTTACCAAACTATTTCTTTAACCTTTTCCTTGAAATCCCTGATCATTTCATAATGCTTGCTCATATTAATATAACATTATACATTATTCAAATTCTGAAGTGAAAATATAATACCTGAATATGTATTCGAAAATATTTTTAGTGACTAAAGATATTGAATCCTTTCCATATTTAAACAGCAGAAAATGAATTTTTGATGAAAGCTTCCTTTGTCAGAAATTCAAATGGTTCGAAAATTTATAATAGAAAAACGCGAATCGGGCTTAGGGGTTTATAATAAAATTATAGAAAAGTTTGTTGCAAGTCAGATTTGGTGTACTTTTAGGAAATAGTAGATATCGGTGACTATTCTGGCCACGAAATTATTAACAGTATTTTTAATATTTTTAGTTTTTTATAGAATAAAGTATTGCTTTCACAAAAATTGTTGATTTCTATATTTTGATTCTAATATATGTTATATACAGGGCCTCCTGCATACGTTTTGACTATTTTTAGAGGGATGTCTATCTGTTGTCTGCCTGTGTTTGATTTTTTGCGTATACGGTAGCTGCCATAAATATAAATGGATTTTCACGAAACAGTTTGAAATTCGAGCAAAAACTATATTATATATTTTTAAAAACTATATTATATATATTTTTTAACATGGCTGCATTGGACAAAAATTGACATAAATATGCATAAAAGGGGTTATTTATGCCTCAATGATCAAGAAACTTAGCAGTTTCATCATTGTAGTGAAAAATAGCCGAGATACAATCTTTAGGTTTGTGACATCCTTAGATCCCTCTCAGTGTGGAAAGTTAATCCTTGAAGGGGCACATTGTTAAACTTGGTATCAATCGAAATATCTGTTTAAGTCCTTTAACGAGTTAATCGTACACTGTTTTATTTGAAATATTTAAATACTCAACTTTATTGTTAGTAGCCTTATATAGCTATATCTAGCCTAGAATCATACACAAGTCTTTACTTATTTTTAGTATCTAAAAATAATGTACTTGGGAAATTTATAAATTAATTGGATAGTACATTAAGTTTGATGGTATCAAACATCCCCAAAACTCGCGCATCAATATTTATTATGTCCTAGTTACTTTCTTTACATATATAATGTATAAGGAAAGTATTGTGACGGGGTCGAAAATTTGAATTCGAGTTTTCGACGCGAGAGCACGTTTCAAGCATCCCTGATCACGAATTAAACATTTCTGAAGTGATGTGTGTGCGTGTGGGGGGGGGGGGACGATAACTGACGAATGAATGGACCGATTCGAACAAAATTTGGTACAAAAATCACAATTCGTAAACACTGGAAGTCTATTGTTTTTATACGCAATCGAATGGTCAGAATCCCCCTTAATTTTCGAGTGAAATTTTGTAAAAATCGTCCAAAAATCAATACCGCTGATAAAGTTACGCAAATAGACATTTCTTATGTAATTTTTCATTAGAAAGCGATTGACATAAATTTTAGAACGCTAACAGAAACCGTTTTTGAGATATTGCACATTTTTCAAAAAAAATTATCAAAAAGTCATATAAAATAAAAATATTTTCTATTGAGAAACATGTTCACTTTTCATATGTAATACCATGCGATAAATTGGGTGACATCATTCTCGTGGATGTAGCTCGTTCCATTCATGATAAAATATTCTTTGAGTAATACTTTTGTATTTGAACGCCAATAGTCATTTATCTGCTGTAAGAATAACTTATTTCTTCGTCCATAACGCTTGGCGAGATTTTGGCGACGAATTTGGTGGAATGTCGCAAACTTGAAGACTTTTTTAAATGTTGCCAAATTAACGAAAATCTCGCCAAATAGTTAAAAATGACGCCAAATCAATGAAAATTACAACTGATTGACGCTTGTTCAAAATATATCTTGATATATCTTCAAAATATTTCAATATATATTCAAAATATATCTTCAAAATATTTCAATATCTTGAAATGAATGTAAGTATCTACTATAAGAATAATCTATTTTTTTGCTGTAAATGTTGTAAATTCATTGCATTATATAAGGAAAGTCATGTGCTGCCCACATCATATTTTTTGAAAGTGACGGCTAAGAGACGAGATTTTGGCGACGAATTTGGTGGAATGTCTCTAACTTGGCGACTTTTTTAAATGTTGCTAAATTAACGAAGAACTCGCCAAATGGACAAAAATGACGACTCATTGATTTTTCTTTGAAGCAAATCGTTAAGATCTTTGGCAAATTTTTCTTTGAAGACCCAAAACATCAAATCTGAACTCAGGACTATTCTAATGGTCCTTTGTCTTCTAGATCTAGATCCCCATACTTTTACTAAGATATAAATGCAGTCTAAAAATATGACTTAAAAATCGTCAGTTATTTAATTTTGATCATTTTATCAGAACGATTTTGCCATAATTGCAGTAACTGTTTTACACCATGAACTGTATATAATTTGATCCGAAGTTAATTTAGTTTAAATAAATAATATGTGGTTTATGTTTCATTATAGGGTCGTATGATAACTAATCAGCATGTATTTGGGAATATTAGTAGTGCAAGAGCTATATAATGATTGTGAGATAAACAGAACTAAGTACTATAAAATATTAATCTTTAAAAAAATTTAATGGCGACTCACATTTCAGAGATTGGTAGTAAGTTAACGACAGATATTGAGTATTAAAAGATACTAGATCTCAATTGTTTTGTGTGGGTACAGTTAGTCTAGTTTAATATTTGTACAAAAATACGCAATAAATTTTAAAAATTTAAAACTTTCTTATAATGGTTACTTTCTTTAATTTAAACTTATAAACCAATTATGGATAGATTTAACTATCTCTGGTGTCTCTAACACAAGCAATAACAACTGGAAATTCATTGATATCTTTCAGAAACATCTATTCCCGCTAATTTAATTTCAATTCCGTATTTTTGCGAGCTTGACTTGATTAATAGGATATCCCTCCCCCTCCTAACAGTAATTTATTACACAACAGCTAATTGAACCATCTCCCTTCCCGTGTACATGCCAACTCTCCTCCTACTTTTGCCGTTGCTGTGAACGAGATTAAGGCCATTAAAATCTGGAAACGAAGTTGGTTGATTTAGTTTTACAAGTGTATTTATTTCGCAATATGAATACTAGGAGATAGTAGAATTTTAATCGGTAGTTATAGTAATATTTAACTGTTTTCTATTTGGTTATTTTGCCAAAAAAAAAAACACCATGAAAAAAAGTGAGTGTTTTTATTTAAATTAAATATGTTTACAGCTCATACACAGGCAATGAAATGATGATTACAAAATCAAGGCCGCAGGATCCACCAATGGTTAGCAATTGCACACTGAATTTTAAAATCGGTAATTGTTGAAATCCTCCTTGGCGACAATGCATGCTTGTATACGTCTAGGTAAGTAGTGATAAAGTTTTCTAATGTCATCCTGAGATACATTCTGCCAGGCATTCCTCAATTATTGCTCCAGATCTGCTAATTTTTGGGGTGCCCGAATCTGGCGGCCTAGCATGTCTTATACATGCTCGATTGGCGAAAGGTCTGATGACCTTGCTGGCCAAGGAACAGTATCAATAACACGGAGACAGTCCACAGATATGCGATCTGTATGTGACGTGGCATTATCTTGTTGTAAAATGGCCGCAGAATGACGATACATGAAGGGTAACGCAAAAGGCTGCAGGAATTCATCAACCAATCGTTGAACTGTTAAAGTTGTACGCAGGGTGACTAGGGGCGACCTGCTGTCGTCAGAGATAGCACCCCACACCATCACAGCAGGGGTAATGGCTGTGTGCCTGTGTAAAACAAAGGCTGATCGAGACCGCTTTCTGTGGCGCCTCCACACACATATCCGATGGTCATCTTCTGAAAGACAGAAGCGTAATTCATTGCTAAACACTATGCGATGCCAGTATGCTGGCAGACATGATGCTCGGCTACGACACCACTCCAAATGACACTGTTGATGTTGTGGGTTTATGGGAAGACATCCTTAAGGCCTCCTTGAGCGTAACCCGACCTCAGTCAAACGCCGTGAAATGGTGGAAGGTACCACGGGTGGTATGGAAGAGGCTTTAGCACGTTGGATGGCGGACAATGATACCGTTGGGCTAGTTCAAACCTGTCGCACCATCATCCGATCTGGCCTTGCATTCGTGCACCTTGGCCTCCCAGAGCCTTCATTCCGCCGACGAGTTCCTTGCAGCAACCATTGCTGCCAGCACCTTTTGCACAGCAGTGTCCATTCGATGCAGACGGCGACCTATTGCTCGGTATGACCAGCCAGCTGCACGCATCCTACCTATACTACTACGCTCGAACTCGTCTAATTGCTTATAAGGTCTTCGGCAACATCGTAACGGTATTATTGGTTGTGTCTCCATGGAACTGCATCGCGGTTAACGAGTAAAGATATACTGTCCACATTTTTAACCTGTTTTATAGGATGCTAGTTGCGCAGTTGAAACGCGCGCTATGACCGAAGTTAACACTCATTGGCCTTGCAAATTTAATTATTTGCATACTTGGTATAAAGGAATTGGCATGCGAAATTTCGAGATGATCGGATTATTTCTCAAGGGTGTTTCGTTTTTTTTTTTTTTTTTTTTTTTTTTTTTTTTTTTTTTTTTGCAAAAGAGTGTATATACACAGCTCACAAAGAAATCGCAGCACCATTAAGAAATTGATGTATCCTTCTGAAATTTACAGCATATAATTGTAACATGGAGATGTGCAAATGATCAAAAATCATACCTAGAAAATAAATGCATGGAACTTTATTGACATTAGATCAATAGGAAATAGGCCCACCGCGAGCGACTATGTAGGATTGATTGAATACGACGAGTCATCCCGTCAATGAGATGGTCAATAGTGTGCTGAGAAATAGCATTACACACAGCATGCAATTGGGCTTGTAACTGAACATGGTTTTGTGGAATGGGGAGTTCACTTTATCGGCGACCCATGATGTTCCACATGCTCAATTGGCGGCAAATCCGGAAAATATGCTAGTCAAGGCAGGATATCAAAATCTTGTAGACTATTCATAGTTACCAGTGCCGTATGTGGTCTGGCATTTTTCTACTGAAAAAGTAGTCCAGGTCTGGTCGACAGATATGACTATACCACAGGTCTCACAATGTCAGAGATGTATCGTTATGCCGTGACACTGCCAGAAACGTGGACCAAAGTGTCCATCAAATGTTATACCATCCTAAACCATGGTACCACTTAGGGGGGCTCTGTGGCGACTGATAGAAAAAACTTCCTGGTGGCGTTGTTGAAAGCGCCGCCATACGCGAGTACGACATTCTGGCATGCCGAAACAGAATCGTGATTCATCCATGAACAGAATGTTTCGCCATTCTGTCGACCAATTACGTTTCATTTGACACCACTGAATCATTTAACACTCCGCCCTTCTTCTCCTAGGCCCTCATTGGTTCTTCTCAACCCAATGGCATCATTTCACATATTTAGCAAGGCCTCCTCTCAGCCCCTCTGGTCTGGCACACCTAAATTTATAGTATTATAGACCTTAAAGTTAAGTCCTCATAAACCCCGGCGCCAGCCGGACTATAGCTTTGTTTGCCGTTCTAGGCATCGTAAATATTACAAATGAAAATGTCTCATGTGAGAACATATTCTGGTCTCACACAGAGTTTTTTTATATCCATCTGTTCGACTGTTTCCCGAGGCGACATGGTTTTTGTCATTTTCCTGCTGACAATATGGTACTTTTTCTTAAATGTGGTTAGCCATTTTCGCGATACCGATGTGAGACCAGAATATGTTCTCACATGAGACACTTTTATTTGAGTATTTATGGTGCCCAGAACGGCTAACAAAGCTGTGGTCTAACTGGCGCCGGGTTTATGACAACGTGAACTTTAAGGTCAAAGACTATAAATTTAGGGGTGCCAGACCAGAGGGTCTGAGAGGGGCCTTGCTAAATGTGAAATGATGCCATTGGGTTAAGAAGAACCAATGAGCGCCAAGGGGAAGAAGTGCGGAGCCTCCCCCCCCCCCCCCATCGCCGAGGGAACCACATCAGACGAAAGAAAAATAGTTCAGTAGTAGACGAAATCAGATGTAGAGAACGAGAAGAAGAGATGGAGATCAGACATGAAAAGTGAAACGATCATGATTTTGACTGAAGATGCACGGGTAGAGAAGCATATATAACAACCAACAGATTTGTAGAGTGTCCCGTAGAGGTTCCAAATTAATGGAGGTAGATCAAATGGCGAGTGCATTAAAAGTACGAGGAGGAGCCACACACCACAGAGTTATGGCAGTATAAGACTGATGCAAGCCTTTGAGAGATGATAAGCTCAAGACTAAACTGGAAGGTATGTGCTCAAATTATCACAGGTTCTAGACACTATCGTAAATCTAATAATTCTGGTCGCATATGTCCCCTCGCTAAAATAATTAATGAAAATTGATGTTATTGATAAATTGATGTTGTTAATAAATGGTATTGTTTAAGTTTAAATGGTGTGATCAATTATAGACCTTATATTGCCACAGCCGAAATTTTCATTCCCAGATCAATGGCTTTAGCACAGGCCCAACGCTTTAAATCACAACCATGTACAACGATGCGTTTTTGTCTTGTTTCCTGGAATTGTTCGTATACAAAATCTTGAATAGCTTTTAATTTGTGTCCGCGATCATCCAAATTTCCAATTTGTTTTTCCCAATTTTTTAACTGGTGCAGAATTTTTACCAATTTAAAGCGATGTTGTGCAGATCGTAGAGGGCGACATGATTGTTTATTTGTATTTCTCCAATATTGCACTGCAGCTTCCTTATATTCAAAACTTATCTTCGGTATCTGTACGTCACCTTCATCAGAACCCAAATTAGCATCAGCACTAATATGTTCAGGATCACTTTCGTCGTCAAGCTCGTAATCAGAGGATTCTTCCTCAATCCCGCACTTTTCATCGAAGTAACATATTCATGTATAACTTCATTGATTCTGTTTTTCAGATCTCTTTCTTCTTAGGTGAAAGGAGTTATTTGAAAATCCTTTTGGGTATATTCCTGACGAAGCATCCATATTACGTTACATACGTTGATGCTAGTCATTTCGAATTAACGGAGTTCAAAATTACGAAAAATAAATGAACAACAATGCGAAATTGCAAATGTAAAAAATATTCAAATAGTTTAAACACACTGTTCTATCAACCTTTGATAGTGTTGTTGTTGAGACCCAGACCGTCCGACACTACCAGAAAAGTGTAAGGTAACTGTTTGAACGGCCGGGAAGAGCCACCCAATTTAGACCGAAACCCAGTGGGGAAGGTATCCACAGGGACCGTACTCTCCTTCCCCTACAACCAACCTCTCGGAAGAACTTACGGACACACATGTTTAACGTGATCGAACTCCGCGTGAACACGGTAGCGGTTTTGGCAGCGAAGGGAATCGACCCGGGCCTACCGAGTGCAATTCCCGCGCGCTAACCACTGGCCTACCGCGCCCCAGTCTTTAATAGTGTAAAAAATACAGAAAATCATGCAACAAACGTGCATTCAAACAAACAGTAAAGAGGAATAAACTATGTCGCAGAGAAATAAAAAATGTCGCAGGAAATACGAAATATGCAGTGCTACAGAACAGTAAGCGAAACCGTTGAACCGTTCTCGAAAAGCATAAACCGTTCTTGAGATATAGCACATTTTTCAAATAAATTTATCAAAAAATCCCATAAATTAAAAAAAATATTAACTGTTGAGAAACATGTTCACTTTTCATATGTAATATCATGTGATAAATTTGGTGACATCATTCTCGTGGATCTAGCTCGTTTCATTCATAAGAAAATATACTTTGAGTAATAATTTTGTATTTGAACGCCAATAGTCATTATCTGCTGTAATAAAAACTTATTTTTCCGTCAATAACGCTTGGCGATATTTTAGCGGAAAGTCACCAACTTAGTGACTTTTTAAAATGTTGCCAAATTAACGAAAATCTCGACAAATGGATAAAAATGGCGCTAAATCAAAGAAATGACCCTAAATTAAAGAAAATGACGACTAATTGTTGAAAATTCAATATCTTGGAAAGAATAAAAGTATCTACTATAAGAAAACCCTATTTTTTTACTGTAAAAATAGTAAATTCAGAGCATTATATAAGGAAAGTCATGTGTTGCCCACATCAGATTTTTTTTTACTGTGAAAGAAATAAATTCATTGCATTATATAGGGAAAGTCCACATCAGATATTGTAATATTATTATGGAATATAAAAATTCACCCAAAATCTTTTCCCACTTTCATCAAACCTTTGACCAAAAATTATAAAAATTATCACAGTCATTAGCTGATGAACATGTTTCGGGATTTTCAAATAAATGCTTTAAATTTCATCCCCTTTCTTCAAAATTAGAAACTCTAGGATATATTGTCTTGAGATTGATCGATCTGGAAGAGTTCTAACTCATCGACACAATACATGGTGATTTCATTGATGAAAATATAATTAAAAGCTTTGATGGGACCTCAGCTAGTTTTATTGTCGAGCATTAAGATTTTAGTAGGTAATATCCAACGGTTGGTAGGAAAGTCACCGAATCTGAGTCATAAAACCGTACGAAATTGATGGTAAACTACTATCTGAGATAGCTACATTGAAAAGTAATATAAGTAGAAATAAACTTTTTCAAGGATTTTCCGCAACTTCTATTTGGTTAAAAATGTTTTCACAAAGTGTGCTTTTGCTTAATGTAATAAATATAAAAGTTATGCATTTTGAGTAAAGTGGATTTAAATATACTTTATTAGTTTAAACAGGAACATAACAACAGTTGACTGTCATATTGTTTGTTTAAATAACTCTGAAATTTCTGTGAAAGTTTTCGCTGTAAATTATTAGCTAAAAGCCCAAAATAAAAGAATACGATAAAATATTTCAGTGTTCTTTAAAAATATTACTTTCTATATTTTTATAAATGTGTTGAAACCCAGACCGTCCGACCTACCAGAAAGGTGTAAGGTAACTGTTTGGACGGTCGGAAAGTGCCACTCAATTTAGACCGGAACCCAGTGGGGGAGGCATCCACAGGGACCGTACCCTCCTTCCCCTACCACCAACCTCTCGGAAGGACTTTCGGACCCACATGTTTAACGTGATCGTACTCCGCATGAACACGGCGGCAGTTCTGGCAGTGGCTGGAATCGAACCCGGGCCTACCGAGTGCAACTCCAGTGCGCTAACCAATGGGCCACCGCGCCCTTTTTATAAATGTGTGAAAAACGTTTTGTTTCCCTGCAAAGAAAAACATTATTCAGCCATTCCTATCCAGTGAACCATAAACAGCGTCAATTTGACGACTTTTGGCGAGTTTACGAATTCACCGGAACTTTCTAGTAATATCCAATAGTTTCGAAAATACAGCTCTTTTCTAAAGATTTTTATGGGGAATGTAGAAAGAAGTTATCATTTATTTGTACAGAGTTGAGTTGATACCAATCAAATTGAATAGTGAGATACGTTAGTATCTTGAGAATAGTTTTTGCTATTTTGTGAATTGAGTATTTAATTACTGTTTTATTGTACCTGACAGTTATTTAGTGATATTGTATGATGGTTATAGAGCTTTCCGCGTTTATTGGTGTTTTTAAGTGAAAGCGTATGGTTATCCAAAAATTCGGATTCATTTTTGTACCCTGAGAGTACATCCACGATTTGAGACGATATATCTGTCACAGTGAATATCACATTTTATCTGCATATAAAATACCTCCCCTGCCAGACATGGGAAGAATATGTAGTTTATGAATTTTGTATTTTTTCACCTTATTTACTATAAGGTAGATCTGAGTTGTAAAACTCTAAAATTTATGAAATGTTAAATATGAATATCATTAAGACATGTGTTAATTCTAAATACTAAATCAAAGATTATTTTGTTTTCTATTAAGTCAATATGAATTATGAATTTAATGATGTTCACAAATATATATGCATACATAAATAAATTTTATTCTGGATCCACACCTGCCATTTAAATTGCCTCTGGCTTTTGGAATTAATTTAATTGTAATATTTTTTATTGCAGCTAATTTTGAGGATAAGCTTCCTTTTTAAGAATATCTAACCACTTGATCATTTATTTAGAGTAATAGATCTTGGATTTTGGAAGGAATTGATCTTACCTTAATAATTGGCTACACGCCATGGTCTATATACTCCGTTGTCATGTATTAGTATGACGGCCAGTACTCTCCTAATAACATTATAACAAATTGCTGTCAGAAGTGAAATATAGAATTAAGTCTGAATTTCTGGATAATCCATATTTTTGCCGCGGAACAAGCGTTTGTTGCTTTTATGTGTTTGCTGCAAAAAACCACGGAAAATTACGTTATGTACTAATTCAAAAATATATTTTTAGAGAAAATGTAGAGATTAAAAAAATAAATACATATTGAAGAATTGTTCTATGGATGCAGTTCGAAAGAACGTTCTTCCATTTTACCGATAGTGTCAAGGTGGAAACTGTGTGATAATATTTTTGGTTGCTAAGTAATCGATTTGTTTGAAAATACTAAAACACAAAATAGCTAAAGAACTAATTCGAAATAAAAGAAAAATATAACGTCGAGATGCACCTTTGAGTTCTGAAGTACCTTTCTATCAAATTTCTTCGCTGTCCGGTTCTTGGATATCTTATTACTGGGGACATACACACAGAGACATATTTTATCATGAAGGATGGAAAAATATAGCATGTACCCAGACATTTGAAATGCAATTTTGCATTAAGACTGAAGATTAGTGCCAGCAATTGTATTTTCTATTATTTATTAACTCCTTTTAGTAAATACGAGTTCATATTTTCCTTGCGATCCGATGGATTTATTATATATTTACAGCATTTAAGACTTTAAATACACCCTGTTCCTTACAAAGCTAGCAAAATTTCATTACAAATGAGGAAAATAATGACATTCGAGAATAAAATTCCAGATATTTCGAACTAAGCTTTACGAAGTTGTTAGAATTAGAAGTTTCAGTTTGAGAATAATTCTAAATTCGTTTTAATTAAGTCGGGTCATTAACGCCGATGAGTTAGTTCTTCCCTAATGTTCTCGTTAAGTATTGAACGAAAATCTGTTTATGAATGCATATTATGCTTTCTTACTCGGTATTTTTCGGAAAATTACTATGGATGAAATTAAGTAAGCAAATTGTTACGTGTGGGAATTGAAAGATCACGTACTTAAACTGACAAAAGATATTATTGAATAATACTAGATGAAGGTTAATCATAAAAATAAAGTGTTACATCTACGTTTAAAATTAATATTAAACCATAATTTTAATCTAGTCATTACACTTTTCCTACAATGTTGCACAACGTTTAATGATACTAACAAAGAAATGGAATGTAAGCAGCAGCTGCGTAACCAAGTATTTTAGTCCTTTAATCAAAATATGTAACAGTTAGTTTGGGCCCTGCTTTCTATTTGCGTATAAAAAACGCTCTAATAAGTTGTGAGGTCTATATAACGTTTGGTTATTATTTCCCTCAGTTACGTTATAATTTATGTTTCACTTTATATTAACAACTTCTGACTGGTTCGGTTATGTAGACCAATTGTTGAACCAAGTAACATTCTGCGGTCCTGAATAGCTTCAGGATAAGTTTCGGATCGTAGGTGACAGAGTTAGTATGGTTGGTAATTTTGCAAAAGGTCTGTTGAAAGTGCTAGTTGTCGAGTTGATGTGTGAGTGGTGCACGCCCATGAAGCATCAGGCACTAGTATTAATACATATCTAATCGTAAAGATCTAGTATCACTAGGTGGCCAAAACAGGATTTAGATGTCCTAGTAAGAAGTTGGGTAAGCATCAACGATTTATAGCTATTCCACTGATTACGTAAAGATAGTTATGTCACTAAGTGCAGTTAAAGTTCACTATTGATCTGTTTCTGTTTAATAACGGGAATGCTCAATACTGTCTGCTTTGTATCTGTCTGTATTTATTTACGCAGCCAGCTGCTGTATTATGAGTGAGTGCACAATAAATGTGTTCCGTTAACTTCTTACATCAGTTTATTACTGCCTCTGGCCGTAAAGCTCATTTTTATCAGTTACTACTAAAGTTATGTCACTTAAACTTTACATAACTTAGATTTACGCAACAAAAGACTCTGACCTTTACAATGGCACCCGATCAGGGTAGTAGCGTGACCAATTCCATCCTAATTAAAGGTACGTACTTTACATAGTTCATTACTTCAATTTTAAAGTTATCAAAATATTATAATATTTTCAGTAAGGACGTCTTTATTTAATACACCATCATGACGTACATGAAAAGTATTTCAAAATGCCAGAGCACTTTTGGATAACGTAGTGACCATCATCAGTGACAATAATAAGGAATTGATAAACATGAGCTTTTATACAATCGGAAATCATGAATTCATATTTGCAGAGGATAAATCGATGATAAAATTAGCATGTATTACAAATAATTTCAAGAAAATTAATTCATTTCAATTCATTTCAAAACTTATGTACACAAACAGGCCAATTCATAAATATAATAATAGTGATGAAACACTCGATTTCCAGAAAATCATATAATGGTTTAATAAGCATAGAGTCGAGAGCGAGACGCTAGGCAAAACTAAGGGTTTGAACGAGATCGAAGTTACAAATAGATTCCCGATAAATATAAATAAAACGGGATTCGAAACGTAAAATATTACAGGGATTATTGAAATTAAATTCCTTACTATTGCCACTGATGAGAGACATTATGTTGTCCGAAAGCGTTATGGTATTTTAAAAAACTTTTCATGTACGTAATAACGGTATATTCAATATTTGACGGTTTACAATTTTTGTAGTCTTATTTAAAATATTTTAATATTTTCAGTAGTGTTTGGTCATATTTAAGAATCATCAAGATATTTTTAGTAGTTCCAAAAGCGTGGCTTAACACGTTCTTATGCTAAAAATTAAAATGTTCTCTTCTAAATGGCCACACACATGCTAAAAGTTATTGATAGCGCATATATACATGAATTAGAGTTCATATTTTAAGAAATTAGCACTAAATTGACTTGGCGATTGCTAAAACTGCTTCCTAGTCCATGAATAATCGATCCACCATCATGCTACCTGCTCGACACCCTCTCATGCTAAAAATTAAAATTTTCTCTTCTAAATGGCCACACACATGCTAAAAGTTATTGATAGCGCATATATACATGAATTAGAGTTCATATTTTAAGAAATTAGCACTAAATTGACTTGGCGATTGCAAAAACTGCTTCCTAGTCCATGAATGATCGATCCACCATCATGCTGCCTGCTCGACACCCTCTCATGCTAAAAATTAAAATGTTCTCTTCTAAATGGCCACACACATGCTAAAAGTTATTGATAGCGCATATATACATGAATTAGAGTTCATATTTGAAGAAATTAGCACTAAATTGACTTGGCGATTGCTAAAACTGCTTCCTAGTCCATGAATGATCGATCCACCATCATGCTGCCTGCTCGACACCCTCTCATGCTAAAAATTAAAATTTTCTCTTCTAAATGGCCACACACATGCTAAAAGTTATTGATAGCGCATATATACATGAATTAGAGTTTATATTTTAAGAAATTAGCACTAAATTGACTTGGCGATTGCTAAAACTGCTTCCTAGTCCATGAATGATCGATCCACCATCACGCTGCCTGCTCGACACCCTCTCATGCTAAAAATTAAAATTTTCTCTTCTAAATGGCCACACACATGCTAAAAGTGATTGATAGCGCATATATACATGAATTAGAGTTCATATTTTAAGAAATTAGCACTAAATTGACTTGGCGATTGCTAAAACTGCTTCCTAGTCCATGAATGATCGATCCACCATCATGCTGCCTGCTCGACACCCTCTCATGCTAAAAATTAAAATGTTCTCTTCTAAATGGCCACACACATGCTAAAAGTTATTGATAGCGCATATATACATGAATTAGAGTTCATATTTTAAGAAATTAGCACTAAATTGACTTGGCGATTGCTAAAACTGCTTCCTAGTCCATGAATGATCGATCCACCATCATGCTGCCTGCTCGACACCCTCTCATGCTAAAAATTAAAATTTTCTCTTCTAAATGGCCACACACATGCTAAAAGTTATTGATAGCGCATATATACATGAATTAGAGTTCATATTTTAAGAAATTAGCACTAAATTGACTTGGCGATTGCTAAAACTGCTTCCTAGTCCATGAATGATCGATCCACCATCATGCTGCCTGGTCGACACCCTCTCATGCTAAAAATTAAAATTTTCTCTTCTAAATGGCCACACATATGCTAAAAGTTATTGATAGCGCATATATACATGAATTAGAGTTCATATATGAAGAAATTAGCACTAAATTGACTTGGCGATTGCTAAAACTGCTTCCTAGTCCATGAATGATCGATCCACCATCATGCTGCCTGCTCGACACCCTCTCATGCTAAAAATTAAAATGTTCTCTTCTAAATGGCCCCACACATGCTAAAAGTTATTGATAGCGCATATATACATGAATTAGAGCTCATATTTTAAGAAATTAGCACTAAATTGACTTGGCGATTGCTAAAACTGCTTCCTAGTCCATGAATGATCGATCCACCATCATGCTGCCTGCTCGACACCCTCTCATGCTAAAAATTAAAATGTTCTCTTCTAAATGGCCCCACACATGCTAAAAGTTATTGATAGCGCATATATACATGAATTAGAGCTCATATTTTAAGAAATTAGCACTAAATTGACTTGGCGATTGCTAAAACTGCTTCCTAGTCCATGAATGATCGATCCACCATCATGCTGCCTGCTCGACACCCTCTCATGCTAAAAATTAAAATGTTCTCTTCTAAATGGCCACACACATGCTAAAAGTTATTGATAGCGCATATATACATGAATTAGAGTTCATATTTTAAGAAATTAGCACTAAATTGACTTGGCGATTACTAAAACTGCTTCCTAGTCCATGAATGATCGATCCACCATCATGCTGCCTGCTCGACACCCTCTCATGCTAAAAATTAAAATTTTCTCTTCTAAATGGCCACACACATGCTAAAAGTTATTGATAGCGCATATATACATGAATTAGAGTTCATATTTGAAGAAATTGGCACTAAATTGACTTGGCGATTGCTAAAACTGCTTCCTAGTCCATGAATGATCGATCCACCATCATGCTGCCTGCTCGACACCCTCTCATGCTAAAAATTAAAATTTTCTCTTCTAAATGGCCACACACATGCTAAAAGTTATTGATAGCGCATATATACATGAATTAGAGTTCATATTTTAAGAAATTGGCACTAAATTGACTTGGCGATTGCTAAAACTGCTTCCTAGTCCATGAATTATCGATCCACCATCATGCTGCCTGCTCGACACCCTCTCATGCTAAAAATTAAAATGTTCTCTTCTAAATGGCCACACATATGCTAAAAGTTATTGATAGCGCATATATACATGAATTAGAGTTCATATTTTAAGAAATTAGCACTAAATTGACTTGGCGATTGCTAAAACTGCTTCCTAGTCCATGAATGATCGATCCACCATCATTCTGCCTGCTCGACACCCTCTCATGCTAAAAATTAAAATTTTCTCTTCTAAATGGCCCCACACATGCTAAAAGTTATTGATAGCGCATATATACATGAATTAGAGTTCATATTTGAAGAAATTGGCACTAAATTGACTTGGCGATTGCTAAAACTGCTTCCTAGTCCATGAATGATCGATCCACCATCATGCTGCCTGCTCGACACCCTCTCATGCTAAAAATTAAAATTTTCTCTTCTAAATGGCCACACACATGCTAAAAGTTATTGATAGCGCATATATACATGAATTAGAGTTCATATTTTAAGAAATTGGCACTAAATTGACTTGGCGATTGCTAAAACTGCTTCCTAGTCCATGAATTATCGATCCACCATCATGCTGCCTGCTCGACACCCTCTCATGCTAAAAATTAAAATGTTCTCTTCTAAATGGCCACACACATGCTAAAAGTTATTGATAGCGCATATATACATGAATTAGAGTTCATATTTTAAGAAATTAGCACTAAATTGACTTGGCGATTGCTAAAACTGCTTCCTAGTCCATGAATGATCGATCCACCATCATTCTGCCTGCTCGACACCCTCTCATGCTAAAAATTAAAATTTTCTCTTCTAAATGGCCCCACACATGCTAAAAGTTATTGATAGCGCATATATACATGAATTAGAGTTCATATTTGAAGAAATTGGCACTAAATTGACTTGGCGATTGCTAAAACTGCTTCCTAGTCCATGAATGATCGATCCACCATCATGCTGCCTGCTCGACACCCTCTCATGCTAAAAATTAAAATGTTCTCTTCTAAATGGCCCCACACATGCTAAAAGTTATTGATAGCGCATATATACATGAATTAGAGCTCATATTTTAAGAAATTAGCACTAAATTGACTTGGCGATTGCTAAAACTGCTTCCTAGTCCATGAATGATCGATCCACCATCATGCTGCCTGCTCGACACCCTCTCATGCTAAAAATTAAAATGTTCTCTTCTAAATGGCCCCACACATGCTAAAAGTTATTGATAGCGCATATATACATGAATTAGAGCTCATATTTTAAGAAATTAGCACTAAATTGACTTGGCGATTGCTAAAACTGCTTCCTAGTCCATGAATGATCGATCCACCATCATGCTGCCTGCTCGACACCCTCTCATGCTAAAAATTAAAATTTTCTCTTCTAAATGGCCCCACACATGCTAAAAGTTATTGATAGCGCATATATACATGAATTAGAGTTCATATTTGAAGAAATTGGCACTAAATTGACTTGGCGATTGCTAAAACTGCTTCCTAGTCCATGAATGATCGATCCACCATCATGCTGCCTGCTCGACACCCTCTCATGCTAAAAATTAAAATTTTCTCTTCTAAATGGCCACACACATGCTAAAAGTTATTGATAGCGCATATATACATGAATTAGAGTTCTTATTTGAGGAACTTAGTACTAAATTGATCTAGCGTTAGCTAAAACTGCTTCCTAGACCATGAGTGATTGATCCATCCTCATGCTACCTGCTGGACACCCTCTCATGCTAAAAAATTAATATTTCTCCTTTGAATGTCCACCCTTAAGCTAAAAAGTTGTTAGTCGCGCAGATGCATACTTGAATTAGATTTCATATTGGAGGAAATTCGCATTAAATTGACCTGGTGATTGCTAAAACTGCTTCCCAGACCACGAATGATCGATCCCCCATCATAGTGCCTGCTCGACACCCTCTCATGCTAAAGAATAAAATTTTCTCCTCCGAATGGCCACCCATACGTTAAAAGTTGTTGATCGCGCATATACATACATGAATTAGAGTTCATATTTAAGGAAATTAGCACTAAATTTACCTTGTGTTTGCTAAAACTACTTTCTAGACCATGAGTAATCGATTGATCCACCATCATGTTGCCTGCTCCCAACGCAGCAATCGATCAATTTGCAAACTTCTGTAATATTCTACTCTTTGCATAAACTAGTTTTCCAAAAATGTTGGATTTGTTCGCGAGGAATGTTTCCCTAGTTCAACTGGACGATCTGTAGAATTTAGTTATCTATTTTACTTGTTATCTGTGTTGTTGTTATTATGTTATATTTTTATTTCTGTGTTATATTGTTTTATTGTGTTTTCTGTGTTGTTCTGTTTCATGGGTATTTCATTATTTTTCTCGGATGTCTGTCGTCACTGCTTTACACCCTTGAGTGGGCTGGACGGCCTGGGCAATAAAAATGTAAAAAACCTCTATAACAACTGACTGGTATGACTGCATCGGTTGCTATAGGTTAGGAAAAGTGTTATTGACAGTGGCAAAATCAGCTACTCAGTGCTGAAGCGAATGAATAAGAGCTAAACTTACCTCCATTGTCGCTGATCACTGCATTGGGGGTGATTCTAAAACAGAAACAGTCTTCACTTCCCGTTGTTCTGTGAGTAAGGATAGAGGAATTGAAATATTCCCTGGATACAACCTGGTTACTTGAAAACCGTTCATAGAGATTGATCGTGTCGTTCTGAAGATATTTCGCCAAGAATTGTCTTTTTGTGTTTTCCTTTTAATATAATAGATTTGTAGAAATAATAGCAGAAATGCTCGGCGTTACTCGGTATAATACTGAATAAAAATTAACGCGATATAAAATCATAAATATTTTAGTCATAAAATTTAGCTACAGAATTATAAATTGTGATTCTGTACCGAGCACCACGCGAGTTGCATCACATGATCCAGGACAGAAATCGTTACCAAAAAAAATAGAAAACAAATGAGGAGGAAAGAAGAACAGTTAAAAGAGTCAAAAGAATATCTTTAATAAAACTTCATATTGGCTTAATTGCTTTCAATTAAATTTAATTTAAGTTCAGACATTGAATATTTAAACTTCTAATTAAGCTTAATTAACCAGTCAAACAAGTATGTAATTCGATTGAGCACCCAATTTCAAGTTATAAGTGGCTATTAGAGAAAGATGAAACGGGTATTTAAGTTTCCGGTATTCAGTGGGTAGGTGTAGAAAATAAAATTTATGTTAAAGTTTTCTCTGGTTTTTGTCTCATTGTTTGAAAAGTTTCACACATCTTTAAGAATATATTTAATTTCAAATCGTATTTTTGAATTTTCACTTTTATATATTAAAACGAAGCAAAATTGAAAATTGAATTTTTAGCCAAAACGTAATTTTTATAAAGCTTTCACATATCCGTGAAAGAGTATTTAAATCTAATTAAGCTTTGTCATGTAACAATAATATCATGACCGACATAGACATAAAGAAACAGGTTTATAATTCAAGTTACTGCGCACTCTTTTGTAAGATATACAGTTGCAGAAGTTTCCTTGGACACAGCTTCATTTCCTTAAAAAATTAATAAAATCCATCGTGGGATATATTTAAGTCAGGATATATTTAAGTTCAGGATATATTTAAGTTCAGGATATGTTTAAGTCAGAAAAGTATTCAAATTTGCCCATTTTTATATTAGATTAGTTGTTCCTTTGTTAAATTAGTAGGACATAAAATTTTTTACTTGTAATTGTTTCGAAAGCAATGACAAAAGATTTGCATCGAGATTTCTGATTAAGGGTTGTTTCCATTTGTTTACTTCCGATCTTTGATAATTCGATTTCAAAAGCGATTCTTTGGAAACTTGATTTAAGCAGAATTAATTTGCTTACTAAGAGTTGTAATTGATCATTTTTGAATCCGCATCGTTTCGTAGCTATTGCGAATTGGAATACTTTGATGAGAGCTTGGTATGCAATTTGCATCAGTAATTATTACTTTCCTTATATACATAACGTATAAGGAGAGTAATGTGACGGGGGTCGAAAATTTGAGTTTTCGACGGGAGAGCACGTTTCAAGCATCCCTGATCACGAATCAAACGTGTGTGTGTGTGTGTGTGTGTGTGTGTGTGTGGACGATATCTCACGAATGAATGGAGCGATTTGAATGAAATTTGGTACAAAAATCATCACAATCCGTTAATACTGGAAGCTTATTATTTTAAACGCAATCGAATGTTCAGAACCCCCCTAAATTTTCGAGTGAAATTTTGAAAAAATCATCAAAAAAATCAAAACCTTTAATAAAGTTACGTAAATAGACATTTCTTATGTAATTTTTCCTTAGAAAACGATTGACATAAACTTTCGAACGCTAGCATAAACCGTTCTCGAGATATTGCACATTTTTCAAATAAATTTACCAAAATTTCCCATAAATAGAAAAAAATATATTAACCGTTGAGAAACATGTTCACTTTTCATATGTAATATCATGCGGTAAATTGGGTGACATCATTCTCGTGGCACTAGCTCGTTCCATTCAGGAAAAAAGATACTTTGAGTAATGCTTTATAAGAATAACTTATTTCTCCATCCATAACTCTTGGCGAGATTTTGGCGACAAATTTGGCGGAATGTCTCCAACTTGGCGACTTTTTAAAATGTTGCAAAATTAACGGCAATCTTTCCAAATGGATATAAATGACGCTAAATCAATGGAAATGACGACTCATTGACGAAATTTCAGTATCTTGGAAAGAATATAAGTATCTACTTCAAGAATAACCTATTTTTACTTTCCTTATATACATAATGTATAAGGAAAGTATTGTGACGTGGTCGAAAATTCGAATTCGAGTTTTCGACGGGAGAGCACGTTTCAAACATCCCTGATCACGAATCAAACATTTTTGAAGTGATGTCGGTGCGTGTGTGTGTGTGTGTGTGTGAAAGTATGTATGTGTGTGTGTGTGAGTCTGTGGAGACGATATCTCACGAACGAATGGAGCGATTCGAATGAAATTTGGTACAAAAATCACAATCCGTGAATACTGGAACCCTATTGTTTTTAAACGTAATCGAATGTTCAGAACCCCCTAAATTGTCGAGTGAAATTTTGAAAAAATCATCAAAAAATCAAAACCTTTAATAAAGTTACGCAAATAGACATTTCTAATGTAATTTTTTCTTAGGAAACGATTGGCATAAATTTTAGCTTACGAAACGATTGGCATAACTTCAGCTTTTCTTAGGAAACGATTGGCATAAATTTTAGCATGAACCTTTCTGGAGATATTGTAAATTTTTCAAAAAATCCCATAAATTATAAAAAAATATATTAACTGTTGGGAAACATGTTCACTTTTCATATGTAATATCATGCGATAAATTGGGTTATATTATTCTCGTGGATCTAGCTCGTTCCGTTCATGAGAAAAATACTTTGAGTAATACTTTTGTATTATTTAGTTATTTATCTGCTATAGTAGTTATTTATCTGCTATAAGAATAGCTTATTTCTACGTCCACAACGCTAGGCGAGATTTTGGCGACAAATTTGGAGGAATGCCGCTAATTTGGCGACTTTTGTAAATGTTGCCAAATTAACTGAAATCGCGCCAATTGGATAAAAATGACACTAAATCAGTGAAAATGACGACTCATTGACGAAAATTCCATTTCTTGGAAAGAATATAAATAGCTACTCTAAGAAAAAGCTATTTTTACTTTCCTTATATACATAATGTATAAGAAAAGTATTGTGACGGTGTCGAGAATTCGAGTTTTCGACGGGAGAGCACGTTTCAAGCATCCCTGATCACGAATCAAACATTTTTGAAGTGATGTCTGTCTGTGTGTGTGTGAAAGTATGTGTGTGTGTGTGTCAGTGAGTCTGAGGAGACGATAACTGACGAACGAGTGGAGCGACTCGAACGAAATTTGGTACAAAAATCACAATCCGTAAGCACTGGAAGCCTATTGTTTTTATACACAATCGAATGTTCAGAACCCCCCCCTAAATTTTCGAATGAAATTTTGAAAAAATCGTCAAAAAATCAAAACCGCTAATAAAGTTACGCAAATAGACATTTCTTATGTAATTTTTCATTAGAAAACGATTGACATAAAATGGAGAACGCTAACATGAACCGTTCTCGAGATATTGCACATTTAAAAAAAAATATGAAAAACTCATATAAAATAATAAAACAATATTTCCTATTGAGAAACATGTTCACTTTTCGTATGTAATATCATGCAATAAATTGGGTGACATCATTCTCGTGGATCTAGCTCGTTCCATTCATGAAAAAAAATACTTTGAGTAATACTTTTGTATTTGGACGCCAATAGTCATTTATCTGCTGTAAGAATAACTTATTTCTTCGTCCATAACGCTTGGCGAGATTTTGGCGACGAATTTGTCGGAATGTAGCCAATTTGGCGACTTTTTGAAATATTGCCAAATTAACAAATTGGCGTCTTTTTGAAATATTGCCAAATTAACAAATTGGCGACTTTTTGAAATATTGCCAAATTAACGAAAATCTCGCCAAATGGATAAAAATGACGCTAAATCAATGAAAATGACGAATAATTGTCGAAAATTCAATATCTTGGAAAGAATATAAGTATCTATTATAAGAAAAACCTATTTTTTACTGTAAAATTAGTAAATTCATTACATTATATAAGGAAAGTCATGTGTTGCCCACATCAGATTTTTTTTTTTATTGTAAAAATAGTAAATTCATTGCATTGTATAAGGAAAGTCATGTGTTGCCCACATCAGATTTTTTTACTGTAAAAGTAATAATTCATTGCATTATATAAGGAGAGTCATGTGCTGCCCACATCAGATTTTTTTAATTAGTTTCTAATTCGCAATTAGTAGTAAATATATAAATGGATACCTAACTATATTGCTGCGAAACTTATCCTCTAAAATCGTAGGTGTATGCAATATACTAAAATCGTAGGTGTATATATTCTGCGAAAAATGGTTCACATGGAAATAAATGAGTAAATAAATTTTTCCATTCTCTTCGTTACAATATGTGCTTTTTATTAACAAAATATTTTAAATTCGTCGCCCGTTTCAGCATTGTGCAGGCTCCATTTCACACAGGGGAAAATAACAGGAATTTCCTATATTTTTGGACGGGGCTAAAAATATTTTCCGTTAATTACAGTATTCCGTTTCAAACAGGTGCGACTGTACTATTATCCATATTTATGTTTTAATTCCATATTGATGTTTAAGATTGCTACAAATATTTTCATCCCAATATCTCCAAGTATCCTAATTAAAAATCTCAGCTTTTCAAAGACCCCTGTAAATGAAGTTTTAATGCGAGAACTAATTTCTGTTATTTTAAATGATCTTTGGAGGATCACGGACGTAATTACTTAACCAAATTTGCAGAGACCCAGAATAGCGACGATAAATTGCCTTAAGTGCCCCCCATTCCTTACCTCTAATGACTGCATGCGGCCAAGTTCTTAATTTCTTGCACATTCTACTTACGTCCAGAAAATATTGCTTTTTTTTTTCTTTTGGGTTTTTGCCCTCCCTGAATCATATTTTGTATTACAGCTTTTGTGATTGTTACAATCTGCAATAGATTTTATGCAACATAAATTGTAGCCGTACAACAGAATGTATATACTATAAAACATGCACTGAGCTGTTCCGTAAGAATTAGACAACAGAATGCTCGGTAGGAAATAGAAATGTTTCTTTAATCTTCTATAATAATAAAATATGTCTGTGCATATGTTTGTTGGTGTCGTCTGTAGCGTAAAATCTAAGCGTCGTTCAGCAATGAAATTTGTACAAGATATCTAGACCAGTGGTGTAGTCGTAAAAAAAAAGGTGGGGGGACGCTCTTTTTTTGAAGAATTTTAGCAAATACTGTATAATTTCTGTGATTGACATAGGGCTGGGAAGTATCGCAATACAAGTATCACCCATATAAAATGTCTTGAGTAACGACTCTAGTCTCTTAATGTATCGTGGATTTTGTATTGAGATACTTTTTCAATTGTATCCAATTTTTTTTTCTGTTTTTTTTTTCTTTTCTTACTTTCCAACTCGAACTCTTAACATGTTGATAAAATCAAAAGAATAATAATTATTTTAATTTTAGTTATTTATTAAAAACCAAAAATTGTGCTCCAAAGCATAGATTCTCAGCTCAAGAAATAAAAATCAATTAAGATTCTTGCATTTTGAAATGAAATTATCTCAAAGAACTTTCCATAGAGACACTTTTTCATTGATTACTCATTGAATACATTGATTCATTGATTACATTGATACTTGTCATTGATTTCTCTAATTATATTTTTAAAGCTTTTTAGCTTTGGAAAATTTCTAAAATCCGAATGTAAATAAAATGTAAATAACATTTTTTCGTCTACAAACGTTTTGTTTTCTAAAAAAAAAACGAAAACGGTTATTTTTGTAATAATCCCCATCTCTATCCATATGTTTTTTCAGAGGAAAAGTGACCAAAGAATAATAATCTGAGGCCATCGACCAAGCATTCCATCTATGCCAAGCTGCAGAGGGGTTATATATGTATATATAAATTAAAAAAAAAAGAGCGTCCCCTTGCAAAATAAAAAGTGGGAGTACGCTTGAGATCAGGAGAAAAGGTGGGGGGTCTGCGTCCGCCCGCGTCCCCACTCGACTACACCCCTGATCTAGACTCTTGCGAAAATCCCCTATTCGATATTTTTTAATTCGAATTAGTTTAAAAATTATGAATTTAATAGTTGAAATTATGTCCTGGGCCAATACAGCGCCCAATTTTTATTGGTAGCGCCATCTGTTGCACGTTGCTGAAGCATAATCAAGTTTTCGATTACTTTTAGATTTGCTATATCTTAGAATGGTGGTGCCATCTATAGTGTTAGTTGAAGACAATAACGTCGGGGTTCTATTTTTACTTTCCCTGCAATACATGGTAATGTATAGGGAAAGTATTGGAATCATGCCGAAATTCGCAACTCGAGTTTTCGACGGATCTACTTACTACACGTTTCGAGACCTTTAGGATAAGAAAAAACTATTTTTAGCGTGACGTCTGTGTGTGTGTCTGTGTGTTTGTCTGTCTGCGTAATGTATGTATCCACCCTAACTCAAAAATTAATGGACCGAATTTCATAAAATTTGGTAGGTAAGTCACTTGGATGTGATCCTGGTGCTGATTAGGTTTATAGTACGATACAGAAAAGAACAACCTGCCGTTTTTACGAAATGGCCCGCAAAAATCGCCACTATCTAAAAAATCTGATGTGGACAGCACATAAATTTCTCTGCAGACTTATATCCACGTTCTCTTTATTTTAATTACATTAAATTCACTTTTAATTCAATTTTCGTTCTCATTTGGTAACGGGACTTATTTTCAAAGGTGATATAGAGAAATTCAGAAAAACTAAAATATCGCGAGAACGGCTAGTCCTAGTGTAATAGGGTTGGTCTTATTCTTTTCATCGTTAAAAATTACGTATAAAACAAGCATGTAATGGATATATTTGAGCTTACGTAGTTTTTAATTTTAGATTTTGACGATTTTTGCAGGTCGTTTTGCAAAAAAAAAAAGGCAGGTTATTTTTTTTCCGAACGTACCAAAATCTAATCAGCACCAGGGTAAGATGCAAGTGATTTATCAACAGATGTTTGTGAAATTCGCTCCATTAGTTTTTCAGCTAGAATGGATACAGGCTTTTGCGGGCCATTTCGCAAAAAAAGGCGGGTTTCTTTTATTCCGAATCGTACTCAAAACTAATCAGTACCAGATTCGGCTACAAGTGATTTATCTACCAAGTTTTATGAAATTCTGTCAATTAGTTTTTTAGTTAGAGTGGATACAACATCTGCACAGACAGACAGACAGACACACACACAGACGTCACGCTGAAAATAGTTTTTTCGTATTTTAGAGGTCTCTAAACGCGTAGATCCGTCCAAAACTCGAGATGCGATTTTCGGCATAATTCGAATACTTTCCCTATACATTACCATGTATTGCAGTGAAAGTAAAATCTGATGTGGGCAGCACATGACTTTCTCTGCAGACTCAAATTCATGTTTTCTTTATTTCTTTAATAATTCATTAAATTGAGTTTAATTGCACAAAATAACACTAAATTTGCATTTTTAATTCAATTTCCGTTATTTGGTAATTGGACATTTTTCCAAAAGTGGCATAACTAAATGCAAAAAATCTCAAATATCTCGAGAACGGTTAGTCCTAGAGTAATAGAGTTGCTCTTATTCTTTTTTTCACCTAAAATTACGTATAAAACAAGCATTTAATTCATATATTTGAACATACGTAACTTTTTCTAGAATTTGGCGATTTTTTAGGGCCATTTCGTAAAAAAAAGTCAAGTTGTTCTTTTCCGAATAATACAAAAATCTAATGAGAACCAGAGTATCCCACAAATAACTTATCTACTAAATTTTGTGAAATGTCGTCAATTAGTATTTTAGCTAGAGTTGATACATGACATTTTTACGGGTCATTTCACAAAAAAAGACGGGTTTTTTTTTTTACGAATCGTACCAAAAACTAATCAGCACAAGGTTTATACTCAATTGACTTATCTAGCGAATTTTATGAAATTTGGTTCATAAGTTTTTGAGTTGGAGTGGATACATAAAATTCATACAGATACACAGACAGACAGACACACACACAGACGTCACGCCAAAAATAGTCTTTTCATATTCTAGAGGTCTCAAAACGTGTAGATCCGTGAAAACTCGAGATGCGATTTTCGGCATGATTCCAATATTTTCCCTATACATTACCATGTATTGCAGGGAAAGTAAAAATCTGATGTGGGCAGCAGATGACTTTCGCTGCAGACTTAAATTCATATTTTCTTTATTTCTTTAATAATTTGTTAGATTGAGTTTTATTGCACCAAATAACACTAAATTTGCATTTTTAATTCAATTTTTGTTTTTATTTGGTAATTGGACATTTTCCCGAAATCGGCGTAATAAAAATGCAAGAAATTATAAATATCTGGAGAACGGTTTGTCCTAAAGTATAATCGTGTGTGTTATATTTTTTTCCACATCAAAAATTGAGTATAAAACAAAAATTCATTTCATATATTTGACCATATATAATCTTTTTTTTTTCGATTTTGGCGATTTTAGCGGGCCATTTCCTAAAAAAAGGCAGGTTGTTCTTATCCGAATTGTACCAAAATCTAATCAGCATCGGAGTATCCCATAAATAACTTATCTACCAATTTTTGTGAAATTGGTTCAATTAGTATTTTAGCTAGTGTGGATACATGAAATTTTTGAATGCCATTTCCTAATAAAAGGCAGGTTCTTTTCCGAATCGTGCCAAAATCTAATCAGCACCAGGGTCGACCATAAGTGACTTATCTACCAAATTTTATGAAATTTAGTCGATTAGTTGAGTTAGAGTGGAAATATGTAATTTTTGCGGGCCATTTCGTAAAAAAAGTCAGGTTGTTCTTTTTCGAATCGTATCAAAATGTAATCAGCACCAGGGTGACCTACAAGTGACGTATGTACCAAATTTTGTAAAATTTGATCAATTAGTTTTTCAGTTACAGTGGATACAGGCAATTTTTGAAGGTCATTTCGCAAAAACAGGCGGGTTGGTTTATTCCGAATAGTACCCAAAACTAATCAGCACCAGGGTCACATACAAGTGACTTACCTAACAAATTTTATGAAATTCGGTTCATTAGTTTTTGAGTTAGAGTGGATACATACATTGCACAGACAGACACACAGACAGACAAACAGACATACACACAGACGTCACGCTAAAAATAGTTTTTTCGTATTCTAGAGGTATCGAAACGTGTAGAACCGTCGAAAGCTCTAGTTCCGATTTTCGACATGATTCCAATACTTTCCCTATACATTACCATGTATTGCAGTGAAAGTAAAAAAGACTACGTATGTTTAAATGTATCAATTAAATGCTTGTTTTATACGTAATTTTTGACGAGGAAAAGAATAAGAACAACTCTATTACCTAGGACTAACCGTTCTAGAGATATTTGAGATTTTTTGCATTTTTTTATGCCGCCTTTGGAGAAACGTCCAATTACCAAATAAAAGCAGAAATTGAATTAAAAATGCAAATTTAGTGTCATTTCGTGCAATTAAACTTAATTTAATGAGTTCTTAAAGAAATAAAGAAAAAATGAATTTGAGTTTGCAGGGAAAGTCATGTGCTGCCCACATAAAATTTTTTTTTCTAATGTTGTGAAAGGTGTAACATCCTTTTTTTCACTCACTTAGAAAATAAATTTTTATCTCGTCATCTTTAAAACTAAATTCTCTGCTGTAAACGGAAACTGATAGTGTTCGTCCATTGATACCCTGTTGGGGATTTTGAAGAAGAGGTCTAACACCCGAATAAAAAAAATGTCAAACTGAGAAACTAAGAAAAATACACAGATAGATGTAGAATTCTTACAGAAGCTGGCAAAATTCTGATTATTTTAAATTTACTTTGTAACTGGCTTTGCCCGCAATTTACAGCAGATATTCATTTATGTGATATCAGGCGTGACGTATTTTGAAATATTCAATGTATGAATTGACTGAACTTCCTTCTTTAATTACTAGGCCACGTAGGAATCACTTTTTATTACTAGAGTTTTGTATTCTCCCCGTGTAATTGGAATGTTTCTGTATGACAGGATCGAATAAATAAATAAATTTTTGTTCGTAAACAAATATTTCCGCGTATAAAACGAAAACCACCCTTAACTAATAATGTTTAACTCTGTTAACGCCGTCATTTCATCATTTTCCAAATGAGCATCCATGTTTGAGCCTCGTTAACGACCATTTCCTTCGCCATCTTTTAGCAAGCCCCTCCTGCAGCTGACAACAGAGTAAATCAAATAGAATGTGGCAATAACTCAACACCGGGAAAGACTAGGGAGAGCGCACATTGGCGATTGTGTGGTGTGGGCCATAATGAAGTAGGGAGGAAACAGTGGATTCTTGAGGCGTTATAGTTTGTGAAGATTGTTTCTTGCAAATGGTGGGTAAGGTATTAAGCATGAACTTGGTAACCATGTCTTTAACTATGAGTGTACGGATTTGGTGTTAAATCATGTGTCACGTCTAAATAAATAATCAAAGGAAGAAAAAGAGTATATTATTACTGTACAATACAATGGGTCGCATAAAATAGAGTGATGAGGCTAACATTTCTACTGTTTAGTTTTGTTGATTCGTGTATTTTAAATGTTCACATATACGAATAATCCACTTTGGTTACGCAATATTTAAACAGTTTCGTCACGTCAAATTATATATAAATTAAATACATAATTAAAACTCCTTAGTAGAATGCCAATACTAGCTCAATATTGACATCCAATATAGGCCAATATTGTCCTAATATGGAAATGTAGACATTTTATCAATATTGAACCAATATTGCTGCATGACCATTTATAGTCACTTTGGTATGTCAATATATATATATCCAATATTTAGGTCATATTAGTTGCCAATATATTCCCAATATCGGAAATATTGCTAATGTAACGCCAATATTGGCGTAATATTGAAATGCTAATATCTAGCTAATATTGGTGGCTAATGTATCGCCAATATTGGCTTTATGTTGAAAATATTGCTAAAGCCATACAATATTAAACCAATATTGACACGCTACTAGTGCTATATTTAAAATTTTAGCGCTTTCGTTGGATAATTTGGTGCTGTTTGGGATGCCACTATTTTACCAAATATGCCATCAAACATTTCAAAAGCAGTGTACCTAGAATAATTTATCCTTAGATTATCCTTAGATTAACTATTATATTTATTTACGTAATGAAATTTCTCTATTGGGCAGATTTACTGATCGCCGGCCATAAAAAAATGCAGGAGGGAGGTTATAACAATATATATTGTTTCCCATCTCTCCATATACCATTTCTACGAACCTAATTGGATTCTGATTTGTCCCTGGGGGGTGGGGGGATATGTTCCCTTGGCCCAGGGCCATCGTTTAAGATGGAGCCTTTAAGTTTCAGAATACGTTTTGGGTGAAGCCATACTATTTTTACCGAAATAAATTTCTTCAGTGGATATGCGCTAAAGAGGGAAATCTTATACAAGGAAAACTAAGATGAAGGCTGATTTGAATTTTCAGCATCACATTCTAGAGGAGGTAGGGGACATTCACAAAGGATTTTCATTTCTGACTTAAAAATTTTCAATTTACATCAAACGTCTATTTCTCAAGATTGGCAATAAATACAAGGAGGAAATCTTTTTCAAGGGAACTCAAGTGATGGCTGATTTGTATTTTCAGCATTATATTCTAAAGAAGATAAGGGACGTTCACTAAGGATTGTTTTATTCAAAAATATTCAATTTGCATCAAATATCTATTTCTCAAGATTGGGGCAATAAATAAAACTTAATGATAACCGATATAGATTCAGCATCAAATTGTAAAAGACGTAGGGATGTTCAGTAAGAATTTTCACTTTCTGTTCCTTTTCACTTCTGGTTCAAACGTTTTCCTTGAGACATCCATTTCTCAGGATTGGCTATAAAATAGATAATGAGTGATAGGGATTCAGCATCCGATCCGGATTCAATAAAATGGCTAAATAAGGATTTCCATTTTTAACACTTTATAACATAGTTGAAAAGTGCTTAAGATTTTGTTCATTCTGTCTGTCCTTTCTAACGATAAATGTTGTAAAAATGACTATCAAAATGAAATTTTAGTATGTTGTTGAGACGGTCTGTGGAACATATGGGAATATAAATGAATAATATCATCCAATTAGTTTTGGATTGAATCCTGATTGAAAAAATGAAATACATTGAACCCTATGGGACCCAATTTTTCAAACATTTTTTAAGCAAAGTTAAAATTCACAAATGGTTTCGAAAATTTAAAAAAATATTCAAATTATCCCATAAAATATATAAAAAAATTTCAGCAAAATATGTTTGGTAGTTTTTAAATAAAATTTAAAATAATAATTACACACATATAATATAAATAGATCACGGGACCCACTTCAAAATAAAATATGGCATCCATCTTTATTTTCCAGTATAAAAATCGTGATTTTCAAAGTTCTTTTATATTTGTATTTAGTGTTGCATCCGTCCTAAAACCTTTTTTATTTTTGCGTATTTCCTGTGCATCTATATTCTGTGCCAACGCAATTACAATATTTTTAGTTTAAACGATCATCAAGCTTTGATTATTTCTTCAACGAAGCCTAATTTTAATGGATGCAGAATGTAAACAAGTAATTGTAAGACGAATTGTATAAGAATTACTGAATTTTTTTCACCCAAAATTATTTAACTTTGGTGTCTGGAATAAATGTGTATGAATGAAATATTCATTTCTTTTACATAGAGAAGCAGACGGTTTTTTAGATGGCGTTTTAAGCATAGAGTTAAAATACTTGTACCTCCATGGTTTTAAAATTTTAAATAAAATAAATTATTATAGTATTGTCATGAATGAAAGTAATTGAAAAAAGTTTATGAATGAAATGCTGCTTTTATAGAGAAAGCCAGGCGATTTATATTTTGATTACGTCATTTGAATAAAATTCATTTTTTTCCGATGAAGTTTGAAGTTTTCAAATATAATAAATTATTTCTAATATAATAAATTATTGTAATGGATGCAGTATACAAACAAGTAATTGTAAGAGTACTGTGATCATTTAAAATATATCAGCGCTGAATGTATCGCATTTTAGAGATCTTTAAATAAAATTGTATTTCAGTTAGAAAGTGTTTTATGCTTGTTTGATATTTCTCGTTGGTTGTGGAGATGTCTTTTCCGATTTGAAAATTTACATTTTCCTTGAAATAACTTATCATTATTCAACATTGATATAACAAAAATTGTCAAAACTATTTCATCTTCTTCCAAAACATCATTTCTCTTCGACAATTTTTCAGAATGTCAATTTCAGGTAATTAGATTTATAGTATTGTTCTGAATTGAATCTACATACACCCTCGATGTGGTTCAATTTTGTGTAGGATGAAAATTTATTTTCTACTTTTCCACGCTCCACAGTTGTGTAGGGGAAGACATTAAAGAATTTTTCTTGTAATTTACCTTTAAATTTTACGTTTTCATGTTTTACGTAATTTATATATTCAAATCTATGTAGTATTAAGTATAGATCAACGCGTTACAACCAAGACAACATTTTATCTGAAGACATCAACCTTTAATGCGTAAAGAAAATGCATGAAAAGGACAAAGACATAGTCATGACTTACGTACAGGGCGTGGCGTTATGGAGTAAAAAAATCTGATGCGACCAGCACATGAATTTTCTATACTATGCCAAGAATGTATGCTGATGAATGCCATGAACTTTTTACAGTGAAAAAATGATGTATAAGATCTACTGCACAATGTTTTTAATGCTGAAATGTACATTTAGCACTTTTTCAGATAACAACATGTGAAACTATCTCGAAGTACCCAGTTAACTTATATTTCTCGCAACTTGATAATTATTGATATTGATAGCATCCGCAATAAGGAATAGAGTCCATATATATTAAAATATTTTAATAATTTATTCATTAATTTGGCGTCAATTTCTTTAACCTAGTCATTTTTGCAATTTTAACAATATTTTCGTCAATCTGAGGTGAAATATCTCGATATTGGCGATATTTTGCTAAATAAGTCGCCAAGTTTGCAAAATTTATCGGCAAACGTTACAGTCAAACGGAGTAAAGAACATTTTTTATATGCAAAGGACCGTTGGCGTCAAAATATAATACTACTGCAAAAAGCATCATCTCTCGTGAGAGAAACGAACTAGATCCACGAGAATGGTGTTAACAAATTTATCGCAAAATATTAGATATTAAAATTGGATACATTTCACAATAGTTAATGCTTTTATTTTTAATTTTGGGTGATTTTGCATAAGTGCAATATTTTGAGAACAGTTTTAATATTTGTGGCAATCGTTTTATAGTAGAAAAAATTACATCAGAAATAATTATTTACGTAACATTATTGAAATTTCTGATTGCTTCAAAACTTCAAATTTCATTGAAAAATTTGGGGATCCTCCGAACATTCGATTACGTTTAAAATCAATAGGCTTCCGGGATTCACTAATTGTAATCGTCGTACCAAATTTCGCTCGAAACGCTCTATCCGTTCGTGAGATATCGTCATCGTTTCCACGCCCGCACGCACGCCCGTACACACACACACACATACGCACACATGCACACACACACGCACACGCACACACGCACGCACACACGCACAGACATCACCTCAAAAACGAATAATTCGAGTCCACTCATGCTTAAAACGTCCTCTTCCGTCGAAAAGTCGAATTTGAATTTTTGCCCTAGCACAATAGTTCCCCTACACATTTTCCTTTGTATGCAGGGTGTCCCAAAAAGATTGAAACGCGCTTTAATTCTTTACCTGTTGGAGATAAGTGGACAATGTAAATTGCAAAAATGTTGAACGTAAGGTAGGAAATAAGACTACGTTAATGAAATAGTCCTCCCATTCATTTTCAAAAAGTTACACTTTTTAAATTTTTATACGACTCCCTTAGACAAATTTGGTCAATCAGAAAATTTTTATTTTTAATGAAACAAGATCATTAAAAAACAAGAAAGATCAATCATGCTTAAAGCATTGATTATGAAACACTTTCCAACTTCAATGCAATTTTATTTTAAAAAGTCTAAAATGCAATACATTCCTCGCTAATATTTTAAAACTTATCACAATACTACATTAATTTATTATATTTGAAAACTTAAACCTTCATTGAAAAAATTAAATATCTCTAAAATGCTATACATTACACGGTAATATTTTTAAAACTATCATAATACTACGATAATTTATTATATTTGAAAACTTCATCGAAAACAACTGAAATTAATTCAAATGACGTCATAGAAAAAATAACACGCCTGGATCTCTCTATAAAAACAGGATTTCATTCATAACTTTCTCCCATTCATTTCATTCATCACAATACTATAATAATTTATTTTATTTAAAAATTAAGACCATGGCGCTATAAGTAATTAAACTCTATGTTTAAAACTTCATCGAAAAAAATCGTCCTTCTCTTTATAAAATCAATTAATATTTCATTCATATCAGCCATGCAGACTCCATGGGCTAAATTATTTTGTGTTAAAGAAATACAGCAATTCTAATTCAACTCATTCTATGTATTTTGTTGTTTACATTTTACATAAGTGAAAAATAGGCTTCGTTGTAGAAATAATCAAATTTGGATAATCATTTAAACTCAAATATATTGTATTTGCGTTGTTTCAGTATGTAGATGCACAGAATTTAAGCAAAAATAAAGTAGTTTTAGGACGGATACAACACTCAATATGAATTAAAAAGAACTTAAAAAATCACGATTTTGAAACAAGATGGATGCCATATATCATTTTGAAGTGAGTCATGTGATCTTTTCATTTCATGGTCACGTGATCGTTTCATATAAGAGGTGTAATTATTATTTTAATTTTTATTTAAAAAACTACTGAATATATTTCGCTGAATTTTTTTTATATATTTTATGGAACAGTTTGAATATTACTTAAAATTTTCGAAGCAATTTGTGAATTTTAAATCCGCTTAAAAAATATTTGAAAAATTAGGTCCCATAGGGCTCAATGTATTTCATTTTTACAACCCGGGTTCAATCCAAAACTAATTGGGTGATATTATTCATTTATATTCCCATAGGTCCTACAGACTGTCTGAACAACATACTAAAATTTCATTTTGATTAAGTCATTTTTACGGCAGTTATCCTGCTAACGGACAGACAGACAGAATGAACAAAGTCATAAACACTTTTCAACTTTGTTGTAAAGTGTTAAAAACCACATATCTGTATCTTTAAAATTGAGCCAGTTATATTTAATTGAAAATTGAGCATTATGAATGGGGACCGTATATCAAATGAGAAATATAAATTTGTGACATATCACAAAAAAGATAAAACTGGATGATAATACATAGGATACCCAACCGCATAGTGAGTACCACTGCTTTATATGATCTCTGTCTGTGTAATGCTTTATTTAGATGCATTTACGATAAAAAAAATTTGACACATATTAACGAAATTTTGATCTAAACAATTTCCGACGTCAATTTGTTTATGATCCCTATTTTCACTGATGAAACAGACTTTCTTATGGTACGGAAAAGTGGCATAAGTCAGATTTTTTATTTTATCATAATTCAGTTGATTTTAAAGATACAGATATGGGAATTTTTTAATGATCTTGTTGCATTAAAAATAAAAATTTTCTAATTGAGCAAATTTGTCTAAGGGGGTCGTATAAAAATATAAAAAGTGTAACTTTTTGAAGATGACTGGGAGGACTATTTCATTAACGTAGTCTTATTTCCTACCTTACGTTCAACATTTTTGCAATTCACATTGCCCACTTATCTCCAACAGGTAAAGAATTAAAGCGCGTTTCAATATTTTTGGGACACCCTGTATAGGGAAAGTAATTAAATGAAAATATTTTGCGAGATAAAACTGTGTGCCAAGTTTCAGCTTTCTACGTGCTCTGGGAGTCGGAAATGAACCCGTCAAACATGTTGAACGAAAGGATAAACAGCATCTGAAGTTGAGGAAAATAGTGTATCGAAAAATCAATCTCTCCATATATTAAATCTGCCTCAATTAAGTCTCGTAAAGAATAACTTGGATCGATTGTCACTGGGATTGTATGCATTGCTGGTATCGCTTTATTTCTGCTTTCAAACCCCTGGCCATAACATAATACGAAAATATCTTTCATTAAATATATTTTCTAGTAACTTTATAATCTTGCCTTGTAAAGTAATAGAAGGAACTTTTATAATAAACTTGTCTTGCACTTTTCAACAATACTTTCAATTTATTCAGTACTTTCTCAAGGACTCAAGGAAAAGTCAATTACGGAGTAATTCAGTACTTTCCTTACAATCATTTACGTTAATAAAACGCCACCGAACACGTATGTAAGTGTATGAATTAGTCCAGGGATTTACATAAAACGCAAATTTTGGGATAAGAATATATAGGTTTGCTTTGAATCTGAGTTAAGGAATAAAAAAAATGTTTAATTATTTTCAAACCCAAAATTTCGTAACATTAGGTTGTTTAGGGATTTAAAATGCAATTCGTAACGTATGTTAGTGTGTGTGTATGTATGTTAGTGTGTATATGTATGTCAGTGTGTATGTGTGGTAATGTATGTTAGTGTGTATGTATGCTAATGTTTAAGTTGTGTATATATTAATGTGTATATGTATGTGAATGGGTATGTATGTTTATGTGGATGTATTTTAATGTGTGTGGATGTATGTTAATGTGTATTGTGTGTATGTTAGTGTGTATGTGGATGTATGTTAATGTTTATGTTGTGTATATATTAGTGTGTATATGCATGTGAATAAGTATGTATGTTTATGTGGATGTATTTTAATGTGTGTGGATGTATGTGTGTATGTTAGTGTGTATATGTATGTTAATGTTTATGTTGTGTATATATTAGTGTGTATATTTATGTGGATGTATTTTAATGTGTGTGGATGTATGTATATTAATGTGTATGTATGTTAGTATGTATGTATGTTAATGTATGTATGTATGCATGCATGCATGTATGTGCATGTGTGGACGCGATATCTTACGAACGAATGAAGTGTTTCAAAAATATTTTGGTACGATTATTGCAATCAGTTAATTATTTAGCAAATGCCAAGCCGTTGACCACTAGGTCATTAGGCCACGAGCTTTCCAATACTTTTCAACAATACAGTCCAAATTATTTGGTGCAGAATACTCGTCCAGATGAGCAGCAGTCATGGGTTGTCCAGAGGTACACAAAACGAAGGCGAAGTAGTTACATTAAAGTAGTTAAACGTCAGGCGAAGTAGTTAAATTAAAAAAATACAAATAAGCACCAAGACAGTCATGTCCGGTCAAAAGTCTAAACAGTACCACTGCTGCAGCACGAGGTGAATCGGGAACACAATAAGATCCGCAAAGCGCACTCCAATGTTTGTCTCTAGAAGAATCTCCACACTACGAAACGATTGTTTGAATATTCTTTCAATCTCTAATTTAGTAGAATGGAGTGGCAAGTCTCTGCAAGTCCTTTGAAGGATATCAGTTCCCGTTTTTGCTAGAAAATCCGCCTTCTCATTTCCTTGAAGGCCACAATGAGATGGTACCCATTGAAAAGCAACTCTTCTCTCAATCTCCCCCAAAAGTTTTACAGTTCTGAACACAGGAGATCGTATTCTCCTGGATGCCCGTCAAAGCCTGCAGTGCAGAAGTAGAATCTGAAAATATCACTATCTTCTCAAATGGAATATGACGGTCAGCAAGTTGTTGGAGAGCTACATGTACAGCCTCGAGTTCTCTATCAAAGTGAGTTGTAAAATATCCAACATGCAGATAAAAAGAAAAAAGTTCACTAAAAACACCTGCACCAGCACCCCCAGAAAAATCCAACAGCAACTCATCAGTGTAAACATGAAACCATTCATCAGGAGGGAAACGAGCGCTAATAGTTTCTAAGGCAATATCTCAGTCAATATGTTAGTTGCAATCAGTTAATACTGTAGCACTATTGATATTACATGCAATCAAAGGTTCTAAAGACCCTTTCCACCACCACCAATCATATAAAAATCAGTTTATTATTTATATCGGAATAAAAAATTTATAAAAATCGTCTGCTGTATAAACAAATTTGATGTCACTAAGTTGCTGAGCAACATGATATAAAAAAGTGTCTTTTTCATAAAATACTCATATTTAAATAACTAACCATTTTGATATCGTTATATTTTCCCTTCTTGAGTAAGAGCCTGTGGAAAATAAACCATGGAGATAGTGTCCATTTATCTTCATGTTTTAAACCAGCGATTTCTAATCTATTTGGTTTGGATGAAAGATGGAGTTACAGGGGAGATAAGACTTCTATGGGAAATTCATTTTTCATTATTATATCGACAACACCTGGTCCTATAGAACCTCGAAATATGGCTAAATTTTAAGTGAGGCTATTTCACGGCTACCAACAAAATTTCATAAAATTCGGCACAGCTGTGTGTGTGATGTGATACAAATACACACGCACACACACATACAAATTTTCAATTTTATTTATACAGCTTGCCAAGTTTGATTTGCTCGAAATATAAGTTGATTGGAAACTCTTAAAATGTTTTATACTGTTGCGGCGTATCCTCTGAAATCGTGGGTGTACACACATGATACAAAAAGGAGTCCAAATTTCAGGATAACTAACACGATTATTCACAAGCTCAACGCAAACAGGATCCAATATACAGCCAAACAGCACTTAAATGATTCACTAATTTCACAAAATAACTAATATTATTCTCCAAATATTGAAAGTTATTTCACAAATCAGCATCTACTATTCTCAAAACATTGACAAGCATTGCAGTCCAATATAGCTTGTATCACGTCAACTGAACTTCGACCGAGTAATGATTCCCTTTATAGACTCTTCATATAAACTTCTGGAGTTCTCCATATTTCATTGAATACTCGTTATTTCGCGGTCTTTCTCGAACCTTCGAGAAGCCGTCAAATGTTGCTAAATTGGCGAAAAATCACTAAATCTGGTAACCTTTCTCCTAGCTTCATCTTCTGGCAATCCTAGGCTAATTTCATGCTCACGTCATGAGAAAGCCTTTACGGGTGTTTTCTCCGTCAAGTCTTCGAAACAGGTAAAAGAAAAAACGCCAGTGAAGGAATAATTCACGTTCGGAACAATACATTGTCATTTAGTAAAGAGCCCAATGTTAATGTACTTGTCAATGTTAAGAACATTGCATCACGGATGTTGTACACCATTATTTCGTTATGAAAGAAGTAAAATCCTTACATTATGTAGGGAAAGTCATATGCTGCCAATATGAGATTCTTTTTTTTTATTATTCTGATACTAACTGTAAAAGATGCAGTATGGAATATGAATATATGAGAAAGTCAATGGGAGACATATACTCCAGATATTTTAATAGGTATATTTAAACTGTTTCAATGTCTTTTCCGAAGTTTTATAAAAAGAACGAACACTTTTTCTCCCTTTTGTCTGCTGAATTTCAGATTAATTCATAAAGCTAACTCGTATCGATTTAAAGTCATGCATTATTCAACTTCTGGAACGAAAAAGGAAAGTATTTGAATATGGACTAGAAAAGAGCATTTTTCTAATGGAAAAATATATTAAATCTTATAGATATTTTTTTGTTGCAAACTGGGGGAAAAATGCATTTTTTGATGAAAAGAAAGTCCCTTTGGCAAATATTCAAATGATTTGAAATTTTCGATGTGAAACATCTTAAGGCGCGGGGTAGAGTAAATTTTGAAAGTAATGTGACAGGTGTGAAACGGAAGTATATAACGGAAGTGACACCATATTGTTAAGATGATACTTTTTCTCCAGTCACTTGTTTCGTTTTCCACATGCTAACTTATGCAAAATAGTTCTTAATCGTTTTGTTTAGTTTTTATATTTTTTGTCGGTGTGTTTTGTCGAGCATAGATAGTCAGAATAGACATGTTTGTGCTTTTTTTTTTAAAATCATTAAAATAATTAGAAGCATTTCTAACATTTTTGTAAAATTATTGCATTACTGTTTGATACATATTATAAATACTCATAACTAATTTATCTATTTAAAAAAAAGTAGAAACTTTCTTCTTTAGAACATGTATGTGTGGCAAAACAGCGCAAAAAAATCTTAATAATTAAATGAACTAGAAGTTAGGAACTACTTCCCATAAGTTAACATACAGGAAATAAATCACGCGGGTGGAGGGAGAATATGCTCTTAAGAACACCTTACAGGAAACAATTATTAAGATTTTTAAGTATGTGTCGCTTGACCTTGGCGAAATATCGTCAATCAATCCAAGCCCAAGCCTTTTAGGGCAAAGGAGTACATAGCACAAAAAAGTTATGTGCTTTAACCTCCTAGTCATAAAAATGGTCAATGGAAAATAACTACATTAAAGGAAAGTAGCTTAGTGAATTTATCGAAAAAAGATAGTAGGGATTTCGATCAGATGGGCAGAATGCCGACTAGTTGGGAATTCTGGTCGCTCCGAGTCTCAGAATTTGAAATAACGCAGAAGATCTTCATTTCTCCAATGAAAGAAGGGCAGATTAATAATTTAAACAGGGGAAGAAGCATTCGGTAGAATGCGCTCGTGGGCGAATAAGTGCAAACGTTCTTTAATAGATGGCGACACAAGAATCATTCTATTGCAAGTCAAGCATCTGCGGCAGGATCAAAGGGATTGTGAGCCGACCAATAGGAAACGCGGAAGCAGGCAGGAAGAGAGCGGAGGACGAAAAGATCTCAAGGACGGGATATACGGAGTGCCCAGGAGGGGAAAGAATCCCCCCCCCTTAAAGTCCGAGCGAAAAAAGGAAAGAAATACGAAGAGAGAGAAACATACTTTAAAGAAAAACATCTAAGGTTTGCTTGGAGGGGGGCGACCCTTCTACAAGTCAAACAGAAAGGGGAAAAGTGCTAGGGCCTAAGTAGGCACCTAGCGAGAAGAAAAAAGAAATAGAGGGAAAGGCGCGCTCCGAAGGACGCAGGGCCTTGAGCTTGAGAACGGGTAGGGGGGGGGGGGTAACGTATATAACAAAAAAAGGAAAAAGGTTCGTCGATAAATAGCGAATTCCCAAAAGCAAGGAAGGGCCACAGAGTTAGCTAGAGTTCAATGTAACAAGGAGGAGAGCAGATATAAAACAATGTTAGATAAGCCGACTGCGTCTGGAGCGGAGGAACGTATCCTTTGTGCGGCGCTCCAGCATCGCCCATGGGCTCTTGCGCGCTTTTGGGTGTGTTGGGTTGTACCGCTGGATACTATCTAGCGTTGGATTATTTACTCAACTGAGATCTCTGAGAAAATTTTGTGAGAGTTTTTGAATGTGTTCTAAAAAGGGTATAATATTGAGATCTCTGTGCAGAACTTCAAGCCGGACGTAGGTCGGAAACCTAATAAACATACGAAGTGCTTTATTTTGCACAACTTGAAGCTTCCTAAAGTGAATCTCAGCTGCGGTTCCTCAGATTGGGGATCCGTACGTCATATTTGGACGTATGCAGGACTTGCACAGCAATAACTTATTTCTCGTTGACAGGCGGCTGTTTCCAGCCAAAAGGGGGCTCATCTGGGCTAGTGCAGACTTCACTTTCTGACAGATGTTAGAAATGTGAAGTTTCCACGTGAGATTAGAATCCAAGTACACACCAAGGTACTTGTAACTAGTTTGCCAGGAATCGGCTCGTTGTTAAGTTAGTGGAAGGTGTCCGGGGGGGGAGGGATAACTGACGGCGGCACATTTGCTGACATTCACTTTGATTCTCCAGTTAGTTAACCATTGCATCATGGAGTCGAGATAAGACTGTAGAGTTTCGTGCACGACTTGTGTTTGCTTGTGATGTGCAATCAGGGCTGTGTCGTCGGCGTACAGGCCTAAGGTGACACCGGGGAAACGTGGTAGATCGTTAATGTACAGGTTGAACAATTTGGGGCCGACAAGGAATCTTGAGGGACCCCGCTGAGTATATTTCAGGGAGAGGAGAGAGAGAGTTAAAAACTCTTACGTCGAAATTATGCCCCGTTAGGTAAGAGTGAAGAATTTTAATGAGATGAGCAGGAAAGTGGAGAGCTATTAGATTGAAGAGGATTCCTTCCACCCACACCTTATCAAAGGCTTTTTGGATGTCCAGATAGACGATAGTGGTGTTGAGATGCTTGGAGCGAGCATCATGTATGAGTTCCACAATACTAAGCAACTGATGTTGCGTGGAGTGCATACTCCTGAATCCATATTGCTCAGGGATAATGATGTTGTTAAGGCTGTAGAACTCATCCAGATGCTGAACCAAGACATACTCGAAGATTTTAGACAGACAGGAAAGGAGAGAAATAGGCCTATGGTTAGAAGTTTCAGAATGGTTAAGGCCGGGCTTCGGGAGGGGGCAACAATGGCCACCTTCCAAGCCCGTGGAAAGTAGTTCAACATAAGAAGTTTATTAAAAAGATAGGAAAGATAGAAATTAGAAAGATTTTTAATCATGTTAGTAGAAATTTGATCTCTCCCAGGTGCTTTATTACTCTTGAGTTTTCGAATATAGGGGGTGATGTCAGAAAGTTCAACCTTTCTGAACGTGTTTGCAGAAGGTGAAGATGAATTGTTTTCAACCGTGGGATCCACCAATGCAATCGTCCGAGGATCGATTATCGTGGTGAGGTTCAAACTGACTTCTAAGACTGTCTGCAAGCAGCTCAGCCTTCTGTGCATTTGAGATTGCCCTGCAGTTAGGATCGTTAAGAGCCGAAATGTAAGTTTTCTGCCTACGAATACGTGAGGTTGCCCTCCAAATGGTGTTGTCCTGAGTCGTTAGGGACTCAACATATGTGTTCCATCGTGCACTAGAAAAGGCCTTAATCCGTGAGCGAACTTGCGATCTGATGAAGTTCAGCTCACATTTAAAGTCGGGGTCTCTGCTGTCCTGCCACTCCTTCCGGATACGATTTCTGTCTCTGATCATATCTTGTATACCAAGGGAAAGTTTATAATGATTGACCTTGGCAGTCCTGGGCCTCGAAGATGCAGAGTAGGTTTCCCAGAGCATATTCCCGAGATTTTCCATCTCCGCATCCGCGAGTTCCGTATTCCAGCTCGATGTATTGGGAAGACGAAGAGGGTTTTTACTCAACAGGTTTTTAAACTTAGACCAGTTGGTTCTAAGTTTGGCAGGGGTGTTTAAAGAAAAATGATTAATTGCTATGGTATATAAGACGGGGAGATGATCAGAGGGGAGTTCGTTAACTGCTTCCAAGTGATACGTATAGAGAATGTTGCTGATGATAGCAAGGTCTATTACGTTATCTAAGTGGGTGGGGGTACCTGGGGCTATAACATCAAAGTTATTCTCGTCGGCCCAGCGTTTTACGCCATGGCCGCGAGGATTCGATGATGGACAGCCCCAGGCTTGGTGCGTTTAGGTCATCAGCAACTATCACATGGGGGGAAATTTCGAAGAGAGTGGAAAGGTCATTAATACTCAAACCATTATTTGAGTAGGTGAGTGGCAGGTAAACAGACGCAATGGTGATAACTGGATTTGCAGGAAAGTTTACTTCAACTATCGTGACTTCTTCGGTTTGGAGAGAGGGGAGGGTATACGGTTGTGCAGCAGATTTGATCGTACATAGATAGCAGTGCCACCACCAGAACGATTGCTAGTACGAGGCCTGTCATCATTGTAAAGTTCGTAGTTAGTAATCTTGCAAAGATTCCCTGGACTGAAGTGGGTTTCTTGAATCAAAAATAAATTTAAGTTATTTGCTGTACAGAAGTCCCTAGCCTCATGGATTTAACCTCTAAGTCCATTGGCATTCCAAATACCAATGTTAAGATCCTTCAAATTTATTTGCTGGAAACCCGTAGCCGAAAGGGGGGAGGGTAATTTTTGCAGATGAGGGCGCTTACACCCTCAAAAAGAATTTGGATTTTTTCCATTTTTGTTTGAGCAGACAGAAGATGGGGAAGGGCCGTCTTAAAGGCCCGATTTACAACGACAGTGCCACTGTTCTCCGAATCTGAATAATAAATTTAGAAAATCATCTTTGTCGGATTTATTAGTGGATGCTCTGTTGGGGTCCGACGTTTTTGGGTTGACCTCTAGGGTCTTTTTGACAACTTCGCTACGTCCATCCGCGACAGCGGCATAAGAGCGCTGGGGGTCGACGAACCGTTGGAAACTGGAGTTCCGAGGTGCAGGGGCGCGGTATTTAGGAAATTTAATGCAGTTTCTATATGATGCGGGGTGATTTTCGCCGCAGTTTACACAAACGCAGGGCATTTCAATATCTTTTAGACATTCTTTGGTGAGATGTTCACCAGCACATTTTACGCATCGAGGAGGTAGACAGCAACCGTTGCTGGAGTGTCCGAAGGACTGACAACGGAAGCATTGGATCACTGGGTTTTTGCCCCTGTCCCTTTCCACTTTTATTTCGGTATACATTAGCTCAGTGATGCTATAAATTTCTTCGTTATCCGGGGTTTTCACAAGCTGTACGTAGAACAGCGGCATATTTACTCGCTTTGTCCTGGGTCCGCTTGCCAACTGCGTGACGCCGGACGAAAAGGAACGCAAGCCAGTCGTTCAACGGAGAAAGGAAGAAAAGGAAATTATTTCTGACTGTGGAGAGTAACAATATTCTCATAAAGCTAGTAAATTCGATCTACATCATTATCAGAATCTTTAATTTTTGGAAGAGCGTTTTTGAATGCTTTTAAGATTAATTTTCTGTCATAATTTTATTCCATTTTAAGAATGTGTTCTTGAAACTCTATAACGGTTGGTTTGTTTGACACAGGGACATGGCCGGGTTGTGCGGACTCTTTAATGGGAAGGGCAGGGAAATCATTTGTTTTAAAATTTACATAGAGGGCTTTAGCATAAGATCTGTTATTTTTAGTGAGTTTACTCTGGAAGATCCTAGGGTTAGTTTCTTTAGGGGTTCTTGGTGAGATCTGGAATATTTTTGAATTTTATAGACTGGCTAAGAATTTCACGACTTGCGTGCTTTTTCCAGAACTTTCCACAGAGGAGGATTAAAAGATTGTCCTCTCTCAGTTAGGATGTTTACGTGATAAGAGTAAACGTATTTGCCGAAATCAATACGAAACCCAATATGTAATTTTCCTAAACCCAATATGTATTAAACCGGTATGTGGATGCTGCTAGTTACAATGGGAGTGTTTTCCAAACTATTTCTCTAACCTTTTCCTTGAAATCCTTGATCATTTTATAATGCTTGCTCATATTAATATAACATTATACATTATTCAAATTCTGAAGTGAAAATATAATACCTGAATATGTATTCGAAAATATTTTCAGTGACTAAAGACATTAAATCCTTTCCATATTTAAGCAGCAGAAAATTAATTTTTGATGAAAGCTTCCTTTGTCAGAAATTCAAATGGTTCGAAAATTTATAATAGAAAAACGCGAATCGGGCTTAGGGGTTTATAATAAAATTATAGAAAAGTTTGTTGTAAGTCAAATCTAGTGTTCTTTTAGGAAATAGTAGATATCGCGAACTATTCTGGCCACGAAATTATTAACATTATTTTCAATATTTTTAGTTTTTTAGAGCATGAAGAATTGTTTTCACAAAAATTGTCGATTTCTGGATTTTGATTCTAATATATGTTATATACAGGGCCTCCTGAACACGTTTAGACTATTTTTAGAGGAATGTCTGTCTGTCGTCTGTCTGTGTTTGATTTTTTGTGTACACGTTAGCTGCCACAAATATAAATGGATTTTCACGAAACAGTTTGAAATTCGAGCGAAAACTTCGAAACTTCATATATATTTTTTTAACTTGGCTGCATTGGACAAAAATTGACATAAATATGCATAAAAGGGGTTATTTATTTCTCAATGAACAAGAAACTTAACAGTTTCATCATTGTAGTAAAAAATAGCCGAGATACAATCTTTAGGTTTGTGACATACTTAGACCCCTCTCGGTGTGGAAAGCTACTCCTTGAAGAGGCACATTGTTAAACTTGGTATTAATCGAAATATTTGTTCAAGTCCTTTAATGAGTTAATCGTACACTGTTTTATTTGAAATGTTTAAATACTCAACTTTATTGTTAGCAGCCTTATATAGCTATATCTAGCCTAGAATCATACACGAGTCTTTACTTATTTTTAGTATCTAAAAATAATGTACTTGGGAAATTTATAAATTAATTGGATATTACATTAAATTTGATGGTATCAAACATCCCCAAAACTCGCGCATCAATATTTATTAAGTCCTAGTTACTTTCTTTTCATGTATAATGTATAAGGAAAGTATTGTGACTGGGTCGAAAATTTGAATTCGAGTTTTCGACGGGAGAGCACGTTTCAAGCATCCCTGATCATGAATTAAACATTTTTGAAGTGATGTGTGTGTATGTGTGTGTGGGTGGATGTGGAGACGATAACTGACGAACGAATGGGTACAAAAATCACAATTCGTAAACACTGGAAGTCTATTGTTTTTATGCGAAATCGAATATTCAGAAACCCCCTAAATTTTCGAGTGAAATTTTGTAAAAATCGTCAAAAAATCGAAACCACTAATAAAGTTACGCAAATAGACATTTCTTATGTAATTTTTCATTAGAAAGCGATTGACATAAATTTTAGAACGCTGACAGGAACCGTTTTTGAGATATTGCACATTTGTCAATAAAATTGTCAAAAAGTCAAATAAAATAAATAAAAAAATATTTTCTATTGAGAAACATGCTCACTTTTCATATGTAATACCATGCGATAAATTGGGTGACATCATTCTCGTGGATCTAGCTCGTTTCATTCATGATAAAAGATTCTTTGAGTAATACTTTTGTATTTGAACGCCAATAGTCATTTATCTGCTGTAAGAATAACTTATTTCTTCGTCCATAACGCTTGGCGAGATTTTGGCGACGAATTTGCTGGAATGTCGCTAACTTGGCGACTTTTTTAAATGTTGCTAAATTAACGAAAAACTCGCCAAATGGATAAAAATGACGCTAAACCAATGGAAATGACGACTCGTTGATTTTTCTTTGAAGCAAATCGTCAAGATATTTGGCAAATTTTTCTCTGAAGACTCAAAACATCAAATCTGAACTCAGGACTATTCTAATGGTCCTTTGTCTTCTAGATCTAGATCCCCATACTTTTACTAAGATATAAATGCAGTCTAAAAATATGACTTAAAAATCTTCAGTTATTTAATTATGATCATTTTACCAGCACGATTCTTTCATAATTGCAGTAACGGTTTTACACCATGAACTGTATATAATTTGATCCGAAGTTAATTTAGTTTAAATAAATAATATGTGGTTTATGTTTCATTATAGGGTCGTATGATAACTAATTAGCATGTATTTGGGAATATTAATAGTGCAAAAGCTATATAATGATTGTGAGATACACAGAACTAAGTACTATAAAATATTAATCTTTAAAAAAATTTAATGGCGACTCACGTTTCAGAGATTGGTAGTAAGTTAACGACAGATATTGAGTATTAAAATATACTAGATCTCAATTATTTTGTGTGGGTACAGTTAGTCTAGTTTAATAGTACAAAAATACGCAATAAATTTTAAACTTTTTTGTAATGGTTACTTTCTTTAATTTAAACTTATAAACCAATTATGGATAGATTTAAGTATCTTTGGTGTCTCTAACGCAAGCAATACCAACTGAGAATTCATTGATATCTTTTAAAAACATCTTTCCCTCTAATTTAATTTCAATTCCGTATTTTTTACACCTTGACTTGATTAATTGGATACCCCCCCCCCACCTAACAGTGATTTATTACACAACAGCTAATTGAACCATCTCCCTTCCCATGTACATGCCAACTCTCCTCCTATTTTTGCCGTTGCTGTGAACGAGATTAAAGTCATTAAAATCTGGGTACGAGGTTGGTTGATGTAGTTTTACAAGTGTATTTATTTCGCAATATGAATATTAGGAGATATCAGAATTTTAATCCGTAGTTATGGTAATATTTAACTGTTTCCTATTTGGGTAGACGATTTCTGAACGCTTGTGGTGGGAAAACACCCATATAAAGCAATATAATTCTGCATATCCATATGGTCTGAATACTTTATTATTCAAGGAAAATTGCAATAAAGAAAGATGCAGGAATAGTAAAGCATACCCTCTCTTAGACAATTCAATACCTAAGAAAACTTATAGACACCAAAGAGGAAATAAAAAGCAACAATTTAATTATATCAAAACAGAAGAAAAAATCTCAGCCTTCATAAAGACAGAAATAACAGTGAAATTCGGATGGATCAAGAATATAGCCAACAGTATCAAAATCAAATACTTACAACGTATATGGAATTTTATTATAAATTTCAATTTAAGTGAAAATAACTGCAATACAGAAGATACAAACACTAATATAGACATCATTCTGGATTTAATTAAACTCAGAGCCGCAAAATATAATGTAGCACTTGAACCAAAATATCAAATAAACAAATCAAAAGAATTTTTTATCACAACATTTAAGAATAAAATGTTCGAAAATATTCCATTCAACCAAATATTACATAATATAGAAGAACGTCTTCCTTTGCCTAATCTAAATATTAAGATATCCTATCGCTTTGTAAGAACCAACGGTAGAAGATTATTCAACTACAATAAATTATGTAAAACCGTGTCTTCATTTAATATTGAATCCTGTCAATGTCATAAAAATATACATTGTGATCCCTACCACAAGCATATAATTACTGGAAACTTAGATTTTATAAAAGATAATAAACTCAAAAACTTATTACAACTTGGTACTAAGTACCGAATACAAGAATATAATGATATTTATAATGAATTTAATTACGATCTGGAAACCTTCATATACAAAATGGCTGTCAAACACAGTATACCTGTACAAACTTTTAACGCATGGAAATATGCCTTTTACAGTGCTTTTTGCCAATTCTACCCGAGAAGAAACAAGGATTCTGGGAGTTCTCAATTTCCGTTTTCAATCAAACATTTTAATGAAGAATTCGTATTGACATACACCGACAAAATCGTATCGAATTTTGCATTCACGTGTAAAAAATTCTATGTCGATACTTTAACACAATGCTATAAGGATTGTGCCATGTATACATTAATTCCTAGTAACGAATCAATCATCACTAATAGAATAAAAGCACTGTATAAAAGAATTGGTATGGATATTAAATCAGTAAAATTTCCATACTTGATCCTCATTCCCAAGTTACACAAACAGCCAGTCAAGTTCCGTACTGTAACAGTGGGATGCGGATCATACCTAGAACATGCAAATAAAAAACTTCTGAAATTACTCCAATATGTTATGACTGATATTAAGAAGCAAAACTCCATAATGTTAAAAAACGGACAAGAATTGATAGACCGACTGAAATTTTGCCATAAAGATTTAAACTTCAGAAGCTACGATTTCAGGGATCTGTTTAATAACATCGATTTAACAAACCTACAAATGATCTTGAAAGAATTACATGAAGAGTATAATTTAAAACCATATATAACTCTCAGAAGATATTTGGATTTGATTGAGTTGGTTTTAAATGAAAACATACCATATGACGGTATGCATTTCTACAAACAGGTCAAAGGCATACCCATGGGTGGTGCATGCTCATCAATATTGGCGGATATTTATCTATCCAAATATGAAAGAGGAACCCATCTATTATCGGAAATACCTTATTTCCGTTATGTTGACGATGTGATATTAGGGGGTTATGCAAACACCCCTGACATAGATTTTGCATTCTACCCAAGGGAATTGGACTTAATTGAAAACCCGATCAATGAGGATGGATCGACAGACTTCCTGGATTTGTCAATAAGAAAGCACCAACAGTATGGAATTTATACAACCATTCACGACAAGAGAAATTCATACAATATCAAAATTAATAATATTATTGATTGGAATTCAAACCTCACTAAAAATATATTCAGAAATATTATTATCGGGTACTTCAGAAGAAACAGAAACTACAGTACTTTTAAAAAAGACTGCATTCATGAATGTAATAAAATAATAAATGATGCATTAAAAAGAAATTACCCTAGATATTTTTTACAACATTATTACTATTCCTTTTTCAAAGAAAGAAATTGTACATTGTTTGATTCTAAATGAGAATTCTTAATCATATATATTTTCATATCTGCGATCCTATCATCTTGAAGTCTTTTCGCGCATGTGCGACTTTCCCTTATAAAATGTTGTGTTTTCATGCTGGATAGTAAGGTGTATCTCTTCCATGCTTGGTTCCATCTTTGCTCTTTTGTCCGTTCGGGTGCTTCTGTCTTTGCACATGTGGGAGATTGACCATTGAGTTACATTGGTGCCGTGAGCGTTGCCCGGGTCGTAAAAGCTGCTTTAAGCGGGAAAGGGGTGTCGCAATCCACCCCAGCCATTCTATGCAAATCATATGGTCACTCCTGTTCTCGCTTATTTTTTCTTCTTGTTTATATCCTTGTATTCCACTCTGGATGCAGAGCTGCTATGCGCCACATCCTCTGTAAGGTTTCTGTTTTCTCCTTTACTTAAATAGGAGTTCCGTTCGTGATATACTTATTTTTATATGTATATATATATATATATATATATATATATATATATTTATATATATATATATATATATATATATATATATATATGCCGATGTGGTGGCCGAGCGGTTCAAAGAGGCAGGCGTTTCCTCGTGATGGCTCGGCTGCCAGATTGCGGGCTCGAATCCCGCCTGCGGGCATGGATATTGTTATGTCTTATTGGGGTAGAAGTCAGACTTCTACCTTTGGATGCCCCGGGTCTTTGACTAAACAGAAGCAGTGCACACATTCTTCCTTAGTAAATATGTTAGGGACACGACACCAACCAACCATATATATATATATATATATATATATATATATATATATATATATATATACTCTTTTGCAACAGAAAACGAAGCACCATGAAAAAAGTGACTGTTTTTATTGAAATTAAATATGCGTATAGCTCATACACAGAGAATGAAATGATTACAACATCAAGGCCGCAGGACCTATCAATGTTTAGCAATTGCACATTGAATTTTAAAATCAATAATTGGTGAAATCCTCCATGGCGGCAATGCATGCTTGTATACGTCTAGGTAAGGAGTGATAAAGTTTCCCAATGTCACCCTACGATACATTCTGTCAGGCATTCCTCAATTGTTGCTCCAGATCTGCTACATTTCGGGGTGCCCGAATCTGGCGGCCTAGCATGTCTCATACATGCCCGATTGGCGAAAGGTCAACAAGGAACAGTATCAACAACACGGAGACATTCCACAAATATGCGATCTGTGGCGTGGCATTATCTTGTTGGAAGTTGGTCCCAGAATGGCGTGCCATGAAGGTTAACGCAAAAGGCCTCAAGATTTCATCAACCTATCGTTGAACTGTTAAAGTTGTACGCAGAATGACTAGGGGCGACCTGCTGTCGTAAGAGATAGCACCCCAAGCCATCACACCAGAGGAAATGGCTGTGTGCCTGTTGTTGTTGTTGAAACCCAGACCGTCCGACCTACCAGAAAGGTGTAAGGTAACTGTTTGGACGGTCGGGAAGTGCCACCCAATTTAGACCGGAATCCAGTGGGGGAGGCATCCACAGGGACCGTACCCTCCTTCCCCTACCACCAACCTCTCGGAAGGACTTTCGGACCCACATGTTTAACGTGATCGTACTCCGCATGAACACGGCGGCAGTTTTGGCAGTGGCTGGAATCGAACCCGGGCCTACCGAGTGCAACTCCAGCGCGCTAACCAATGGGCTACCGCGCCCCCGCTGTGTGCCTGTGTAAAACAAAGGCTGATCGAAACCGCTTCTCTTGGTGCCTCCACACACGTATCCGATGGTCATCTTCTGAAAGACAGAAGCTTGATTCATCGCTGAACACTATGCGATGCCAGGCTGCTGGTAGCCATGATGCTCAGCTACGACACCACTCCAAACGACTCTGTCAATGTTGTGGGGTTATGGACAGACGTCTTAAAGGCCTCCGTGAGCGTAACCTTACCTCAGCCAAGCGCCGTGAAATGGTGGAAGGTACCACGTGTGGTATGGAAAAGGCTTTAGCACGTTGGATGGCGGGCAATGATACAGTTGGGCCAGTTCGAACCTGTCACACAATCATCCGATCTGGCCTCGCATTCGTGCACCTTGGCCATCCAGAGCCTTCATTCCGCCGATGAGTTCCATGCAGCAACTATTGCACAGTAGTGTCCGTTCGGTGCAGGCGGCGACCTATTGCTCGGTATGACCGGCCAGCTTCACGCATTCCGACTATACGATCACGTTCTAACTCATCTAATTGCTTATGTATGAGGTCTTCGGCAACGTCGTAACGGTATTGTTGGTTGTGTCTCTACGGAACTGCAACGCGGATTACGAGCAAAGATAAACCGTCCACATTTTCAACCAGTTTTATAAGATGCTAGTTGCGCAGTAAAAACGCGCGCTATGACCGAAGTTAACGCTCATCGGCCTTGCAAATTTAATGATTTTTATACTTGGTATAAAAATTTGGCATGCGAAATTTCGAGATGATCGGATTATTTCTTAGGGGTGTTTCGTTTTTTTTTTTTTTTTTTTTTTTTGCAAAAGAGTGCATATATACATTGCTCACAACTGAAATCGCAACAGCATGAAAAAAGTGATGTATCCTTATGAAATTTACAGAATATAATTGTAACATGGTGATGTGCAAATGATCAAAAATCATATCTGAAAAATGAAAGCATGGAACTTCATTGACATTAGATCAATAAGGAATAGGCCCACCGCGAGCGACTATGTAGGATTGAATACGACTGGGCATCCCGTCAATGAGATGGTCAATGGTGTGCTGAGAAATGGTATTACACACAGCATGCAATTCCGGTCGTCCAATTAGTTGCTCAAGTCCACTGGATGAGTCGGACGGTCTGGGTCTTCAACACAGCATGCAATTGGGCTTGTAACTGAACATGGTTTTCTGGAATGGGGAGTTCACGTAATCAGCGACCCATGATGTCCCAGATGCTCAATTGGCGACAAATGGGGAAAATATGCTGATCAAGGCAGGATATTAAAATATTGTAGACCACTCATAGTTATCCGTGCCGTATGTGGCCTGGTATTTTTCTACTGAAAAAGCAGTCCAGGCCTGGTTGACAGATATGACTATACCACAGGTCTAACAATGTCAGAGAGGTATCGTTGTGCCGTGATACTGCCAGAAACGTGGACCAAAGGTGTTCGGCCACCAAATGTTATACCACCCCAAACCATGATACCTCTTGGGGGGCTGTGTGGCGACAGATCGAAAAAGCTTCCTGGTTGCGTTGTTGAAAGCGTCGACATACACGAGTACGACCATCTGGCATGCCAAAACAATATCGTGATTCATCCGTGAACAGAATGTTTCGCCATTCTGCCGACCAATTACATTTCATTTGACACCACAGAAGGCGACGTAACCTGTGAAGACGTTGAAACGGTAGGTGTCGAAAAGGTCGTCTACCTCGGAGTCCTGCGTCATGCAAATGGTTTCGAATTGTTTGCGTCGAGACCACGTCACCTGTAGTGTGGGATAAATGTCGTTGTAATACGGTTGCTGTGGTAAATGGCTCCCGCGTAACGAGTTTCATAAGTATACGATCTTCACATGGTGTGGTGTACCTGGAAGCTCCAATACCTAATCATCGTGTCGTTTCGTTGCCTGTCACGAACCGTAACATACACCGTTGAACTGTGCTCACATCGCCACCCAATAGTTCAGCGATCCTTCGAAGGCATTTCACCCTCACTTAAAACAATGATTTGTTGCCGTTCCGTTGACAACTAAACGTATGCGGTACGTCGACGTTCTCTTACCATACTGTGGTGATTTTTACAACCTGAAACCAATGACGCTACAATGTAGCTGTGATATCGCTCCTCTTTGATCTGGCGCTTTTATGCTGATCAGCAAGGTGTTACTTTACTATGCGTAACAAAACTTTTACATAAAGCTACACTTACAACTTTATGGTGTTGAGATTTCAGTTGTGAGCAGTATATATATATATATATATACATGGTGTCCCAAAAAAATTGAAACGCGTTTTAATTCTTTATCTGTTGGCGAAAAGTGGACAATGTAAATTGCAAAATTGTTGGAAATAAGACTACATTGATGAAATAGTCCTCCCATTCATTTTCAAAAAGTTACACTTTTTAAATTTTTATACGACCCCCTTAGACAAATTTGGTCAATCAGAAATGTTTTATTTTTAATGCAACAAGATCATTAAGATTCAGACTAATATCCTGTGTGGTCGTGATGTTTAAATTGGCACCATATTTTTCTGACTCACTGAAAATTTGTAACTGGGTTCGAATCCCATCGTCATTGTATCCAACCTGCAGGGTAAATCCATTCGGCTGCTAGTGTAAAGACCTGCCTGTCCCAACCGACTACTGAATCGGGGATATTTTAACTAGCCAGCCAATACTCTAACCAACTTTTAAATCAAAATTTAAAGCAAAAGAGAGAAACTCAGAATTTATATACAACCATTTTCTTGCGATGTTATTCTGTTCATTTCTAAGATATTCGCATCTATATTTTAGATGTAATAGGTATGAAGCCAAGTTGCATGGTGGAATAGGCGATTTTAAGTCTTTTATCAACTATAGCATAGTGAGGACATGAAAGATAATTTCTTAGCATAGACCACCATAAATTACAAATATCAGCTGATGTAACACAATCACTTAATAAGTAAGGGATCTAAGAATAACATGTAAGGGATCTGCTACAATTTTCAATCGCTGAAACAGATCTTTGACTTGACGATACAAATTAAAATCGCATATATTATATGCAATGTTTTGCTCCATTATTCCATAGTGATAATTAGAAATCTTTGTGTAGGCACTATGGTTGTGTACAAATGTACCTAACCATTCCAGTGAGTATTGTATTGTAACTGAGGTTTTACATTATTGCGGATTTAAAAATCTGAAGTGGGCAGCACGACTTTCCCTGCTGACTTAAATTCACAATTTCTTTATTTCTTTAATAATTCATTAGATTGAGTTTAATTGCACAAAGTAACACTAAATTTGCATTTTTAATTCAATTTTTGTTTTTATTTGGTAATTGGACATTTTTCCGATAGCGGTGTAACAAAAATGCAAGAAATCTCAAATATCTTGAGAACGGTTAGTCCTGAAGTATTGTGGAGTATGTTATATTCTTTTCCTCGTCAAAAATTGCGTATAAAAAAAGAATTTAATTGATACATTTCAGCATACGTATTTTTTTTTTTTTAGATTTTGGCGATTTTTGCGGGCCATTTCGTAAAAAAGGGCAGATTGTTATTTTCCGAATCGTATCAAAATCGAATCAGCACCAGAGTGTCCCACAAGTAACTTATCTACCAAATATTGTGAAATTTGGTCAATTAGTATTTTAGCTAGGGTGGATGCATGAAAATTTTGCGGGCCATTTCGTAAGAAAAGGCGGGTTCTTTTTTTCAGAATCGTACCAAATTCTAATCAGCACCAGAGTATCTAACAAGTAACTTATCTACCAAATTTTGTGAAATTTGGTCAATTAGTATTTTAGGTAGAGCGGATAAATGAAAATGTTAAGGTCCATTTCGCAAAATAAAGCGGGTTCGGTTTTAACGAATCGTACCAAAAACTAATCAGCACCAGGGTCACATCCAAGTGACTTATCTATCAAATTTTATAAAATTCGGTCCTTTAGTTTTTGAGTTATAGTGGATACATACATTGCACAGACACACAGATAAACACACAGACAGACACACAAATAGAAACACACACAGACGTCACGCTAAAAATCGTTTTTTCGTATTCTAGAGGTCTCGAAACGTGTATAGCCGTCGAAAACTCGAGTTGCCGTTTTCGGCATGATTCCAATACTTTCCCTATATATTACCATGTAAGTATTACAGGGAAAGTAAAAAACAAGAAGACATCAAAGATGGGGGGGGGGGGGGAGTGCACGTAACATAGCAACTTTAGAAGTATGTTTTATTTTCAAGAGTTATGATATCACATATCTACTAATTTATTAATGTAGACTCATTGAAATTTGAGATATGAACGTAATAAAAGTATTGGCATTATCTATAATAATTGTAGGTTCGTTCATATTTTGTTTCTATTCAGACCTAATCTATACCTTTTAAATTATTTACAAACCAAAGTAAAACATTTTTGAACATGTATGTTTGCCATGTTAGCAAAAATTAGAAAAAACATAATTTGACCAGGGCGATTTTACCATGTTTTCCGCATTTTTCCATTACAACAAAACATGTCAACTTTGGAAAAATATATAAAAGATATAGAAAGCAAAAATATATTCTAAGGAACACTAAATATTGGTTAAAGAATAACCATGGAATGACTATGAACCATTATGGAATGTGTTTTTGCCATTGTGGCAAAAATTAAAAAAATCATATTTTGACCAGGACGGTTTTGCCATGGAGATTTCTCGTTCTTTTTAATCGCGGCAAAAACACGCCAACTTTGGAAATATATATAGAAGGTGTAGAAAGTAAAAATATATTCTAAGGAAACTAAACATTGGTCAGATATATGTCGATCTATACTATTTGAATAATTAACGGACACTATCCAGTATCCATTCGCTTTATCTCAACGTTCTGAACAATTAAATATAAATTTTAACCTCACCAATTCGCTAACACAAGCGATAACAATGGATAATTCGTTGACATCTATTGCAAACGCGTATTAGCGCTAACTTAATCACTATTTCGCTTTCTGCTTTTTAAGGGTCTTGATTTGATTAACTAGAGACCTCCATTTATAATTTATACCATGACAGCTAATTGGCCCGTTTCCCTTTTCGAAATTGTCAGCCTCTTTACATCCTCATTATGTTTACAGAACAAATTGTGGTATCTAGTGTTCGTCGTAACGCTCTTCTTTTTACCGTTGCAAGGTGAGCGAGATTTAATTAACGTCATTAAAATGTGTGGTGTGGTTGATTGAACATCTTTTATTTTTGAGGTGTTGAAATTTCATGACAATGAAGAATGGGACCATATGCTGAAAGATCGCAAAATTCTTTATTAAAACTGTTTATTTTATATATGTATTTTGCTAATTACCTGTGTATTGCTGAACAATTAAGTGCCAATTGATAGTTGAGCGTTAACGACTCGGACGAATTTAAGAAGTCCCACTTTAAAAGAGTTAATCCATAGTGGAATTTTTTTTTGCTTTTTTAATTTTGTAAATCCTTTGCTTAACTTTTAAAAAAATTCACACACTCTACCTATTCATTACTTAAAGCAAACGCTCCAAAAATGACGCGACTGTGTCCAATAGATTTTGAATTAGCTGTTGTCTTTTTCTCTGATTTCTTTTCTGTTCGAAAGAAGCCCACTTGCTTTGTTGCAGTTGGAAAGGGCATTTGTGTTCACTTGCCAGTTAAGTATGGTATGTTGGGTTTAGGACGTCAGGGACTCCGAGAGGGCTGCCGACCGTGTGGCAGCTAGTTCTCATGTTATGTACTTTGCTAAGAAAAAGAAAGCGCTAGATAAATCGTTAACCATTCTTGGGTTTATTATTAGAGATATATTGTTTCTGATAAGTTTTATGGAGCATATATAAGTGGGTTAAGGCGCTAATGGTAACTTCAAAACCCAAGCTACATCTAAGCACTTTATTTGCACATAACTAAAATCATCTAAACATCCATAGCGATTACACGACATTTTAATGTTCTTCAGATGATTAACTCGAAAAACGATTTTAATACACAAATTTGACGATATCTGTAAGAGTTCAGCAACGTAGGAAGTAGTTTCTTGTTAAGTAATGTATCTAAGAAAGAGTATGAAATTTATATAGAAATAATGAATGCAGAATTTGCTCAACACCAAATAATAGAGAAATTACAACATAAAGTTCTGCGCAAATAAAATGATAAAAAAGTCGATGGTATCTCTCTGGCTCGCATGCCCTTATCTCAAAACATTTTTGTTTTTTAAGTTAATCACTCAAATATTTGGATTGGCCATGGTATTTCTCTAGTCTCACCTGTTTTGTGTACATTTACATGTTTCTTTATTTAACCTTATTTAGTTTCTTGTTTAGGATTATTATGCTGGTAAACGTTTTATTCAATTTGGTCAGTATAAGTATTTTGACTGTATTCTTTCTATTATGAATTATATTATTTCTTACGCTCGGTTTTCTTATGAGCGAAAATACAATAATTTTATTTCTCTAGATATTTTGGTCATCCGTAGTAAAAAAAATCTGATGTGGGCAGCACATGACTTTCCTTATATAATGCAATGAATTTACTACTTTCACAGTAAAAGAAATAGGTTATTCTTATAGTAGATACTTATATTATTTCCAAGATATTAAATTTTTGTCAATAAGTCGTAATTTTCATTGATTTAGCGTCATTTTTATCCATTTGGCGAGATTTTCGTTAATTTGGCAACATTTAAAAAAGTCGCCAAGTTGGCAAGATGCCGTCAAAATCTCGCCAAGCGCTATTCGATAGACGGTCACCTCTGGTACGTATCAGAGGCACAATGACAACACGACGATATGTGGTTGAGGTGCTGTCGCCGGTTGCACTGCCCTACCTTGAACGGTTGCGAAATGTCATTTTCCAGCAAGATATAGCGCGACTGCACACGGCAACCATCAGCAGGCAAGCCTTGCAAGGTATCCAGATACGTCCTTGGCCTCTGCGGTCTCCAGATCTCTCAATCACCGATCATGTATGGGACGTGATTGGCCGTCGTTTGCCTGCCCTACCCACAACTCAGAGGACGACCTGTGGAGGATGGTTGAAGACATATGGTCATCCATCCCTCCGAAAACTATCCGTATGTTCATTTCATCTGTACCTCAAAGGGTTGTTTCTTGTATCACCGTAAAATTGGTCTTACTGCCTACGGATCACTGCTGCGGCCTATTGCATTTCCCTACCTTCAGCTGTTGCAAAATGATTTTTCCCAGTAAAATAACGCACGACCGAACACGACAACTGTTCGCAGACAAGCCTTACAAGGTATTCAGATGCTTCCTTGGCTTCCACTGTATCCAGATATCTCACCTATCAAGCATGTATAAGACGTGATTGGCCGTCGTTTGACTGTGCTGCCCCCGCCTCAAATAGAGGGCGACCTATAGAGGATGGGTGAAGGCATATGGCCATCCATCCCTCAGAAAACTATCCTCACGTTCATTGCATCTGTTCTTCGAAGGGTTGCTGCTTGTATCGCCACAAGAAGTGGTCCTACTAATCACCCTGTCTATGCCATTACTGTATTGCATTATCTTTCTGAAATTTACATCTGTTATTTATATATACCATCTTTATCTGTGTGTCCTTTATCATCATACTCAATTCACTCTTTCATGGTGTTGCATTTTCTGTACCGGGTAGTGTATTACATACACTATTCAGAGTTTATGCAGTCTTGACGGGACATCCTGTAAAATGCAAAATAGTACGAACATTGTACAATAAAATATATTATAAACACTATATAGTATAATATACGGCGAACAAAATAACAATAGTACAAAATAAAATTAACAGATCCGTGTCTGTTTTGCATTCTTTCAAATGTAAATAAATTTCTTTGAGGCAGCCAGTTCGGTGTTACATGGTACACGGATAAAGGAAACCCGTTTTGTATTGATAGCAACATTTTATTCTGTAAACTGGGAGTATCTCAGCGTCCTATGCATGAATAAACTCTCCTTTGCATATGTATTTTAAAAATCTTCTTGGATATTTATCAAATCTAAAAGGATTGAATGCATGCTACTAAAGATGAGCCAATTTCATTGGATGTGCACTCCTTTAAATATAGATGTACGGACGTTAGTTTCATCTCATATCACAGGACTACGTTGTTGCATTGTAAAATTTCCCAAAGCAAATACTTTTAAGAATTGAATTATTTTGTAGTGAAGTTATTTCGAATGGAAAGTTTTGGAATTCATTCAAATAGGGTGTTACTTTCCCTACATGTGCTGCACTGTATAAAAATGGTAGTGACTTCAAATGGAACCGAAATGGTTTTGCGTAAATAATATCGTTCTTTATGGAAGATTTGTTAAGACGTTTTCAAAACAGTTCAAAATATTAATATATCGAAGTTTTAACCACCTTTTCAAAATAGTTCTTAATATTAAAATATCGAGTTTTTAAATACTATATTAACTTTCTCATATTGCAGTAAAGAGAAAATATTGTTTTCACGAAAATATTCGATTTCAAGATTTTGATGCCAGTATATGTTTTAGGACATTTTGAACACGTTTTGACTCATTTTAAATGGATGACCGTCATTCGTCTGTCCGTGGGAGATTCCTTGTGTACAAGATACCTGAACAGATAATGGATTTTCATGAAATTTTATATCCAGCTTTGCTAACGTAAAATCTATAAATACATAGAATTTTTTGACATTTTGAAATTTATTCAAAATTTTATATTTCTTTAACACGGCAGCATAGGATAAAATTTGGCATAATTATGTTTGAAAGGGGTTATTTATGGTTTAATGATCACGAAATTTAACAGTTTCAATCATTGTAAAGTATTTAAAAGTCTTTGATACACTCTCATCACCAACAGGCATTAAAAGTTTGAACTTATTAAATAGATGACCAAAATTTATGGAATTATAAATGGGATGCCTGAAAGAGATTACACAATATGAATTAGTAGACATATTATTAAGATGAAATTGATTAAGTTTTAAATTTAAATACTTTGATCTTATAATAAGCAAATCATAGAAAATATGATTAAAATGTTCATTAGCAAGATTTAATTTTAAGAAAATTGCATAAACTTTATTTAAATTTTTTTTTTACCGCAAAAAACCCATGATTTTATTAATTTCCATTGAAAAGAGTTATTAAATTGATTATGTAAACAAATTATCTCAGATTCAAAATTATGTTTCAATGTGTTTCATTTACCACGTTTAAATTTTTTGAATTTGACTGATTCACTATTATTTAAATGGGGTTTCAAAAAAAGGTGATTAATATATTTGATTTAATCCATGTGGAAAAAGAGTACAATTTGATTTAATATAGTAGTTTTCAAAATAAATCCTATCTGCTGTATTTGTTTTTATATCCAAAATATGTATAATGATATTTTCAAAACAGTGTTTAGCAAAGTGTTTATATTCTATTTTATTGGAAGTAGGAAGAAAATTATTGAGAATATATTTTTTGACGTGATCTCTATAAACATCCATACGTAGATGAATGGGACTACTAGTTTGTCCAATATATAATAGATTGCAAATGTTACAAGATAATCGTTAGATGCAATTAAAAATTTTACAGTAAAGCAGATGGCTATCTTGGTTCGTAATTTGAGTTTTAGAAGCAGATGGGCAGGTTTTGCAATTTTTATTCTTACATTTATTGAAATTATAATTTTTAGTGGGGTAATTATTATATTCAAAACTATCCATAGCACAATGTTGGTAATTTGATATCGGTCTAATCATTTCCCAACAGAAATTGAAAATACTGAGCAATATCTATCAAATTATATAATAATAAGTATAAATATGTTTGCCAGTCACTAAATCATATAAGTAGTGTAACTCATAATAGTATAAGTAAAATTATTAGTAAGACAATATAACATAGAGAGAACAATAATAGAAATAAAATAATTGCTTATATATAAGTATAAACAACTAAGTCTGTAAAACCTAATCCTAATGAAAAACAGGAGGAAATTACAACGTAAGAGGCAACATAATGTTATAGTTACATTAGTTTTAAACTAAATTAAATAAAAAACACTAAGTATTAAATAATACAAAAGTGTAAAAATTGGATTCACTTAAAATCCATTCCAAATATTCTTTTTAAATTGCTTACCTTATATATGGAACAGGGAAAGAGGGCTATTTCATATGTATTTAGTACCTGTTTTATTTATAATGTTCTATATCTCATTTTCACAAGTTTGTCGTATAATCATTTTTGATTTCAAATTTTCACTCCAGACCATCTTATTTTCACTTTTGTTATACAGACCATTCTCAATAAATGATCAAGCTCTGATATATATAATACAAGTAAATTAAAATTCTTCAATATATATACAGGGTGTCCCAAAAAGACTGAAAAGCGTTTTAATTCTTTACCTGTTGGCGATAAGTGGACAATGTAAATTGCAAAAATGTTGAAAGTAAGGTAGGAAATAAGACTACGTTAATGAAATAGTCCTCCCATTCATTTGCAAAAAGTTACATTTTTTAAATTTTTATACTACCCCCTTAGACAAATTGGGTCAATCAGAAAATTTTTAATGCAACAATATCATTAAGAAAACCCGGATATCTGTATCTTTAAAATTGAGCCAGTTATATTTAATTGAAAATTGAACATTTTGAATGGGGACCCTATATCAAATTAGAAATGTAAATTTGTGGCATATCACAAAAAAGATCAGTGTATGCATATTTTAATTATGTGTCCCAACCGCGTAGTGAGTATCAGTACCAGTAGTGAGTATCAGTGCTTTATATGATCTCTGTCTGTATAATGCTTTATTTAAATTCATTTGTGATAAAAAATTTTGGCATATAGTAACGTATTTTGATCTAAACAATTTCCATCGTCAATTTGTTTATGATCCCTAGTTTCGCCGATAAAACAGCTTTTCTCATGCTGCGGAAAAGTGGCATAAGTCAGATTTTTTCCTTTATCATAATTCAGTTGATTTTAAAGGTACAGATATGCGGTATTTTAATGATCTTAATGCATTAAAAATAAAAAAATTCTGATCGACCAAATTTGTCTAAGGGGGTCGTATAAAATTTTAGAAAGTGTAACGTTTTGAAAATTAATGGGAAGACTATTTTATTAACTTAGTTTTATTTCCTACCTTATGTTCAACATTTTTGCAATTTACATTGCCCACTTATCTCCAACAGATAAAGAATTAAAGCGCTTTTTAATCTTTTTAGGACACCCTGTATATATATATATATATATATATATATATATATATATATATAATATAAATAAAATAAGAATCACAAGTTATTTAACATGAATTCCGAAGGGAAAGATAATGCAGTAAACGGTAGATTGAAAATATTTTAAATAAATATATATTTCATGACGAATTTGAATGATAAAAAAACATAAAAGAACGAGTTTCTACTAAGAAAAATAAAACTGAATCTGTAGTGAAAATCATACGCTGCCTACACCAGATAGTTTTTGAAAATGCTATTTTCTTAGTTTCCTCCAAAAATACAATATTATAGAAAATACTTTTTGTGTGTACTTTAGAATGATGAAAAATTGCATAAAAATGGAAAACCTGCATATTTAGTTTTGAAGTAAAAAATTTGTTTTCTCATATTAAAAGCATGCGTGTGCTTAATAGTCTTAAATGAGAGAAACATACTTATCGTGTTAACCACGATTTAATTAAATTTGCCGATTTTTTTTTTATTTTATAGTATTTAAAGTTTTTTCGTCATTACTGTAAGAAGGAATAATAAATAAAAAACTTCTACTCTCTGTGTATTAGATATGTTTTGTTTTCAATCGCTTTGGATTTTTTCCTCTTATAATTAATTTTTTGCGAGGGAAAATATTGTTTTGAGTAAAGGGCTTTTACATGTATTGCATGCGAAAATAATACGAGTTTCGTAAAAGTTTTAATTAAATGCAGCATTTATTTGTTCTCTATTCTCCTAAAGGCATTAGATATAAGACAATAGACAGTATTGTTACATTTGCTTTTCCAGTAATCATTTAAATTGGAATATCCATCGTTTTTAAACAATAAAAAGAAAAGATTGTGTATCCAGTCTTCACTGTAGCAAAAATATTCAAGCTACGGACTGCTATAAAATTTGCTACAGATATACTTTTGCACAATTCCTTCTTTTGATGTCAAACATTTTTCTTAAAGACGCAGAGTAAATCTTGAACGAAATGTGACAGGGGTTACACGGAAGTATGTATAATGGAAGTGACGTCATATTAATCTTTGATAATCCAAAGAAAGGATATTACAGAATCCACGAAGAACCATTCCTAAAAAATTAATCTTACAGAGAGCCGTAAACAGTAATTATAGCAGCATCAAAAGGTATAAATACAATTACAGATAGAGCAATTATAATAAATCATTACAACATAACATTTTAAAATATAAACATAGCCAACAAAAAAGGTAAGGAATTAAATCAGGTAAATAATTAGTTATCAGTATGAAAAAATTTTAACTTCAACTGCATAATCAGTCTTTAATAGCCCTTGAAAAAGAATGAAGAGTAGAAATGTTTTTGAAAAATTGAGGCATAAAATTGTAAAATCTGGGAGTTAAAACATTTCTGAAACCCAGTAGACTTAGCTTGAGGAAGTTTAATATAAGGAAGTCTAATAATATCCCGTCTCAATATGAAGTTACATTGACTACCGCGCACATTCATATTCTTAATGAAAAACATATTAAGAGTTTTGCAAACATAAAGATGCCTAAATAGCAGAATCATAGAATAAAGAAAAAGGAGTAAAAGAAGGCACCTGACGAGGTTTGCATAAGACAATCCTAATGAATAATTTTTAAAGCAAAAAAATAGGACTAATGATATTTGGATAAGTGCCTCAAAAACAGGTTATCCCCTACTGAATCCAAGAGTGAATTAAGGAATAATTTAGAAACCGATGTATCTGAGGAGAACAGTTGGCATAAAAACAAAATTTCCTGATATTTAACTTTGTTTTCTAAGACTAGTAATATGAGGCTTCTAAGATAGAAAATCATCCATGGTAATACCAAGGTATATAAATGTGCTTATCTGCTCAATACCTTCACAATTGCAAATACTACCCGGATAACAACACTATACCGGAGAAAAATTCATCAAAGTCTTTGAATCCATTATTCTGGGAAATTTTCTCTATGCACCTTGATTATCTCAGGGTAGGTCTTAGGTGTATATGTTACGGTGAAAACGATTAATCGGTTTTAAATAATAATCGGCTATTATTAATGCTAACCAAATAAACCGGTTAAACTGAATAATTTATGAGAATTTGTCACATGAACCGGTTGTTATTAGTAATTAACAATGAATTTTGGTCAATGGAATAATTTTCAACGCGTTTAGCTTGAGATTTCCATTTATTGTATTTGTAATGTAATTTGTTTGCAATATTTTGTTGCTTTAAGGTGTTTGTGTGTAATGTAATTTGTTTGTTGTTATAAATAACTGTATCTTATAACAGTAACTATTATTATAAAATATTTTTTACATTGACCAAATTTCATTGCTAACAAAATTGTTGATGTATGTAATATCATACATTTCCTATCGTATGACATAAAAATTACGTTAGAGTTGGGGTTTCTATAAATGCGTTTAATTAATCACAATGGCCAAACTTTATTGGTAATTATTAATATTTACCGGTAAATGTGATTAATATGCAATATTTATCACATTTACCAAAAGATGTGGTTATCCATAATAATAAAAGCAATATCTGTTTGTGTGTCTGTCTGCCTGTCTGTGTGTCTTATACACTCTAGGTTCAGCGACCGCGCGTCGCAGAGCTACGAAATTTGGCAATCGGAGACCCGGGGGGATGGGAAGGTGACACGTGAAAACCGATTTTTAAAATTTGAATTTTTTTTTTTTTGTTATTTAATGTGTTATGCGATTTCGTCCGTTTTCCCCCCCTTTTTTTCCACCATCCAGACGTCGTAGAAAAAAAACAAATCACACGACCGGAAAGAGCAGACAATTGCGAGTAAAAATATATCAGTTTCAAATCTCAGGAACAAATTCTAATATTTTTTAAAATTTTTAAAACAAAAGTCACTTTCGGCTAAAAGAAAACGAACTTTCGTTTTTAAATTCTCGCGTCGGGAAAAGAACCAACAATTTCGACTAATAATTTACATTTTTTGAAAACTCAAAGATCAAGCTTTCTTACAAGCCTAATTTGGTCTAGAAATAAGGAAAAGTAGCCGCACGATCCTGATTTTAAGGAAGTAATGATTTTGAATTTCTCGGGAAAACAGCGAAAGGAGGGACCGATTTTTCACCCACACTCACGGTTTTTCTATGGTGGAGGGGAGGTGGTTGAGGTTCTGACGAGGTTGCGTCAGATACGCATAGCGAAATCGAATGGAACATTCGATATTTGTGCCTGCCAAATAATAAATGTACGTCATTAAACTACAACAAACCATCCATTTTATTTGAATAAATTATTCATCCATTTTATTGGAATAAATTGTTATTTTCGAAATAAACTACTTTTTATTTTAAATTTCAATTTGCTTGAAATGCATTTATTAATTTTTTAAAAACGTCATTTTTTCTTACAACTCAATCTAAACCTTTCACTTTGTTGTGTTAGCAGTTTCTTTGGAGCGGTTTATCCGTATCAAGATAAGAATTTATTTAACTTCATTATTGTTCTTTTAAGAACATAAACTTCTCTTTCTCTTTTCATAACATTATGTATTAAGTGTATTTACACGTTTATAGTGTATTTTATTTATATTATTTTAAAATTGTTCTGATTTAAACAGGGGCTATATATTGTTCTGATTTAACTGGTTTTCGAGTTCTATTCTAGAATTGTATTTAGAGTTTTGTTGAATTTGTAAACATTCTATTCAGTTTAGAGTTTATTTTAACAGTGGACTATTGGTATTATGGCTGTTTTTAATTTTGTTACATTATTTTTCATCTTAAAATTTAATTATTAGTGTTAACGTCATTAAACTAAAACAAACTTTGTTACAGCCACGGGGTTATGGCGACAGCGAGTTTGCCATGGTCAGAATTTTCAAGGGTAGCGAACAGGCTGGTCGCAGAAGGCGGCTAGTGGTAAATACTTTAACCCATCGATGACTTCGATTTTTGCAGTCTTCGCAATGGGTCTACACTGATTTGCGGACCCTTCGACTTGTGACCGCTATCGCCATTTATTGGGCGTTATAGTGCGTTTTCTGATTTTTTCGAAATTTTCAAATTTAATAGATGCCATCCTATTTCTTTTTAATTTGGTATATTGTATTATCATTAGGAGTCTTGTGCGAAAATTTCAACGAAATTAGATGAAAATTCGCTGATACAGTGATTTCTTTCCGAATCAAAGCAATTTTTTTGCGGTTTTAAATATTTTCATTTATTTGTGTAACGAGAATGATTCCAATGTTAGATTTTAACGTAGAATGTAGATATTCTGAAAGTGTTCAGTTTCGGTCTTGTGACTGGTGTGTGCGTGTGAGGTGTGTGTGTGTGAGGTGTGTGTGTGTGAGTGAGTGAGTGAGGTGTGACGTGTGTGTGAGGTGTGAGGTGTGTGTGTGAGTGAGTGGGTGAGGTGTGAGGGGTATGTGTGTGGGAGGTGTGTGTGTGTGTGTGAGGGGTATGTGTGTCTGGGGTGATTAATGCTCATTTCGCCAATGTACACGCGAATTTTTATTTTGTTATTTAATATAAAGACCCTGCTTTAACTCCCGGGCAAAGTCGGGTACATTTTCTAGTTATTAATAATAACCAGTTATTATTAAGACTAACCGGATTTTTTATTTAACCGTAACATATATATTGAAAAGAGGTAGACTTGTGCGATAGGAAGCAAAGCAACTGGAGAGAGCAGATATGCAGTAGGCAGGCCGTAGTATTCAGGCCGAACTAAGAAAGCGCTACTTTTGTAGGAAGATGCACGAAACGCCAAACTTATTTACATGCTCTTCACTGAGTGATATGTTTTACACATACACACATCGATACGCTAGTCACGTTCGAGAAGAAATGCTTATTTTTTTAAAGGGACTGAAGACACTGTACAATGCATGATAGAAAGTAACACTTGAGAAGACAGGTTTCGTTATAATTATCATAATAAAATTTACGAAATAAAAAACTATATAGATGTGATTATAAATTTTAATTTGAAATGTTAATTTATTGATAATATTATTTATTTTATGAGAAAAAAATTTAGAACCTATAATTTTTATGTTATTCTATGTTTTCAGACTTATTCCACTATAAAATGTGCAAAAGAAAATACATTTCAAATAATGTGAATGAATTAGCAGTGGTTAATCATATGAATTAACAATGGTTAATCATATCTGCATCATATTTAGTTCATGTGTGTCATTATAGCGAGCAAGGGCGGAGCCTCTAGTTTATAAAGATTTAAATGAGAAATTAAATCACTCACATACACACACGCCCCTTCCTTTTGTGACAATACCTCAATGAATTTATATAGAACATTTTATTTCGAGATTGTTCTACTCCTTCAGTTAACGCTCAATCAAATGTTTTACTTAACAACATTTTTATCACCTATGTCTGAGTTCTTGCATGGAGAATTTTTCTTTGGGGGATGTTGAATGTCCGGAAGGTGTTGATCAAATATCTTGCTTCCAATCAGTTGTCAAGACCATTCTGGCACGTTCTGCGCATTCGCAATTTTTAAAGTTTATTTTAACAATAAGCTGAACGTTTTGATATGGGGATACTTATCGAAAGTTAGAAAAAGTGAAGAAAATGAAGACATAATAAAAAGAGAGAGCTGAGTGTTAAAGGTACTTCAAACCGAAAGATTTGGAGTAAGTCCCCTCCACATGATTTTCTCATACATCCTTATTCTACTTTTTGTGTCACTTTGTGCCAAAATCAACATTAGGTTTAGGAATGTATCCTTTAATAGAACGAGTTACCCGACGTTGCCAGGGTCCTAAATAAGCCCCCACTACTTATAAATCATTAAATAAGTGTCAGTTACTTAAATAATACATTTAAATACAATTTGAAATGGCTTCGATCCGGAAATTGCATGTTACAATCCTCAAGCACTCTCCGCAAAAGCAAGCAAATAAATAAATAAATAAATAAATAAATAAGTAAAAGGAACGATGAGGAGGGAAGGCGTGGCTTAAAATCTTACAAGAACAGACTGCTCTGAATCCTAGACGAGCATGCGCAGTAAAATCCATCTGTAGAAAGGATGAATCCGTGGATCACGTGGGGACTTCGTTTCTTTGCGATCATTTTATGTTTAGTTGCTTTGCGATCACTTTATGAGATCACTTATAAAATTACAAAAATTAAAATTAATTATGAAATAGAAAATTCATTTTGTTATAAATGCAAAGATTATATACAGAAATTTTAGCCAAGTTATGAAATTGGGCTGATCTTAGTTTTTCTTATGCTACGATATATATATATATATATATATATATTAGATAACGTAAAGAATACAACTTTCAATGTATATTAAAAAATAAATAAATATGAAAGAATTGTCCTCCGGATTCAATTCAAAAATCGATTAAAAGAACGGACTTCACGTAAACAAATGACAGTTAGAGCAGATTCGGGAATGGAACTCGGGTCGTCGAGTGCAATTCCCGTGCTCTAACCACAGGGCTGTCCAGCACTATTGTAGCCTTTTCAGAATAACACTGAATTAGCTGACTAGTTGCAACATTTGTAGCAGAATCTTCCACAAAGCGACAAAAGCAACTTAATTGACTCTATATCGTATAGAATATCAGCATATATAGCAACCGGGGGAGGACTTACCATTTGTTAAATGCCATCTTCTTGTTGCCACTATTTCTTAATAAAACATTTTTTTGCTCCTACATTATAATCATTTGCACATCTCCTCAAACGATACATAAATACATGCTGAGTTTCACAGCTGTAGCTCAATTTCTTGTGGCTGCATATATTTTTTTGCAACGGGGTGTATAATAAACTATCCATGTATTAAATATTTTAATTTAAATCGAAGAAATTAAATTTTTATCGTCTGCGTATCTATACATTTGACTAATAAACTTATTTTGCAGTAAAAAAACTAATTACGTGCTAAGAAACACGATACAATTTTTATTCAAATAATTTTAAAGAGAAATGTGCATATTTTATTGAACGGTTAATCTTATGTTTTTATTGATATCTCGATGATTAAAAAGACTTTTCTTAAGTTTACTTGAAGAAAAAACATGCATTTTATTTTGTAAAACTTTTCATAAAAGAAGTGTGCTGGAATTATAAAGCAAACAGTTTTTATTTAATTTCTCATCAGAAGAATAACGAAAATTATGACGAATTATTTTAATAAATGGAAAGTATATTTTGATTGTATTTTTGATTGGTTGGTGTGTGATTGTGGTGAGGTGAAATTTACATAAATACACTACTATTACTTACCCATAGTATCCCGCAGTTGAACCTGTAAAAGTATAGTGGGATCTGAAAAGATCAAAGTACAATGCCCCACCGCCCGAACAATGCAAAACTCGGCCTGGTTTCGGCCTAGTTCGATTTGGCTTAGAGCGGCCATAGACTTAATTTGCGGAATAGTCGAGTCTGGTTACGTGCAACCCTTGAGTATATGTACTCGTAACAAGGTATAAAATGCGCTGGTACCGTACTATTGGCATGGGGCTGCCGCTCGAAAGTGGCAACGAATACCTTGCCTAAAAAATGCGTCACAAATTTTCGAATCGGGCTTCAAACAAGTGCACAGCTACACTTGGAGACCTTTCCTCACGAGATCAGAATTGAGTCTGATTTTTTTATATTTTCGAGTCCCTTCAGATTTTGAAGAGGGAGGAACAAAACTTAGGGTGGAAGTCACCTCGTCTTTTCATTCGATATTTCACCTCTGTGCGAAGAAAGGGCGGTTCTAATTTCAACTAATTTTACTGGCCTACGAAGTGACGCTCATTTCTTATGCGTCCCAATTGAAAATGAAGACCGGAGGGTTCCCCACAGCCGGGAGGTCCTGGATCGGGCCTCGATGTGAGTAACACCTGACAGGGGCTATAAATTTCTAGAGATTTATAGTTTTGCAATTTGACATTTGTTACACTCTCTCTTTTATGAACATTTACAACCACTGTCATGTGCATTCAAACAATGGCGCCACACAGTCCCATCCTGCAGTCAGAATATACAAAATATTGTCTACAGCAATATACCGTACACGTTACTTACATTGAGTAATTTATACTCTCGCCTCCTTTCATTCCTGGGGCTAACCCGGGGTATGAATAGGGGTCGATTATATGTTCGTGAGAAAGAGCCATGGAGAACCTCTCAATCAGCACCACATCAATCAAGCACCCAAGCATCCGCCCAAAAAGATGTTTTGGGGTTGTTTCAGCGTTTTGGGGACATAATCTCTTGTTCCTGTAGAGGGAATGATGAACAGTGCCAGTTACGAAGTCATATTGACCCGAAAAGTGCTTCCAACCATGGCTAAACTGTGGCCGAACGGAGATTGCGTTTTCCAACAAAACAGCGCGCCATGTCACACTTCGAAGCGAATCAAAAATTTCTGCTCAAAAAAAAATATTACCGTACTGGATTGGCCCGGGAATTCACCAGACTTGAATCCCATAGAAAATTTGTGGGCTATTGTCAAAAAACGGCATCACAAATTTGACTGTACGACGATGGACAAGCTAGTTTCGGCCGTTATTGACATATGGTTCAGAGATGTTGAAATTAAAATTACATGTGCTAGTCTAGTACATTCCATGCCGAAACGTGTCTGTGATGTTATAAAGTCTCGGTGAGGTCATATCACTTATTAGTTTTAAATGTATCCATAGAAAACTTGAATAAAACTGAATTTTATAAAAAAAAAACTGCATTTTTTAATTAATTGCCACAATACTGTAGATGTGATAGCACGAGATTCGTCGTTATCAACCATCCAACATGTGACAAACACGGAAGTGACCACCCGGACCATTAATAGAAGACTACGGGAGTGGAATCTATACTCGCGACGCCCATTATGCCGCCTACCACTGACCAGTATGCACCGTGAACAGCGATTGCAATGGTGCCGGGCCCGATGAACGTGGTATTGTTCGGATTGGAAACGAATAGTCTTCAGTCCCGTTTCAAACTGAGTTTCGACGACCAGTGCAGACGTGTCTGAAGACAGCCCGAACATCGTCAGGATCCTTCTCTTACTGCCACACGGCCCGACAATAGGGAATTATGGTTTGGGATGCATTTCGTTTGATAACCGGACCCCCTTGATAGTCCTCCGTGGCACCATCACAGCACAGTGGTACGTTATCGACATTCTGCAATCCGTTGTATTGCCATTCCTTTCGCGACACCACTGGCTAACTTTTCAGCAATATAATGCCAGACCACACACGGCACACTTCTCTATTGATTGTCTGCGTGCTTACGATACACTTCCTTGGCCTGCCAGATCCCCATATATCTCGCCTATTGAGCTCATTTGGACTGAGATGGGGCGTCGTCTGCGACCACCCCAGAATGTAGACGAATTAGCTCGTCAATTGGAGGCCATTTGGAACGACATTCCTCAGAACATCATCCGGCAACTTTATGCATCAACGTCATGTCGGGTAACAGCTTGTATCAAGGCTAGAGGTGGACCAACGCTATATTAACATGCTCACTTTTTGGGTAGATCTTTCAGTGCAATAAATCATCCAATTTTTTCTGAAATTCTAATCATTTCTTTTTCTGTACATCCACATTACACGTACTTAATTTTGTCTCATTTGGATAATTCTTTCTTGGTGCGTCGATTTTTTTGTCTTAGAGTTTATAATAGCAATACCAATTACTTGAAATATAGATGTTAATATGTTTGACATATTAAAAGAGGATGTCTCCGAATGTGTTGAAGACCCAGACCACACGACCAACCCTAAGGCTTATGGCAACTTAATGTGTGGCCGTGTCTCCGTGTGTTAAAAACCCAGACCGTCCGACTCATCCAATGGACTTGAGCAACTATTTGGACGGCCGGGGGTCTCCGTGTGTGTGTATGTCTGTGTCGTTTGTAGCGAATTTCGTACAGAGGTACTTCAGTTTCTTGGATATTATGGCTCGGCGAATTTTATTTACAATTCGAATTGGTTTAAAAGTAATTGAACTTTGAAGCGAAATTCGGCCCAAAATTCTGCTTTGTTAACCATTTTATTGAGCAGACGATATTCTGCTTAAATATTTGATTAAAAGCAGGTGTTTTATCTTTAATAGCCCTTAAGTGGCTTCCATGTCGTTTTTCTAACTTTTTAATTTTGCGAATTTTTGTTCTATTTTTTTTATTTGGCATTATGTTATGAGTATTGTGCTAAATTTTGACATAAGTCTGATCAAGTCTTTCTGAGATAGCATTTAATAATTAGATTTTCTTCTTCTCCGGCTTAAAAATCACATTTATTGGAGTAGATGATTTTCTAATTCCGAAATTGTTATCGAAAGCAGGTGTTTGGATAACATGGTAGACAATTTGTCGAGAGTAAATTGAGTTATATTATTTGTGTCTGTATTGTTTACACAGAGGACACTTATGTAGGAGCCAGGAAACCCTGAGGTAATTTGTTCCAACAAAAAATAACTAAAATTGAATTTAGAAAGATTCCTTGGCGGATGAATTATTCTAACAACACTCCTTTTCAGGTACAGTCCTTATCTTTTACAAGCCACTCAATCAAATATTTCACTTGCCAATATTTTTATCCTCCTTTGCGTTTATCAGTGGAGGGTTGGTTCTCTCTTAGGTTATGCTGTATGGCCGCAAAGTGTTGATTAAACATCTCGCTTCCAATCAGCTGTCAAGAACACTCGACATCTTCAGCCCTTCTTCTAAATCCGAATTTTTTGATAAAAGAAAAATAAAAGTGTTTTTTTTAATGATAAATCCTTTATTTTTATGAGTGTACTTGTCAAAATGTAGAAGAAATATAAAGAACACGAAGAAGACAAAAGCGGAATCGTTAAAGATAATTTCATTCGAAAAGCTCCTTAGAATTAAATTCTGTCGTATTGTTCTAGAGAGGTTATGGACGAAGCTTATAAAGAATACGAGGTATTTACATGACTCAATAATAAAAAGGGAGATTTTAATTGTATAAATTAAAAGTACTGCTAATGAATGGAAAAATATCAGCGGTGGCTCCAGTCCGCTGGAGCCGAAATGGTTTGTCGTGAATAATATCTTATAAAATAAAATTTTAGTGAAGTTTGCAGAGTTCATTTCGACGATAAGAGCTTGCAATTTCGTCCCAGTAGCTCAACGGTAGAGCGGCGGCTGGCCAGTTCGGAAAACAAGGGTTCGATTCCCGGTTGGGATAGCAAGGCTTTTCACAAGTTATTTAAGGTTATTCGACTCATTTGTTTCGTATTTAAGCTTTCAAAGTACTTCAAATAACTCGATAACTGTTTTTAAGCTAGCTATCACTTTTAGTTTTTGGCCTAATTTCAGCTGGATACTCCTGCCATAGACTTAACGTCAAATTATAAAATCATTCTACTAACTTGCTTGGCGGTATATATAAATTAAACTTAAGCAATATATCTGACGAGATTTTACATTCAAATAAACTTACCTGGTGACACATAAATACGTACTTGATTACTATATTTCTATCTATTTTGTTCAAATCTCACTAATTACTTTACACCATTAGAATCCCTAAGTTTATTTAACTTTCTAACTTTGTTTTAAAAAAATAAATAAAAAATCTCGTGCTCGTGCATCAATATTTCACCAAGGAGTACGTAAATATATTAAATTGCAACAACGTAAGATTTACAATTTTACAGCTTTCCTACCCATTGGAAAATCCAAGTTAAAATAATAATAAATAAATTTTATTTTGCCACACAATATATACAATACATACAATTTCTACTTATAAGCAAATGTATAACTGTAGGGTAAGGAGTCCACGGTCGTTATCATCTCAATTATTAATTTGCTTAACTTTTTACTTATTTTTATTAATGCAAACTTAATTTCTTTTAAAACTTAAATTATGTTTATCTTGCCAAATTCTTAATTTATTAACTTACAAGTAAACTTTTATTTATTTTTCAATTCCTGAGTGTGAGCAATGTGTGTGTTTAATTCCTGAGGGTTTTCCCTTCTTTGAGTGTGAGCCTACAGATACCGACGATGAAGAGGAGAATATTGTAAATATAATACGTAGAGAACGAAAAAGAATGAGATTGCAAATCTCAAGTTCTGTAGATGAGAATGAAGAAAAGGAGCAGTATATTTAGATTGATTGCACTGTTTGGGGAGAAATGCAAGTAGGTGCAACATCTGGGAAAACCGCACTTCATAACATTTTCAGGAAAGAATCAGCTCCAACTGGATATGCAAAATGTAATATTATAAAGGGTAAAGTGAAGACTGCATTTTCGTTGATAATTGCCCACCCTATTATGAAACATATAAGAACATGCACAATAGAAGAGTTTTAGGAATCGAATGGAGTCTAAAAGTTACTTTATTTAATATTTCCTTACTCAAATCAATATTGCCTGCATTCAATCAAGAGGAATAAAATTGTTATCTAAAAACCGGTCATTTGACCGGTTACGGTACTAATAGGCATATATTGAGTATCGGTACGTTTAGTGTTAAAATCATGACAAGTAGTACTGATTGTAAATTTTGCTCATGCAATATTCTACTTCAATAGAATTTTTTATAACAGATCAGATAATCTTCCCGATGTATCCCTTTCATGGAAAGGGAACACATTACTTCAAATGGAATTGCTGGGTCGTTTTTTGGATCAGAATCGGACGTCGAGAGAAAAGTACTTTATATGATGAATAAGAAATGCACCGACAAAGCTTTCTTTGTCATGAATAATACAAAAGAGGTGCTGAAATGTTGTTACGCGAATGTTTCGAATATCAGTTCTTTCCGTTCTGTATTCTTTTTTATCGGTAAAGCGGGAGGATTATACAAACTGAATCATGCAAAAGTATTTTTGAAAAACTATTGTTATTGATAAATTTGTTTTCGAAAATCTGTATATATGCGTGCTTTTTGCGTTCTGGTGGCTATTGATGCGATTTCTAAAAACACATTTTGTATGCTAATAACATATGGTTGAAGTATCTCTGCCTGAAATTGGAGCATTACGACAAAATGTAAACAATTTGATTGCTTTTATCTCTAAACCTAAGAGATGAAAATATAAATAGTTTTACTTGTTTTGTCAGAAATAAGGCCATACGTAGGAATATGCTAACATAATTTCAGTATTTTAATATTTTGAACATTTAAAAAAACAAAAAAAAAACTAAAATGTATTTATTTCAGCGCGTTTTTGCTTCAATTACAATAGTTTCACTCGAAATATATTCCAAAATATAAATGGTAGATTTAAGCAATAAACGACAAAAATGTTCAGTAAGAAATGTAGTTTCTAGTTTACTATTTTTTTATAAATTGTTTATAGGTTTTGATAAATTATCGTGTCAATTTGAAGAAGATTAAAAATTTTCTGTTATTAAAGTTTGTAATTCTTATATCTTGAGAAATTGAAAGTGATAGATATTAGCGATCGGCAAATAATTTATAGCATTTAAAAGCCTACGAGGACATCTAATTGGATTTTGGATCGAATTCTTAGTTTTTGAAAAAAAATATATAATTTCAATAATTTAGTATTTTGAGGGGAGGTAAAGCTTCAGAATTTAAATTGGAGGTAAACCTGTAACATTTAAAATATTAAAATCTGATGTGGGCAACACATGACTTTCCCTATGCAATGCAAAGAATTTACTACTTTTACAGTAAAAAAAATAGGTTTTTCTTATAGTAGATACTTATATTCTTTCCAATTTATTGAATTTTCGACAATGAGTCGTCATTTTCATTGATTTAGCGTCATTCTTATCCATTTAGCGAGATTTTCTTCAACTTGGCAACATTTCGAACATTCGCCAAGTTGGCGACATTCCGCCAAATTCGTTGCCAAAATCTCGCCAAGCGTTATGGACGGAGAAATAAGTTATTCTTGTAGCAGATAAATGAATATTGGTGTTCAAATACAAAAGTATTACTCAAAGTATCTTTTCGCATGAATGGAACGAGCTAGATCCACGAGAATGATGTCACCAAATTTATCGCATGATATTACATATGAAAAGTGAACATGTTTCTCAACAGGTAATATTTTTTTTAATTTATGGGATTTTTTGAAAAATTTATTTGAAAAATGTGCAGTATCTCGAGAGCGGTTCATGCTAACTTTCTAAAGTTTGTCAATCGTTTTCTAAGGAAAAATTACATAAGAAATATCTATTTGCGTAACTTCATTAAAAATTTTGATCGTTTGATGATTTTTTCAAAATTTCACTCGAAAATTTATGGGGTTCTGAACATTCGATTACGTTTAAAAACAATAGGCTTTCAGTATTCACGGATTGTGATTTTTGTACCAAATTTAATTCGAATCGCTTCATTCGTTCGTGAGATATCGTCTCCACACACACACCACTTCGAAAATGTTTGATTCGTGATCAGAGATGCTTGAAACGTGCTCTCCCGTCGAAAACTCGAATTCGAATTTTCGACCCCGTCACAATACTTTCCTTATACATTATGTATATAAGGAAACTAACTCGTGTTGCAGCCTTCCTTCCGTTGTGCTCTTCGTTTCCTTCTTGGTGTTGATGCACAAACACAAAATATTTTGTATTATTTTTAAAGAAATTAAGTATTGAAGTGCACTTAAAGATTATAAAGCTATATAATGATTGGTATGGTTTGAAGAGAAGAAGTGGAAATATAAAAGTCTAGTAAAATATTTATGTGCTCTAGGCAAGTTTAAAGATACACCTGAATCGTATATTTAGTCATAGATATTGTATTAGTTTATATACTGCCAGGCAAAATAGTAAAAAAAAATGATATTTTGACTACAGTCTGTGGTCAAGGTATCCAACTGAAATTGTGGCGGAAACTAAAACTGGTATTTGTGAACAGTTTGGGAGTGCTTTCATAGCTCTTTGAAAGCCCTGCAAGGATGTAAACCGCCTTACAAAAGTTAAGCATGTGGCAGTAAATCCGACATAACTCAAAAAGTTTACTTTAATTAACTCTACGTTTCACATGATGCTAGTCAATTGAATAATATATTCATGAGTATAATCATAACATCAAAGAAAATATATTTCGGTATATTTATTTTCTTTATATACATAATATATAAGGAAAGTATAGTGGCGGGGTCGAAAATTCGAATTCAAGTTTTCGACGGGAGAGCACGTTTCAAGCATCCCTGATCACGAATCGAACATTTTTGAAGTGATGTCTGTGTGTGTGTCAGTGAGTCTATGGAGACGAAAACTGCTGAACGAATGGACCGATTCGAACGAAATTTGGTACAAAAATCACAATTTGTAATCACTGGAAGCGTATTGTTTTTATATGCAATCGAATGTTCAGAACCCCCCTAAATTTTTGAGTGAAATTTTGAAAAAATCGTCAAAAAATCAAAACCGATAATAAAGTTACGCAAATAGACATTTCTTATGTAATTTTTCATTAGAAAACGATTGACATGAATTTTAGAACGCTAACATGAGCCGTTCTCGAGATATTGCACATTTTTAAAATAAATGTATCAAAAAATCCCATAAATTAAAAAATATATATTAACTGTTGAGAAACATGTTCACTTTACATATGTAATATTATGCGATAAATTGGGTGACATCATTCTTGTGGATCTAGCTCGTTCCATTCATGAGAAAAGATACTTTGAGTAATAATTTTGTATTTGAACGCCAATAGTTATTTATCTGTTATAAGAATAATTTATTTTTCCGTCCATAATGCTTGACGAGATTTTGACGCCGAATTTTGACGAAATGTCGCCAATCTGGCGACTTCTTTATGTTGCCAAATTAACGAAAATCTCGCCAAATGGATAAAAATGACACTAAATCAATGAAAATGACGACTAATTGTCGAAAATTCAATATCTTGGAAGGAATATAAGTATCTACTATAAGAAAAACCTATTTTTTTACTGTTAAAGTAGTAAATTCATTACATTATATAAGGAAAGTCTTGTGTTGCTTACATCAGATTTTTTTTATCTTTTAAATGCTTACTTCACGATTAGTACATTCGGAAAATGCTTTGCATGTTATACAAACAAACCAGATAGAGTGGGTATTGTAGATATAAGCAGACGCACACTTAGCCGTCACTTTGAAAAAATATGATGTGGGCAGCACATGACTTTCCTTATATAATGCAATGAATTTACAACATTTACAGCTAAAAAATAGATTATTCTTATAGTAGATACTTATATTCATTTCAAGATATTGAATTTTGCGTCAATGAGTTGTAATTTTCATTGATTTAGCGTCATTTTTAACTAATTGGCGAGATTTTCGTTAATTTGGCAACATTTAAAAAAGTCGTCAAGTTGGCGACATTCCGCTAAATTTGTCACCAAAATCACTCCAAGCTTTATGGAAGGAGAAATAAGTTTTTCTTATAGCAGATAAATGACTATTGGCGTTCAAATACAAAAGTATTACTTAAAGTATCTTTTCTCATGAATGGAATGAACTAGATCCACGAAAATGATGTCACCCAATTTTTCGCATGGTATTACATATGAAAAGGAAACATGTTTCTCAACAGTTAATATATTTTTTTAATTCATGGAATTTTTTGATGAATTTATTTGAAAAATATGCAATATCTCAAGAACGGTTCGTGCAAGCGTTCTAAAGTTTATGTCAATCGTTTTCTAAGGAAAAATAGATGTCTATTTGCGTAATTATAGTAATGGTTTTGATTTTTTGATGATTTTTTTCTAAATTTCACTCGAAAATTTAGGAGGTTTCTGAACATTCGATTGGGTTTAAAAACAATAGACTTTCAGTATTCATGGATTGTGATTTTTGTACCAAATTTCATTTGAATCGCTCCATATTCGTTCGTGAGATATCGTCTGCACAGATTCACTGACACACACACACACAGACATCACCTCAAAAATGTTTGATTCGTGATCAGGGATGCTTGAAACATGCTGTCCCGTCGAAAACTCGAATTCGAATCCGTCACAATACTTTCCTTATACTTTATGTATATAAGGAAAGTAATAATTTTTTCGTATTTTAGAACGTTTGTAGAGTATAGATTCAGCGAAAACCCGAAATTCGTCTTCCGATACGAAACCAATACTTTTCCTGTACATTACCATGATTTATAAAAGTTAAAAACGCACTGTCTATTTTTTTTTTGTTATAAATAATACAATGGACAGTCTGAAATACACTTTTTTGCAAGAAAAAAAATATATGCACACTTAAAAAGTTAAGTTACAGACGCGAAACTCTGCAAGCAAATATCATTAGTTTTGCAAATGATCAAACTATCAGCGCCAATGATGATAAAGGGCTCATGTAACACGCATGAGAACGACACATCGTGCAACCTTTAAAATGACCAATGTTCTCACTCACGGGCAATTGAAATTCGATTTTCTGCTTTGACACTGCAAGTTCTGTATAAAGATGCCTTTGAGACATACTTGACGGCGCTGTGAATCAATTGTCGTATTTAGAGAGAGGTCGCATCATAGGCCTAAAGTAAGCTGGTGGTCCAACAGACTTATCAGGAGCCATCCGGTCGGAACGGTATGGTAGTATCTCAGTATTGACAATGGTGGATCAGAGAGGGCACATTTAACCGTTGCAGAAGCTCAGGATATCCCAGGTAGATAACTGCTCGAGTTTTTTTATTTCAGCTTGTGACGATTTTGTGGGCTCACTTTGCAAGAAAAGGTCGGCTCTATTTTTTAGAGTTGTATCAAAATCTATTCAGCACCAGATCAATTCACAAGGGACGTACTTACCAAATGTGTAAAATTTGGTCCATTCGTGTTTTGATCTTGCACAGATACGCACACAGAGAGACAAGCACACAGATGCCACATTAAAAATAGTTTTTTCTTGCTATAGAGCTCGATTGCTCGAGAAGTGTGTAGATTCATTGAAAACTTCAGGTGCGATTTTCGACATGATTCTAAAATCTTTCCTTGTAGGGAAAGTAATAGGAACTCGAATTTTTAACTGACTTGCCTTGTTCGCTCCGTGTAGAAAATTGTGCAACTTAAGGGTGAGCGTCAGTAAATTTTCTGCCCTATCCGCGCTTTAACTTTCGCGGCACACATATTTCGCCAAAATTCTGTTCAAGCAGTTGCGAAATATTTTCTGAAAGATAAAATGCAATGCTTAGATTATATTAAAACTAAATTTAATGCTCCAAAAAACATAGTATATATTTTTTATTTTAATCTAAAATATTTTTGGTGCTGCCATCTGTTGCCGTAATTTAATTCATACCGATTATTTTTATTTTTTAATGAACATTTTTAAATATCTATTCCTTCTGATACAGTGCTAAATACAACAACAGATCATATATAATAATGCCACAATCACGGAAAGGTAATTTATCATTCTATAAATTTGATAAGGGATCTGAATGTACATCACTGAGGACTGCAGTTTTGTCTTCAAGTTCCTTTGTCTTCAAGTCCAAGTTTAATTACGTTTCCGTGATTATGGCATTATATATGATCTGTTGTATTTAATAGCGTATTAGAAGGAATAGGCATTTTAAAATGTTCATTAAAAAATAAAAATAGTCGGTATGAATTAAATTACGACAACAGATAGCAGCACCAAAAATATTTTAAATTAAAATAAAACATATATTCCATGTTTTATTGAGTATTAAATTTAGCTTTAATATAATCTAAGCATAGCATTTTATCTATAAGAAAATATTTCGCAACTGTTTGAGCAGAATTTCGGCCAAAAATGTGTGCCGCGAAAGTTAAAGCGCGGATAGGGCAGAAAATTTACTGACGCTCACCCTTAAATCTTCATACACAACGGACACGTCCCCATTTCTGACATCACTCTTCCAGAGACACACATTCTCACTTCAATTTCTCAGATCGACCGGAAATCAATTTTTATTGACCCACTTAAAATTTCATAGAAAATTCAGAAATATAGTAATTATTTTTATTAGAAATCAAAATATCATTTCACATTCATGCCAATAATTAGAATCGTGTAGATTTTCAATTCTCCGATGCAAGAAATTGAATAAAATAAGCATATTCTGATGTATTTAAAAAAATTATATAAAGGAATTGTGCAACGAATTCTGTTCATATCCCATTAGAAAGAGCGTTCTTCAATTTTTCCGCGATGGTGTCAAGATGGAAACTCTGCGATAGTATTTTCCATTGAAAAATAACTGACTTGTGTGAAAATCATTGAAAATTGAGCTTGAACTTAAAATAATCACAAGTAGTTAAAAATGGCGCTGAGATATTTTGAGACTGCATAAGAATTATCGCTGTGATGAATTTCATAGCTGTGGTTTGCTCAGATTTACCGCTACACGACCTAGTGACAAACAGACATCTTAAACAGCAATTTGGACGAAATTTTATAGAATTAACCGTCAGTTAACAATGAATTGAAATGTTTATTTATCTATATATATAAAGAGCAGTATTCTGGAGTTCTACGTTCCGTATAGCATCATATGAAAATTAAGCTAGATATTGAACACATTTTTAAATTATTTAAAAACGATGGATATTATAATACCTCCTTTTGTGTTGTGGCTACGCAGGTAGTGATTGAGTGTTATACATTATTGTGTATAAGGAAAATAATATAAGGACAGTATTGTGACGGGGTCGAAAGTTCGAGTTCGAGTTTTCGACGGGAGTGTGTGTGTGTGTGGGGGGGGGGGGGGAGAGACGATAGCTGACTAACGAATGGACCGATTCGAACAAAATTTGGTACAAAAATTACAATCCGTGAATACTGGAAGCCTATTGTTTTTATACGCAATCGAATGTTCAGAACTCCTAAATTTTCGAGTGAAATTTTGAAAAAATCAAAACCTCTAATAAAGTTACGCATTTCTCATGTAATTTTCATTAGAAACGATTAACATAAATTTTAGAACGCTAGCATGAACCGTTCTTAAGATATTGCACATTTAAAAAACAATTATCCAAAAATTATATAAAATTAAAAAAAATATTTCCTATTGAGAAACATGTTCACATTTCATATGTAATATCATGCGATAAATTTAGTGACATAATTCTCGTGGATCGTTCCATTCATGAAAAAATATACTTTGAATAATACTTTTGTATTTTAACTCCAATGGGCATTTATCTGCTATAAGAATAACTCATTTCTCCTTTCATAACGCTTGGAGAGATTTTGGCGACGAATTTGACGGAATGTCGTCAACTTGGCGACTTTTTAAAATATTTCCAAAACAAAGAAAATCTCGCCAAATGGATAAAAATCACGCTAAATCAATTTAAATGACGACTATTTGACGTAAATTCAATATCTTGGGAAAAATATAAGTATCTACTATAGGAATAACCTATTTTGTTTTTACAGTAAGAGTAGTAAATACATTGCATTATATAAGGAAAGTCATGTGCTGCCCATATCAGATTTTTTTAATTACTTACGGTCAGAATGCCTCACTGGTATATATAGAATAATCAAGATAAAACTTTACACACAAAAAATCGGTCCTTAAGTGATTGTCAGCCTGGGAAAAAGTCGACGGATTCTTCTCTGTTTTTCCTCTCTGGTCCGAAGATTGCTTTTCCTCTTGAAGAATTCCCAAAAAACTCAAACCAACACTTTGATATACTTATAGTAATCTTTTCCATGTTACGGCTACTACATAAATATTTGGATTGCTCTTCTGTTGCTCCTGCAAGAAAAAGGAAAAATATGGCAGGAAAAATGTTTTAATTTTCTCACGCAAGCGAACGTAAGTTTTAGTTTTTTACATTCCCTGCAATGCATGGTAATGTATAGGGAAAGTATTGGAATCATGCTGAAAATCGCAACTCGAGTTTTCGACAAATCTACTTTCGGGACCTCTAGAATACGAAATAACTATTTTTATCGTGACGTCTGTGTGTGTGTGTGTGTGTGTGTGTGTGTGTGTGTGTGTGTGTGTGTGTGTGTGTGTGTGTCTGTGCAATGTATGTATCCACTCTCAAAAACTAATGGACCGAATTTCATAAAATTTGGTAGGTAAGTTACTTGCGTGTGACTTTGGTGATGATTAGTTTTTGGTACGACTCGAGATAAATGAACCCACTTTTTTTTTGCGAAATGGTCCGCAAAAATTGCCTGTATCCACTTTAGCTGAAAAACTAATGGGCTGAATTTCACAAAATTCAGGAGATAAGTCACTTGTGGGTTACCCTGGTGCTAATTAGATTTTGGTACAATTCGGGAAAATACTTGCCTTGTTTTGCAAAATGGCTCGCAGAAATCCTCAAAATCTAAAATAAAAACTACATATGCTCAAATATATCCATTATATGCTTGTTTTATACATGATTTTTAACGAAGAACAGAATACGAGGAACAGAATAAGACCAACCCCATTACACTAGGACCAGCCGTTCTTGAAGTATTTTAGTTTTTCGTGTTTTCTCTACGCCACCTTTGAAAATAACTCCAGTAACCAAATGAGAATGAAAATTGGATTAAAAGTGAATTAAATTTAATTAAAATAAATAGCACGTGGATATAAGTCTGCAGAGAAAGTCATGTGCTGCCCGCATCACATTTTTTACTTTTACTTTATCTAAATACATAGTACAGTCGCACCTGATTGAAACAGAACCTTAAAAAACAGAATACTGTAATAAGCGGAAAATAGTTTTAGCCCCGTCCAAAAATATAGGAAATTCATGTTATTTTTTTTTTTACGGAACCTGCACAATGCGAAAACGGGCGGCGAATTCGTTACAACAGGTTATTTTATTAATAAAGTAACCTGTTGTAACGAATAGGGAATGGAGAAAAAAAATCATCTAACTATTTCGGCTATTTATTTCCATGAGAACCAGTTTTCACAGTACTTTCTATTAAATTATATCACGATTTTTTGAAAGCCATTTCAGAACTTCAAGAATTTTCCGTTTATCAAGGAGACGCAGAAATGCTAGAAATATGCACGATTTTTAACTGAAACCCGCATCATTAGTAAGTACACATGTCCAAGAAACTATGTTGGATTATTTTAAAACTTTATTTTGCATTTTTTTAAAATTAATTTTTGTTTTATGAAAAGCAGTGATATTTTACTTGCCAGTCAATTCATCTAGGTTTTAAAGTATGGTAATAAACTAACAGTTAAGGACATGGGATACACTATATTTTCATTTACATATACTTCTGTGATCACAGTATGCAAAAATGTGCGTATATACATATTTAAAATAATTAAATTAGCTATTATGGTATAATATAGTATTAATGGTATTTATCTAAATTCACTTTTCTGAATTTTTAAAGTATGATATATATAGGTGAGCAATTACATATGGACTATCAGCATTTCCAGCTAAATTTTTAAACTTGGTTTTTCCTGAAACGACCTGCATGAAACGGAAACGCTGAACTCAAATTAATGTTACAATAGTGAACTCAAATTAACGTTACAATTGTGAATTCAAATTACATTAATAATAGCGAATTCAAATTACTTCTCCAGTAGTGAACTGAAAATATTTTTCTTGTAGGGAATAGATATTATTTTCACATTAGGGAATTAAAATTATTTTCAAAATAATGAACTAACGAATAAAAAATGTTTGTTTCAAAGTAATTTTATAAACAAATCGAATGTTTGTATAAACGAATTGAAATAATTTTTTTCAATTTGCGACTTGAAAATTTTGAGTGAAATAAAAAAATGCTAGATATTCGCATTTGTCATTTAATATTTTTGAATTTATGTGTATATTAATTAATATGCACAGTGAATTAGAGATAAGTTTTTGAAATAAAATAGTTATAGGACCTAGACATTATGAAAGTTATTGTTTAGCATCTCGCTATGCAGTGACTATAAGTGACTTAAAATGATTTTAATGTAATCGAATGGCAATTTTTTTATTAAAAAGATTTCCCTCGGTTTTGAATATTTATTACTTTATATTTTTTGAGTTTTTAATCCAGTAATATCTAATTTTCATTGACGCAGAAGTCGAATAATCTTATTCCATCAAAACGAAATTGAAGTTTCGAAATTTTGATTTTGAAATTCTATTTTGCAACAAAGAATTCTTCCTTTCGTGTAAGAAGGAAAATATTTCGAAAATAACGGAAGCGAAAATCAAACTGAAAATCCGTTGAATAAGTCTTCAGTTTTTATAAATCAAGCGAGTATTTTTAGATTTTCAGTACTGGTGAATTCCAAATGCTTATATTTTCATTATTTAATCAACTTATTACTTTCCTTATATACATAATGTATAAGGAAAGTATTGTGACGGGGTCGAAAATTCGAATTCGAGTTTTCGACGGGAGAGCACGTTTCAAGTATCCCTGATCACGAATCAAACATTTTTGAAGTGATGTCTGTGTGTGTGTATGTGTGTGTGTGTGTGTGTGTGTGTGTGTGTGTGTGTGTGTGTGTGTGTGTGTGTGTGTGTGTGTGTGTGTGTGTGAAAGTATGTGTGTGTGTGTGTGTGTCAGTGAGTCTGTGGAGACGATAACTGACGAACGAATGGACCGATTCGAACCAAATTTGGTGCAAAAATCACAATCCGTAAACACTGGAAGCCTATTGTTTTTATACGTAATCGAATGTTCAGAACCCCCCTAAATTTTCGAATGAAATTTTGAAAAAATCGTCAAAAAATCAAAACCGCTGATAAAGTTACGCAAATAGACATTTTTTTATGTAATTTTTCATTAGAAAACGATTGGCATAAATTTTAGAACGATAATATGAACCGTTCTCGAGATATTGTACATTTTTCAAAAAAATTATGAAAAAGTCGCATAAAAAAAAAAAAATTCCTATTGAGAAACATGTTCACTTTTCATATGTAATACCATGTGATAAATAGAGTGACGTCATTCTCGTGGATCTAGCTCGTTCCATTCATGAAAAAATATACTTTGAATAATACTTTTGTATTTGAACGCCAATAGTCATTTATCTGTTGTAAGAATAACTTTTTTCTTAGTGCATAACGCTTGGCGAGATTTTGGCGAAGAATTTGGCGGAATGTCGCCAACTTGGCGACTTTTTTGAAATATTGCCAAATTAATGAAAATCTCGCCAAATGGATAAAAATGATGCTAAATCAACGAAAATGACGACTAATTGTCGAAAATTCAATATCTTGGAAAGAATATTAGTATCTACTATAAGAAAATCCTATTTTTTTACTGTAAAAGTAGTAAATTCATTACATCATATAAGGAAAGTCATGTGTTGCCCACATCAGATTTTTTTTAGTTACATTGTCAAATGATTTCTCTGCTGTATCTTCTGCAACAGAGTACGGGAAGGATATCAAGTATTTCAGAAATTGAGTTGTTTTATCTGTATGTAAATTACTTATGTTGCAAACGCCTTTTTAATATCCGAGTATGGATACTCTAGCTTTAATCACATTCAATTAAAAACCACATATCAAAAACATTCTGTAAAAATATATTCAAAATATATTTTAGAATAAAAAAATATTTCAAAATTAAAGTGTAAACGAGGCAAGAGATGGAAAGGTGGTTAACGATAATGACCTGAAAGGGTACAAAGGAAATTTAAAGACATGTGAAAATTTACTTACTAAGCGATCCGAGCTAAGCTTAATATTACCCAAACTGATCAGTGATAAGTATAATAGAAATATTAGTAAACAAGAACGATCAATCATGCATAAAGTATTGATTATGAAATACCTTACAACTGCAATGCAATTTTATTTAAACATCTCTAAAATGCGATACATTCAGCGGTGATATTTTTTAAAATTATCGCAATACCATAATTTATTATATTTGAAAACATTATCAAAAATAAATGAACTTTATACAAATAACGCCATCGAAATATAAATCACCTGGCTCTCTATATAAAAGCAGTGAATTTCATTCATTAACCTTTTTCCATTCCTTTCATTCACCTTAAAAACTTAAAACCGTGGTAATAGTACTGTATAAATCCATGCTTAAATCTCCATCGAAAACAGCAATAGAATCGTCTGCTTCTCTATGTAAAATCAGTGACTGTTTCATTCATATAGGCTATTTTGCAGACTCCAGAGCTAAATAATTTTGCATTAAAGAAATTCAGCAATTCTTATACAATTCATCTTACATCTTGGTGTGTTTATATTCTCCATACGTGAAAATCATGCTTCGTTGAAGAAATAATCAAAATTTGATGATCATCTAAACTAAAGCATATTGTAATTCCGTTGGCGCAGTATATAGATGCACAGAATAAAAAAATAAAGCGGTTTTAGGACGGATGCAACACTAAATAGCATACATAACCTGGCATTAACCTGGTACATTTGCTAGTTACTTTCCTTATATACAGAATGTATAAGGAAAGTATTGTGACGGGGTCGAAAATTCGAATTCGAGTTTTTCGAACGGGAGAGCACGTTTCTAGCATCCCTGATCACGAATCAAACATTTTTGAAATGATGTCTGTGTGTGTGTGTGTGTGTGTGTGTGTCAGTGAGTCTGTGGAGACGATAACTGACGAACGAATGGACCGATTTGAACCAAATTCGGTACAAAAATCACAATCCGTAAACACTGGAAGCCTATTGTTTATATACGCAATCGAATGTTCAGAACCCCCCTAAATTTTCGAATGAAATTTTGAAAAAATCGTCAAAAAATCAAAACCACTAATAAAGTTGCACAAATAGACTTTTCTTATGTAATTTTTCATTAGAAAACGATTGACATGAATTTTCGAGCGCTAGCATAAACCGTTCTCGAGATATTGTACATTTTTCAAAAAAATAATCAAAAAGTCATATAAAATAAAAAAAAAATATTTCCTATTGAGAAACATGTTCACTTCTCATATGCAATACCATGCGATAAATTGGGTGACATCATTCTCGTGGATATAGCTCGTTCCATTCATGAAAAAGATACTTCAAGTAATACTTTTGTATTTGAACGCCAATAGTCATTTTTCAGCTGTAAGAATAACTTATTTCTTAGTGCATAACGCTTGGCGAGATTTTGGCGACGAATTTAGCGGAATGTCGCCAACTTGGCGACTTTTTGAAATGTTGCCAAATTAACGAAAATCTCACCAAATGGATAAAAATGACGCTAAATCAATGAAAGTGGCTACTAATTGTCGGAAATTCAATATCTTGGAAATAATATTAGTATCTACTATGAGAAAACCCTATTTTTACTGTAAAAGTAGTAAATTCATTACATTATATAAGGAAAGTCATGTGTTTGCCCACATCGGATTTTGTTTAATAATATGCAGGGCAAAAGTTATTTACTTTAAGTTACATCATAATTCTTAATTCTCTTAAATTTTATCCAATTTTTCTCGTGGACAGAGTGTAATGTTTTATAACCTAGAAATATCGCTAGTTATACCAGAATCTTGGTGTTTGAAAATTAAAAATTCCGAAGGGTTTTGTGTTTATGAATTTTATCTCTGCAGCTTCGTGTAGCTGGAGTTAAATTCTATATGAATTTTATGCCGGTCATGTGGAGGGACTGAAATTGTCAGTTCCCTTAAAAGTTTGCAAAAATTATGGCGTATACCAAGTTTCTTGCTGCCATTGCAGATATCGGTTATTCCATAATGGCAAACGCATAATAAGTGCGAAACCGGTCCATGGATACTGATATCTGCGATGGGAGTGTCTTCCGATTTGAAAGCCTTGTTTTCACTTCTTGGATGTCTAGCCTTCAAGTCCTCCGATTGCCCCATATACCATACAGTATTTAAATTCAACTCACGGAATCAAATAGTCTTATTTTTATACATTCCATTAGCGAAAGTGTTGACTGGAAATTTAATTTTGAAAATCTCATTGTGGGAAATGTGAAAGTTTGCTTAGCATTTGCAGATAAACAGAATGCAAAAGAAGCGGGAGAAAATAGAAGCACACGCTACAATCCGGTGAATACGATCTTCACTCGCTTATCTCAATCGAATAAATGAGCGAATGAAAGTATCTTTAGATTTGCAATAGCAGTGGTAAGTCCGCTCAACGCGCAGTTCGCAAATTGATGATAATTAAGTTAGTTCTGTTGGCCGAAGCTTCTAAATGGAGTTTGTTAACGTCTTCCTGTGAACATATTATCTTTCGATTGGCAAGTGGTTTTGTTAAAATTGTATCTCCATAAATAAAAGGTTAAACAAAGTGCTAAGCAAAGTTTTTATCTAAGAGTGAAATGCCATCGATGAAAATATGCGTAATGCTGTAAACGGGTGTTAGGAGTTAAATTTTTACCTTCGTTAACTCAATAATTACCTTCGTTAGCTTAATTTTTACATTCGTTAGCTCAATTTTGACCTTCGTTAGGCCAATTTTTACCTTCGCCAGCGTTCCGATCCGCCAAGTCGTCAATTCGAAATCTGTAGCTGACATACTTATATTATACGCGAAGTGACAAAATCCGACTTTCAGGGGTCTGTATGTCAGTCCCCAAGATAGCTATAGACTTAATATTTTTATGTACTATTACCACGAAGTGGAAAAAACAAAACGGCAGCACCCAATAAAAAATAATATTAAAATTGCACTGTTTTCACACTACACAACATAGCTGAAAGTGCTTATGACTTTGTTTATTCTGTCTGTCTGTCCGTTCGCACGATAATTGCCTTAAAAATAATTATCAAAATGAAATTTTAGTATGTTGTTCAGACGGTCTGTGGGACCTATAGAAATATAAATGAATAACAATACTTAATTAATTTTGGATTGAACCCGGGTTGAAAGAATGAAATACATAGAACCCTACGGGACCTAATTTTTTAATAATTTTTTAAGCGAATTTAAAATTCACAAATTGCTTCGAAAGTTTTAGAAAATATTCAAGTTATCCCATAAAAAGTATAGAAATGTCAGCAAAATATATTCGGTAGTTTTTTAAATAAAAATTAAAATAATAATTACACCCATATCATATGAGGGCGCGGTAGCCCATTGGTTAGCGCGCTGGAGTTGCACTCAGTAGGCCCGGGTTCGATTCCAGCCGCTGCCAAAACTGCCGCCGTCTTCACGCGGAGTACAATCACGTTAAACATGTGGGTCCGTAAGTCCTTCCGAGAGGTTGGTGGTAGGGAAAGGAGGGTACGGTCCCTGTGGATGCCTCCCCCACTGGGTTCCGGTCTAAATTGGGTGGTACTTCCCGGCCGTCCAAACAGTTACCTTACACCTTTCTGGTAGGCCGGGCGGTCTGGGTCTCAACATCAACCCATATCATATGAAGAGATCACGTGACCTACTTCAAATTAAAATATGGCATCCATCTTGTGTCAAAATCATGATTTTTAAAGTTTTCTTTAATTTATATTTAGTGTTGTATCCGTCCTACTAAAACCGCATTATTTTTACTTAATTTTTGTGCATCTATATTCTGAAATAGCGAAGTTATAATATATTTGAGTTTAAACAATCAATGCCATTTATCTTGTGTCAAAATCGTGATTTTTAAAGTTCTTTTTGATTTATATTTAGTGTTGTATTAGTCCTAAAACTGCTTTATGTTTGCTTAATTTCTGTGCAGCTATATTTTGAAACAATGCAATTAGAATATATTTTAGTTTAAATAATCCTCAAACTTTGATTATTTCTACAACGAAGCTTAAATTTCAAGTATGGAGAATGTAAACACATCAAGCTGTAAGATGAGTTGTATAAGAATTGCTGAATTTCTTTAAAGCAAAACAATTTAGCTCTGAAGTCTGCAATATATCTGATATGAAACCTTCATTGGTTTTACATAGAGAAGCAGACGATTTTATAGCAGACTTTTTCGATGAAGTTTTAAGCATAGAGTTAAATTACTTTTACCTCCATGGTTTTACTTTAAGTAATGTAAATTATTGTAGAACTGCGATGAATGAAAGGAATGGAATAAAAGTGTATGAATGAAATATTTACTGTTTTTACATAAAGAGCCAGGTGATTTATATTTTAATGACGACGTCATTTGAATAAAATTCATTTATTTCCTTGAAGTTCTAAGTTTTCAAATATAATAAATTATTGCAGTATTGTGATAATTTTAAAAATATTACCGCTGTATGTATCGTATTTTAGAGATGTTTAAATAAAATTGCAATGCAGTTGGAAAGTGTTTCATAATTAATGGTTTATGCATGATTGATCTTTCTTGCTTTTTTCAATTTTGACAGACCTACAGCCCTAACTGTTAAACCGATTTTAATGAATGGTGGCTTATTTTGTGCATTCCGGTCGGGGGTACATACTTTTCTTTTAAAACTTGAAGATAAATTGAATTTGGAATTTCAAAAATTCGAAAACACAAATAAATGTATAATAAACCTGAATAGATCTTAATCCTCCACGTAATTACATGTAGCCCTTTTTAGTTGTAGTCAATTAAAAAGAATTGACTACGACTAAAAGGGACAGCGTGTGATTCGAAGGAGGGTTAGGATCCTTCGCCAGGATGCTTAGACCTGAAAATACAGTTTCCGTTAAGGACTACATGTGATTTGAAGGAAGGTTAAGATCCTTCGTCAGGATACTAAGACCTGAAAATACAGTTTCCGTTAAGGACTACATGTGATTTGAAGGAGGGTTGAGATCCTTCGACAGGATACTTAGACCTGAAAATACAGTTCCAGTTAAGATCTACGTGTGATTTGAAGTAGGGTCGTGATCCTTCGTCAGGATACTTTGACATGAAATTACAATTCCAGTTCTGCGGAATCTTCACACAAGCTATTTTAGGATTTCGTAACTGTTTCGGAAGGCGGTTTTTGTTGTTTGTACTTTGTGAGAATGTTTTACCAAAGTGATGCTTTTAACACAGACTGAACAGTTTGCATGTGTTCACAAACTAGGTAGATATTAATATATATTGATGTCAGCCTAGCTACAACCAACAGTTATCAAAAAATAAAAACATTTTGCAAAGAATAAAAAAAAAATTCAGTAACATAATTGAGCACAAAAATAAAAGTTACAACGCAGCATTTGCTTTTTAAGGCATTTGTTGCATTCCTTCGTTAGTGCTAAAGAAACTAACAATGCACAATACTTTAGAGAGAATCCAAACTTTCTAATTGACAGAGCCGAGGTTTGATCCAGGAGCTAAAGTGTGGTAGGCCAGCATCATAGCGCTGAGCTAAATACGTCTCTAGCTCAAGTCATTTAATACTATAGCATTTGTGTTCGCTACAGTATCTTGGAAACAGCTGTATGCTGCAATGTTGCTTAGTTTCTTAGATTTTCTTTCAAAACTAGTTCACACTTTTATATTTCTTTTTATCGTAGCTTAGATATGAGGATATTTTATTTTCATATATGTAGCAGGTTGAACGAATAATTTGAATTTTTAATTATTTAAGGATTGAATTTTTCTACAGAATATTTTAGGCTATATAAAGTTGTTTTAGATCTTTTCGTATACTATTTCGACGCCAGTTGGATACAGGACAGTATAAGAATTGCTTTACTTATAGATCAGATATGACTAGACTGACCAAACGCGATTCCTATAGTAAAGTAGAGAAAAGTGGTGTAATATTTTTGTCATATGATAAGAAAAAAAAATGAAATCTTAACACTCGTAGCTACTTAATGCCGAATATCAATCCAAAAGTTGTTATTGCAGTACATTTTGCGTCGGTTTTTACAACTTTTTAAGCCTGCTTATAAAATAAATAAATAGTTACCAACTTAAACGTAAAAAGACTCTGTAAGAAGATCATATATTTCCACATTATTTATAACGACCCACAAAATATTTCAAAATGTAAATACTGCCGAACGGTATTTATGCAAGGAAATGTGGTCTGATAACTTATAGGATTTATTATATCAAATTGAAAAATCCGATGTGGGCAGCATATGACTTTCCTTATACAATGCAATGAATTTACTACTTTCAAAGTGAGCAAAGGATGTATCACGGCACACTGTTTTTGAACGGTTAATAATATCGTTCTAAAGTTTGTGTCAATCGTGTTTTAATGAAATATTACATAACAAATGATTATTTACGCAACTTTATTGAAGGTTTTTAATTTTTGATAATTTCAAAATTTCATTCGATAATTCGGAATTTTCCGAACATTTGATTGCGTTTAAAAACAATAGACTTCCAGTATTCACTGATTGTAATTCTTGTACCAAGTTTCGTTTGAATCGCTCCATTTGTTCGTGAGATATCATCTCCGCAGATAACGGGGTACTCGGGGCTATAAAGACGCCTTGGTGCTCTTGAAAAGGTGTCTGAACTACGCGTTGACGCAGATATAACGCTTCAATTTTATTTCTCACATTACCGTATGTAGCAGTATTGAAATTGAATTCACGATTTCAAAGTCTCATTTTTATACATTCTATTACATTGAAAGTGTTGGCTAGAAATCTAATTCTGAAAATTTCATTTCCAGAAAGGGGGAGGTTTTCCATTGCATTTACAAATAAAGAAAGAACGAAAAGACAGGGAAAATAAATAAAAAGCAATGAGAAAATCCTTTGAATAAGCACTTTTCCCCGTTATCTAAATCGAATAAATGAACATATCTTTGGATTTGCGATGGCAATGGAAAGTTTTCTCAACACTTTTCTCGAATACCAGGTAATCCAGTTACTTCTGAGGTTCTTAAGTGATAATGCCTAGCGGATTGTTAACATCTTTCCAGTGGAAATATTTGCTTTTGTGGGGGATTCCGATTCAGTTTTACTCACGTTTTTTTTCTTCTGAATTGTTGAAAGGTTATATAAATAAACGGCTGTATACTCGATCAATTGGGTTTATTGCCCAATCTGTACGTAAATCCTATAAACATAAAAGAGTAAATGAAAATTTATGTATAAAAATATAATGTCTATCTGTTTTGTATAGAAATCTACAATTTGACAATTATTTAGAAAGTACTATTTAATCCCGTCAAAGATATTGAAACTAACACTCTTAAAAAATGCCCCAACTTTTTTTATTACTAGGAGATTTTGCTCTCCTGCTTGCTACGCTCATAATTAAAAAAAGTATCTGTCTGAGAGTCTTTTTTTTTTCTTTTTTCCTACTTTCACTCAAAATATCTTCGAAACTATAAAAGATGGATACAAATAGTAAGCGACAAAAACATGTATTAGGAAATCTAGTATCTGGATCTATATAGTTTTCGAATAATCGTCTTGACAAGAAAAATTGAAAAATTTTCCGTTTTACAAGTCCGTAATGCTTATATCACAAAGACTGAAAGCGATAGCTATCTGGGATAAAATATCGCCAAGTTAGTCGCCAAATAAATTGCCAAACGTAAGTAAAGACAAATGGAAAAGAGGGCATTTTTTATATACAAATGACTATTGCCGAATTGTTAGGCGTCAAAATATAAAATTACTACATAAAGTATATTTTCTCGTGAATGGAAATAACTAAATCTATGAGAATGATGCTAACAAATTTATCGTATAATGTTACATATATTTCACAATAGTTAATATTTTTTTAATTTTGTGATTTTTTTGATGTTTTGACATTTGGCAAAAGTTCAATAATTCGAGTTTATAAGTTTATACTAGAGTTCAAAAGTTTGTGTCAATCTTTTCTAATGAACATTACTGACGGTTTGGATTTTCTGATCATTTCTTTAAAATTCTTACTAGCATTCGATTACGTTTAAAACCGATAGGCTTTCAGTATTTATTGATTGTAATCTTGTATCAAATTTCATTCGCAACGCTCCAATTGCTCGTTAATCATAATCTTCGCAGCTTCACACATGCACACACACACAGCACCTCAAAAACGTTTGATTCGAATTCTATGATGCTTGAAACGTGCCCTTCCGTCGGAAACTTCGAATTTTTGACCTAGACGCAATACTTTCCCTATACATTATGGGTATTAAAAAAAAGTAGAATGCACTCATTTTCGAGCATTTTGCATGCTTATAATAGCTCTGAGTAACCATGTTTCAATTTTGAAAAACGCATGTACTCATTTTTCAGTATATCAAAGAATTAAATTTTAAGCATATTTAGATTCAAATTGTAAATACCATGTACTCATTTATGAGTATGGGAGAATCAATTTTAAGAATAACTGTAAATACTATGTACTCATTTTTGAGTATATGAGAGATTCAATTATATTTTTATTTTTCAAATATTGTAAATACTATGTACTCTTTTATGAGTATGATAGAATGAATTTTAAGCATAATTGTAAATACTATGTACTCATTTATGAGTATGGGAGAATAAATTTTAAGCATAATTGTAAATACTATGTACTTATTTATGAGTATGTGGGAGAATCACTTTTAAGCATAATTGTAAATACTATGTGAGTATATGATAAATTCAATTATATTCCTATTTTTCAAATATTGTAAATACTATGTACTCATTTATGAGTATGGTAGAATCAATTTTAAGCATAATTGTAAATACTATGTACTCATTTATGAGTACGGGAGAATCAATTTTAAGTATAACTGTAAATACTATGTACTCATTTATGAGTATATGGGAGAATCACTTTTAAGCATAATTGTAAATACTATGTAGTCATTTTTGAGTATATGAGACAATCAATTATATTTTTGTTTTTCAAATATTGTAAATACTATGTGTGAGACCAAAAATATATCTCACATTTGATGAGACAGTTTTATGAGAATATTTATTGTGGCCCAAAACGGCGAACAATACTTGTAGTCTGGTTGGCAACGAGTTTTACAACCTGCGAACCTAAAGTTCAGAAAGCCACAAATTTAGGGGTACCATGACAGAGGGGGCAGAGATGTGGAATGATTCCATTGGTTAAAGGAGTAACCAATGGAAAAGAAGATTGTTACGTCAAACTCAATGCGGCAAATAGAAGAAAGGGGGGAGTTACCCCCCCCCCCCCGAGGAGAGCCACAACCTGTGACCCGAGAATCCGAGAGAGATACTAACATGACTTTGAACAGATAGCTTGTACAATATGACTTAAGGCAATGATGTTTCAATACGACTTAAGATAATTTGGAGACGATGACTGGATTTGGTGAATTCAGACTTGTAGAGGTTCCAAAATAATGGAGATATATCGATGTGTGAGTGCAATCAGAGTACGAGAAGGAACCACATACCAAAGAGTTATGGCGAGTACAAGTGACTGATGCCAGCATTTTGATATATGAAAATAGTCCAGGACAGCCTTGAAGGTATGTGCCCATCATTAATCAAAGGTCATAGACACATTTTAAATAGTTTTATTCATACTGGTCTCACAAGTTCCCATCGCCGAAATAATATAATTAATTTTGTAATGAATTTAATAAGTATTGAGGTTATTAATAAATGTTTTATTGTTTAAGTTTAAATGGTGCATTCAATGAGTATTATAATAATTAATAATTCCTTTACAGGACTTAATTTTAATTCTTTTAATTTGTTCCCACATTTGGTTTCCGTGACGCTTTTGTGTGAGTCAAAATTTAAATGAAAATTTTGATAAATAATACTGAGATTAATAAAAATAATTTAAATAAAGAGATTAAAAAATTTAATGGAGGAGTACGTGTTGACCAGATTTTAGCATTGTTTAAATTAAATATGCACAGTCACTGTGAAAATGAAAAGAGTTTGAATATATTTGAAATAATTGAAAATAGTGTTTAAAAATTGATCAATATTAAGGATATTTAGTTTGCATGTTAAAGTGTTTTATGTGCAGTATTTTTGAAGTGTATTTTATGCTGTTAATTTTAAGTAGGATTTTGGAAGGAATACATTTTTGTTTTAAATGCCTTTGAGAAGAAATAGAAATGCTAGACGACAATAGTCTCCGGATAGGTCACAAATGAAATTATTGAAAATCCGAGGGTAAAAATGGATAATTTTGGTTCAATTAATTTATTGCCTGTGTTTAATGGAAGGAAAGACGAAGACGGCGAATTTTTTATTGCGCAATTTGAAAATGTCGCAAAAATGGCCGAATGGTCGGAGGAAAATAAAGTGGTCATTTTAAAAACTAGATTAAAGGAGAAATCGCTTGAATTTTTCTCAAAGAAAAGGGAATTCGGGAATTCCAGACAGCAAATAAAATGGGAGAAGTCAAATAAATATTATTTAAACAATTTAAATCACCCCTTACAATTCTTCAAAAGCAGACAAATTTAAATAAAATTAAAATGACGCCAGGAATGAAAGTTGCGGAGTTAGCGTTTGAAATTGCAAATTCGACAAATGAATTTTTAGGGAATTACGCAAATAATGAAATGTGTGAAATAAGGAACAAATTAATGTTAGCGAAATTTATGGAAACGGTTAGACAAGATCTGGCATTTGAAATTAGAAAATTAAACATACAGGAATTTGAAAAGGCAGTTGAATACGCAGAGCACTTAGAGAAAATTTTGGAGGAGGATTGCGACCATACTGAAATTAATGCAACTTATCGTAATGTATATATGGACAAAAATTTTAATGATAGACAAATGGAAAGGCATTTACAAAATTCAAAATTTGAACCTCAGCAAGTAAAGTATGTAAAGTATGAAAATTCAGAAAATGAAATTAAATATTGTACAGGGTGCGGAATGCGCAGCCATGCGTGGGAAGAATGTGAGCACAATCCTTGTAACCAAAGTAGAAATAAAATATCCCAAGAGAATAAATATTGCATAGGATGCGGAAAAAGAGGGCACTATTTTTCAACCTGTTGGCACAACCGAAACGCACAAAAATATTATGGAGAAAATAAATATGGAAATAAAAGAAGTGAATTTAGAAATGATCAAAATAACGGTGTTAGAAATGATAAAAATAACGGATTTAGAAATGAAAACAATAACGGATTTAGAAATGGGCAAAGTAACAGATTTAGTAACACGCAAAATAGCGGATTCAAAAAAGGAGACAGCGGAGAAAGAAATACGGAAAGAACTGAAAGGCATAATACAAATAATCAAACGTTTGCGAAAGAAAGATTTCAGAGACAAGAAAGAAACCATGGCGGGCCTTTAAACTGACCGAGGGGCTTTGGGCGAGCGAAAATTTCAAAAATAGACCAAAGTCCCAAATAGGTAATACAGGCGATAACGCGAAAATTACAGACGAATACGAGAGTAGAAATGAAAGTTATAAAAGAAAGGTTCGCACACGAAGCCCAGGTCCCAATTTTCAGTTAAATCAAAACAAAACACAAGAAAATAAAAATGACACTCAAAAAATAAATAGTGTTGAAAGCATGTAAAAATTTACCCAGGTTCCCTGCCCGAAGGATGAGGTCGTTGATACTATAGCGACGATATTGGTACAGCCGGGATGGATGAGGTTCGATAGGCACTTCGTCGAAAGTCTAAAATGTGAGGCAAATATTAATAAAAAGAAAATTGAGGAAAATACATGTGTGGAAAATATTAAAATAAAAAAATCATGACAAATAATGAAAATATAGGAGTTAAAGAAACTATTAAAAATAAAAATGATGCGTGCAATGCAAAAATAAATTTAAATGATGAGTACAAAAATGAAATTAACTCAAAATCGACTCAGATCGATAATAAAAAGTATGATGAAATTAAGGAAACTAGTTGTAAAGTTTCGCAAATTGATACACAAATTTTTGAAGGTAACCATGTTAATGACTATACTTTTTCAAATGATGAAAATAATAAAAATGTTGATACAGAAAATGATTTTAAGATTGTGACGAGTGCGAAATAGCCAATTGTCACACAAAATGAAGTAAAAGGCATATTTGAATTTGATGAAAATATTAAAAATGGTTATTATGACAGTCAAGAAATCGCACAGGTCGATAAGGCCAATGTTTCTAAAAATGAAAAGGTTAATGATTTTGCTGAAAAAGAATGCGTTAATGAAGAGTCAAATCTTGCCGTCCAGGTCTATGTCACTCTCGCACCCAAGATCGCTTTGCAGCCAGGTCAGTTGATTGCAGAAGAATTCGATGTTGACCAAAAATTTCAGGATAGAGAGGTGATCTTTATCCCCACAAAACACGCAAAAGTACTTTTTTCATTTGGTGCAATTCGAACTGTAATAAAAAATAACAAAATTGATACTGTGATTAGTAATCAAATGAAATTTAAAATTACGTTAAATAAAAATATGAGAGTAGGAATGATTAAAAATTTCAAAACAATTACTAATGAAGAAATGCAAATCGGTGATACCGTATTTTTGAAAGAGGAAAATAAACCCAATATGCTTCAAGATAGATTTCAGGGACCCTTTCGAGTAATAAAACTTGGAGAAAAAAATAAATTGACCATTAGAAATAAATATAGCATGAAAGATGAACCAATTGAAATTCACGCTACCCAATGTTATATAGAACAATATGTACAAAGTGCGGACGAATTGATGGGAAAATATGATAAAGACAGTAAAATAAATGAGATTCACACAAAAAAATGCCATATAGCACAAAAGGTACAAAATGAAAATAAATATAACGGTAACGGTGAAATAATTGCGATTCAATCAAAAATATGTTATACTGTACAAAGTGTACAAGTTGAAAATGTTCAAAATACAAGGGAAAATATGCAGCATAGAAGCGAAAATACGGATATCAAAATTATGCAAAACCAAAAAGTTGATAACACTTTTGAAAATATTGATCATAAAATTATGCATAATGAAAATGTTAAATGTCAAAGAATACGTAATGCAAATGAAAATAAAACGTTTCAAGAAATTCAAAGTCAAAACAAAAATCATGAGGTGGAAAATACTCAAAATTCACTTGAAATTAAAATAATGGATGTGTTGGAAAATGAAAGTCAAAATGTTAATGTTCAGGAAATTCAAAATGAAAGTCAAAATCATGATAATGAAAATACTCAAATTTGAAATGGGAATAAAATAACGGATGTTTTGGTTAATGAAAATAAAATTTTGGAAGAGATTCAAAATACAAATAAAAGTCATAATAAAGAAAATATTCAAAATCAGAATGAAAATATTAATTTTCAAGAAAGCCAAAATGAAAATAAAAATAATGATAATGAGAATCAAAATTCAAATGAGGTTAAAATAATGGATGTTAGGAAAAATGAAAGTGTTAATTTTCAAGAAATTCAAAATGAAAATAGAAATCATGATAATGATAAGTACATTTCACTTGAAAATAAAATAATTGATGTTTTGGTTGATGAAAATAATTTTCAAAAAATGCAAAATTCATATAATGCTAATAAATTTATTCAAAAGGAAAAGGATAAAATAATAAGGGATATTAATCACAGTGATAATGAAGGTAATGGTATTCTAAAAGTAGATTCAGAAATAGTGTGAAAATCAAAGCATATATAAAGATTATATTGTTCAAAAATTAAAGTTGTTAAATGAGATACAAATTTATAACAGAAATGAAAGTAACATTCATGAGCAAAATGAGAGAAACTTGGATCAAAATTTTTTTATTAGATCTAAACTATTTAGAAATTCAAAATTTGATGATGATTGGTTTCTAAAGTGTTGTAAAATGAGAGAGAGATAAAAACAAGTCAAAATGAATTCTATGGGAAGTGATCTGGCAATGAATGAATTATAAAAATGAAAAAATGGATAATGATATGAAATTTTTTAAAAAAGCAATAAGGAAGGAATTGTTTAAAAATGAAAATGGTATGAATTTCTAAGGAAAAAATGAATAATCATGGAATGGTTTAAAAATGAACATGGTATGAATTTTACAAAAATTGATAATAATTGTACAAATAGTTCTTTTTCAAAAATAATATTATATCATAATATAATTTATAGTGTTAAGTCAAAATGTTGCATGTGATAAGAAATTATGCACAGATTAAATTATGCACAGATTGGGTAGATGAAAGGTCGATGTAGGCAAGGACAATCAGCTTCAATTTGTTTTCAAAGGCAACTAAAAAAATGTTGAGTCATCCGAAGTCTTGAAGCTTAAAAATTGAATGACAGGTTTAAGTAAAGTGAAAAAATGGAAATAAGCTGAAAGTGAGAATATTAAAGATTAGTCATAGATGGTATACATTTTATGTCAAAAAGTAAACAAAGGCATAAATAATTGAAAATTTTAAATCAATTTGAATTTAAAATATTAAACTACGAACAGTTAAAGTAGCTGCAAATCGCCCGTTGCAATGAAGCAATCGAGGACACGATATCTCGTGCAGGAATATGTTGAAATATAAAAATGCATTGAAAATGCTTAGGTGAATAAGTATTTCAGGAAGAATATAAATTGTACAAACAATTTAAATAACTAAATTAATCCTAAAGTGACAGGATAAATGAAGGTAAATTTAGTTAAAATTGTGTTTAAGTGAATAAATGAATAAATTCACAGAAGGTGTAAAAAAGGTTGAAATAAAAAACTAATTAAAAAATATTGAGTGCGAAATATAGCATTTTTGTTCTTCATTTACAACGTAAGGAAAGGTTACGTTAATCTTGTGTGTATAAATAAATATGGATATGAATAAAATGTAAATAAATAAGGAAATGAAAATAAATCGTAAATATGTTGAGGAAAATTGTACGATAATAAATATAAGTGATACATATGAAATGAATATACATAAATACGAAATGATTAAATAAATATTATAAAATAATAAGGAATTTTGATGTTAGTGGGGAATGTAAATAAAAAAATTAAAAGTTATCGATGAGATACGGTTGCAATGGAAAAGTGTTTGTAAACAAACGGTAATCTACGTAAAAAATAAAAAATATATAGAGTTATATATATATATTCTGTTGGTAATGTCATATAAATATATGATTACTTATTTTTAAATATGACAAAAAATTGTGAAAAGGATATTCTAAATAAGGTGTTGAAAAATGTTAGGATAAATAAAAATAAATTTGGATGCAATAAATGTCATGTGTGGTAATGTAATTAATAAATAAATAATATGTATTACGGTTATAAAGTATGTTGCCGCAGTTACTCAAATGTCAAAGAAAATAATAATTAGATAATAATGTATGCGATAGGATGATAAACAATTGCGTCAACAGTCGCGCGTTATAAATGGTTCTAAATGTCAGGTATGCAATGTTATAAGGATTAAAATAAATTGATATACAAAAATATTATAAATATTGTGGGTGCGGTGAGTAAATAAATCCACGGTTAAAAAGGATATATAAACAAATAAATGAAAAGGATTTAAATTCATAAGATGTTAAAGATATAAATAAATACATTAATAAATATTCTAGTAACTAGAATAATGAACGGAAGTCAATTTAAAGAAGCGTTAAAAATAAAAGCTTTCAGATAAAAGAAAATTAAATTTCAGTTTAAAAAAGAATTATATAAAATTTGAAAATTATGAAAGTATTAAGCAAGGAGTTAAAAAAAGATATTAAACAAATTTTATGTCAAAAATTTTAAAATTGAAAAAAAAAATTAATTTTTTTTTAAATTGCATAAAGTAATATGGAAGATATATAGAAAACAAATTAAATAAGAGAGAATCTCAATAACAAATGGAAAGGTGAAATAAAATTTAAATAATAATACAATAAAATAATTTCAAATAATAGAAAAATGTTATTGTAAAATGGGAATGCAGTCAAGTCATAAGAAGGCACTATAGAGATGACTTTGATATTTAATACAAGTCACTCCAAAGGAACCAACTAAATAAATTTAAATTGGGGATTATAATATATAAATTTTTTGAAGAGAGTTAAATTTGAGTTTAAAAGAAAAAAGAATGCATAGGCATTCAAATAATGCACAAGAGCACGTGCAGCATTCTAGTATGAAAAGGATTAGCAAGTATGATTAACATTATAATAAAATAGTGGGCAGAGGAAGTATATTTAAAATACACTAGGTCGACGTTTATATATTACGTCGAATGGTAAAATAAAGAGGTTACAATACTTGAATTTGAAAACCTGTGTGAACGCGCGCCATTCAATCTTCATGCTTGAAAAGATCCACGCCGCACGTTTTCATCTCACTGTAAATGCCCGCTCATTCAAAAGTAAAGTTGAGTAGTACGTAGCTGCTAATCAGTCATTTACAAAATACGATTAAAAAAGATAATTCGAAAGGGGTCAGCATTGCCGTTTTTCTGTCCGTCCGGAGAAAATGTTTGAACGCCGCTTCCGGTACGAACTTCCGATATCGAAGCTAGAAAAGAAGGGTTCTTCTAATTATCTTTTTGAAAGTCAATCCATAAATTACGCTGTCACAGGTCAGAGACTTTTTTTGTTTACATTCTAGGCCAAATAGGTTAAAAGGAAGATGACAGATCAATGTGTTGTCAACCCCATATGCAATGTCAAGAAAAAAAATTTAAAGGGAAGATGTCAAATGTGTTGTCATTTTCGTTTGTAATGTTAAAGGGAGATAAAGAATTCTGTGAAAAGTATTTTTTCAATAGCTGATTTAAAAAAAAAATGTGTGATTGTATGAATTATGTACCAATGTTTAAAGGTTAAGCAAAAATATTGTAATATTGTTTGAAGCTATCAATAATGATGAAAATTGGTAGATTGATAAGGAGAGAATTGTGTTAAAAAATATACTGTGTAATTTGTAAAGAAATGTGTAATTGTGTTAAAAGTATCAGAGTTAGATGACTAGGTATGTAACATTTCAAGTGATTGTGCATATATTTTTAAAATCTTTTAAAATAATCAAAATTTAATTGTGCTTCAATTGAAAGCTTGACCTGATACATTTGATGAGTACATAACTTTGATATTTAGTGTATGATGATGTGCTAAGATGAGTACATAACTTTGATATTTAGTGTATAATGATGTGCTAAAAATTTTTGTGTTTACAGCAAGACTGTGTCGAACTGCAATTTTTGACGAACTTTTGTTCAGTGAAAAATACCAATTAAAGAGTGGCAAGTGACTCGAACTTTGTTTCGAACTCTTTTGGTTGAATTTTTTTATCCGAAGGGAGATATGTGAGACCAAAAATAGATCTCACATTTGATGAGACAGTTTTATGAGAATATTTATTGTGGCCAAAACGGCGAACAATACTTGTAGTCTGGCTGGCACCGAGTTTTACAACCCGTCAACCTAAAGGTCAAAAAGCCACAAATTTAGGGGTGCCATGACAGAGGGGGCCGAGCTAGCAGAGATGTGGAATGATTCCATTGGTTAAAGGAGTAACCAATGGAAAAGAAGATTGTTACGTCAAACTCAATGCGGCAAATGGAAGAAAAGGGGGAGTTACCCCACCCACCCCGAGGAGAGCCACAACCTGTGACCCGAGAATCAGAGAGAGATACTAACAGGACTTTGAACAGATAGCTTGTACAATATGACTTAAGGCAGTGATGTTTCAATACGACTTAAGATAACCTGGAGACGATGACTGGATTTGGTGAATTCAGACTTGTAGAGTCCCGTAGAGGTTGCAACATAATAGAGATATATTGATGTTTGAGTGCAATCAGAGTACGAGAAGGAGCCACACACCAAAGAGTTATCCGGCCACACAGAAAGCTACCATTAGCCTTTGGGTTGGTCGTGTGGTCTGGGTTTTCTACACCAAAGAGTTATGGCGAGTACAAGTGACTGATGCCAGCATTTTGATATATGAAAATAGTCCAGGACAGCCTTGAAAGTATGTGCCCATCATTAATCAAAGGTCATAGACACATTTTAAATAGTTTTATTCATACTGGTCTCACAAGTTCCCATCACTGAAATAATATAATTAATTTTGTAATGAATTTAATAAGTATTGAGGTTGTTAATAAATGTTTTATTGTTGACGTTTAAACGGTGCAGTCAATGAGTATTATAATAATTAATAATTCCTTTACAGGACTCACACGAAAAGTAAATAATTGTAGGGTTTAAAGCGGCACAACTAGCAATGTAGGATTAAATAATAAATTCGCTATGTATGAATTAACGGCCATGTCAATCTTAATGAATTTAATATTAAAAGTTCTAATATTTAATTTGTTCCCACACTATGTACTCATTTATGAGTATGGGAGAATCAATTTTAAGCATAATTGTAAATACTATGTACTTAATTATGAGTATATGGGAGAATCACTTTTAAGCATAATTATAAATACTATGTGAGTATATGAGAAATTCAATTATATTTCTATTTTTCAAATATTGTAAATACTATGTACTCATTTATGAGTATGGGAGAATGAATTTTAAGCATAATTGTAAATACTATGTACTCATTTGTGAGCATGGGAGAATCAATTTTAAGCATAATTGTAAATACTATGTACTCATTTATGACTATATGGGAGAATCACTTTTAAGCATAATTGTAAATACTATGTACTCATTTCTGAGTATATGAGACATTAAATTATATTTTTATTTTTCAAACATTGTAAATACTATGTACTCATTTATGAGTATGGGAGAATCAATTTTAAGCATAATTGTAAATACTATGTACTCATTTATGAGTATATGGGATAATCACTTTTAAGCATAATTGTAAATACTATGTACTCATTTCTGAGTATATGAGACATTCAATTATATTTTTATTTTTCAAACATTCTAAATACTATGTACTCACTTATGAGTATGGGAGAATCAATTTTAAGCATAATTGTAAATACTATGTACTCATTTATGAGTGTATGGGAGAATCACTTTTAAGCATAATTGTAAATACTATGTACTCATTTCTGAGTATATGAGACATTCAATTATATTTTTATTTTTCAAACATTGTAAATACTATGTACTCATTTATGAGTATATGGGAGAATCACTTTTAAGCATAATTGTAAATACTATGTACTCATTTATGAGTGTATGGGAGAATCACTTTTAAGCATAATTGTAAATACTATGTACTCATTTCTGAGTATATGAGACATTCAATTATATTTTTATTTTTCAAACATTGTAAATACTATGTACTCAATTATGAGTATGGAAGAATCAATTTTAAATATCATTGTAAATACTATGTACTTAGTTATATGAGCATATGGGAGAATCACTTTTAAGCATAATTTTAAATACTATGTACTCATTTTTGAGTATATGAGAGATTCAATTATATTTTTAAACTGTACATAAATGACGGATGACAAACAGCGCATATGCATAAGACAAGCAATGCTTATTGCGTGCCCGTATTCTACAGCCACATTAGAGAAAAAACACACGACCGCATAGCACCGCACACGAAATATATACATCCGCCATCGTAATTCTTATGATATAGTTCTTTAATTTCGAGGCTATAACTTTTATTCTTCGAAATTTTTACACAAAAAATTTCAGAATTATATTTGCACATTTATTACAAGATTTTAATTGAAATCAAAATGAAATAATACGTTTATGTATTGAAGTACTCATTTTCAAGCAAGTGCAGTTACTTATATTTCAGTATATCACCTATCCGTTTATGGTGCCACTGTACTCAAATGAAAACGAGTACGTTGAAGTTTTCGTTTTTAAGTACTTTGTTTTTACAGTGCATGCATGTAGTGAAAGTAGTGGAAAGCAAAGGTCCTAAAACAGATTCCTAAGGCACGCCAGGAGTACTATAATATTCTTGTGAATAAACAGATTTATAATGTACAAATAATAGCCACCCAGTTAAATAAGTATAATACCAATTTATTAATTTTTGACTGAAACAAATGATAAGGGTTTTGACAGAGTTGACTTTTAATTGTTGATCCTAAAACTAATTATCAAAATCTGCATAAACAACATCTAATGTTTTATGCATTTTAAAAGCTTTAACAATATCCGTATTCAAATGCATAAAATTACTAGAAGTAAAACATTTTTTAACAAAACTATGATTAACAGAAATATAATGAACAGTTTATAGGGATATTTTCTCCAAATTGTAGATTCAAATTTTTTTGCTGAAACAGAAATAATGGAAATAGGTCTATAATAGTTTTATAAAAGATTTAGTATCCTTTTTGAAAACCGGAACTGCTTTAAACTGATTCCAAACTTTTGAGAAGATCATAGTAATAACAGAAATATTAAAAGGTATCAGCAAAGAACAAATAAAGCTATTAATATTTGTTTTAACGACATAAGAAAGAACAAGATCAGAACCCGGTGAACACGAACTCCTTAGCTACTTTGTCACGATATCTTGAGAGGCAATATCACATATTATGAACAAGCTAATTAAATTACTAAAAATATGACGATCTTAATTCATATTATACCGATTTGATAAACTATTAATATGATTGGATGAAAATTAAACTTTAAACACTTTAGCCATTTCATAGTTGAAGACCCAGACCGTCCGACTCGTCCAGAGGACTAAGAGCAGCTATTTGGACGGCTGGAGCCATTTCATAGTGTCATCATTTCATCAAGATGCTTTAAATTATCAAATTCATCCATATTTTGGGATAGTATGATCGAAACTACGTAGGATCAGATTTACATGGTTTTGGGGTGAGATCGAAAATTTTTGGATGAGATCAATATATTTCATGTAAGCGTTATCAATATCCAACTTGACTGTTTTTCGAAGACATTTTTATAATGATCCTAGTCTTCGGTGCGATTTACCGCTTAAAAGTTCGAAATTAATTGTTATTTAATTTAATATTATTAATGATTTCTTTTGTGAACTAAGTGGAATGTCTTGATTTCTGTATTTGTATGTGTGCGCGCGTCTCTGTGTGTGGGTGTGGATGTATGTGTGGGGTGGGCGTGTGCCTGTGTATGTGTGTCTCCGTGAGACTGTGCGTACTAGAGTAATTGTGTGCATGCGTGATTGTGTGCATCTACGTGTGTATGTATGTTTCTATGAAACTGTGCGTTCGTGAGTAAATGTGTGCATATGCATATGTAAGTGTGTCTCCATGAGATTGTGCATGATTGTGTGCATGTGTGTGCGTGATTGTGTGTATGTGTGTGCCTCCGTGAGACCTCCGTGGCATCTCATGAACAAATGGAGCGTTTCAAACAAAATTTGGTACAAATATTACAATCTGTAAATAACATAACGCAATCGAATAATTAAACACAGTCTATTGTTTGAAATGCCCCTAGGTTTTTGACTGAATTTTTTTAAAAACATTGAATCAGAACCTACAAGAATGTTACGCAAATGAGCATTTCTTGCATAAGTTTTTTTATTAGAAAACTAATAAATTTAGAAAGCTAGCATGAATCGTTCTCGAGATATTGCACAATTTCCAAATAATTTTATGCATTATTTTTTGATAAATCTAAACAGTATTAACTTTTGTAATATATGTTCACTTTTCATATATAATATTATGCAATATACTTTTTAACAGCATTCTCGTGGATCGAGTTCGTACCATTCACGAGAGAAGATACTCTGAGTAATAGTTTTGTATTTTGGCGTCTAACAATTCGCCAATATACATTTATCCTAAATAAATGATCATCTCTCCATTTGTCTGTTACACTTGCTGATACATCTGGCAAACTTAGCGACTAATCTAACAAAATATTGCCAACTTGGAGATATTTCACGCCAGACTGACTAAAATATGGTCAAACTTGCAAAAATGAAGCTAAATTAACGAAAATGAAGCAAAGTTGATGAATTAATTAGTGAAATATTTGATTATAAGGGCTCTATAGCTTCAGAAGGTAAAATTGGTCAAAAATACAGATCAACACGAAAAAATCTGATGTGGGCAGCACGTGACTTCCCTTATATAATGCAATGCATTTACTACTTTTACAGTAACAAAATAGGTTATTCTTATAGTAGATAGTTATATTCTTTCCAAGATATTGATATTTCGTCAATTAGTCGTCATTTTCATTGATTTAGCATCATTTTTATCCATTTGGCGAGATTTTTGTTAAGTTGGAAACATTTAAAAAAGTCGCCAAGTTGGCGACATTCCGCCAAATTCGTCGTCGAAATCTCGCCAAGCGTTGTGGACGGAGACATACGTTATTCTTATAGCAGATAAATGACTATTGCCGTTCAAATACAAAAGTATTACTCAAAGTAGCTTTTCTCATGAATGAAACGAGCTAAATCCACGAAAATGATGCCACTAAATTTATTGCATGATATTGTATATAAAAAGTAAACACGTTTCTCAACAGCTAATATTTTTTTTAATTTATGGGATTTTTTAAAAAAAATATTTGAAAACTGTGCAACATCTCCAGAACGGTTCAAGCTAGCGTTCTGAAGTTTATGTCAATCGTTTTCTAAGGAAAAATTACATAAGAAATGTCTATGTGCGTAACTTTATTAAAGGTTTTGGTTTCTTGATGATTTTTTCAAAATTTCACTCGAAAATTTAGGGGTTCTGAACATTCGATTGTGTTTAAAAACAGTAGGCTTCCAGTATTCATGGATTGCAATTTTTGTACCAAATTTCATTCAAATCGCTCCATTCGTTCGTGAGATATCGTTTCCACACACACACACAGACATCACCTCAAAAACATTTGTTTCGCGTCCAGGGATGCTTGAAACGCGCTTTCCCTTCGAAAACTCGAATTAGAATTTTCGACCCCGTCACAATACTTTCTTTATACATTATACTATTTCTATAAGGAAAGTGAAACAAATTTTAGACTATATATTTTCAATAGTGTAACAGATTTACTTTTGAATATCAATTATGAAGTTTATTTCATTTGAAATATAAAATGATCATGACTATTATTTTGAATTTTAATTATAGGCATCTGTTTATTTGAGCAGAAGCCGATGGTTAAGAGTACCAAATTTTAATTCTTTAATAACGTTAATAAAAGACTTAAAAGATTTAGTAGACTCAGTTTTCCTCTATCTCTTTACAATCAAGTTAGCATTAAAACAAGTGTTCACAAGAATTATCTATTCAAATATAGACATCAACAGACAATTTGATGCTAAAACAAGTTTCGTGCGGTTTCCGTCATGAGTTTTTGTCTTACACTGCGATTGACCAAATTTTTAACACTTTACAACAAAGTTGAAAAGTGTTTATGACTTTGTTCATTCTGTCTGTCTGTCTGTCCGTTAGCACGATAACTGCCGTAAAAATGACTTAATCAAAATGAAATTTTAGTATGTTGTTTAGACGGTCTGTAGGACCTATGGGAATATAAATGAATAATATCACCCAATTAGTTTTGGATTATACCCGGATTGAAAAAATGAAATACATTGAGCCCTATGGGACTTAATTTTTCAAACATTTTTTAAGCGGATTTAAAATTCACAAAATGCTTCGAAAATTTTAAGTAATATTCAAATTGTTCCATAAAATATATAAAAAAAAATCAGCGAAACATATTCAGTAGTTTTTTAAATAAAAATTAAAATAATAATTACACCTCTTATATGAAACGATCACGTGACCATGATATGAAAATATCGCATGACCCACTTCAAAATGATATATGGCATCCATCTTGTTTCAAAATCGTGATTTTTTTAAGTTCTTTTTAATTCATAGTGTTGTATCCGTCCTAAAACTACTTTATTTCTGCTAAAATTCTGTGCATCTACATACTGAAACAACGCAATGACAATATATTTGAGTTTAAATGCTCATCTAAATTTGATTATTTCTACAACTAAGCCTATTTTTCACCTATGTAAAATGTAAACAGCAAAATATGTAGAATGAGTTGTATTAGAATTGCTGTATTTCTTTAACACAAAATAATTTAGCCCGTGGAGTCTGCATGGTTGATATGAATGAAATATTAATAGATTTTATAAAGATAAGGACGATTTTTTTCGATGAAATTTTAAGCATAGAGTTTAATTACTTGTAGCTCCATGGTCTTAATCTTTAAATAAAATTAATTATTGTAGTATTGTGATGAATGAAATGAATGGGAGAAAGTTATGAATGAAATGCGGTTTTTATAGAGAGATCCAGGCGTGTTATTTTTTCTATGACGTCATTTGAATTAATTTCTGTTGTTTTCGATGAAGTTTTCAAATATAATAAATTATCGTAGTATTATGATAGTTTTAAAAATATTACCGTGGAATGTATCGCATTTTAGAAGTATTTAAACCAGGCAATTTATATTTCAATGCCGTCATTTGAATGAAGTTCATTTTTTTTTCAATGAAGGTTTAAGTTTTCAAATATAATAAATTAATGTAGTATTGTGATAATTATTAAACTATTACCGAGGAATGTATTGCATTTTATACTTTTTTAAAATAAAACTGCATTGAAGTTGGAAAGTGTTTCATAATCAATGCTTTAAGCATGATTGATCTTTCTTGTTATATTTACCAGGGTTCTCGTAAATGTGCTTAACACCAAAGAGTTTTAAATCTCCTTTTGATGTACAAAAGCGTAGAACAACAAAGCCTTAATTTAAGAATAAATAAAAAATTATTAAATGTAACAAACACAATGGATAGATTGCAGTATTGTTTGTTTCCAAGGATACAACAACCAAACTGAATTTTGAATCATGCAAATTAGTCCAATACCCTAGGGAAAGATGCAGGTGTTACGAAGTGACTCGAATGAAAAGTACCGTGCGATGCTATAGGATAAATTACTAGCACGTACTACTTGTATGGATCCTGCAGATATCAGAAATGCAGATATCCGAAGATAACCATGGAGTTAGAAAGAAGGAGATAAAACTCCTGTGAATGAAACGTTTGAAAGTGCCATAATGCTTTGAGAATTATAAGTAGGTGTCACTAGTGTTAGTAAAGTATCTTCTACTGTTAGTTGACACAACAGAAATGCGTAGTATTTAGCATATGTATTTTTGATTGTTTTTAAATTAAGAGTTCCCTAATTATGAGTATAATTAACTAGTGTTTTTAACACTTTACAACAAAGTTGAACAAGAAAGATCAATCATGCATAAAGCATTGATTATAAAACACTTTCCAACTTCAATGCAGTTTTATATAACCATCTCTAAAATGCGATACATTCCTCGGTAATATTTCTAAAATTATTACAAAACTACATTAATTTATTCTATTTGAAAACTTCATCGAAGAAAACGAACTTCATTCAAATGACGGCATTTAAATATAAATTGTCTGGTTTAAACATCTCTAAAATGCGATACATTCCTCAAAAATATTTTTAAAATTATCATAATACTACAATAATCTATTATATTTGAAAGCTTCAGCGAAAACAAATGAACTTTATTCAAATGATGTCATCGAAATATAAATCGCCTCTATATAAAAGCAGCATTTCATTCATAAACATGTTTCCAATCGTTTCATTCATCACAATACTATAATAATTTATTTTATTTAAACATTTGAAAAATTATTATCTACCATATTTATTTTAAAATGTGAAACCTCTCTATTATATAGAACAATGAAACTCTTGGAAAGATATTTATTATATAATTTACTCATTTTTCTTTCTGGAGGATATAGCAAAAATCAGAATTTAATTGAATTTGTTTTTCTCCTTATATTAAATAATTTTTATTTAAAAAACTACATAACATATTTTACTGAATTTTAAATTAGCTTAAAAAATGTTTGAGAAATTAGGTCCCATAGGGTTCAATGTATTTATTTTTTCAACCCTGGTTCAATCCTCCAAAACTAATTGGGTGATATTATACATTTATATTCCCATAGGTCCCACAGACCGTCTGAAAAACATACTAAAATTTCATTTTGATAAAGTCATTTTTACGGCAGTTATCGTGCTAACGGACAGAAAGACAGACAGAATGAACAAAGTCATAAACACTTTTCAACTATATTGTAAAGTGTTAAAAATGTTTATGACGTTGTGCATTCTGTCTGTTTGTCCGTTAGCACTATAACTGCCGTAAAAATGACTTTATCAAAATGAAATTTTAGTATGTTGTTCAGACGGTTTATGGGACGTATGGGAATATAAATGAAGAATATCACCCAATTAGTTTTGGATTGAACCCGGGTTGAAAAAATGAAATATATTGTGTCCTATGGGGACTAATTTTTCAACCAATTTTTAAGCGGATTTAAAATTCACAAATTGCTTCGAAAGTTTTAGAAAATATTCAAATTATCCCATAATATATATAAAAAAATTTCAGCAAAATATATTCAGTAGTATCTTAAATAAAAATTAAAATAATAATTACATCTTTTATATGAAGAGATCACGTGACCATTATATGGAGCGATCAAGTGGCCCACTTCAAAATAAAATATGGCATCCATCTTGTGTCAAAATCGTAATTTTTGAAGCTCTTTTTAATTCATATTTAGTGTTGTATCCGTCTCAAAACCGCTTCATTTTTGCTTAAATTCTATTCATCTACATACTGAAATAACGCAATTATAATTTATTTGAGTTTAAATGATTATCCAACTTTGATTATTTCTACAACGAAGCCTAATTTTCACTTATGGAAAATGTAAACAGCAAAATATGTAGAATGAGTTCCATAAGAATTGCTGCATTTCTTTAACGCAAAATTATTTAGCTCATGGAGTCTGCAATATAGCTGATATGAATGAAATATTCATCGATTTTACAGAGAGAAGGACGATTTTTGCGATGAAGTTTTAAGCATAGAGTTTAATTACTTGTACCTCCATGGTCTTAAGTTTTTAAATAAAATAAATTTTTGTATTGTGATGAATGAAATGAATGAAAAAATATTTATGAATGAAATGCTGCTTTTATAGAGAGAGCCAGGCGTGTTATATTTCGATGACGTCATTTGAATAAAATTCATTTGTTTCCGATAAAGTTTTCAAATATAATAAATTATTGTAGTATTATGATAATTTTTAAAATATTTCCGAGGAATGTATCGCATTTTAGAGATGTTTAAATCAGGCAATTTATATTTCAATGGTACAATTTGAATGAAATTCATTCTTTTCGATGAAGTTTTAAGTTTTCAAAATAAATCAATGTAGTATTTTGATAATTTTTAAAATATTACCGAGGAATGTATCGCATTTTAGAGATGATTAAATAAAATTGCATTGAAGTTGGAAAGTGTGTCCTAATCAGTGCTTTATGCATGACTGATATTTCTTGTTTCATAGTTGTAGGAAAGAGTACAGAATTATAGGGAGATAAAAATAAATGGAAAGGTAAACTTATTTTGAATACTTAGGAATATTCTTTAGTCTTTCAGTTCTACTTTGTATTGCGCTAATAATTTATTTTCACAAAATGGACAGTTTAAATAAATATTTTAGCCCTTTCGCCATAGAAATACATGCAATGCAGGGCTACTTATATTATCCCAGCGCCACCTGAATGATCGTCGCAAACGATATTGGAGTTTTCGTAATATGAAGTTTTAACTCCTTACTTTCACCTCCATGGAAATACCTTATTATTTCTATCCTGTAAATCTTGCCTGGTATTGATTGGCACGCGTGTCACTGTATAATGTCCTATATCTGTTGTACTGCCTTGTGCCTGAATTTGGACGTGTTTAAGGTGACTAATGGTACAGGGTTTCCGCATTGAATGTGCAAAAATCAAATCAAATAATATTCTTTTGATCATTTGAAATGTAATTAATTTTTAAATGCTCTACAACGTTGCAACACAGTTTCATCCCGATCTCTAAGAAGAAGCGAAATATCCCACTGAATCCCCTAAAGAGGGGGTCACCCCCTAAAGTTTTCTCACCTTGTAGCGCGATTGAGGTTGCAGAGTCCACTTCAAAGATAAGAGCTTGCAATTTCGTTCCAGTAGCTCAACGGTAGAACGTGGACTGGCCAGTTCGGAGGTCTAGGGCTCGATTCCCGGTTGGGGCAGCAAGGTTCCTCACAATGGTGTCCGAGCAAATCAACCCTGTAGGTTAATGAAACATATGTCTGAGGTTTGAAGGCTCCAGACCGTGTGACTCACATAGTGGGTTTAGAGTAGCTAGATGCACGGCCGGGAAAGGATACCTCCTGCACTCAGGAAGCACCCAAGGTCTACCATCCCGCCAAACGAACATTTATTTAGATCTAAAAAGATAACAATTGATGAAAAATGTTGTGATTAAACAGACAGTTTTGCATTATATTTGAACTTGACAAGTACGTCCATTTTTTAAAAATGGGAAAAGGGTTATAGCGAATATAGATAAAACGATCATTGAAAAATGAAATTTAGAGTGAGAATAAAATTTAGAATAGAAAAATTAGAAAAAATACACTGAGAAAATAAGAATAGATAACATAGCTTTATATATATATATATATATATATATATATATATATATATATAAACAGAAAATATGGAGGGAACACAATAAGTTCATATAAGTTAATAAGAATGAAATAAAGGTATTCATTGATCAAAATTAATTGAGAGCAGAATCTACTCATAAGCTTGGGTCACTTTATTAGAAATTCCCATGGCAACAAGAATACAGTTTTTAATTTTATCTACTGAAGAGGGATTTGAACTTTGGAGAACCAAATTGGTTTATTAAAGGGGGAGGGTTTGCAGATATTAAAATTTTTAGAAAAAGGACAATCGAAAATGTAATGATCAACGTCACCGAATTTATTGCAAATCCAGTTAGAGGTGGATTTAATTTTGAAAAAGTATAGGTAATCAAGAAAGGGGCCATGGCCAGTAAGAAAGTAAATAAGATATTTATTAAAAATTTGTAAATTAGGATTCACAATAGGGAAGTAAGACAGGATTCTAGCCGGATCACCAGTCCTGGTGGAAATATAATCATTAAGATAATTTTGACAAAGATTAAGGATATGAGATTTACAAAATTTTGAGAGGAGCGAGTAAGGAAAGGGAATAGTAAGAGAGGAACCAGAGATAGCAGCAATTTTGGCATGGTAATCAGCAATTTCATTTCCAGATATATTATTTTGAGCTTTTACCCGAGTAATATTGACAAGGTTTTTGGCAAGGAGAGCTTTGGATTTATTGGAATTAAGATAATTAGATTCATTTTTTATCGAGTTAAGAGCTTGAATGGAAGAGAGGCTATCAGAAAAAATATTAACAAGGGTATTATTAGAGGAAGCCCAGTCAATAGCAAAGGAAATAGCCGTAAGTTCGGCTTGAAATACTATATTCCTGTTGTCAAGTTTATAGGAGAAAACCTTTTCCAGAACATCATGTTTAAAAATACAGACTGAAAAACCAGTGGTATTGTCAATATTTGAACCATCAGTATATATATTAAAAATGACAGTCTTTACCCATTCTGTTAACTAAATTTACGGACCATTTAGAGGGGTGAAAGTTAGAGAAAGGAACATGGAAATCAAAATCAGAGGGAGGGAGAAGAAAATGAATCAATTTTTTGTTTCCAAAAATTAAATTTATTATAGAGGGTAGAAATTGTAAGATGTCGGAGATCTGAAAGTGACCCTAGTACGTCTAGCACGGATTCAGTGTACTCTGGAAGATTGAGCACCGATTTCAAATTGAGAGGATAACGACCACGCAGGATACTAAACTGGGTAAAAATAGTAGTAGCAGGAGACTACCCTGAGATAAAAATAGCAGGAGGTGATCAATCAGATTGTCAGTTACCCGCCAATCTGACATTAGAGGGTGGAGAATGCAGGGTCCACTTCGACGATAAGAGCAATAATTTCGTCCCAATAGCTCAACAGTAGAGCGTCGGCTGGCCAATTCGGAGATCCAGAGTTCGATTCCCGGTTGCGGCAGCAAGGCTCTTTACAAAGTTTCTGATATAGCTGCATTATAAAATATACCATAACCCTAATACTTGTGGAGTTATTGGCTTGATCCATGATTTTCCTTTATACCCTGTATTTTATCGGATAGAAAATGAAAAACTTAAGTCTGCTTAGTTTAATGCTTTTTAAAAACTTTGACACTGATTGAAATTTATGACACCTATGTCAATTTCTTTATGAATTATGTATTTTCTTATACGTAATCTTTCTCTTAAATTTCATTCTCTGACGATTTCGGAAACACTTTTAAAAAGGCTCTTTTACAAACTGTCGCTAGGTGCGTAATTCATGGCTTCAACGCCTCCTGGCGGTTGATGTCTTATGTGGAAAGCTGTAAATCTAATTTACGGCTGTCCACGGCAGAATCAGAAGATTAACTAAGAAAAACTTTTCTATATTTAGGGATTGGAGAAAATAAATACTTTAAAATGAAAATACTCTAAAAACGTGATTTCAGGGAGATTAGGAGAAATGAAAAAGCATTTTGTTTAGGTGTTGAGACAAAGTTGGTATCGCTCCAAGACCCAAGTTTGTTCTTTTTGATAGATTTTAGAAACTGCTGAGATATATTTCATTCTTCAATTTTGTTCGCAGAAATGTATGTTATTTAAAAATATGCGCATCACATGACTTTCTTTACAGATTAACAAATGTAATAGTGTGGAAAAACAACACAAGTAATGCTTTCTTTTAACTCTATCTAATTTAAAATCCATAAAATTACTGTCATTTAAATTAAATACAAAATTTTAAAACATTTAATATGGGCAGAACATGACTATCCCTACATAATGCAATGGCTGTATTTATTTAACGACGAAATAATGGTTGATGACAAGATCCACTGCACTACGATTTTAATATTGAAAATATAAAAATTACAAAAGGTAAATTATTTTGTAAATAGAATGAACTAGATCCTTTAGAATGATGTTTACATATTTTTTATATATTAATGCATATAAAAAGTGAATATATTTGATAATACTTACAACATTTTTAATTTCGTGTAATTTTTGGAATACATGTAATTGAAACATTTAATTTCTCGAGAACGGTGAATGCTAGCATTAAGTCATTCGTTTTTCAATGAAAAATTGCGTGAGAAATAATTATTTATTTAATATTGTTAAATGTTCTCTTTTATTTTAATGATTATTTTAAAACATTCAATTGAAAAGCCTGTAATATCGCGAGAACGGTTCATGTTAGCGTTCTAAAATTTGTCATTCGTTTCTTAATCAAAAATTAGATTTGAAATTATTATTTATCATCAATTTAAAGTCCATTTTTCATATTGATCTTTTCAAAAATGTATTCAAAATCTGGGGGAGAGGTCTTCTGAACATTCGATTACCTTTAAAATCAATAGAGTTTGAATATTCTTTAATTGTAATAATTGTATCGAATTTCAATTAAAATTCTCTATTCGTTCGTGAGATATCGCAGTTATAGACTCACGGAAACAGAAACACTAACATGCATACATAGATACACACACTAATATATATATATGCACACACTAATATATACACACACACACACTCACATTCTCACACAGTACACTCACACTCACGCAAGCACGTACACACACACACTCACATTCTCACACAGTACACTCACACTCACGCAAGCACTTACACACACACACTCACATTCTCACACAGTACACTCACACTCACGCACACGCAAGCACGCACACACACACACACACACGGACAAAATCGTTCGATGGTAATGCAGGTATGCCTAACCGTATTCTTCCGTCAAAAATTCGAATTCGAATTTTCGTCTCCGTCATAATAATTTCCTTATACATTATTCTATGTATATAGGGAAAATAAAAATTTGATTGATTATTTTGAGAGATGGTCTTTGTAAAATGTATCCGATAAAAACAAACTTGTAAACAAACTACTCACTTGATGGCTCCTGTAAAAGTTGTCCGTCATCAGGTCTTCAACATTATACGTTAAAGTTTTGAACAGAACTTAGCCCAGTGCTCTGCCGCCCATCTCAACAACTCAAAGGTGGATCGTGACAATTTCTAAATAATGATATCCTCTCAATTCTTTTAAACATACTTAAAAATCATTCATTGATAAAGAATGCAATTGGGTTTTAAATAAATATATAAAATGGATAATTCTTAAATTATAATGATTTTATATTTTTTGGTATTCTAGTAAAATAATATTCTGAATATTGAGGTACTATAACAAAGCGGGTCGCATCCAGCTTGCAAAGCAAGCCTGATTTAAATATATTAAAAAAATCATATAAATATAATAAAGACAATAAATAAGAAAAATACAACCCAAATGGTAATAATAAAAGTAAATTATTTCATTTCTCAAATACTGGGATTTCCAATTTCAGCTCGAACAATCCTAGAGCGTTACGCCAAATAAGAGCTTAACCACGCCATACTACTAAATATATATAACTGCAACACTTAGTGGGACGAAATAATTTCTTGTCAATGTGGATCATCGTGTACAAACTAAACATAATTTAAAGTATTGCTTAAAAAATATCAAAATTATAAATCCATGATGACTGGAATTCGGTTTGATTTTTTTTACCTCTATTATTCAAAGGTGTTTTTCAATTTCGTCTTGGATTTTTAATACTTCCATATATATATATATATATATATATATATATATATATATATATATATATATATATATATATATATATATTTGAAATGTAATAATAAGAATTATGTAAAAATAAAAAAAAAATACAGATATTTTAATCTTTCCCCAATAACGAGCCCTTTTCTTTCATAATTATTATTCCAAATTCCTACTTCATGTCCAGCACGTATTTCAGCTATATATTAAATTCTATCCTACGCCACGAATATTGACGTAGTCTGCCAGCACTTCCTCTTTTCCTCGACCATACCATATATGGTCACATGTGACCCATGTCCTCATATCCCTCCCTCTACGATGTAATTGTGTGAACAGACGTAGACGGCATTGATATTTCTTGAAAACTGGTTGCCGGATCTCGGTCGGCCTACGTAACTATATCTGTTTTGAGTGCCATATAATAAAGTAGATTGTTGATAACGTGAAATGTCTTTTCCCTGGACTATTGTAGCTTATGTTACACACACACACACACACACATATATATATATACAGGGTGTCCAGTGCTATCGGTGCCCAATGGCTATTTCCTCAACCGTTAGTCACAGAGATACACTTCCAATTGCAAAAATATTTTAAATTTTAAAATCTACTATCTTAGAAACAGTTTAAATCAATAAATACATTTCTGAAAGAAATACGAAATATTAATTTATATACGGTCTCCCGTTCCCACCACTTATATTTAGGAAAATCATCCTCATACAATTTCATGCAAAATAAAAAAAATCTTCCTTTTACGACCTAAATTCACAGAGTTATGAAGCATTAAATTTTATGACTTAAGTCGCTTTTCCACGCATAAAAATGTCCCTTTTCAGGCAAACAACCAATCAGGGACCGTATTGACCATTTTTCAGCAAAATGTGCTCCAACTTTAAACAGCTATAAGTCGGTCAATTTTGGTCATAAAAGGATGATTTTTTTTTATTTTGCATGAAATTGTATGAGGATGATTTTCCTAAATATAATTGGTAGGGCCGGGGGACTGTATAAAAATTTGTATTTCGTATTTTTTTCAGAAATGCATTTATTGATTTAAACTGTTTCTAAGATAATAGAATTTTAAAATTTAAAAGATTTTTGCAATTGGAAGAGTATCTCTGTGATTAGCGGTTGAGGAAATAGCCATTGGGCACCGATAGCACTGGCGATCAATTGCCTTTTGTACATCTGTAGCAGGTAATTAATTAATTGAAAAGAAAATCGGAATGTTGAAATCTGTATGCTCATTCTGATGAGATTTTAATTTTTTCGACTTTCTATTCCATTCAGTCCATTTACTCCTCATTTCCATTTACTCACATTCAATTAGGTATTCTGACCCCTATGTGTTTGTCCATACTTTGTACATTGTTCTTCAATACAATTAGCTTTCCTGATTCTATTAATATATATTATTAAGATTTCTTTATTTGTACTTCCTACGCATATTGGGTTCTACAAAATCCCCATTCTTCACAGCATATGATGTATATATCTAATTTTCAGTCACTTCGTTATAAATGGTCCTTTTATCCTATATAATGATATTTTTCATTATATCTATATAGTATACACACACACATATATATATATATATAAAAAGACCATGAGTTTTTGGCAAAGAATTGGCATTTTAATGTGATGGTTGCACATTCATCTAACATATGTGGTTGGACAGATTTCAATAGTATAGATTTGTTTCATAGTAAATCCGCCACTGCTGCACTATATTTCTCCTTTTTTAAGTACTATGCAAACACGAATGATTCATGAGCCAAAACTAAAAGTACGCACCAAAATTAAGTAGTATTCTGATGTCATTAGTAATTATACAAACAAAGTAAATTTTCTGAATAGGTTTTGGTGCGCGATAGAAAAAATATGTTTTTTTTACTATCATGGCCGGAATAAATTCTCGCAAGCCAAATGAGGTGGAAAATATTTAATGCGAAAATCTTAAAAATGCTCTTTTGAAAAGAGAAAATTTAAAATGACCGGATTATGGTAAATAAATATTTTTCCTTTTCTCAAAATGCCATTTTTCTTTAAAAGATTTACGGAATGAATTACTTTAGGACATTTTAAAGAAGTTTTAGCGTGAAAATTGTTTAGTATTTTGAAATTATTTTGTTGGGAATATTAGTTGTTTATAGAAAATATCTATAAAAGTTAATTTTTTTAATATCTATAAACGTATAAAAGTATCAGCATTTTGTCATAAATTAAATGGTTTAAAATGATGAACAGCTTGTACGGTATTTTTATTGTAGTTAAATTTAAGTTTTACTACAATCAATAAGTTTTACTACAATTTTTTTAGCCATTGGAATGATTTATATTTCACCAAATCCTTCCCACCTACACTATTTTAAAAATCGCGTTCAAAAATTTGTGAGTTTTCGAACGTTTGATTGCATACAAAATTAATAGTGTTTATTTACAAATTGAAACAGCATCAAAGCTTATTTGAATAGCTCAGATTGTTTTTGAATTTTCGTATTCATATAATCGCACACATGTACGCTATATTATATACATAAAAATACACAAAGAAATGAAATCTCCTCGAAAATGCATTAGAATTTGTTTCTTTAAACTAACCATCCTAACTGGTTCGGTTGTTAGACGAATCACCGGCTTAATCAGCATTTTCTGCGTTCCTTCGGTAGAATAGGGATATAAAATGTTTCAACTCGTGAAGTTTTCAATGTTCTTGGCATGAAAGAAGGGTTCTTGAGTAGATTATGAAGTATTTGAGTAGTGAGGGGAAAGAAACCCTATTCCATACAACGGTGACTAGGAAGAGAGTATTCGAGGTGTAGTCGCAATACGGGGTAAAATCACAGAATACCATGGTAAGACTATAAGCTTTGTCAATGCGTATCGTTTTAAGTATTATCACCAGCCTAGTATATTGTAGTAGCTTGTATAATTGTAATCTATTCTGGGCGTGTGCTATAACAATTAGTGCCCGTTGCCTTAAACAAGCTACTGTAATTTCTGTTAAGCCCCAATAAATTGAGTTATATTTAAACAGTGCCGTTCTGTGTTATTGCCCTTGGCACGAAAGGCCGCACACACACTTTTGACACATTAAACACTTTTAAAAACACTTTTGACCGATTAAGTAAAAATCCTTTACTAAGGCATCCAAAGAGGATCAAGAGACTAAATGGTCTTTACAAGTTTCATCTCGTTAAACAATTTCATCTATTACGTCATTACGTTACGTCATTTACATACGTCATGATTATGGTTTTGCTCTTTTAAAGTATTTACTTTGCAATTTAATATTCAGTGTCTTTAGATGATATGTTCTGTTGCTTCTAATGAGTCGAGCTATGTATAAGTTTGCATAGATTTGAACGTAAAACACACCAGAAATTGAAAACTGTATGTAAAAAATAAATTATGAAAAAACTTTTTCAATGTCCTTCCCAACACAACAGCGGTGCATGTAAATAAATGCATGAAATAAATTTTAATCACACATGAAATTGAACCAAACTGATAGCGTAGACAGATCCAATTCAAAACAATAATATATAAATTTTATCATTATCCAAAACTGATACTATACAAAATTGTTAAAGAGAAATGAGGGTGTAGGAATTTGAAGAATAGCTTGGACTGTTTTGCATAATATCAATTTTAGATAAGGAAAAGATGTATATTGTATTGTTTTGTATTGAATTTGCCTACACCCAAATTTCCCTTCGACAATTTTGCATAATATAAATTTTCGATAGGGATCAGATTTATGTAGTTTTGACTAAATTTACCTACATCCTCAATTTAGTTCAATTTCGTGAGTAATTAAAATTAATTTTCTAATTTCATGAGCGCCACTATTGTGTAGATCATGTCACTCGCCTTTTCTCATAATTTATTTATTGTACTGGTCATAATTTTAGTCAAATAGAACTAAACGCCTTTCTTTTGGTTCCTAAAATTAATGGTGAATTGTTAAGCGCACTTAATTTTTTATTGCCTCGAACACACGTGTAGCACAAATTAAATGTTTACAAAATCATTAAAATATTACTTATTTGACATACTTCAAACTATCACTTTAATTTATACCGTTACAGTCACTATATTGTAACCAAATTTGTCGCAAATTGGGATTATAGACAGGCAAAAGGGCTTTTCTTATGTAGCATGCTATGTATGTACAGAAGTAGCAGTATAAAGCTGGACGAGTTCTCCTTTAAAATAAACTGAAGGGGCGTGAATTAAGTTATTCTATAATTCCTTAGTGCAAGGTGACAATTTATACACAAAAATGTCGTCCATGAAGAGCAAAATGCTCATTTTCATTAATCTATTGTCTTCTATATAACTTTATTCTTCTCTTTGTGTTTGCACTCTTTAATGGTTGTACAAGCGAACCTTATTCCTGAAGCGATGCTCAAATTGCACTCAGAAATTGAGCCGCAATGTATTTTCAGCGTTCATTACGTAAAAAATCTGATGTTGGCAACACATGACTTTCCTTATATAATGCAATGAATTTACTGCATTTACAGTAAAAAAAATAGATTATTTTTATAGCAGTTATTTATATTCTTTCCAAGATATTGAATTTTCGTCAATGAGTCGTCGTTTTCCATGTCGTCATCATTAATGAGTCATCATTGATTTAGCGTTATTTTTTATCGATTTGGCGAGATTTTCCTTAATTTAGCAACATTTAAAAAAGTTGACAAGTTGGCGACATTCCACCAAATTCGTCGCCAAAATTTCGCCAAGCGTTATGGACGAAGAAATAAGTTATTCTTACAGCAGATAAATGACTATTGACGTTCAAATACAAAAGTATTACCCAAAGAATTTTTTTTTATGAATAGAACGAGCTAGATCCACGAGAAGGATGTCACTCAATTTATTGCATGGTATTGCACATAAAAAGTGAACATGTTTCTCAACAGTTAATATTTTTTTTAATTTATGGGATTTTTTGATAATTTTTTTGAAAAATGTACAATATCTTAACGGTTCATATTAGCGTTCTAAAACTTATGTCAATCGTTTTCTAATGAAAAATTACATAAGAAATGTCTATTTGCGTAACTTTATTAGCTGTTTTGATTTTGGACGATTTTTTCAAAATTCCACTCGAAAATTTAGGGGGTTCTCAATATTCAATTGCGTATAAAAACAATAAACTTCTAGTGTTTACGGATTGCGATTTTTGTACCAAATTTCGTTCGAATCGGTCCATTCGTTCGTCAGTTATCCTGTCCACAGACTCACTGTCACACACACACACACACACACACACACACACACACACAGACACAGATATCACTTCAAAAATGATTGATTCGTGATCAGGGATGCTTGAAACGGGCTCTCCCGTCGAAAACTCGAATTCGAATTTTCGACCCCGTCACAATACTTTCTTTATACATTATGTAATAAGGAAAGTAAAAAAGCACAAGGAACCACATAAGTTTTGGTGACTTGAGAAAAGGAAGGTAATTCTTTTTACTCACTGGGAATAAAATAAAAACAGGGAGATATTTAGAGTTGTTGTTGAGACCCAGACCGTCCGACCTACCAGAAAGGTGTATTGTAACCGTTTGGACGGCCGGGAAATGACGAGATATTTAAAGTGAAAAGCCTAAAAATATTCCGCTAAAAGTAAAATTTTAACCAGCAGAAACAACAAGATAACAACTATAATAGAAGGTCTTTATTTCACTTCTTTAAGACGTACAAAACTTACAAAGGCCAGAGCGCTTTCGAGCGTAAATACGCTCTTCATCAGGGGCTGCATGGAAATAGGAATGATCGTTCATATATAGACCAGAAAAGGTGACAAATTTGCATAAATACAATTATCAATAAACTTACGTTTATCCAAGGAGAATCCAAAAATACAAAACATTCTGCACAGATTAAAAAAATCGAGCATAACTCACGAAAAGAACAGTAAAAATTTACAATTTTATTACAGTATTTTCAAATTCAAAAAATTTCAAAAAATGGGGGCAATCAGGTCCAATCCCCGAGAGGATGACGTCAAAGATAACTATGAAGAGACTTGAATTGCATGGAGTCGAGAATGAGTCGCCCAAGCATAACTTAAAATCTGAACGGAGTCAAAATTACAAATCGACTCGCGGTAAATATAAATAAAGAGGGACTCAAAAAGAAGAATATTACGAGGGTTATTACAACGCATTTACAACGTAAAATTTTAAATAGTTAAATTATAGAGAACTAATATTTTTTAAATGACTATTCGACCTAAGACATTATGGTCCTCGCCTTTTAAGGATGCTAGATGTTCGTTGAAAAGGTTTATAACATTTGAAAAAGATCATTGTAGACTGCACAGTTAAAGTTTTAAGTTTTTGATAAATGAAAGAGTTGAAAATAATTCGCGATATAAATTTAATTAAATTTTCAACTTTTAAGTAGTGATCTCAAAATTTGGTCAACGCTGTAATTTATTTTGTTAAAAAATTGAATAATTATTTGTGCGCGAGAGTATACTGTAAAACATATGCAAGCATGTTACTGAAAGTTTCAGTGCAATAAGCGTTCCGTAATGGGAAGTAAGGTTCCTGATAGTTATGGTTATATATATATATATATTCACACAAAAATAACACATAGGCAGACGATAATTAGATAAAAATTTCAGAAATGAAACTGGTATTTTCATGAACGCCTGTAATTGTGGCTTTTCTTCTCAGTTTGCCGAAATGATCAACAAAGTAGTTGAAAAAAATCTGGTGTGGCCAACACATGACTTTCCCTCCAGACTTATATTCACATTCTCTTTATTTCAATTAAATGTAATTCACTTTTAATTCAATTTTCGTTCTCATTTGATAACTGGACTTATTTCCAAAGGTGGCGTAGAGAAAATACGAAAAAACTAAAATATCTTGCGAACGGCTAGACCTAGTGTAATGGAGTTGGTCTTATTCCTTTCTTCGTTAAAAATTGCGTATTAAAACAAGCATTTAATGGATATATTTGAGTATAGATTTTTGCGGGCCATTTTGTAAAAAAAAGCAGGTTATTTTTTTTCAAATAGTACCAAAATCTAATCAGCACCAGGGTGTTTGAAAAGTGACTTATTTACCAAATTTTGTGAAATTCGGTCCATTAGTTTTTCAGCTAGAGTGGATACAAGGTTTTGCGGGCCATTTCGCAAATAAAGGCGGGTTCGTTTACCCCGAATCGTACCCAAAACTAATCAGCACTAAATTCGCCCACAAGTGACTTACCTACCAAATTTTGTGAAATTCGGTCCATTAGTTTTTAAGTTAGAGTGAATACAAAATCTGCACAGACAGACAGACAGACAGACACACAGACGTCACACTAAAAATAGTTTTTTGTATTCTAGAGGTCTTGAAACGTGTAGATCCGTCGAAAACTCGAGTTGCGATTTTCGACTTGATTCCAATACTTTCCCTATACATTACCATGTATTGTAGGGAAAGTAAAATTGAGCAAAGGTTGCAGAATGTTCTACAGTGTGCATTAGAACTAGTACAGCATAAATAAAATAAAGCTGATGCGTGCGTTATGTAACACTCCCTATAAACTAAATTAACTTATTATTATTAATTATTTATAGAGTTCATCTAATTGGGCTTAAAGAATACACCTTAACACACACTCTTTATATTTGCAATGACAATTTGAAGAATACCTGATCAATTGGAAATTTGATCAGGTATTCTTCAAATTTCCACCATTTTACTCCAACTTTCCTTTTTGAATTAGGTTTTCTTGAAAGTTTTTTGAATGTTTCTCAGTCAAACTCTCTTAATAATGATAATTGTCCTTTCTTCTCTCTTCTGTTTGGAAATATTTAGTTTCATTTTTCCATATCGTTTGCTTCTCCCCTTTTCCGAAATGTCCTACTTTTTTCCTGAATTTTTGTTATTTACCGAAGTAGTTTGCTCTTCAAAATCAGTTACTTTTTTATTTTCTGTTCTAATTACTTTCCCTACATACAGAATATAAATGTATAAGGAAGTATTGTGACGTTTCAAGCATTGAATTAAACGTTTTTAAGGTGAAGTTCGTATGTGTGTGTATGTTTGTGTGTATGTTTGTGTTGTATTTGTGTGTGTGTCCGTGTGTTAGTGTGTTGTTGGGGCCCAGACCGTCCGACCTACCAGAAAGGTGTAAGGTAACCGTTTGGACGGCCGGGAAGTGCCACCCAATTTAGATCGGAACCCAGTGGGGGAGGCATCCACAGGGACCGTACCCTCCTTCCCCTACCACCAACCACTTGGAAGGACTTACGGACCCACATGATTAACGTGATTGTACTCCGCATGAACACGGCGGCAGTTGTGGCAGCTTGCAAATCCAGCACGCAAACCACCGGACTACTGCGCCCGAAAAGTGCCAACAGCCCGCGGTGTTCACAGGTGGTCACCCATCCAAGTACTAACCGTCCAGATGCTGCTTGACTTCGGTGATTTAACGAAAACTGGTGTTTTCTGCACGGTAGGGCCGTTGGCTTTTTGTGTTAGTGTGTGTCCGTGTTAGTGTGTTGAAGACCCAGACCACACGACCATCCCTAGGGTTAACGGTAGCAATATGTGTGGCCGGCCGTGTTAGTGTGTGGCCGTATGTTAGTGTGTCTATGTGTTAGTGTGTGTCCTTATGTTAGTGTGTCCATGTGTTAGTGTGTGTCCGTATGTTAGTGTGTCCATGTTTTAGTGTATGTGTCCGTCTCCATGTGTTAGTGGTGTGTCCATGAGTTAGTGTATGTATCCGTGTGTGTATGTGTGTGTCCGTAAGTCTGTGGATGCCATATCTCACGAACGAATGGAGCGTTTTAAATGTAATTTGGTACCATTATTATTATCCTTGAATATTGGAATCTTATTAATTTTAAACCCAATCGAACATTCGGAAGACTCGTATATTTTCCAAATAAATATTTTTAAAAAATCTTAAATAAATCAGGACATTTAATAATGTTAAATAAATAATTATTTTATACGTAATTTTTTATTCTAAAACGAATCGCACAAACTCTGGTTCACTAGCATTAGCAGATCTTGAGATATTTCAAGTTTTTAAAATAAATGTATCTGAAAATACATAAAAATGAACTGTAGTAAGTAATCGTAGTAAATATGTATCACTTATTGAAAAATTTGACGACATTGGCGACTCATTTTGTGAAATATTGCCAACTTGGTGACTTTTTAATGTAAGGACTTATTGACGAAAAATGTAGACAAACTTGGAGAAATGACGCTAAAGTTACAAAAATGACGCCATATTGATGAAATTATAATTAACATATTTTAATATAATGGATTAAATTGCTTAACATATGTTAATAATATTTCAAATTGTCAAGTTTGATTCGCGTGAAATATGAGTGGATTTGGTACTTCAAAATAATTTTACAGGTTATCATTCAAGTCTTAAATATCAGTGTATTTTCAAAAATAAAAAATATTGCGCGTTGGATCTTGTTCAGCATTATTTCTCAGCTAAATAAGTAAAGTAATACTTGCATTATGTAGGGAAAGTTTGTGCTGCCCATATTTGATTCAGATAATTTCCTTTAAACATTTATTACTCATGATTGGCTGTAGATAGATATTAGATGATGATTGATACGGATTTAGCATTAAATTCTAGAGGGGTTTGGTAGGGGTTGTACTAGGGATTTCAACTTTTTGTTCTGGAGATGTCGCTTCCGATTCAGAAATTTATATTTTCCTTGAAACACCTTTTTCTTGGGATCTGCTATAGCAGTAGCTTAAATGATGACTGTTGTAGATTCAACATCAAATTCCAGATGGGGTTATAGGGCTCACTAAAGATTTCCAGTTCAAAATTTCATTGAAACATATATTTTTCAGGATTGGCTATAGAGTTTAGATGATGAGTGATAAATATTCATCTTCAAATTACAGCGGGATTAGAGTGGCTTCACTTAGGATTCATTCTTCCGGTTCTGGAGATGTTCCTTCCGGGCTTTTAGAAAATCTGTATGATTCCACGAAATAAGTATGCAAAAAAAAGGCATAAAAATGCATAATAGTTTCTTAAAAACTTAAGCGTATACACTATTTGCCACCATATGAGGAAGCCTTCATAAATTTCTTGTATAAAATTTGATGTTTGGGGGTGGAAGAGAATTCTATACACTTTACTCATCCGGAAAGTATCATCTTACAAGTGTAAAACAATTTTATGCTTTGTGTATTGACAATTCTGAAAAATTAATTTTTTCTATCAACCAAGATTATAAAATATGGAGTTTTAAAAAGAAGTTAATAAAAAACTGTGATTTAAACCAAATAAAAGGTTTTAAGAAAAAAATTTCACCGTTTAAATTAAAGTTTAAGCCAATGAAATTTAAACGAACTTGCTATCACCACAGTGACTTTCAACTTGATGTTCGCTGTTTTAATGCTCTAGCATGATTAATGATACATAATTTGTAAACTGAGTTACAATTAGCGCAAAGACACGCGATTTTGTTTCTTAGAATCAGACTGAAAAGTTGTAAATTAAAACGCCAGCAACTCACATTTGAAATTTTCGACAAGTAGCCTCTTTTCTGTATAAACCATAATTTAGTGTGGGCTTTTTTTAATCTTATCGGTTCAGTAACTTATACTACTTTGCAAATTTTAAATATTATTTTATTTAAAATATATCATTCAATATGTGCAGGTATCTTATTCTACCCTTTTTCTTCTAGGTAAGTGACTTTCATAAATATTTGATTGCGACGTTGAAGAGTTTATGTATGAAAGGTAAGAATATTTATTTTTCTAGCAGTATGTAGTTTTGTATTTGATTGCATTTGTTCTATGAATATACGGAAAAGAAAAAGCTTTGAACTATTTGCATCTGCTTTCGTAAAATGTTATCTGTATTTATTATATTCTTTGGCTTTCTAACTTAGCTAGAAGTCTGGTTGTTTTCTAGCCATAGCTGGAAAATCATTGCACTGGAATTGGGTGTTTTTCTAAAAGAGTTTTTATATAAAATTCTCAAAATTATCTTTCCCCCTTGCTTCCAGGTTCCAATTTCCCTTAAATTAGCTTCTAAGAAAATTAATAAATCGTGCTCCCAATGCTATCACTATAACCAAAAACGCACCGACTGATACATACGATTAAAATGCGATTTTGTTTATAATATTCTTCCCAAGTTGACTTGTCTTCCCAAGGCGACTTGTCTTCCCAAGGCGACTATAACAATATATTTCAGAGGGGGAAGAAAAAAGGAGAGGGGTGGGAGGTTGGGGCGTAAAAGTGAATAATTGTACATTGGATACTATTTCCGATTTGGGAAACTATTTTCAAAAGAAGCTCAGTAAAAAACCGTATTTAGTTTCGTTGTTTGTGTTTTTATAGAAAAATATTAAAAATTACAATTTTTATGAAAAAGCAGTACAATTCTTCTGTACCAGTTTTATGAAAAAGCACTACAATGCTTCTGTACCAGTTTTATGAAAAAGCACTACAATTCTTCTGTGCTAGTTTTATGAAGAAACACTATAACTGTTCTATACCAGTTTTATGAAAAAGCACTAGAATGCTTCTGTATCAGTTTTATGAAAAAGCACTACAATTCTTCTGTACCAGTTTTATGAAAAAGCGCTACAATTCTTCTGTATCAATTTTATGAAAAAGCACTACAATTCTTCTGTACCAGTTTTAGTAACGATTGCTACTTATTAGATAATTCTCTATAACTTTGAAATCGTCTTTTTGTCTATGCCGAATTGTTACCGAGTTCGTTATCTTAACTTTTGAAATTCCTCGCTAGATGCACTACATTTCCTTTTGTTAGATCAGGCATGGTCACTTTATAATAAATATACTTAACGTGTACACTCATTGATCTTTCTTTATAAAGTTGCATTCAGGGTGGTGCTTAAGGGCTATCCGAGGAATCCTGCATAGTTTCTAGCATTATTATATTTTCCAATTTACAAAAAATTCGTGTATGAATGAAAATTAAGTTATGGCCTTTTAGAAACTATTACTTCATCAACATAGTATCGTCATCAACAGTAACTTTGTCGATATAAACTAGCAAGATTTCAAAACGCTATGGCGGCGACTGTCCACCAAATTTACCGCATTATATCTTATGGAAATCACAATTTTAATCATCCTAATATGCGACGGATTTCCATTCATCCTTGACTGTAAGCTGACTAATAAGCTGTCTTCTTAATCCCCAATTCCATGTAGTGGTCATCGTGGGTGGCTGATTTCACCATCGTAAACACAGTGCTCTATTGGAAGAGGGATTTGTAATGGTATAAAAGATGGATTGTGACAGGGCATAAGAGCATATTCGAACTTATTAAGCGACAAGAGTGTTGACACGGCAAGTTCCTTACATTTTGATTACATCTCGTAGCCAATTTAACTGATGAAGGTATTTAATGGGGTGAAATAGTAATAAAATCTCCTGGGATAGCATTGTACGTATAGAAGGTTTTATAATGATTTATCTGTGCAGTGAATAGTGGGATAGTTATAAAGTTGAGCTGATACTCGTAAAGTATTATGTTTTTTTTACTTTCCCTGCAATACATGGTAATGTATAGGGAAAGTATCGGAATCATGCCGAAAATCGCAACTCGAGTTTTCGACGGATCTACACGTTTCGAGACCTCTAGAATACGAAAACACTATTTTTAGCGTGACGTCTGTGTGTGTGTGTGTGTCTGTCTGTGTGTATCTGTCTGTGTGTATCTGTCTGTGTGTGTGCCTGTCTCTCTGTGTGTCTGTGCAATGTATTTATCCACTCTAACTCAAAAACTAATGCACCGAATTTCATAATATTTGGCAGGTAAGCCACTTGGATGTGATCCTGGTGCTGATTAGTTTTTGGTATGATTCGTAAAAACAGAACCCGCCTTTTTTTGCGAAATGGCCGTAAAAATTTCATGTATCCACTCTAGCTAAATATACTAATTGACCAAATTTCACAAAATTTGGTAGATAAGTTATTTGTGGGATACTCTGGTGCTGAATAGATTTTGGTAATATTCGGAAAAGAATAACCTGCCTTTTTTTTACGAAATGGCCTTCAAAAATCGCCAAAATCTAAAAAAAAGTTACGTATGTTCAGATATATCAATTAAATGCTTGTTTTATACATAATTTTTGATGAGGAAAATAATAATAACAACTCTATTACTCTAGGACTAACCTTTCTCGAGATATTTGAGATTTTTCGCATTTAGTTATGCCACTTTTGGAAAAATATACAATTACCAAATAAAAACAGAAATTGAATTAAAAATGCAAATTTAGTGTTATTTTGTGCAATTAAACTCAATTTAATGAATTATTATTGAAATAAAAAAAATGAATTTGAGTCTGCAGGAAAAGTCATGTGCTGCTCACATCAGATTTTTTTTATTTACAACTGCGTCACCTCAAAACCAATAAGACCAATTTACAATTGCAAACTTCAAAACCAATAAGATAGTAATCACTCATATTTGAACAATAACTTAAAATGTAATTTTTATTATTTTACTTCTTAAAGTTCTTGGTTAAACTTACTTAAAAATGACTAAATAATTTACGACAGGTGATTTCGGAAAAGTATAATCCTGGGCGTCCATGGAACTTTTACCAGGGGGGGGGGGGGGGTGAAACAAGCATCCCACTTGATTCATCTTATGGATACCTATGGGTATAGTCGTTAATATTCGTGTGTAATAATTAAAAAATACCCAATTAATCGTACTTACCCAGTTTGACCAATTAACTTGTATAACCTGGAGAGAGAGAGAGAGTTATGATAAATTCTGCATTTTAACAAACAACTAAATTAATCTTAATCTAATAAAATTGCCAAAATACACAGTAAAACCAAGAGATGAAATTTAATTGAATACTTTATTCAATTACATAAATTTCAAAATCATGAAACTCTTATAAACAATTCAAATGCATATCTCAAGATCAAAATTGATATTAGTTCAAAATATACAAATAAAATCGATAGAATAGAGATTTCGTTATCCCTAAAAGCTATGGAATGTTCTTTTGAATACCTTTAAGCACTCCAATTGAGTTGTAAAGAAAGGTTCATGAGTGTATACGGTAGGTCCACTAATAGTAAAGTGATCCGGCTCAATCGATTATAAGTGATTACAGCGCCTCTATCGGATGATTTAAAAAGTGGGGGATCCTGTATGCTTAAAAGAAAACTAAAACCTAAAAGTAAAATATGAAAGTAAAATTACAATAAAAGTCGTCTTAACATAGTACCAGTCATAACACCAATCATTTTTTCCGGTTTTATATTTGCTTTGCGTTGGGTCAGAAAGTTTTTCCTAAAAGCGGTCAGATTTTTAAACACGATATATAATGTATAAAAACTACAGGAGATCTTATTACAAAAATGTCCTGACTTATCTAAAAAACCTATTTTTACCATGTAATTTAGTTTGTCTTTCAGAACATTTCTGGACAAAACTTGGAAGGAAATGATATTTTGTTATACTCTTTCAGTTTATGGCTTGTCGTTCGAAGGATTATTTCCCAAAAAGAGAAATGGTTACAATGTTCTTTTGATATCCAAGGAGATTGCATTGAATTTTTCTGAAAAAATAATAGTTTTTCATGTCAGCATTTGATTCTGAATGGTGGAAGACAATGAGGTACAATGTTTACGAATTTCAATAATCGTACGATATTTCATTCCTATCGCTCTAATTGTTCAACAGATATCATTCACCAACAATCGTATAATAAAAAATCCCATGTGGACAGCGCATGATTTTTCCTATAAAATTCATTTATTACTTTCCTTATATACATAATGTAGAAGGAAATTATTGTGACGGGGTCGAAAATTCGAATTCGAGTTTTCGGCGAGAGAGCACGTTTCAAGCATCCCTGATCACGAATCAAACATTTTTGGAGTGATGTCTATGTGTGTGTGTGTGTGTGTGTGTGTGTGTCAGTGAGTCTGTGGTGACGATATCTCACGAACGAATGGAATGATTCGAATGAAATTTGGTACAAAAATTACAATCTGTAAATACTGGAAACCTATTGTTTTTAAACGCAATCGAATGTTCAGAACCCCCCCCCCCTAAATTTTCGAATGAAATTTTGAAAAAATCCTCAAAAAATCAAAACCATTAATAAAGTTACGCAGATAGACATTTCTTACGTAATTTTTCTTTAGAAAACGATTGATATAAACTTTAGAACGCTAGCATGAACCGTTCTCGAAATATTGTACATTTTTCAAATAAATTTATCAAAAAATCCAATAAATTAAAAAAAATATTAACAGTTTAAAAACATGTTCAGTTTTCTTTATATGTAATATCATGCGATAAATTTGGTGACATCATTCTTGTTGATCTAGCTCGTTCCATTCATGAGAAAAGATACTTTGAGTAATACTTTTGTAATTGAACACCAATAGTCATTTATCTGCTATAAGAATAACTTATTTCTCCTTGGCGATATTTGGGGGACAAATTTAGCAGAATGTCTCTAACTTGGGGCCTTTTTTTAAATTTTGCCAAATTAACGAAAATCTCGCCAAATGAATAAAAATGATGCTAAATCAATGAAAATGACGACTTATTGACGAAATTTCAATATCTTGGAAAGAATATAAGTATCTACTATAAGAATAACCTATTTTATTTTTACTGTAGAAGTAGTAAATTCATTTCATTACATCAGGAAAGTCATGTGCTGCCCACATCAGATTTTCCTTCTTGCGGAGTGAAAAAATGATAAATAAGAGACAGTGAAAAAATTATACATTATATTTTGCATTGAATTATACATTTGGCGCTTTTCCGGATCACAATATGTAAAACGATTTTGAAATACCCAATTAACTTATATGTCGCGAAACTCAAAACTAGCAATTATCAATACTGATAGCATCGGAAAAAAGCAAGAGTCCATATATTAAAATATTTTCAAAATTAACTCATCGATTTTGCCCGATTTCATTAAATTAGCGTCATTTTGTAATTTTACTGTATTTTCGTCAATCTAAGGCGACATATTACCAAGTTGGCAATATTTCGCTAAATGAGACGCAAAATTCACCAACGTTATCGCTAAGCGTTGTAGAGATGAGCTTTTATAAATGACTATTAGCGAATTATTGGTTATAAAAATACAAAACTGTTAAACAAGTAAATTCTCTCGTAGATGGAACGGACTAGGTGCACGAGAATGGTATTAACAAAGCAGTCGCCAGTCGCTTAGTATTGCATGAAAAGTGACACATATTTCGCGATGGGGCGCGGTAGCCCATTGGTTAGCGCGCTGGAGTTGCACTCGGTAGGCCCGGGTTCGATTCCAGCCACTGCCAAAACTGCCGCCGTGTTCACGCGGAGTACGATCACGTTAAACATGTGGATCCGTAAGTCCTTCCGAGAGGTCGGTGGTAGGGGAAGGAGGGTACGGTCCCTGTGGATGCCTCCCCCACTAGGTTCCGGTCCAAATTGGGTGGCACTTCCCGGCCGTTCAAACAGTTACCTTACACCTTTCTGGTTGGTCGGACGGTCTGGGTCTCAACAACAACAACATATTTCGCGATAGTTAATAGTAATAATTTTAGAATAATTAGTAATAATTTTAGACCTTTTTAATTTGATATATTTATTAAAAAAACGTGCAATATCTTGAAAACTGCTCATGTTAGCTCTCTGTTTTCCAATAAAAAATTACATAAGAATTGAACACTTACGTAATATTATTACAAATTCTGATTTTGTAAAGAATTTTTCAAAATTTTATTAAAAAATGTGAAAATTTTCCGAACATTCGATTGCGTCTATAATGAAGTAGCTTCAGTAATTGTTATAGTTGCACCAAATTTCATTCAAAATACTCCCTTTGTTCGTCAGATATTGCTTCAATAGACTAAAACACTCACACACACATAAACACATACTTATACACACAGACATCACCTCAAAAACTGTTAATTCCAGTTCAGGGATCTTTGAACAGTGCTCATTTGTCAAAAACTCTAATTTGAATTTTCCACCCCGTCACACACGTTTCTTATTAACACTTTACAACAAAGTTGAAAAGTGTTTATGACTTTGTTCATTCTGTCTGTCTGTCTGTCTGTCTGTCTGTCTGTCTGTCTGTCTGTCCGTTAGCACAATAACTGCCGTAAAAATGACTTAAAATGAAATTTTAGTATGTTGTTCAGACGGTCTGTAGGACCTATGGGAATATAAATGAATAATATCACCGAATTAGTTTTGGATTGACCCCGGGTTGAAAAATTTAAATGCATTGAGCCCTATGGGACCAAATTTTTCAAACATTTTTAAGCGGATTTAAAATTCACAAATTGCTTCGAAAATTTTAGGTAATATTCAAATTGTTCCATAAAATATATAAAAAAAAATTCAGCGAAATATATTCAGTAGTTTTTTAAATTAAAATAATAATAACACCTCTTATATGAAGCGATCACGTGACCATGATATAAAAATATCACGTGACCCACTTCAAAATGATATATGGCATCCATTTTGTCTCAAAATCGTGATTTTTAAAGTTCTTTTTAATTCATATTGAGTGTTGTATCCGTCCTAAAAACACTTTATTTTTGCATAAATTCTGTGCATCTACATACTGAAACAACGCAATTACAATATATTTGAGTTTAAATGCTCATCCAAATTTGATTATTTCTACAACGAAGCCTATTTTTCACCTATGTAAAATGTAAACAGCAAAATATGTAGAATGAGTTGTATTAGAATTGCTGTATTTCTTTAACACAAAATCATTTAGTTCCTGGAGTCTCTGTAGCTGATATGAATGAAATATTCATTTATTTTACAAAGAGAAGGACGATTTTTTTCGATGAAGTTTTACGCATAGAGTTTAATTTTTTGTAGCTCCATGGTCTTAAACAAAATGTTTAAATAAAATAAATTATAGTATTGTGATGAATGACATGAATGGGAAATTATTTATGAATGAAATGATGCTTTTATAGAGAGAGCCAGGCGTGTTATTTCTTCTATGACGTCATTTGAATGAATTTCAGTTGTTTTCGATGAAATTTTCAAATATAATAAATTATCGTAGTATTATGAAAATTCTCAAATTATTTCCGAGGAATGTATCGCCTTTTAGAGATGTTTTAACCAAGCAATTTATATTTCAATGCCGTCATTTGAATGAAGTTTATTTTTTTCGATGAAGGTTTAAGTTTTCAAATATAATAAATTAATGTATTATCGTAATAAGTTTTAAAATATTAACGAGGAATGTATTGCATTTTAGACATGTTTGAATAAAATTGCATTGAAGTTGGAAAGTGTTTCATAATCAATGCTTTAAGCATGATTGATCTTGTTCATTATACAATGGATATAGGCAAAGTAAAAGTATCAAATGGCATTGTGAACAAGCATAAAACATCTTTTAATACAAATTTTGATGCGTCCAATATGTGACATTCTTTACATATTACCAAATTTCAATATTGTGATAAAACAATAAAATAATTTAATTTATTTAGAACATTTTTAATTGACTATGATTAAAATGTATTACGTCTGATTTGAAGGAGGGTTAGAATCCTTCATCAGTCTAGATCCGAAAGTACAGCTCCGGTCTTACGGAGACTTGGCACAAAACAATTTGAAATTTCATAACTTTTTTTGAAAGGAGGTTTTTTTATGTATTCGGCGGGACGTTTTTATTATAATAGAGGGTTCTGGCTCCTGCTCGTTTCGCTTCGCCAACCTCTTTGGGAGGCTTCGCCACTCGCTGCGCTCGCAGAGCTCGCTTCATACTACCTATCTCTTCTAAAAATTCTACTTTCAAAAGTCTCTCTTTCTATCCCTACCTCTCCGCAGGAAATAAAAGTAGGGATTTTTCTTAGCCTAGGGAATCCAAAAACTGAATTCCTTGATTCTGAGCTTGCGTCGTTAACTCTTTCATGGCAAACTAAAGTTTAAGTCGATAAACGGTTTATTTCATGGTATTATCCTATTACTTCTCTATAAATGTACGAAATTTCATATTTTTCGTGTTTGCGGTACAAGACAGAGAAATCGCCAGACGTGTCAATACGAAGAAAAAAAAAATCACCCATGTAGGTACCTGCCTGCAAAAATTCGTGGTCTTGCTATTGTTAGTCTATCCAGGACTCGAACTCGCAGCTTAAATATTTGTCTCTGACTTTGACATTAAATATTTCTTAAACTACAATATATATCAAAAAACAGTTTATTCCAGAGTATTTCTCGAAGCTTTTTTTACAAGTGTACCAAGTTTCATATTTTTATATGTAATATTTTTCGCGGTACCAAGCAAAGAATCTCGAGAAACGAGAAATTTGTCACACAGTAGCGGCTACTTTTTTTAATATAGAGAGAAACTAGTGTTTGAGATTTGAATACGTTTTGTAGAAATATTTATGTATAGGATTGCGCTACATCGATACATCAAGTCATTGCAAATTTTACTTTACCGCCGAAAACAATTAGTTCATATTTTTACATTTTTTAAATTTCAATATATTTTACCTTTAAGTTAAAAACTATCTATTTGCAATTTTGATCCCGTTCAGACCCTTAGTTATACTTGGCGACTCGTTTTCAACTCACTACGTGTTAAACCTTTATATGATTTTCTGAATATTTAGTAGATGCTTTATTTCGTTTTCTGACGACATTTCTAAAGGTTACCATTTAATTTATGAACCTTTTGCCAGTTATTGTATTTTATAATTAAATTATATTTTAAATGCCTCGTATTTAAAAATGTAAAATGAATAATATTTAAATTTTGTCTGACGGTTATGGCCTGTATTTAAGCACATTTTCGCCACTCATTTTCACTTCGTCACTGATGAGTGGCAATGCCCGAAAGCGTTATGGCCATGTAATACGTACATACGTCGTAAAAGGAAATTTTAATAAAATACTTTTAATTATGGCCATTTTTATTGTTGGTTTTATTTTTAAAGTGTTATATTTTGGCTTTGGTTAACATATCATTCAAAGGCCGGCTACCCAATATTCTGGAAGGATAAAACTTTCAGTTCGGTATGAGCAAGAAAAGGGATTAGATTATGATTTACTGGGATGGTGTGTATGCGAGTTGGCGAAAAGGGAGTCTATGTGTCAACGGATCTTCCTGCGGAAAGCAGAGATTGAGGTTGGAAGGGATTCTGGAGCAACCATATAGATATTCCGCGAGATTGGTATATGATAAGCTAATCTATGAATTATATTTAATGAGAACGGTAGAGCGCTAGCTTAGAATATATCACCAAGCTCTGTGTGATTACGAGTGTTATTGTCTTCACGGGCCAGTGCAACACCAATATTTTGATTGGACAAAATTTACATATTTAACAGAAAGAAACTGCAATAGATTTTGATTGTTTTAATATTTAAATTTTAAATCTTTGTCTCTTAGTGCTGTGCTGTTCCTTGGCTGTTAGGCCCTTTAGTGTCCGTTTATCAGGATAATATTTGGGCTGCGTCAAATTAGGTCCAAGATTATAATATCCCTTAAACTAAAATCTGTATAAAATGTCCTTTTTGTAAACTGAAGTACTCAAAGTAAGAATATTCTTGCCCTATTTGATTGTTTCTCAAATTGCAATTAGTTCGCTACCGAGAAGTTCTTACGACTTACCTCACGCAATACACCACTCCCCCACCCCCATGTATCAAACTGAACATGGTACTTACGCTATTCAGGGAGAAATCACCAAGTTGCTATGATCATCAATTGAAAAGAAATGATGAAGAATCAATCTGTTGCAAACGCATGGACAAGGAAAACGATCATGCGAACATTTCCGCTCTATATTAGCACGTGCATCGAAATTCTCTAGATTATCATTGCCGAGGCGATGATAAATCACTCATATTCTAGTGCATGCTCCATTTTGGGTGACACTGTAATTGGTTCTATTAATTATAATAAGACGTCTAGTTTAGGCTTCTATTTAGGGACCAGTGAACATTTATTTTAATGGAATGGAATACAATAATTAGGAGTAGCATTAACGCCATTGTTATCGCAATATAAAGGGAACATATTTATCGCCATTAATGAATACAATCAAAGAATTATGTTAAAGCTGTTACTTCGATCTTCATTTCTATTTATAAATTCTGAAATAAAAATGTTCCATAAATAGAATAAACAGTTGATTCGAAGTATTAGACTGTTTAGAGGCAAAATAACAGCGTCATTCTCCGGAGGGGGGGGGGGGGGAGACAGAGAAACCACATGAAAGTTGAGAAATGTGGTTGCTCTATATCTTATCCTGCATATGGAGGCTGTTTTTCAACACTTTCCAAGACAGTGGAAAATTGTTTGATTTTGTTCATTCTGTCGGTCTGTCTGTCCGTTCGCACGATAACTGCTGTAACACAATATTTGTATTACATGTTTCCACCCCAATTACAAATGCCAGGAAAGTTAATGAACTATCTAAATGCTGCAGAGGGAACCAATGACAACACATGCATGCATAAACAGTGGTCATCCCCGTCTGCAGCAACGTGTATTTATTTATATTTTGTGTGCTCGTCTCTCCAGCTTGAGAACCTGGAGCTTACATGCTCCACCCCTAGCGACGGCATCATAGGTAAGTCCTATAGTGGTAATTTTGATAAGGACAATTTTACCTTATGACAACTGCCGTTAGTATGTTGTTGAGACGGTGGTCTGTGGGACATATGGGAATGTGTGTGGGACATGTGGGCGGGACATATAGGTGGATCTGCGGGATATATGGGTGGGACATATGGACCAAATTTCATAAAATTTAGTAGGTGTGTCCCTTTTGGGAGACCCTGGTGCTGATTAGATTTTGGTACGATTAGGGATAAAAGAACCGGCCTTTTTATAGCGAACTGGCCTGCAAAAATTGTCTGTATCTACTATAGCTGAAAAACTGTTAAACAAAATTTCACAAAATTTGGTAGGTAAATTACTTGTAGGGTTACCTGGTGTTGATTAGATGCTGGTATGATTCGGAAAAAAAGGAACATGCCCGTTTTTGGAAAATAGCCCTCAAAAATCATTAAATCTAAATATAAAAGATTACATATGCTTAAATATATCAATTAAATATTTATTTTATACGTAATTTTTGATGCCGAAAAGAAAAAGACCGAGCCCATTACTCTAGGACTAGCCGTTCTTGAGATATTTTAGTTTGTTTCGAATTTTTTCTATGCCGGTTTCGAGAAAAAGTCTAGTTACCAAATGAAATTGAAAGTTGAATTAAAGGTGTAAATTCAGTGCAATTTTAATTAATTATGCGTCTTATTTAGTGCAATTAAACTCAATTTAATGAATCATTAATGAAATAAAGAGAAAATGAATTTGAGTCTACAGGGAAAACCATGTACTGCTTGCTCACATAAGATTTTTTTTATTTTTCGTGTAAAACTTTTTTCATTCTGTGAGTTTCATCAGTTATATTGTATATTTGATATTGTATATTTGATTGTATATTTTGATTGTATATTTTGATATTGTGATTTTTAAACTTATCTTAACCTTTACAAGTTTATATGAATAACTTGTTAGTTCTTCATCTCTATGTATTTTTGTTTTAGAAACTGGGGATAGGAAAACTGGATCTTTCTTAAATTTTAAAACCTGTTGTAGTAAAATGTTACTGATACATACCCATAACTTATAGAATGGAGATCTTGCTCTCTAGCCAAGAATCTCAATAACGACACTTTAAATCTCGTAACCCTAGATGATGCAAATGCATTGGCGAGATACAGAATTAGTGAAAAGCTGATTGAAATAGACAGCCAGGTCTATGAAATAAATGCGAGCAGAACAATCGCCAAGACAATTACTCGACTGAGAACTCAATATCTAAGAGGAATGGGGATAAAGAGAGATGGCTCAAAATCTTATCGACTCTGTGGAAATTGCCTAGAGACAGATGTTACATCTGAACACATTTTTTCATGCCCAGCCATTTTAGCGGTCATGCAGAACGTGGATGAATTACCACGGGAAAAACTCTACTCTGACAAGATCTTCGATATAGCTAAAGCAATACTCTTTGCACATAGAGCAATCAGACTTCTTGCCTCCCCGACACCAACCAACCATCGTGCTGTCTCCCCTTTGGTGGTAGAACATCCTGAACTCAAAATATGCTTTATAAGGTCTTCTTTTGCCCCGATTGGCTAATTGTTTTTACAAAGCAAACGGCGATCTCATAAATTAATGTTACGTACACAGACTTTAATGGTAAAAATAAATATTTTAATATACATTCCTATTGACAAGTAACTGTAAATGATGTAGTTACCACAAAACTCGTAACTTTAAACAAAGCATGGGTTTGAATCGATTTTATCAATGGCGTACTAGACACTAAATAAAGACGCTTAGCGCTTTCTATTTAATGCACTTAATTAGCCGAATACCCATTGAAAATTAACAGTCTCACAATAACCAAATGTAAATTTTTGAATAGTTTGAATTTTTGCTGGACATCCCAGTGGTTAGAGCACGGGGATTGCACTCGGAGGATACGAGTTCAATTTCCTGCTCTACCCAAACTGTCCCCGTGTTAGCGCAGAGTACGGGAACGTTGCATATGTGGGTCTGAAAGTCCTTCTGACAGTCTGGTGGTAAGGGAAGGAGGATAAGTGCCTGTGAATGTCGCCCCCACTGGATTCCGGTCTAAATTGGGTGGCACTGTTTTGGCATCCAAACAGATACCTAACACGTTCGTTTAGGTCGGATGGTCTGGACCGAAAGGAAGAAAATAGTTGTTTGATATTTTTCAATTGGTCTAATCGAACCATCATTCCGTAAACCAAATTCCAAGTCTCTATCTCACTTAAGGATGGTCATTTATCTTACATTCGCCCAATCAAACAGTTCAATGTGTGTCACCCTTAAAACATGAAATTTGTAATACAATAATTAGCTTTTTAATCATATACCGAAGTTTAAGTTTCGATCTCACTACTGCGTCTTTCAGACAATCCAGGTTTCGATCGTATCGGTCTATGACACCAAGACTTTTATTTTCCAGTCAATCTTATTGAAATGTTCACCTATACACCACATTTCATGTCTCTATCTCATTTAAAAGGAGTTTCTCATTTTTGTTTTCAGCAAATCGAATATTTTGCTGTGCGGTATCTCTATGATAAATTTTGCAAACTGTAATTTTCTACCTTTCTACCATTGCATGATTTCTTTTTGATCCAAATTTGAAGTTTGTCTTATTGAAAAATACTTGTTTGCCAGCATAGCCGCTCAAATGAACATATTTAAAAACATATATTCGATGTTGCCTTTTTGAGCTTTGTTTGATTTAGTATGATCTATATTTTATGTTGGAGTTAGTTTTGTGGTATTTTAAATGGAGTGGTGCGACTAATCTGTGGGTGTGCCGTTAACAAAAATGCCTTGTCTGTTTTGTGATTGTATTAGGTGCTTCAAAAACTACTACTACTACTGTACGATAACCAATACAATTTTATAGTTTTACTCCCTTGGTGATCTACTGTATTGGTAAACCAAAATCCAATTAAATACTTCTAAACACCGTAAAACATATTTTTTAAACATCTGAAACATTCGAAACAAATTCATAATTCCAATTAGATTAAATAGTCTCAACGCGAAAATGGAAAATGTGATCAGCGCCGAACCAGATTAGTATTTAAAATTTTATCCCTCCAATGTTTATTCTGTACCTAAATTCTGTATCCAATTATTTAACTTGTAATAGTAAAAATGATTATTCTATTACAATGCAATATTTTAATCAAATATATGTTAAAGAGATGCATTGGAGAGTTATAGTTTTAGGACAGACGTTTATATTCATGAAATGCAATTATTATACAATATTTTAAATAATATTTAAACTAGTTCATGACGATATGGATTACATCAAACGTATTCATGTCGTATGCAATTGTAATGGAATAATTTTCGCTTTCGATTAAACTATTGCAATGTATACTTTTATACACTGCTGTATCATTTTTTGCGAAATTCATTGAAACCTAAAAGAAAAAAAGAATATACAGGGGAAGAATTGGAATTGTGTCGAAAGTCGGAACTCGAATTTTTGACGGATCTTTACCTTTCGAGGCATTTAGATAACGAAAAAGAAAATAATATTTTTACCGGGCTGTTTGGGTGCGTATGTGTGTGTGTGTGTCTGCACACTTATGTATACACTATAGTTCAAAACTGTTCGACGGAATTTTTTCAAAATTTGATGAGTTAGTCACTTGGTTACCTTAGTGCTGATTGGATTTTCCTGCGATTAAATAAGGAATCCTCCTTTTTTACGAAATGTCTCGCAAAACTCGTCTCTAGTTGAAAAACTAATTGACCAAATTTCATGCCTCTATCTTATTTAAAAGGAGTTTCTCATTTTTTCTGCAAATTGAATATTTTGCTGTGCGGCATCTCTATGATAAATTTAACAAACTCTAATTTTCTACCTTCTTACTATTACGTGATTTATTTTTGATCCAGCTCCACCTACCGCCAGCTCCACTTACCGTCCGCAATCTGCGTTGTTGCTATTTAAATTTAGACTCTTCTTTCCGAGGGAAAGGCTTTGCTTGAAAAATAAGAAGTCGAGAATAGAAATTGTTACTCTTTACAATCTCCCAAGAACGGGGCGTGGTAGCCCAGTGGTTAGTGCGCAGGAATTGCACTCGGTAGGCCAAGGTTCGATTCTCGCCACTGATAAAACTGCCGCCGTGTTCACGCGGAGTACGATCACGTTAAACATGTGGGTCCGTAAGTCCGTCCGTGAGGTTGGTGGTAGGGGAAGGAGGGTACGGTCCCTGTGGATGTCTCCCCCACTGGGTTCCGGCCTAAATTGGGTGGTACTTCCCGGCCGTCCAAACTGTTACCTTACACCTTTCTGGTAGGTCGGACGGTCATGGTCTCAACTACAACAACAACAACCTCCCAAGAACAATTCTGCTGGCTACAAAAACCTCACTATATGCTACTTATTGGGTGAACATGCCAAATTTTGTTCAGCTGGATTGAACGTTGTGGATTTGTATACCTGGAAATACAGGCAAAAAATTTTTAGGATTACAGTACAGATTTTATGTTTGCTATTTCTTTTTTCCTTTCTCTGAAAGCATTTATTCATGAAAATAATTATGAACACTCTTATGAAATGTGTAGTTAAGTATTTGCACTTAAGTCATTTATATTAGAACGCTTCGGTGTCTTTGCCATTGCAGCAAGTTTGTTTCAGATGTGCTGACTCTAGCTTTGTTTCCAAAATTGCATAATTATCACACCTTTACTGCGCCAGCATACCATTAATCAAACCACAAAAGAGTGTTTGCTGTGTTGAGCATAACAGTAAATTTACTGTGTAGAGAATATCAAATTTCTTCAAATTCAAACTTGCCCGATTGCTATAAATAAAATTGTGAACAAGAAGAAGTCTATGCAAAGGAAAGTGTGCTGGGGTAGAAAATCCGATTGAATCATTTTCGTCGATTTATGAATAAAATTACTTTGGGAAAAGTTTGATTCTTTTGTTGATCTCTTTTTTTTACTTTCCCTGCAATACATGATAATGTACAGGGAAAGTATTGGAATCATGCCGAAAATCGCAACTCGAGTTTTCGACGGATCTACACGTTTCGAGACCTCTAGAATACGAAAAAACTATTTTTAGCGTGACGTCTGTGTGTGTGTCTGTCTGTCTGTCTGTCTGTGCAGATTTTGTATCCACTCTAACTAAAAAACTAATGGACCAAATTTCACAAAATTTGGTAGGTAAGTTACTTGTGAGCGAGTCTGGTGCTGATTAGTATTGGGTACGATTCGGGATAAAAGAACCCGCCCTTTTTTGCGAAATGGCCCGCAAAAGCTTGTATCCACTCTAACTGAAAAACTAATGGACCGAATTTCACAAAATTCGGTAGATGAGTCACTTCTGAGTTACTCTGGTGCTGATTAGATTTTGGTACGATTCGGAAAAAAATGACCTGCCTTTTTTTGCAAAATGGCCCGTAAAAATCGTCCAAATCTAAACTAAAGAACTGGGTATACTCAAATATATCCATTAAATGCCGATTTAATACGTAATTTTTAACGACGAAAAACATAAAACCAACCACATTACACTAGGACTAGCCGTTCTCGAGATATTTTAGTTTTTCGTACTTTCCCTACGCCACTTTTGAAAATAAGCTCGGTTACCGAATGAGAACGAAAATTGAATTAAAAGTGAAATAAATTTAATTAAAATAAAGAGAACGTTAATATAAGTCTGCAGGGAAAGTCATGTGCTGCCCACATCAGATTTTTACTTTCCTTGCAATATATAGTAATGTATAGCGAAAGTATTGGAATTATGCTGAAAACCGTAATTCGAGTTTTCGACGGATCTACACGTTTTGGGACCTCTAGAATACGAAAAAACTATTATTACTTATTTTTTTTTAGCGTGACGTCTGTGTGTCTATCTGTCTCTATGTGTGTCTGTCTGAGTGCGTGTGTATGTGCAATGTACCGGGTGATTCAAAAGTTCGGAACAAAAGTAAAACGTTATAAAAAAATATCTACGGGTCGGAGAGACATGCGGTTTGCAGATTAATATTCACCGTGGTCGGGTATTTTGTGTGGCCTGAAAAAAAAAGTTCAAACTCTCGACATTAGGGGTGCTGCGGCAGATAAAGCCATGACGATGATTTATGCATGGAGGTGATTGCACACATGACTAGCTTGCGAGATTCCCAGATTTCACAACCGTAATTTTAGGTATGCCTACAACGAGAAATCACAGGGTGTGAGATCTGGGAATCTCGCAGGCCAGTCATATGTGTATCACCTCCATGCATAAGTCATCTCCATGGCTTTATCTGCCGCAGCCCCCCCCCCCCAAGTATCGAGAGTTTGAACTATTTTTTTTTTCATGCCATACAAAATCACCCACCACGGTGAATATTAATCTGCAAACCGCATGTCTCCCCGACCCATAGATATTTTTATAGCGTTTTTCTTTTGCTCCGAACTTTTGAATCACCCGATACGTATCCATTTTAACTCAATTAATTGACTAAATTTAATAAGTCACTTGTGGGCGATCCAGGTGCTAGTTAGATTTTGGTACGATTTGGGTCCAAAGAACCTGCCTTTCCTTGCGAAATGGCCCGCAAAAAATCGAATGTATCCACTCTAACTAAAAAATTAATTGACCAAATTTCACAAAATTTGGTAGATCAGTCACTTGTAGGTTACACTGGTGCTGATTAGATTTTGGTACGATTTGGAAAAGTCAATCTTTCTTTTTGTGTAAAATGATCCGCAAAAATCGTCAAAATCTAAAATAAAATATTGCGTATACTCAAACGTATCCATTAAACGCTTGTTTTATATGTAATTTTTGACGATGGCAGGAATAATATCAACCCCATTATTCTAGAACTAGCAGTTTTCAAGATATTTTAGTTCTTCGCATTTTTGCTACGCCGCTTTAAAATACGCCCAGTTACAGAATGAGAACGAAACTTGAATTAAAAGTGCAAATTCAGTGTCATTTCAAATAATGGTGCGTGTTATTTTGTGCAGTAAAACTCAATGAGTTAGTAAAGAAATAAAGAGAAAATGAATTTGAGTCTGTAGAGAAAGTCATGTGTTGCCAAATCAGATATTTTATGCCTGTATTCCTACTAGCTCTTTCTAGGTCCTTCAGGCTTACTTAAAGCACTTTTTTCTGCAGTTACTTGTCACGCTGTCCATCACTTATGAGTAATTGTACCTATTGTGTGGCAAAATGAAGTTTATTACTATTATAATTATATTATTATTATTATTATTATTATTCGGCATTCTTGATCCAAAATGAAACGCTTTTGATGTGATAATTGTAAAATACAGGTTTCCTAGAAAAGCACCTAAAACTTTGTAAAGAAAGGTCCATGAACGTCAACATTAGGTCTATGTATAATAAAGTGAGCATTCCCGACATAATAGGATTAATTGCAGCCCTCCTAGCTGAAAAAAATATTGAACATTAGGATATTAAACTTGGCAAAAGAACAATATAGACGAAAAACGCTTATTGCCAAAATTGTTTAGCATTGTTTAATAAGTGAGGATAGACAATAAAACAGTTACAGGGGGCATTTATTTCACATCCTATGGTTATTGGCGAATGGTTGATATCTTCAAGAATGATGCAATTGACTGCGCTAATTCACATATCCCGTACTGCTTTTTATCTTACAAATGATTAGTACTATGCCACTGGCATTATTTGTATACGCTCGTGAACCGTTTGACAACATGTAACAGTATTGTGGCGTGGCTGCCCATTTAGCAACCGATCAAGTATGACTGGTATTTTTCCCCTTCCGTGTGCATATTTCGTGCGTTCCTGATGTCGATTCCTACACATTAGGTCAATGAATCCCTGCCGAGGTTCCTTGAGGTTATGTCAGTGTGAGACCAGATTTCAAGCGGATAAATTTATATGGCAATTTATGATGTCTAGCAGGCCACACAATGGCAATAGACTGCAAGACGCCAATGTGTTATAGCCCATGACCCGAGAGGTCAGAAAAAGCCATAAATTGGGAGGCTTCAAGACAGGTTGGGTCGAACTGGAGGAGTAACTCGAGGCTAAAGGAAAAACCATAGGATTGGTTCAAAGTTAAACCAATATAGATGTCTTGTTTCATTGCCCTAAGGTCAACCAATGATAGCTCATGAGGCGTATCAGCCATCAGGCAAAAAGGAGCAACATCCGAAAGGTTCTACAGATTCCAGATACGCTTCAACGAGAGATGCATAGATACAACAGTGATAGAATGATTACAGATTCAGATATGTAGAGAGTAGTAGCAGTTAGAGTAACTTCAACGAAATGTCCTGAGATGTGAAAAGAACGGTAAAAGATCAGATGAGATCAAGAACAGATTCAGTGTAAGACGGAGTGCCGAAGAGGCCATGTGCAATAGCAACTTGTGTGAGTGTCGATGTGAAAGACAGTCGGCTGTGTGTCAACGTCTAAAGACAATCAGAAGGTATGTGCAAGTCAGATTATCGCAGGTCATAACCTTGTTGATAAGAATAACTTACCTAGTCTCACATGTCCAATCTCCTCCTTAATTATAATGTGGTAATTGTAATAAATTTAGTAATGAATAGAATGTTCTTAATAAATAATGTTATTTTAAAGTTAAACTGGGTGCAGTTAATTATGAGTAGTATTATGTTAATATATGCTATTCCAGGAACTTGTGAATAAGATATTATGGTGGGTTATTAACGCCACAACGCAAGTGTTATACGAATTAAGATATTACGACCATGTTAATTATGAATAATTTAATAAGTCTAAAAACCGACACAAGTTTTGTTTCTTCTGTGCACCACAGTCAGTGTAAGCGAGAATTTGGTAATCTTGCATGAATTATAAAAACGACAGAAAAAATTACCTTGATTCTATAGATAAAAGTCATGTGCTGACCCCATCATATTTTGTAATATTCTAAGGCATATGTTTTTGCGCAATATATCAAATCACATTTTTTGTCCAGTTTTATATCCTCACAAGAATACAGTATTTTTAAAAGATTGAAAATATAAATGTATCGTTTTTATATGGAGTTAGATTTAAAACATTCTCCAAAAACTCTGAGAAAGATTCAAAAATATAAAACAGAAGATTAAAAAAACAGTCTTAGTTTAGAAAGCTTTTAAGTAAATGCATACTTAGATGGTTTTTATTTCATTCCATAAAATATTTCATCTCTTTTCATACCATTATAGAGTATCAGAATTGCAAAACAGTTTTAAAAATCAAGGCCGTCCGATATATAGTTTTTCATTTCATAGAAAAATAATTGTTTTCTAATAATATCTGCTATTCTAATTTATAATATCTGCTTTATAATCAAACAACATAATATCGAGTGTGAATAACTTATTATATATATGCATGTATATATATATATATATATATATATATATATATATATGTGTGTGTGTGTGTGTGTGTGTATGTTTATATATACATATACAGGGTGTCCCAAAAAGATTGAAACGCGCTTTAATTCTTTACTTGTTGGAGATAAGTGAGCAATGCAAATTGCAAAAATGTTCAAAGTAAGGTAGGAAATAAGACTACGTTATTAAAATAGTCTTTCCATTAATTTTCAAAAGATACACTTTTTAAATTTTTATACGACCCCCTTAGACAAATTGGGTCAATCAGAAAATTTTAATTTTTAATGTAAAAAGATCATTAAAAAAACGCATATCTGTATCTTTAAAATTGAGCCAGTTATATTTAATTAAAAATTGAACATTGCGAATGGGGACCCTATATCAAAGTAGAAATGTAAATTTGTGACATATCACAAAAAAGATAAAACTGGATTATAATACATAGCATACCCAACCGTGTAGTGAATACCACTGCTTTATATGATCTCTGTCTGTGCAATGCTTTATATAGATGCATTTGTGATTAAAAAAATTTGACACATATTAACGTGTTTTTGATCTAAACAATTTCAATCGTCAATTTGTTTAAGGTCCCTATATTCACTGAGGAAACAGCCTTTCACATGGTACGGAAAAATGGTATAAGTCAGATTTTTTCCTTTATCATAATTCAGTTGATTTTAAAGATACAGATATGCGGTTCTTTTTAATCTTGTTACATTAAAAATAAAAAAATTTTGTTTGCCCCAATTTATCTAAGTGGGTCGTATAAAAATTTAAAAATGTAACTTTTTGAAAATTATTGGACTATTTCATTAACGTAGTATTATTTCTTACCTTACTTTCAACATTTTCGTAATTTACATTGGCTATTAAAGCGCGTTTGAATCCTTTTGGGACACTTTGTATGTATGTATGTATATATATATATATTTATATATTAATATTATTTTTATATATATATATATATATATATATATATATATATATATATATAATGTTAGAAAGAAGTAATAATAAAAATAATTAATTCAAGTAATCCTGAAATATTAACATCACCATAGAAGCAAAACCACGGCCATAATGCCGATAATATAAAAGATCAGCACCAGCCCAAATTCGAAGATTAAAAAGAATTAAATTCATCCTCAGATTTGATTATTTAAATCTAATTAACCCAAACAAATGCCTGTTTCAGATTGGACAATAGTACATTACTACGAATGCCGAAACTCAAAGGCACTAAAAGATAAAAAATTAAAGATAAGAAACATTAGGAAAATTTGTATTAACCATGTGGCAGGAACCCTTCTTCTTTCACCACGTGTATGCGATAACCCTCAACAGTATAAAAATTCTAGAAACACCGGAATGAACATGACGAAATACTGCCTAGGAGGCAGTAAGAACTTTCACAGTAACACTCTCAGATCCGTCCAGTAAGTCAGAGCAGGATATATATATATATATATATATATAAACACACAGTGATAAGTCTAAGTTTCTGGATAACTTACGTTTTCTCAAACCTATGTAAACAGGGAGAATATACAATCAAACATCGCTTAAATGTTCCATTAATTTCACAAAATAAGCGATATTATTCTCAAACGAAAATACTTACACTAAACAGCCGCTACTATTCCCAAAACATTGACAAAAGTCACAGTTGACTGTAGCTCGTATTCTGTCAACTCGTCAGCTGAAAATGTCCGACTCAGTGATGACTCCTGTTTATAATCGCGCCATAGACACTTCTGGAAATCCCTATATCTGAAAGAATAATCGTTCTATCAAGATGCTTCTGGAAGATTCGGGAAGTAGCAAAATGTCTTCAAATTGCCTATAAATCGCCAAGTCTGGCAATCCTTCCACGAAGTTCGAAATTCTGTCAACCATATAATGACATCATGGGAAAGAATGTCTTTTGGGGAAACCCACCCGATGGAGCCTGTTGGTCTCCGAAAAAGACGAAAGACAGAACTGGAGACTCCATTCAGGGAATATTGCACGTTGGCAACAAATATATAATATAATATATAATATATATATATATATATAATATATATATATAATATATATATATAAGATCTACATAAAGTTATTATCTCTCTTTATCATGACTATATATCTTCCAATCATGATGCTTTTAATGTCAAAAATTTTCCTATGCTCTTGCACTTTGTGTTATACAACAATTATATTGTCCAAGGTGATAACATTTATTTACAAACATCTGGTGTACCACAAGGTGGCTGTAGTAGTAGTATACTCGCTAACTTATATCTTTATTATTATGAATGTCATTTTAACTCTAATTCATATATTGTATATAGATATGTTGACGACTTAATTTGTATTATCATTGATGATTCCTATTCCATTAATATTGATTTTTACCCGTCTAACCTAGAATTAATTCCTAATGAGCCTTGCGTTAGTCAAACTGTTAATTTTTTAGACCTAAATTTAGATACCCTCAATAATCATGTAATTACCAATCTATATGATAAAAAAGATTCTTACAACTTCACTATCATAAAGCTGCTATCATATCATTCTTGTAATTCTATTCAATTGTTTAGAAACATCATTTTAAACCAGCTATTTCGAATACACCGACTTTCTGATCCTCAGTTTCACTTTCTCCACATCAATAATCTTAAACGCATTTGTCAAAACTACCAATATCCGGAAGTATTTGTAAATAATATTATTAATAATTTCAAATATACCACGTAATAATTTTACACATGCATTATTTATCTTTGATTGGTTAACTCATTTTTGAAAATTCACCCATTCTTATCACCTCACTTGCCACTTGGCCTGAGTCTAATACTGTTTACTATTTTCGAATGACTATTTTCCGCTTGTCCTGAGTCCTATACTGTTTACTATTTTCGAAAGTCTCCATACATATTATGTATCGTTCAATTGTATTCATTCCCACTCGCATTGACGAAGTGAGGTGAAATGCTCTCCCACTCGCTTTGACGAAGTGAGGTGAAATGCACAGTCACTAGTTTATCTTACACTTACACGTGGTGCTATTCTTGTAATTTCACATTACAGTTCGAGGAGGTATTGTTTTTCAGCTTTGTAAAAATCAATTGTTTTATTTTTCTTTTTCTCCTTCCACTAGCCAGTAGACAGTTCCAATGGTGTCTATAGTTAAATACTATCGCCATTGTCAGAAACTGGCTATTCTATCGGTTTTAATTCGAATTGTATGGCTGTCCTGATGAGAATGCAATTTCGAACTAACCGCCATTTTTTGTGTAGTTTCAATTGATTGTTCTCTATTCTTAATCTCTTATCTTGAGCTGATTATTATTGCCTATTCTCATTTTTGCCGAGTTTTATTTTTATTTACTTATATACTTTTAATTGTTAATTTTGAATCCTAATATTCTTCTCATCCCCCTTTCCATTGTAGTGATATGTTACTTTCTATCTTTATCCTTAGTCTTGGCTTATAGTTACTCATTTGTAACAGATATGTTAGAGATGGGTTTTTTTGTACATACAGTAGTTTATGCATAATTTTCGATTAAAATCCTTCAATTTTTATTAATATATAATATATATATATATATATAATATATAATATATATATATATATAATATATATATATATATATATATATAATATAATTGAAGATTTTTATGATTACTTGTAATATATATACCCGAGAAATACCAATGAAAATTGCTTGTAAACTGAAGGTTTTTGCAAATCAGAAGCCTAGTGTAGCACGATGAGCTATGCAAGAAGTTTATATATATATATATTATATATATATAATATATATATATATAATATATATATAACAAATATATATATATATATATATATATATATAACAAATATATATATATATATATATATATAAATAAATACAGGGTGTATATAAACTGATGGTCAGAACTGTAAGGGGTTATAGAACTCACCAAAACAAACAACTTTCAAAATACAATGTGGGGTCGGAAGGTAACCGGCGAGCTACGCTGGAGTAGATGAAGCGGCTCTTTCTCTGGAGTGGATGAAACGTCGCGTCAAAATGGAGAACACAGCAAATCCGCTTGCTATACGTTCTAGATGCCACCAGAAAAGGTTCCCCCTGCATGTGTGGGCAAAGATTATCCGTGACCAATTAATTAGCCAGTATCTGTTACCAGACTGCCTAGATGGACAGAAGTACCTCAGCTTCCTCCAGCAGGTGCTATCAGATTTACTACGTGTTGTACCAGCAAATCACCGAGTGATTATGTGGTTCCAGCACGACCGAGCGTCAGCACATTACACCAGAATTGTGTAAATCTGCCTGGACATTGCCTTTCCGGACAGATGGATTGGCCGTGGTGATTTCGTCGCGTGGCCTCCCGATCTGTCCTGCCTGAATTTTTTCCTCTGGGGACAGCTAAAAGGCGCCGTTTACGAGACGCCCATCGAGTCACCGGAGGACCTTGTTGTCCGAATTAGCGACGTAGCTGCAGACGTTCTGTGAAATGCTAGGAATCTTCTAAAGTGTACGCGATTCACTCCGTCGCCATTGTGACGCCTGTCACGCAGTTGGTGGTCGTTCATTTGGCCATTTAAGAAATTTCCATTATTCGTCTTCACTGTATTTGTCTTTACTTCACTCCATTTTGACGCGACGTTTCATCCACTTCCAGAGAAAGAACCCTCTCGCCGAATGCTTTCCGACCGCACACTGTATTGTGAAAGTTGTTTGTTTTGGTGAGTTTTATAAACCCTTACAGTTCTGACCATCACTTTATATACACCCTATATATATATATATATATATAAAAATAAATTATTAAATCCAAAGTTAGAATGTATGTAGTAACTCATAATACACTATTCCAAAATTTTCTACAAATACAAAGAAATTAAGACAAAAAGAGGAAATAATAAAACATAATGCAAGTCATAAGGACAAAGACAATCAACAAATTTCAAAAATGAGGAATGCAAATAAGAAAACAAAAAAATCAAGCAAAAAAGCTTGCACATGGAGGAGATTTAGGCTTACGAGATTAGGCTTACGAAAAGTTCATTTCGAAAAAATTCTCATCGGGTCCATATATCTTTTCGAAATGAACACAAAAATGCTTGTTTCTGAAACACAAGATAGATTTTATCTATAAACTTGTGTTATATGGACGACAAGCATAAAGATTGGAACAATAAAGGAAACATAAATACCTCAAAACGCACCTCTTCAGCGCAACCATGACGAGCAAAATATGACTGGATCATCGTTGCCATATGCCAAAATGAAAAGATGTGATTTGCTGTTGCCAAAGAGAGTAATAAAAACAGTACTGCGCAAAAGCAATAAAATGAGTTATTCAACTGTTAAAGCTTCGAGATAAAAAGATGAAAATATAATTGCAGGAGAATGAAGAAGTACGGCTAAAATAAGATAATAAGGGGAGAATATGAGAATTTTAGGCTAATCGAAACTTATTAACTATACTATTGACTAAATATGCAGGATATTGATACATTTTACTGGTAATTTTGAGGTTATTAATGTGCAAAGCATGAAATTTTTTATCTTATAATCTATAAATTCTAAAAAGTTGATTAAGTATAATATTTCTAAACAATTGAATCGAGTTGCAGGAATTAAAAGGTAATAATTTATTAATATTAAATTTAAAAAAATCTTTTTTATCATATAATTTAGTAACTATCCCATGAGCAGGTTCTATAATTAGATTTAAATCCAAATAATAAACATTATTACTAATAGAAGTTTCATTAGGTATTAATTCCAAATTATCCGGATAGAAATCTATATCTATGACATAGTTATCAGTAAATACAAGACAAATCAGATCATCTACATATCTATAAATTTTATAATCAGTTGAAGTAAAGAATTTTTCATAATGATATAGGTATAAATTAGCTAACATACTGCTACTACAGCCACCTTGTGGAACACCTGAGACTTGTAAGTATAATTTATTACCTTGAAAGATATAATTATTGAAAAGAACAAAATGGAGAAGCTTAGGAAAATTGGTAAATTTTGTAAGATTAGAATGTTTAGTAATATAAGCATTATATAAAGCTAAAATGACATCATATAGATCAGTGATCTTAATATTATTAAATAGATCTTTAAAATCAAAAGTTTGAAATCCTATTATTTTACCATGCGTTTTTAATTTATTTTTTAATTCCTTACTGTTATTTAGAATAATGTAGCTATCACCAGAATCTCGTAAATTGCTATTTAGTACATTTAAATAATTTAGTAATAATTTACTAGCAGTGGTAGAATATGAATTATGACCACTAGTAACAGTTCTAAATTTAATAGGATTTTTATGAAATTTAGGTATAAGCACAATATATGGAAATGTCAAAAATTTATTATTAATATCTAAATCACTATACATATTGATAATTTTCAATTTGATACTATTAAGAGAGTGTGAATCAATTTTAAATAGACTATTATTTTTTAAATAATCTAGCAGATATTGAATATAGAATTTTTTACAAATAATAGCATAATTATTAGAGGCTTTATCTACATAAGTAATAACAAAAGATCTATGTAAATCATTAACAGAATGCTTTATATTATCCATATTATATATGGATCTAGATAAATTAATACTACAAATGGTATTTTTAATAGATCTTAAAATAGTAAATTTCCAATATATATATATATATATATATAATATTAAAATTGTAAATCCAATGATAAAATGGAAGTAGTAACTCATAATACACTAACTATCTTAAAATTTGCTTACAAAATATAATAAAATGAAATGAAATTCAACCATTGAGGAAATTAAAATGCATATTACAGGTCATAAAACTAAAGATAATCAACAAATATCAATGGTGTGGAATCGAAAATAGGAAAACAAAAAATATCAAGCATATATATATATATATATATATATATATATATATATATATATATATATATATATATATATATTATATATTATATATACGTATATATCTCGTATATAGTGATTTAAAACATGATTGGCTTTTTCAATCAATAACGTGTATTAAATGGGAACAAAAATTTCTTTAGATATAACAATACTCGTACATATGAATAATATGGAATTATCTTTGAAATATTTCAGAAAAGCCATTGTGAGGATTCTAAGGCGAAGAGTGAGTAAACCTTGATTAAGAATGCAAAGTACAGCGCGAAGATGCATTATTCATAAGATTTATGTCGAAGATTAAAGGCTGCGAAGTCTGCTTTTTAATTGACTTTGCTTGAGTTTATATCTTAAGAGATGTAAAGAAAGAAAATTTGTTATCAGTAATACATCTGAATAAAAAAGTGAATTTAAAATGAATGTAAAATTATTATTCTATTTTTCCACTATAGATAGTATAAAATGGAAGACACTCCCATTGCATATACTAGCATCCATGGACCGGTTTCGCGCTTATGAGTTCTTCAGCGTGGAATACTTGATATCTGCAATAGCAGAAAGACATTTTTTTGCGAACTTCGATTGGAACTGACAATTTCAGTCCTTCCACGTGGCTGGCATAAAACTCGTATAGAATTTAGCATAGGCCACACGAAGCTGCGGAGGCAAAGTTCGTGAAACACAAAATACGCCTATAAGGGGCGTCCCCTAAATATGGAAGGCACTTCCATTGCAGATTCTAGCATCCATGGACAAAATCCTCGCTTAATATGCTGAAGCTCGCAAAAATTATGGCTTATAGCAAGTCTCTTGTTACCATTGTAGATGTCGGCTATTCCATACCGACGAGGGCATAATAAGCGCGAAACCGGTACATGGATTCGGGGATCTACAGTGGGAGTTTTATATTTTGGGGGACGCCCTTTATAGGCGGTTATTGTGTTTTATGCACATAGTATAATGTATAGGTAAAATTTTGTGACGGGGTTGAAAATTCGAATTCGAGTTCATGACGGAAGATCACGTTTCAAGCATCCCTGAACTTGAATAAAACGTTTTCATGGGTGAGTGTGTGTATGCTACTATGTGTGTGTGTCCGTAAGCCTGTGGACTGACTGACACATACACAATAAAGACGCACACATAAGCACACACACATGCAAAGACGCACAGAAACATGAAAAGAAGTATACACACATAAAAAGACACACGTACATATAAAAAGACACACACATATAAAAATATAGACACAAATACACACACATCATTTTTAAAATGTTCGATTCGAGTTCAGGGATGCTTGAAATGTGCTCTCCCGTCGAAGATTAGAATTTTCGATTCCGTCACAATACTTCTCTTTTACATTATACTATGTATGTAGGGAAAACAATTGTATGCAAATAAACGAAATATTGTATTAAATGTACGTTCTTTAACAAATCGATCAGACGTTTGAAATTGGAATATCAAAATGAAAAATGGCTGAAAGGATATAAATGGAAGCAGTACATTATAAAAATAAATAAAATAAGATTGGACATCATATTTCTATAGAATCTGTGATAGTTTAAAGTATGGAGTAGAGCGACAGTTATTCTTGTATTATTTCCGTTCTACAAGTCATTGATATTGAAATGTAGCTTTTGACAGCTTTTGAAAAATGGAGTAGAATATAAATTGATGTTGTTTTATCCTAGTTTTCATAATGTGTACCCAAATAAAAAAATTATAATAATGTGTACACAGTGTGTAAAATTATTATATTCATGACGGACACATTCCTCTTTTAAGGGGTGATACAGCAGAGGTCGGCTCGAGCTCTGGCCTGGCTGTTCGCCTAGGTTCGATCCGGCCCGATTTTAATAGAAACTACTTTGGACTGAGTCAAACTCGGGCCCTCTTTTTAACAAATTCGAGTGGAGTTGGGTAATAAATAAAAAAACCGAAACTAGATCAAAATTGAAACACATAATTTTCAAGAAACATAAGATTTTGAAATTACATATGAAGCAAAATTCTCAATAAGCGGATGAAAATCTCTCTGTCCCATATGCAGATGGGTAAATTTGAACCGGATAGAGAAATATAATAATGTAAGATAAGATTTAGATAGAGAATTTGGTAAAGTTTAAATGTCTCTTTATCCTCTTTAGATGCCTTTGTAGAGGATTTTTACTTAATCTGCCAAAAGTGACTTAACTTAAACTTAGAGTACATGCTATTTCGACCTGTCCAAGAACAATAAATAATACAAGAAGGCACTGTTTAAAATATAACTCAGTTTATTGGGAACTTCACAGAATTTACAGCAGCTTGCTGTTTAAAGCAACCGACAACATAGATACTACTTGTTATTGCACACGCCCAGAATAAATGACAAATATACAAGCTACTACAATATACTAGGCTGGTAATAATGTTTACATGGATATGCATTTACAAAGCTTATATGCTTACCCCGACATTTTATTACTTCGCCCTGTATTGCTGCCACACCCTGAATACTAGACTCTTCCTAGTCATATTTGTATCGAATGGGTTTTTTTTTTCACTCACTACTCGAATCTTTTATCCTCTTCTCAAGAACCCTTCTTTCATTCATAGAACACACTGCTCAAGAAGCAGCCTTTCATTCCAAGAACAGTGAATTCCATACGATCCGAAACGTATTCCTATTCTATCGTAGAAAGGCAGTAAATGCTGATTAGGTCGGTGATTCGTCTAACAACCGAACAAGTTAGAATTGTTAGTTTATTTAAATATAAACTATAATGCAAACTGAGGGAAATAATAATCGAAAGGTGAGAGCCAACGGCTCTACCGTGCTGGAAACACCGGTTCCCGTTAGATCACCGAAGTTAAGTAACATCGGGCGCGGATAGTACTTGGGTGGGTGACCGCCTGGGAACACAGTGTGCTGTTGGCTCATTTAAGTCGACGTGGTGGCCGAACGGTCAAGGCGAGCGTTTCCAGCGATCGATCGGCCGCAATGTTGTGGGTTCGAGTCCCACGTAAGACATGGATGTTGTGGGCGCAGTGTGTTTCGCCCCCCTCTGGTGCGCCTGGGGCAACGTCATAGGACGGCAAAATGGTTCACGATTTTGGCCGTACATAAGGCAAACGACGTAAGTCGACGTAGAGTCTAGTGCTAGAGTCTAGTGCTTGACCATTGGGAAAAAAAATAAAATAATCGAAAGGTTATTTAGACCTCATAATTTTTGCAAAGCCACAATTTGAAAGTACAATTGGCAGTCATTTATTGAAAACGAAAATTGCTTTAAAACTACAAATTCGGTCTAATTAAAAAATGTATCCATGTTTATTGTGCAATTAAATTCAATTAAATGCATTCTGAGATAATCACGTTCTCTACATACATATGCACATATTCTACATATACTTACATAGATTAACACTTTCTCTGCATAGTCTCTACATAGTCGCATATTTTACATATACATACATATACATTAACAATTTTTCTACATGCATAGTTTAATGCATATAATGCATAGTTAATGTACATGTATAGGGTTTTGATTAATATTTTCATAAGCCAGTTAGATATTGATAAATGCAGTCACGTCATAAATAGAAACTGAATATTGAAACAAATTCTCTATTATAAGTTACCTATTCATATTACCTTGTTTTTGAAAGAAATAAACATTAACATTTAATACGCATTTTCTCATGTTTATAATTTTCCATTTAACAAGAACGCTTACCTTGACAATCGCTCAATAATATCGATTATTTGCGCGCTGGAATAAATATTTTATTTTTATTCTGTTATCATTTTCACATCAGCAACTAGGCTTGCTCATGCATACTCCGAGGGATTTTTCGCAATTTTGTTTACACGCTGTCTTTTCCGAGCGTCACTCTATATGATGGTTTTGTCATTGGATTTCCCCCTAATTTAAATTTTCAGCTGATTTCCATAGCAACGCGTTGTCAACAGAAGTCGTCTGATTGTAATGCGTTGTGCTTCTGATATTTATGCGTTCGATGGCAGTGGTGATGACCTGTGTTTTGTTACTTCCGCAATGTAGGTCACGTTGTGATATTGTGTTTACAAGACAGCTGATATTGACAAACTATTGTTTACTATCTCATTCCGCTAATGAAATTTTGTGGAGAGGTGATAGACATTTTATTCGATTCGAAATTGGACCGTCTTATGTTGAATCTAAAACCTTTTTTCCGTCGAATTTGATGTAATGACTCCCTACAATGCACTCCTTAAAAATATGTCTAAACTAAATTAAGGTAAAATAATAGTACAGTTTAGTCAATTAACATAATTTTAGTATTTATTATTACTTCAAAGTTCAGAAGTAGCAGGAATAAAACAGCCATAATTAAAAAAATCTAACGTGTCCAACACACGACTATCGCTGTATGGACTTAAATTCATTTTCTCTTTCTTTCATAATGCAATGACTTTAATTGCGCAAGATTATATGGATATTTAATAGAAATTGCAGCAAATTTGCAGTTTTAATTCAATTTTTATTTTTATTTGGCAACTAGCCATATTTTCCAATGGCAACGTTGCAAAAATGCCAAAAAGTGAAATATCTTGATAACGGTTTATCTTATAATGATTGGACAGAGCTTATTCTTTTTTCCGTAAAGAATTACGTATGAAACAAACGTTTAACCAATAAATTTAAGTATATTTAGTTTTTTATTAACGATTAAAGACCATTTCGCAGAAGAGGTGTTAAAGGGTAAAGAAAAAAAAAAGGCGTAGGAGGGTAGTCCACTTCGACAGTTCGTCGGTGTGGACGCTGCAATCTCTACCCTCTGTCTAAAGTCAGATTGGTGTGCAACTGACAATCTGACTGATCACCTCCTGTTATTTGTACCCCAGGTTAATCACCTGATGTAATGTCTATCCTTCATGTTATCTTCCTGAATGATGGCTGTTCTTCCGATTTGAAATAAAAGCTCAATATACCTGAGTCCACTGAAACCCTGTTTGTGGTACTAGAGTCACTTTCAGACCTCCGACTTATTTGCACTAACCTACAGCGTCACTTTCAGACCTTCGACTTATTTTCACTAACCTAAAGCGTCACTTTCAGACCTCCGACTTATTTTCACTAATCTACAGCGTCACTTTCAGACCTCTGACTTATTTGCACGAACCTACAGCGTCATTTTCAGACTTCCGACTTATTTTCATTAACCTACAGCGTCACTTTCAGACCTCCGACTTATTTTCACTAACCTACAGCGTCACTTTCAGACCTCTGACTTATTTGCACGAACCTACAGCGTCACTTTCAGACTTCCGACTTATTTTCATTAACCTACAGCGTCACTTTCAGACCTCCGACTTATTTTCACTAACCTACAGCGTCACTTTCAGACCTCTGACTTATTTGCACGAACCTACAGCGTCACTTTCAGACTTCCGACTTATTTTTATTAATCTACAGCGTCACTTTCAGGCATCTTTTTACTAACCTTCAGGGTTCATTTGTCCGGGCTCTATTATGAAGAACATTGCTGCCCCAACCGGGAAGCGAACCACGGATCTTCATACTGGCCAGCCAATGCTCTAGCATTAAGCTACTGGGACGGCAGCGCACGCTCTTATCGTCGAAGACGACTTCAAGACTATAATTGATTTACCACCGAAAATCTGTATGAATGGAAAAATACGGTAGTTTCAACCTTCCACACATTCTAGTAAGGAGATACGGCAAATCTGAAGCCAGCTAATGTAATTGAAGTTTCTTTATTTACAAAAACGATCCAACCAAAACAGCCAACCATAAAATCTATTGATGGATTTATAAAAAAAATTATGGGCCCATTTTATAAGATAACTTTTCTTAACACTTGCTGGGGCAAAAATGATTCAATTTAATAAGAAAATTAAACAATGAAAAGTGTAAAATTATAAAAAGTGAAAATTTAGATAACACTATAATTTTGCATCAAATTACCATTTAAACTGTAACGTTGAAATGAGTCACAAATACAAAATAAAAATGCGTATATAAAATATCAAAAACTGCTTGTAAACTTATTCATCATTTCTAGTTAGAAATTTTACAATTATGACAATATTTTCGTGAATGTAGGGCTATTTATCGCCAAAATGACGATATTTAGAAGAGCATTTCTTATAATGAAGGTATGTCCATCATTTGATGGAATTAAAAATTTCGTCAATTTGGCAACAATTAAAAAAGTCGCCAAGTTGGTGATATGCCGCCAAAATTTGTCACCAGAATTTCGTTAAGCGTTACAGACGGAGAAATATGTTATTCTTATGGTAGAGTATTATATGTATTCTTTCCAAAATATTGAATTTTCCTCAATGAGGTGTCATTTTTAGTGATTTAGCGTCATTATCAATATGACGAAATTTTCATCAATTTGGCGACATTTTCGTCAATTTGGCGAAATTTATAAAACTCGCCAAGTTGACGATATTCCGCGAAATTCGTCATCAAAATTTCGTCAAGCATTATGGACAAAAATATAGGTTACGTTTATAGTAGATAAACGACTAATGGTGTCAAATTACAAAGCTATCACCCAAAGTGTCCTCTCTCGTAAATGGAACGAGCTAGATCTACGAGAATGATGATAATGAATTTATCGGATAATATTACATATGAAAAGTGAACAGATTTCACAATAGTTCATACTTGTTTTTTTAATTTTATGTGATTTTTTGATATATTTATTTGAAAAATGTTCAATACCTCGAAAACGGTTCATGTTAGCTTTCTAAATTTTATGTCAATCGTTTTCTAATGAAAAATTACATAAGAAATAATTACTTACATAACTTTATTGAATGTTTTAATTTTTTGATGATGTTTTCAACATTTCATTTCAAGATTTAGGGAGGTTCTGAGCATTCGATTGCGTGTAAAAGCAACAGGTTTCCAGTATTCACTGATTGTGATTTTTTATCAAATTCATTCGCTCGTGAGATATCGTCTTCACACACACACACACACACACATACATCACCCCTCAAAAACGCCTGATTCGTGTTCAGGGATACTTGAAACGTGCTCTCCCGTCGAAAACGAGTTTTTCAGCTAGAATGGATACATACATTGCACAGATAGATAGACACACAGACAGACGACACGTTAAAAGTAGTTTATTCGTGTTCTAGTGTGTTCGAAACGTGTGGATGCTTCGAAAACTCGAGTATTGATTTTGGACACAATCCCAATACTTTCCCTATATATCGCCATGTATTGTAGGGAAGTAATATAGATATACATTTAACTAATTTGTACATAAAAAGAGGACATAACTAGAAGTTATTTTGTGGTATAAAAGTGATGTTTAAAAAAAAAAGAAAAAATGAATTTAAATCCATAGGGAGTCAATACTCCTGAAATAAATTATTGGTGGTTAAACTTTTACGATAGTATTATGTCCGAGATTTTTTTCCTTCCTTTAAACATCTATTTCTCGGGATTTCAGGATTTGTTATATAGATATTGCTTAGATGATGATTGATTTGGATTCAGCATCAAATTCCGGAGGGAACTAAAGGTTCACTAAGGATGTTTACTTAGTATTATTCCACCACCGATTATGTTTTCTTTTCCGGTGTGATGCAGTGGGAATAAAAGGCATTACAGGTTCCATAGCGACAAAATGGCACCAAACCCCAGACCCGAAGTTGCCAGTTTTTATGATGGGACGGACAGGTATTTATGGCCAAGAAATGTAGTTATGACCCATAGCACGTGCGTTTCGTGGACGCAAGCATGGCAGTAAGGGATGTAGGAGATTATCCAAAGAAGCTCGACATAAGTTCCACGCACGTGACTGAAGCTAATGGTAAAACGGATCACGGAAAGCCACTGAGAACAAAGGGGAAACCCACAGAGTACCTCATACAATACATTTGAAAATGTTCAGATACTTGACATGACTTCTTGTTATTCTTACAGTATGTTTGGTGACTTCAAGTATACTGTTGTGATTTCAAGTATGTTTCATGACTTCGATAAATAATGCTTGATGACTTCAAGTAACTTCCGTGACTTCGACATTAGAGGTGCCGTGACAAGGTGATGTCGGGAATAAAATTCTTCTAAGATTTTGAGTGTGCAGTCACGTTAACCTGTGAGAGCAAGTGCTCCTAAAATGTGTTATGTGAAAGCCCCAGGCCGTCCGGCTCGTCCAGAGGACTAAAATGTGTTATGTGCAATTTTTCAGTAGAAAGTTCCAATACAATTCCAGAGTCTATGCCCAACGAGGTGCACAGAAGATGAACCAGGTAACACTTTATATCAAATATTTGAGGAAATTAATTGATGACAGACTTTAACTCAGTAGATAATTTACTAAAATTATCCCACTGTATCACAAGATCCGGCTCTAAGTAAAATAATTACCTGTAACAATAAACCTGGTCACGGCACCAAGCGATGTTGTGTTAACCATTATATTAATATTAAGTCTAATATTAATATAATGGTTAACACAACATCGCTGAAGAGTAGCCGTAAATCCTGAAATTGGTACATTGCGTAAGTGATAACTTGCTAAATTTATTTAATGTGTTGTCCGGTTTTCCTGAAATTTAAATGGATTAATATGCATAATTATCTTCACTAACACAAATGAAGAGACATAAAAGTGCTCCTAAAAATGTGTTGTGTGCAGTTTTTCAGTAGAAAGTTCCAATACGACTGGATAAAGAGTCCATGCCCAACGAGGTGCACCAAAAAGGTACTTGATAACACTTTATTAAATACTTGGGGAAATTAATTGAAGACTGACTTTAAGTCAGTAGCTAGTTTACTAAATTAGTAAAATTCGCCCACTGTACCACAAAATCCGTTTACCTGTAACAATAATTTTAGTAACGGCTGATTTTTGTAAATATAATATATTATGATAAAGTTGATATTGAACAAATTTAACGTAAAGAATATTTCAATAAATTGTAATTTGCGCAATTACGAGATGTCTCTTGATTCGTGTTAGTGAAGATATTTATGTGTATTAATCCTTTTGAATTTCAGGAAAACCAAGCAACATAGTAAATAAATTTCGCGGGTTATCACTTACTCAATGTACAAATTTTACATTCACGGCCACTCTTTAGCGATGTTGATCACTATATTAATATTAGACTTAATCTTATTATGCGCCACATCAGGATCAAAAGCTTTCATTTTACTTGAACATTAGCTATAAATCAAGCTTAGCTGATGACTGATCTGGATTCAGCATCAAATTCTAGATGACGTAAGAGAGGGTTCACTTAGAATTGCTACTTCCGGTTTCATTTCCCCTTATGGTTCAATTATTTTCTTTGAGACATCTATTTCTCAGGATTGGTTTAGATAGAGCTGAGGTAATGGCTGATGTGTATTCAGCATTAAACTCCGGTTAGGGTAAAAAAACTGAAGGATTTCTGGTTCTAGATATGTTAATTTCCATTCAAAAATTTACATTTTCTCTGAAACATCTATTTATTTGGATTTAATATAAATATATAAATAGCTTAGATAATGACTTGTATGGATTCAGTATCAAATTTTGGAGGAGAATGGGGAGTTCAACTTAGGATTTCAACTGACAATTATTTTCCCACATCCAGTTAAAACATTTTCGTAAAACATCTATTTCTCAGGATTGACTGTAGATAGAGCTTAGATGATGACTGGTATAGATTTAGAATCAAATTCTATAGAGGTTTGGGCGTTCATTAAGCGTTTCCATGTCCCATTTTTGTGATGTAACTTTTAACTTTTCCGAAAATTCGTGTAAGGTTCTTTCCTACATATCTTGTTTTAAAGATTTTGGTTGATTGATAAAACAAATCTAATTCATTTCAATACATATAAATGACAAAGTAAAGCTTAGAAGTTTTCGGAAAAAATTGCATGTGGTCATCATCATACTTTTGTTTTCTATTTATTCAATATATTGTTGCGAACGCGCAATGTTCTGTTCGGCGCCTCCTCTTTTGTCTGTCTCGAAGGCCAGCCGAAAGAAATACAGCGATGACGTGAGCTCAGGGTTGCCAGAATTTCCCAGTTAGAAGACGGGTTGCCAGCTTTGGCGATTTATAGCCAATTTGACGACATTTTGCGACTTTCGAAATGTTCCAGAAACTTCTCGATCGAACGATTATTCTTTGAGACATAGAGATTTCCAGAAGTTTCTATGGAGACACTAGAAAAGGGACTCTCCTCCTCCGTTGCAGGGGAGTTGACGGATTTACGTGACACGAACTACATTGGACTGTGATTTTTGTCAATGTTTTGAGAATTGTAGCGGCTGTTTTGTGAGATTACTTTCTTCAACATTCTGTAAAAAATATTGCTTATTATGAGCGAAGCATTTATGTGTTGTTTCTCTGTGTACTTTTCCTGTTTACGTTGTGCTTGTAAATAAACGTTAGTTTTCCAGAAACTTGGGCTTGCTCTTGTATCCTGTGTGTCCACCCACGTTTCTTGAGGATATGTTTCTTAATAATATCTAGTTAATGTTTGAGTTATACTATCAGGAAAACCCATATGTTACCCATTTCTATTGCTGTAAAAGATCATTTACACCACACTCAAAATAACTTTCTTCAAATTGTTTTCATTCAAAAATAATCCCGTTAATGTGTTCAAGAACTTGTTCTTTTATGCTCTATAAATTTAGAAATAATGCTGAAGAGCAATGAAAAACGAATTTGACTTAGGGAATGCTATTTGTTTAATAGCTTTTTTCTTTGTTTTGAAGATATTTTAAACATTCCAAAGAAATTTTCAATTTATAAAACCACATGAAAACAGTCTGAGACTATAGTGAAAATAGTTTTCATTAGAAACTCTCTGGATGCGAGTTTAGATCTTGCTCAGAAAAGTGGTATAACATAAAATGGAGCATGACATAATATAACATGGCAGAAACATATTTTATATATAAATTAAATTGTGTATGCATGCTTGGTAAAGCTGCAAGTATGCCAAATAAGTTTTGAACGATGATAGCTAGAACCATGATATGAAATATCGGTATAGTAGAGGAACCATGCGCTACCAGATGAGATTGGCGACAGCGCCCCTAGCGGCAAAGTTCGGAAGTTAGCACTTTTATCTCTGAAAATATGAGAGATAGAAAACACGTCAATTAGAAAGTTGTATAGCATCACCAAATAAGTAGAAACCGTTAGTTAATTAAATACAAAAACGTTATTTACATAACGTACAGTTTAATGTAATGTATATTCAATATGCCCATCGTCAGCCATAATATGTTTGTATGCGGGAAATAAAATCCATGTTGCACATTCACCAGAATTACGTTGAGTGTGGAGCAGTAGGAAATCGTAAGGTACACTTTCGTCGAGTTTCCATACCGCGTTTTGTCAGAGTTCGCCGTATTGCAGTACCATCGCGAGGTAACCATAGCAGTACCATCTCTCGGTACCCATAGCAGTACCATTTGTTTTGACTCTATGCTCATCAAAGCAGACACATCTGATGATAAATAATCGTGCGAGAACCATCTGACATGTCTGCATTGTAATCAATAGTATTACTTAAGTTACTTTTTCCTTTTCCACTCTTATATCGCTTTTTACTAAGATTTGATGACTTTGAATACTGAAAAGTTATTTATATATTGAAGATTTATTGGAATTGTATTCAAAACTATTGTTAACCACATTATTATTATTATGTATTTCATTTAAGCCATAGGGGAAGAGAGTTTTGTGTTTTTTAATAAAATAATTTTCAAATACTAATCTATCAGTGAGTGAAATTTTAATATCTAAAATATGAAGGGGTACATTTTTAAATCCGTGGGTAGCAATGTGATGATATTCAAATTGAGTTTTAGTTGGGAGATCATTTATGGTCAAATTTTTCAATATGATCCCTGTGGACATTCATTCTAAGATGTAAAGGTTTCCTGGTTTAGACAATATATGTTATATAATAATATATCTATCTATATATATATATATATATATATACAGTGAAACCTGGTAAAGTGACCACCTTGGTAATTGACCACCTGGCTAAAGTGACCATACCATTTTCATAAAGTGACCTGTTTTCACGGTCCCAAGGGTGGTCACTTTAACCAGGTATATATATATATATATATACATATATACATATATACTCATGTCTAAATACTAAGCGTAGTGACTGTTTATGTAAAAATTTCGGGAAATCTACATCGGAATGGAAGAAAACGCGATATGCGGGTGTAATAGGGTTATAGAAGAAGAAAACAATGCAAGACAAGGATAATAACGAGTTTTATTATTCAAAGAAAAGGGTTGAAAGGAAAAGGGTCACAATACGAGTGTCAACCTCAGAGTGGAATAGAATGATTAAAACAATATGATGTTGCAGTTTAATACTGTGTGTGGAAACGTCGGGTAGCCACGCATGCTGCACAACAATTTCCCATACTTTCGATGAGAGTTTGAATGAGTTGTGTGCTTAAAGAGTTCCAAGCCTCACGGAGAGTAGTTTTTAATCCCGGAACGGAGCTTGGTGGGTAGTGGAGGGCTGCAAGATGTCTCCCGAGAATATTTTACACATGCTCTATTAGATTCAGGTCAGGAGAGTTGGCAGGCCACTGCATGTTCTGGATATCTTCAGTTTGAAAGAAGTCGTCGACCAAGGCCGCACGGTCAGGAGTCGCGTTATCATCCATGAATATGAAATCAGAACCAACAGCACCTCGACACAATTGAACGGTAGGCTCAAGGACTTCGTCTCTGTATCTTTGGCCGGTAACCTACCCCGTGTCAAAGTTGTGAAGGTCTGTGCGGTCGTTCATCATGATGTCTGCCCAGACCATGACTCCCCCAAATGAAAAACGATCTCTTTTTGTGATGTTTCCCTGGTAAAAACACGTTCTACGTTCTCTCTAGATCGTGGTACGACGAGAATCAGTTAGCAGGCTAAACCGGAACTCGTCACTGAACATGACATTGCTCCACTATTGTCCACTCCACTGTAAACGCGCGCATTTCTGTGCAGACGTCAGGGGGATGCAAATTTCTGGTCGTCTGGCATAGAGATTAACGGGTGTGAGTCTCCTGTAAACAGTTTGTCTCGAAATAGTGACTCCTGTGGCGGCTGTCAGGGTTGAACCCAGTTGTTTTGAACAAACTTAATTCTTAATTTACTTTGGATTCAAAGTATATATTACAAATGATCTTTGAAATGAACTAAAAGTTGTGATTTAGGTGAAATACTTTTTCATTACAATTTGTTTTTACAATGTGTCGCAAAACTTGGAAATATATTTATATTAATGCATAGCACCGCATTCACTTTTCTTGTAATTTAAAATATCTCCTAAATTTTACCTCACTTCAAAGGTTATTGTCATGTATACCTTGAGTCCAAATCAGATTAAGATTTCTGGATTACAATTTCATGTACAGTGCTTTCATGTAGAGTGCTTAATTTCATAAGAGCAGTTTTGGAGAAGGTCACTAAATTTGTCTGAAATTATTCAATTTATAAAAAAATATAATACGTATCACTAAACTCGTGACATTTTCATGATTTTTAATTCACACTTAACCTGAAAACAGTAAAAATAAAGTGTTTCAAAAAACTTGGTCCGATCGTAGGCGGATAACTTAAAAGGAAACAAAAAATATTCTGATAAAGATGTCACCTTTTATATGAAGCCATGTAATGTTTAAAATGCACAATATAAAATTTAAAATGCACAATGTAACGTTTAAAATACATAATGATATGATGTAAAGTTTAAAATGCATAATGATATGATGTATAGTTTAAAATGCATAATGATATGATGTAAAGTTTAAAATGCATAATGATATGATGTAAAGTTTAAAATGCATAATGATATGATGTATAGTTTAAAATACATAATGATATGATGTATAGTTTAAAATACATAATGATATGATGTAAAGTTTACAATGCATAATGATATGATGTATACATCATATCATAAAATGCATAATGATATGATGTATACATCATATCATAAAATGCATAATGATATGATGTAAAGTTTAAAATGCATAATGATCTGATGTAAAGTGTAAAATGCATAATGATATGATGTAAAGTTTAAAATGTATAAAATTTAACTATCTAGTATCGAGGACTTACTAAACCATACGTATCGATATACGGCGTGAATTTGCTTTTTTCAGGACTCGGGACTGGATTTATGAAGAACAATTTCCATCTACACACAGTTTATTTTCCTCTTATTAGGCCCTGAAATATTGTTTTCTCGTGGTCCGGACGCTCTCTCGGTGGCTTTGTCGATAGATGTAAACCTCAAATTTCAGAAAATTTAATTATCTAGGTCAGAATATGAATAACATCGATACGATACAGTAACGATACAAAGAGAAGCAATTTTGATACAATATTGATACATCGATGCGGAAACTTACCCATCACTAGGCAGTAATGAAGGAGAGAGGGAGATGAAGAGAGAAAATTTTAAAAGAATGGATTAAGAATAATCTACCAACGCAGATAATGAGATCCGTTGTAATTTACAGCACAATGGCTTTTTGTCTGACGACGTTCGTGATTCATTCTTTGCACCATCGCTTCCATGAATTTGAATCTCACCTAATCACCCACAATTCAATGTTCCGCATTCTCATCTAAGATAATCTCCCGCAACAGGCAACACTGAATAGCGTCCTTATTTCCACGCCATTAAATGCTGAATGCAGATGACCCCTGTCCACCTCCCCATTCCTCCTCGAAACCGAGTTACTCCGGTTGAGCCTCATTTGTGTCGAAATTCTACATTAATGCAAGTTTATAAATTATTGAATAGCCTTACATTTGCAAATCGCGCAAGGGATGTCGGGAGAAGGTCTTAGATGTTAGTATGTGTTTAGAAGTATTCGAGTTTTAATTATTAAGAGGGTACAATACTTTATTAATATTAAACATTGGGTAGAGAAGTGTTATGATTATTTATTCTATTCTTTTAACGCAGTAGTACTCGACCTTTTACTGTATAGGACTCACTTATTTAAAAATTAAAGAAATAAATAACAGAAATATGTTGAATTATTAAATGTAATGCGATAACATTTTAAATAAAAAATTAATTCAATAACTATATTATGAAAATAATATATTACTAATTGTAACAAAAATGCACGATAAATTCTTACCAACTGTGAGACCAACAGACACCATTTGCAGATTTTGGTGTTTGCGACAAAGCAAAGGCGCAGACATTTCATTATTCATCCCAACTAATTTGGATTTCAAAAACAAAAATCCAATGAACTTGCAACTTTAACCGCCTTAAATACAATACAGTGTAATATTGATGTTGAACAATCAAGATTAGTATCACATCTGCATTCAATAGATAAAATCAAGGACAAAGCGTTTTTTTAAAAAAACGAAAGGTCTTTTATTTAACATATCTTAAAAGACGTACAAAATATATATTAAAAACTGCCAGAGCGCTTTATACGCCCTTCATCAGCTACATGAATAGTAAAAACATGGAATGCTTATATATATATAGACCAGTTTAAAGCAAATTTGCATAAAATATAAAATTATAAATGAAGTTAATAAAAATAATACAAGAAATATACACGGAAATTACAGAATAAGTTTAAACGCTTACAAATTTTAAATTACTACAAGAAAAGAACTAATATAAATTTTAGAAAACTGCAAGCATGATATTCCTGAGAATGACGTGTGATAAGGCTTTCACACCTCTGTGTTAAAATTGTATATTAAAGTATTGTTTTATTTCTGTGTGATTGAAAGTGTCAATTTCGAAATGTAAATGTCTTTTCTACATGTTTTCAATTACATTGACTTTTAAGGGAAGTGAACTCTAAAATCGCAAAAGTGTTTATGTTCCAGAAAAATAGTAATAGTTTTGTATTTTCGCTTCTCAGTCGCTAGTTGGGAACTTGCAGGTTGTGCGCACGCGCGCGTTTGAAAAAGGATTTTGGAAGCAGTGTGGAAGGAGTCGTGGAAAAATGTAGACGTGTGTGTTTGATTCGCGTATGATCGCGAATTTTAAGAAAAGGTGGATTGATTTTGAAAGTGGAAGGATGTGATTAAAATATGTAACATAGTTCGACAAGTTGTGCGTAGAGTCGTTTGGCTCGGTTCAGAGATGAGTCACTCGTGTTTTTAAATGAATCAGCCTGGTAGTAATGGAATAATGAGTCTTGTGAAAAGAGAAAATGGTTCTTTCACTGGTCGGCTTGAATCGCTGATAGGGCAAGAGGGAAAGCTCATTTTATAGCGATTTGTATTTGCCTGACTCCTCCTTGTGTCCTAAGGTACGAATCAACCAATCTCCGTAACCAATCAAGATGTTGAATTCCGCCAGCATGATGTTGTGTAGTCAAGTTTCCCGACCATTATGGATTTTGTTCTGCGCAAGAATCTCGATGAGTTTATGCCGAGAGTCCATCCTGATATCCTTTCCCATGGTACAGAATTGTAAATGTTATATTTAAAAGAGACGAGGTAAAGTTTTATATATATTTAGTCTTCCACCTAACGAATAGAGTGTTAATTGTCAAATCCTCGTTAGCATCGAATCATTGATGATGTTATATGAAAATGTCGTATATGTTCAAAGTATACAAATGTCGTATATAAATGTCAAGTATAATGTGAGGAATATTGTGTTTATTTTATGTATCAGAAAATATGTGTATTCTCTTGGTTCCTCTTCCTCCAGGGGTGTTCTTAATGGTCACCCTACCGAGTGTAACTCTGAGTTATTGCGAGAAATGCTTGTACTCCACTGTTTTCGATCAACAATTTCAGATTTTGGTGTTTGCGACAAAGCAAAGGCGCAGACATTTCATTATTCATCCCAACTAATTTGGATTTCAAAAACAAAAATCCAATGAACTTGCAACTTTAACCGCCTTAAATACAATACAGTGTAATATTGATGTTGAACAATCAAGATTAGTATCACATCTGCATTCAATAGATAAAATCAAGGACAAAGCGTTTTTTTAAAAAAACGAAAGGTCTTTTATTTAACATATCTTAAAAGACGTACAAAATATATATTAAAAACTGCCAGAGCGCTTTATACGCCCTTCATCAGCTACATGAATAGTAAAAACATGGAATGCTTATATATATATAGACCAGTTTAAAGCAAATTTGCATAAAATATAAAATTATAAATGAAGTTAATAAAAATAATACAAGAAATATACACGGAAATTACAGAATAAGTTTAAACGCTTACAAATTTTAAATTACTACAAGAAAAGAACTAATATAAATTTTAGAAAACTGCAAGCATGATATTCCTGAGAATGACGTCACAAATAACTTAAGAGATTTGAATTGCATAGAGTCGAGAATGAGTCGCCAAGCATAACTTAAAATTTGAACAGGATCAAAATTACAAATGGATTCACAGTAAATATAAATAAACAGGGATTCATGAAAAGAATACTACGTGGATTATTACAACGAACCAAAAAGAAAGTTTTTTCAGAAACAGGAAGAAATTTATCATTAACCACATATTGAGCAAGAGCCGTAGAAAGTTGGCAGATTTGACTTTGCGAGCATGTTCTGCTAAACGAATGTCAACAATACGTTTTGCACTACCAATGTAAAATTTATAGTCACCAGCAGGGGATAACAGGGGAACGACATACACCCCAGTAAAGCCTTTAAAGTCATCAAAATTCCCAAATTTATCGGATCGAATACTATTATCCCCTGCTGGTGACTATAAATTTTACATTGGTAGTACAAAACGTACTATTGCCATCCGTTTAGCAGAACATGCTCGCGATGTCAAATCTGGTAAACATTCCATGTAAAAAATTCCATGTATAAACATTCCATGTTTTTACTATTCATGTAGCCACTGATGAAGGGCATATATACGTCCGAAAGCGCTCTGGTAGTTTTTAATATATATTTTGTACGTCTTTTAGGATGTGTTAAATAAAGGACCTTTCGTTTTTTAAAACGTTTTGTCCTTAATTTTGTCTATTGATATTAAACATTCGTTTCTCGGTATATTGTTTTATTTATCAAAAGCTTTTGATACTATTCATCACCAACGTCTCTTATCAAAATTTGACTGCATTGGTATTAGAGGTTTTACTAATATTTTACTCAAAAACTACTTAACTGATCGTAAACAGTCCGCCCAGTTACAAAACGTTCGTTCTAGCTATGAAACTATCCCCACTGGTGTTCCTCAAGGCTCAATCTTGAGTCCGATTCTGTTTTAAATTTACATAAATGATATCTTCTATGTTCCTTCTTGTGCTTCCAAAATAATTTTTGCTGATGATACGAGCTTATGTTTTGTTGGTGAAAACCATTCAGACACTTCTCAATCAAGTAAAATATTAAATCCATAACTCTATAGATTGGTTTAACCCAAACTTCTTAACCTTAAATACTGAAAAATCTAAGTGTGTTCTTTTTGATAGGAAATAGTGTGCTTGTGATATAAATAATATTTATATAAATGTCCTACGTATTTTTTTTTCTTCTGACTTTAAGTTCTTGGGCGTGATTGTACAGAATGACTTAAAATGGAATAAACAAGTTGACCACATTTGTAATAAAGTAAGAAAAACATTGGATTCGTTAGAACTAAGTTATATTTTTTACCAAAAACAACTGTTTTAATTATGTTCTATTACAGTTTAATCTTTCCTCATCTGTCTTATTGTAATCTTGTTTGGGGAAACACTACTATCAGAAATATAAACAGGCTTCGCATTCTACAAAATAAATATATATCTCTTCGTAAAGATTCCTTTGATCTGAATATTCATCACCATGATATTTGTTTTCGCTACAAAATTTTGCCCGCCACTAAGATTTTTCACTACCGTTTGGTTTTGTTTATGCTTCTGTATATTCATCATAATCAACATTGTAGTTTATTTTTTGCTAATTTTCACGATCACACTTATAATACTCGGAATAAGAATCAATTGTTACCCCTATTTTCTCGTACAAACAGCTTATACCTAAATATCAATTCCACTGGATCAAGATTATAGAATTATTTTCCACTTTTCTTAAAATCACTATACCACGGAAATAGTTTTAAGAAGTACTTAAAGATGTTTTTGTTACAGGTCTGAGAAATTTGCTGACGTATTATTTATTTGCTTTGCTACTTGTTTTTCTGCTAGTTCTATTTTGTATATTTTGTTATGGCTTTTCTTCTACCACTGACCATTGTATCAATGCTAGCATGTTGCCAGTTTGGTTGGGGGCTGTGGACCCACCAGACCTATCTATAGCGCCTTTTTTCACATTTCCTTGCCCCACTGTTATACTATATTTATTAGTAGAAATTATATATGTTGTGCATATTGTGTGGCAAAATAAAGTTTCTTATTATTATATGTCGCCAATTTCGACAGTCTTGGCCCGGAAAGTTATGACCTCAATATACACATGTCACCCAAATTGCAGGTGTGAGTTGGGGCATAAACAGTACTTATGGCTAGGACTGAAAGCATTTTATTCGACCCAGAGCAACCAATAAAGCCACAGTACGATGGAGGCAAGCCAGTGGAGACAAGAGGACGTATCTTCACCCAAGGTAGAAGCTGTAGCAAAAAAGGAGGATTAAAAAGAGCAATCAGTTGTTAGTCAGAAAATGAAGTCGTGTTTTAAGAATGGTGGAGTCATGCGCAGAGAGTTAAAAAGTGATACAGTCATGAGCTGGAGTTAGAAAGCCATAGTAAGAATCTTAGAGTTGATGAATGCAGATCCTTGATAATCAGTCAGCGAGTGACATGTAGTGCCGATTAACGACAGAGTCGGATGATGATTTGAGACCAATTCCGAGGTGAGACAGTATCAGTACATAAAGATGCCATGGTATGTACTTATCTTAACAAATGTTAGGGTGAGGTTGTCTCTGGTGAACAAATTAGATTGGACAGGGTCTCACACGAGTGCCCTTCTCATCCTTAAATAATTTTGTGTGTATGTGATACGCCTGTGTGAAGCGATATCCATTTTCACTGTATATCAGGCCCAACGTTCAAATTATGCCGAAATATATTTTATTGCTGATTTAAAAATGTGGAAAACCTACTTTCAGAAATATAGATTGTCAGAAAAGACATTAAATATATCAGTAATCCCTATCGGTAATCTCTGGTTGTCCAGAACGAAATGATATCTAAATATCTATTTGATTTACTTTAGTAAATACTGTCATATTTCTGTAACCTCAAAGTTTAAGTAAACTGCATTTTGAAGGTTAATTTTAAGACTATCACATCGCCAAACATCTGGTGTGGGCAGCATGTGACTTTCCAGCTCAAAATCTTTTTCTCTTTCTCACTTTTATATTTCCTTAAATTGAGTTTGATTGAACAAAATAATACTGATAATTATTTGAAATGACACTGATCTTGCACTTTTAACTCAATTTTCGGTTTCATTGGGTGATTGGAGATATTTTCAAAGACAATGTTGCAAAATGTTACAAAACTGCGAAAAAAAGTATTTCGCCAACAGTTAATTGTAGACCTATATAGGTCTGATATTATTCTTTTCGTCATTAAAACGTATAAATCTATCCTAATAACCAAGATACTGAAATTACGTTAAATTTTAAAAATTAAGTCTATCACTTCTTTGGCTAGAGTGGATACACATGGTTTTTGTGGACCATTTAGTATGTGGTTATGTGGACTAGTTAAGTTCATTTTTTTTTAATCGTACCAAAATTTAATCAGAACCAAAATAACCGACAACCGATTTGTCTACCAAATTTTGTGAAATTCGGTAAATTATTTTTTCTGCTAGAGTGAATACATATACATTGCAAGGACATATACACAGAAAGGCATACAGAGAGACAGACAGACACAAACAGACACAGACGGACACATATGTTATGCTGAAATTAATTTTTTGGTTTTCTAGAGTGTTTGAAACGTGCAAATCCATCAAAAACTTGAGTTACAATTTTCGCCAGCATTCTAGTATTTTCCTTATTACATTATCATGTACTGTAGGGAAAGTAATCAAAGGGCTTCTAATTCAGTCGTAATTTGAAAGGGGAAATGTTTTTTTAAAATAGAATAATGCACAACAAAAATTTGGAGAACTTTGTAACCCCCTCTCCCCTTCCGAAAAGATTTCCAGTGTTGTTATTCTTTTCCTGATTCATATACATTAATTAAAACATGTTTAACGTTTAGTCTTTTTAGAAAAGGTTTTAAAGAACACAAAAACTTGTTACAGTAAAAGTACTAATACTGTGTCGCTTTGTTTCTATGGCTTTTAGTTAATATCATGACGTCTATCTGGATTTGTTACAAATGCAAAAATAAAAGTTGCTTCTTTTTTACTTTCCTTATATACATAATGTATAATGAAAGTATTGTGACGGGATCGAAAATTCGAATTCGAGTTTTCAACAGGAGAGCACGTTTCAAGCATCCCTGATTACGAATCGAACATTTTTGAGGGGATGTCTCTGTGTGTGTGTGTGTGTGTGTGTGTGTGTGTGTGTGTGTGTGTGTGGAAGTGTGTGTGTATGTGTGTCAGTGAGTCTGTGGAGATGATATCTCACGAACGAACGGAGCGATTTAAATGAAATTTGGTACAAAAATCACAATCCGTGAATACTGGAAGCCTATTTTAAAGCACAATCGAATGTTCAGAACCCACCTAAATTTTTGAGTGAAATTTTGAAAAAATCATCAAAAAATCAAAACCTTTAATAAAGTTACGCAAATAGACATTTCTTATGTAATTTTTCCTTAGAAAATGATTGACATAAACTTTAGAACGCTAGCATGAACCATTCTCGAGATATTGCACATTTTTCAAATAAATTTATCAAAAAATCCCATAAATGAAAAAAAAAATATTAACTGTTAAGACACATGTTCACTTTTCATATGCAATATCATGCGATAAATTGGGTGACATCATTCTCGTGGATCTGACTCGTTCCACTCACGAGAAAAGATACTTTGAGTAATTCTTTTGTATTTGAACGCCAATAGTCATTCATCTGCTGTAAGAATAACTTATTTCTCCGTCCATAACGCTTGGCGAGATTTTGGCGGCGAATTTAACGGAATGTCGCCAACTTGGCGACATTTTAAAATGTTGCAAAAATAACGAAAATCTCGCCAAATGGATAAAAATGACACTAAATCAATTAAAATGACGACTAATTCAATATCGTGGAAAGAATATGAATATCTACTATAAGAATAAATTTTTCTTTTAACTGTAAAAGTAGTAAATTCATTGCATTATATAAGGAAAGTCATGTGCTGCCCACATCAGATTTTTTTAAAAATATACGTAAATTGATTTTTTTTATATGTACGTAGTTATAAAGATTAAATGCTTGTTTTGTATGTAACACAACGTGAATTTTTAACTCCAGCAATTTTTCTCCTGTTTTCACTTTGTTTCCATGTGGAAAACTCGTAAATAGTGATAAAAGTTTCACATCATATTACATCTTCCTGGTTGGTCCCACGGTCTGGGTCTCAATAACAACATCATATTGCATTTTTCTTTTAAAAAAAATGCTAATATTATCGATTATTTTATATTTAACTGGAAATTAATAAAGGAAATATTTTAGAAATACTAGATCATCATTTAAAAATTATACCATATATTATACCATCATATTATACCATTATATTTAAAATTATACCTTCTCATACCAGATTTCATTTTTGAGTAACTCGTGCTTTTTTATGCAAATTTTGCAAGAAGATTTGCAAAAAAATCCTTCGATTAATACCAAGTTTGACAATGTACCTCCTAGGGGGAGTAAACCATCGAGGCGGTTAATGTCGTCGAAAACACAAAAATTGTATTACAGCTATTTTCATTAGAATGATTGACACTTCTACGTTTCATGATCAGTGAGCCATAAATAACCCTTTTTATTAACACTTTCCAACATAGTTGAAAAGTGTTTGACTTTCTTTATTCTGCCTGTCCGTCTGCCTGTTCGTTCGCACGATAACTGCCGTAAAAATGATTGTATCAAAATGAAATTTTAGTATATTGCTGAGACGGTCTGTGGAACATAAGGGACTGAAAATGAAAAATACCGCCCAATTAGTTTCGGATTTAACTCGGATTGAAAAAAAAATGAAATACATTGAACCCTATGGGACCTAATTTTTCAAACATTTTTTAAGCATTCAAACATTGAGTTAAAATTCACAAATTGCTTAACATTTTTTAGGAAATATTCAAATTATCACGCAAAATGTGTAAAAAAAAATCATCGAAATATGTTAAATAGTTTATAAAAATAAACTATATTATACGAAAAGATCGCGTTACTCATTTCAAATAAAATAGGGCTTATATTTCTTCCCGTGTAAAAGTCGTGATGTTTGAAGATCTTTTGAATTTAAATGCAGTGTTGCATCTGTCCTAAAACCGCTTTATTTTTGCATATTACTTTCCTTATATACATAATGTATAAGGGAAGTATTGTGACGGGGTCGAAAATTCGAATTCGAGTTTTCGAAGGGAGAGAACGTTTCAAGCATCCCTGATCACAAATCGAACATTTTTTCAGTGATGTCTGTGTGTGTGCGTGTGTGTGTGTGTGTGTGTGTGTGTGTGTGTGTGTGTGTGTGTGTGTGTGTGTGTGTGTCAGTGAGTCTTTGGTGACGATATCTCACGAACGAATGGAGCGATTCGAATGAAATTTGGTACAAAAATCACAATCCGTGAATACTGGAAGCCTGTTGTTTTTAAACACAATCGAATATTCAGAACCTTCCTAAATTTTCGAGTGAAATTTTGAAAAATCATAAAAAAAATCAAAATCTTTAATAAAGTTAAGCAAGTAGACATTTCTTATGTAATTTTCCCTTAGAAATGATTGACATAAACTTTAGAACGCTAGCATGAACAGTTCTCGAGATATTGCACATTTTTCAAATAAATGTATCAAAAAATCCCATAAATTAAAAAAAAATATTAACTGTTGAGAAACATGTTCACTTTTTATATGTAATATCATGCGATAAATTGGGTGACATCATTCTCGTGGATCTAACTCGTTCCATTCATGAGAGAAGGTACTTTGAGTAATACTTTTGTATTTGAATGCCAATAGTTATTTATCTTCTGTAAGAATAACTTATTTCTTCGTCCATGACGCTTGACGAAATTTTGGCGACGTATTTAGCGGAATGTCGCCAACTTGGCGACATTTTTAAATGTTGCCAAGTTAACGAAAATCTCGCCAAATGGATAAAAATTACGCTAAATCAATGAAAATGACGACTCATTGAAGAAAATTCAATATCTTGCAAAGAATATAAGTAACTATAATAAGAACATTATTTTAACTGTAAAAGTAGTAAATTCATTGCATTATATAAGGAAACATCAGTTTTTTTGAATATATATCTAAATTCTGTGCCAATGCAGTTACATTTGATTTTATATGATCCCTAAACGTTTTATATGATCCTTAAACTTTGTTTATTCCTACAACGGTGCCTAATTTCTATAGTATGCAGAATGTAAACTAATTAAGTGATTGTAAGATGAGTTGTATAAAAATTGCTGAATTTTTTTTCATGCAAAATTATATAGCTCTGAAGTAATATCAATGAAATATTCAATGATTTTGCAAAGAGAAGCAAACGATTTAAAGCTTTGATTTTTTTGATAAAGTTTTAATTTTCCAAGTTTTATAAATTATTGTAGTACTGTGATAATTTGAAGATGTCATTGCTGAATGTATCTCATTTAAGAGCTGGTTACATTAAAATTGCAGTTCAGTTTGAATGTGTTTCAGAATCAATGCTTTATGCATGATTGATTTTTCTTGTTTAATGTTGCACAAGTTTTCCGCCTTGGATTCTGCAGAGTCCACTTCGATAATAAGAGCTTGCAATTTCGTTTTAGTAGCTCGACTTGCCAGTTCGGAGATCCAGGGTTCGATTCCCGGCTGGAGCAGCAAAGTTCTTTACAATGGCGCCCGAACAAATCAACCCTGTAGGTTAATGCAAATATGCCGGAGGTCTGAAGACCCTAGACCGTGCAACTCACGTAGTGGGTTTAGAATAGCTAGCTGCACGGCCGGGAAAGTATATCTCCTGCACTCAGGAGGCACCCAAGGTCTACCATCCCGCCAAACGAACATTTATTTAGATCTAAAAAGATAACAATTGTTGAAAAATAGTGTGATTAAACAGACAGTTTTACATTATATTTGAACTTGACAAGTACGTCCATTTTTCAAAAATGAGAAAAGGGTTATTGCGAATATAGATAAAAAGATCATTGAAAAATAAAATTTAGAGTGAGGTATATTAACATGATTAAAATTAAAGAAAATAATAAAATTTTAAAAGTAAAATTTAGAAAATACATAAAAAGAAAATATATGAAAAGGAAAAAAAAATTAGGCACATGGAAAACAAAAACAGAAATTTAGAATAAAAATTACAAAAGAAGGATTAGAAATCGGAGGTCTGAAAGTAACCCTTTGTTTGACTAGTACGAATTCAATGGACTTTGGGAGATTGATCGCCGGATTCATATCAAGAAGACAACCACGTAGGATACCAACCTGGGTAAAAATAGTAATATCGGGAGGCTACCCTGAGGTAAAAATATCAGGAAGTGGTCAGACCTTCTTGCCAGTTGCTCGTCAGGCTGGCATTAGAGGGTGGAGAATGCAGAATCCACTTCGACAAGAGCTCGCAATTTCGTCCCAGTAGCTCAACGGTAGAGCGTCGGCTGCCCAGTTAGGAGATCCAGGGTTTGATTTCCAGCTGGGGTTGCAAGCTTCTTTAAAATCTACATAGAATAATTTTCAAAATTAAAGCCACCGAAAAAATATTAAAAAAATCGGATGTGGGCAGTACATGACTTTCCTTATATAAAGCAATGAATTTACTACTTTTACAGTAAAAGAAAATAGGTTATTCTTATAGTAGATATTTATATTCTTTCCAAGATATTGACATTTCGTCAATGAGTCGTCATTTTCAGTGATTTAGTGCCATTTTTATCCATTTTGCAACATTTTCGTTAATTTGGCAAAATTTAAAAAAGTCGGCAAGTTGGTGACATTCCTCCAAAATCTCGCCAAGCGTTATGGACGGAAAAATAAGTTATTCTTATAGCAGATTGCCGTATTACTCAAAGTATATTTTCTCCTGGATGGAAGGAGCTAGATCCACGAGATTGATATTCACCAAATTTATCGTATGATATTCACATATGAAAAGTGAACATGTTTATCAACAGTTAATATTTTTTTTTAATTTATGGGATTTTTTTATAAATTTATTTGAAAAATGTGCAATATCTGGAGAACAGTTCATGTAGCGTTCTAAAGTTATCGTCAATCGTTTTTTAAGGAAAAATTACATAAGAAATGTCTATTTGCGTAATTCGAAAATTTAGGGGTGTTCTGAACATTTGATTGTGTTTAAAAACAATAAGCTTCCAGTATTTACGGATTGTAATTTTTGTACCAAATTTCATTATTCGTAAGATATCCTCTCCACAGTCTCACTGACCCACACGCACATACTTTCACACACACACACATACAGACATCACCTAAAAAATGTTCTATTTGTGATCAGGGATGCTTGAAACGTGCTCTCCCGTCGAAAACTCGAATTCGAATTTTCGACCCCGTCATAATACTTTCCTTGTACGTTATATGTATATAAGGAAAGTAACAAATTGCTATTTAATAAAATATTTTCCCCTCCACATAGAAATGGAAAGATGAGCTAATGGATCAGCTAAAAGCATAAAATGTTAATATTGATTCTTTCTCAGTTAAGTTTGGAACTAATTAGATGGGGATCTTAATTGGATTATACATTTAAGTGGGCATTTAACTTTGAGAATGGTATGAAAACATTAATTCAAAATGGATTTTTATGTCTGATATTCTACCATTAGTTTTAATAAGATTTGTTATACAACTTTTTCATAACTTGTGTTGCACCTTACATTTTCAAATATTTGATATTCTGCATCTTTATCATAATGAGTTTTTTCCACATTCCAAGCCCGAAATTAATTAGAAAGGCTATTAATTAGATTATTTATTTTATGTGGTTATTTAATTTTAATAATGTATTGAAAGCCGTCATGAAAAATGTGCTGTAATGGATCAGTTTTAATATGATTTATTGAACAACTTTGTGATATATTGTGTTTCTTTACCCGAACTTTACAAATATTTTAGAATGCTTTTTATATGCCACAATCTATAAGCATCGATTTATTAAGTTTATCTGTTCAAACTTAATACGTGAAATGACTTTTTCACTAAGCGAAAACATTCATTTAAAATAACAAATAATATTTTTGTTCACATTTAAGTAGTATATATGTTTAATAACTAATTCAATTGGCCACTTTGAAAGTATCTTTTCCATGCTTTACATAGACGTATTTCAGTCCTTACTTTCCTTACATATTTTTGCTTTCCTTATATACAGTATAATGTATAAGCAAAGTCCTGTGACGGGGTCGAAAATTCGAATTCGAGTTTTCGACGGGAGGGCACGTTTCAAGCATCCCTGATCAATAATCGAACATTTTTGAGGTGATGTCTCTCTGTGTGTGTGTGTGTGTGTGTGGAGACGATATCTCACGAACGAATGGAACGATTCGAATGAAATTTGGTACAAGAATTACAATCTGTGAATACTGTAAGCTTGTTGCTTTTAAATACAATCGAATGTTCAGAACACCCCTAAATTTTCGAGTGAAATTTTAAAATCATCAAAAAATCAAAACCTTTAATAAAGTTACGCAAATAGACATTTCTTATGTAATTTGTCCTTAGAAAACGATTGATATACACTTTAGAATGCTACCATGAACCGTTCTTGAGATATTGGCCATTTTTCAAATAAATTTATCAAAAAATCCCATAAATTAATAAAAAATATTAACTGTTGAGAAGCATGTTCACTTTTTACATGTAATATCATGCGATAAATTGGTTGACATTATTCTCGTGAATCCAGCTCGTTCCATTCATGAGAAAAGATACTTTGAGTAATACTGTTGTTTTTGAACGCCAATAGTCATTTATCTGCTATAAGAATAACTTATTTCTTTTTCCATAACGCTTGGCGAGCTTTTGGCGACGAATTTGACGGAATGTTGCTAACTTAGCAACTTTTTAAATGTTATCAAATTAACGAAAATATTGCCAAATGAACAAAAATGACGCCAAATCACTGAAAATGACAACTAATTGTCGAAAATTTAATAATTTGGAAAGAATATAAGTATCTACTATGAGAAAAACCTATTTTTTTTACTGTAAAAGTAGTAAATTCATTGCATTATATAAGGAAAGTCATGTGCTGTCTGTCCACATCAGATTTTTTATTTCGCGAACATAGCATAGTAAGTTAAGTCATCATCTGACTATTCAGGTTTAATTTTTATGCCTAACAATTCAATTTTATGTACATTAACAACTATTTCAACCGTACACATAATTTAATTTTTGAATACATCAAATTACGCTTTTTACATATCCTATACATTGTTAGAAATCGGAAATTGTGAGCAAGAAATTATTATAATGGTATTGAACTGGTTCACAACGTAAAGTACAGCGCAAATTAAGATAAGTAAATATGCGTATGTTTCGGAGTCAACTGGGTTTCCTTCTTTAGTTTAAAAAGTGTGGAAGTGAGCGCCCAAATAAGCGGAAGAGTATGCCGAATAAACTATATAAGGGCAATACTATAGATCCCAATATAATAGTACCACTTATTATGGCGAAAGAGACATAAAATAAGAAAAATAGAAAAGAAAAAGAAAAATGAACATGAGAAGCGAAGCAGAAAATAAAGGAAGGGAAATGAAACAAAAAAATCAATGAAACAAAAAAATTACTTGCTTATGATCATTTTTCTTTTTATTTAATCTATTTTTCTTGTTTTACATTTCTTTCGCCATACTAGGTAGAGATACTGCATTGGAATATGTAATTTAGCGATTTTAGTTTAGCCTACATAATCTTACGCTTATTTGGGGGTTCCATTCAAAACTTTTTGAACTGAAGAAGGAAATCCAGTTAATTTCTGAAACGTACGCATGCTGATTCAACTGATTTGCGCAGCATTTTACATTGTTAAGTAGTTCATTACTGATTAAGCTCAAAGTCGCATGCTTTACTTATTATAAGTATAGTTCAGTTTTTACTTTCTATGCATTTTTACTTTCTTTATATACATAATGTACAAAGAAAGTATTGTGACGGGATCGAAAATTCGAATTCGAGTTTTCGACGGGAGAGCACGTTTCAAGCATCCCTGATCACGAATCATACATTTTTGAAGTGATGTGTGTGTGTGTGTGTGTGTGAAAGTATGTGTGTGTGTGTGTGAAAGTATGTGTGGAGACGATAACCCACGAACGAATGGACCGATTTGAACGAAATTTGGTACAAAAATCACAATCCGTAAACACTGGAAGCCTATTGTTTTTATACACAATCGAATATTCTGAACCCCCCTAAATTTTCGAGTGAAATTTTGAAAAAATTGTCAAAAAATCAAAACCGCTAATAAAGTTACGCAAATAGATATTTCTTATGTAATTTTTCATTAGAAAACGATTGACATAAATTTTAGAACGCTAACATGAACCGTTCTCGAGATATTACATATTTTCAAAAAAATTATCAAAAAGTTTTATAAAATAAAAAAAAAATATTAAAATAAATAATGCGATAAATTTGGTGACATCATTTTCGTGGATCTAACTCTTTCCATGCATGAAAAAAGATACTTTGAGTAATACTTTCGTATTTGAACGCCAATAGTCATTTATCTTCTATAAGAATAACTTATTTCTTTTTCCATAACGATTGGCGAGCTTTTGGCGGCGAATTTTGACGCTAACTTAGCGACTTTTTAAATGTTGTCAAATTAACAAAAATCTCACCAAATTGATAAAAATGACTCTAAATCAATGAAAATGATGACTAATTGAAGAAAATTCAATATCTTGGAGTGAATATAAGTATCTACTATAAGAATAACATTTAACTGTAAAAGTAATAAATTCATTGCATTATATAAGGAAAGTCATGTGCTGCCCACATCAGATTTTGTACTTTACATATCCAATACATTGGTGGGAAGCACAAATGCTAAACAAAATATCACCCACAAAAGAAAGAGAACTATAAAAAGGCTTTCGGAGGAGATTTCCTGGTTGATCCGGAAGTATTCCAGTATTCGTTCCGGTTTCGTACAAATGTAAAGCACACTGGTCTGATCTTTTAGCAAGATAGACATTAGTTGCTCTGGAAAAATACTGAGTCTCTATAGACAGAATGAATGTGATAGAAATAGTGTAGATGTTATATGGCTGTTAAGTCCGTCAAATAATGGGGTGAATAAACATATTAAAGATAGTCACTGTTTTACATTGGGATTTAATTTCAGTCCTTACCAAGCAATAAAGCTGCAATGAACAGTGTTTTGCATTAATTTTTAACACTTTACAACATAGTTGAAAAGTGTTTATGACTTTGTTTATTCTGTCTGTCCGTTCGCACGATAACTGCCGTAAAAATGACTTTATCAAAATGAAATTTTAGTATGTTGTTGAGACGGACTATAGGACATATGGGAATGTAAATGAATAATATCACCCAATTAGTTTTGGATTTAACCCGGGTTGAAGAAATGAAATACATTGAACCCTGTGGGACCTAATTTTTCAAAAATTTGCCCGAGCGAACGTCCTGGCGTTTTTGAAAGCGTTCGCCAATCCATGCGTCGACAAATCTGTGCATGGCAAGAACTTTGAACACCTACTTTAATACTATGATAAAAAATCTGGTGTGGGCAGCACATGACTTTCCTTATATAATGCAGTGAATTTACTACTTTTACAGCAAAAAAATAAGTTTTTCTTATAGTAGATACTTATATTCTTTCCAAGATATTGAATTTCGACAATTAGTCGTCATTTTCATTGATTTAACGTCATTTTAATCCATTTGGAGAGATATTCGTTAATTTGACAACATTTCAAAAAGTCGCCAAGTTGGCGACATTCCGTCAAATTTGTCGCCAAAATCTCACTAAGCTTTACTGACGGAGAAATAAGTTATTCTTATAGCAGATAAATGACTATTGGCGTTCAAATTCAAAAGTATTACTCGAAGTATCTTTTCTCATGAATGGAACGAGCTAGATCCACGAGAACGATGTCACCCAATTTATCGCATGGTATTACATATGAAAAGTGAACATGTTTCTCAATAAGAAATATATTTTTTTATTATATATATGAATTTTTGATAATTTTTTTGAAAAATGTGCAATATCTCGAGAACGGTTCATGTTAGCGTTCTAAAATTTATGTTAATCGTTTTCTATCGAAAAATTACATAAGAAATGTCTATCTGCGTAACTTTATTTGCGGTTTTGATTTTTTGACGATTTTTTCAAAATTTCACTCGAAAATTTAGGTGGGTTCTGAACATTCGATTACGTTCAAAAACAATAGGCTTCCAGTGTTTACGGATTGCGATTTTTGTATCAAATGTCGTTTGAATCGGTTGATTCGTTCGTCAGTTATTGTCCACACACACACACACACACACCACTTCAAAAATATTTGATTCGTGGTGAGGGATGCTTGAAACGTGCTCTCCCGTCGAAAACTCTAATTCGAATTTTCGACCCCGTCACAATACTTTCCTTATACATTATGTATATAAGGAAAGTAACAATTTTGTTTCCCCAATGGCAAGGCAAGTTACAGAACCTGTACATGAACAAAGAACAATGATGTAAAGTAACAAAAATTGACCGAAGTCATTGTAGCCTTAAGAGTTCTCTGGCTCTCCAGTACAGGCCGGTCTCGGAGTCGTCAGAACCACAAAGCGCCCTACATCGACGCAGGTGAGCTCTATTCATAGGTTCCCTCATATCGCAAAGAGGGCAAAAAGGACAGTCATAAATACCAATTCTATGGAGATGCTCACTCAGGCAGTCATGACCCGTCAGCAGCCGGAACAGGGCCTCACGTCGCGGACAATCGGGTATATTATCGAGATCTTTACTATTCCAGATGAATAATCCTATGATAAACAATTATAATCTATGCTTGTAATTGCTATTTTTAATAAACCTATGTAGTATTATCTGCATTTCTTTCTTTTTGCTTCGTCCTGCATCTATAACACTCCGCGGTGGCTTTTGCGACCTGCGACTACATGTTCCTATGCAAAACGGGCTTAACCTAACCTTAAAATTTGTCTAAGACTTGTTGGACCACCCTGTATAACTACCCTACTTTAACTCCCGAGCAACGACGGGTACATTTTTTGATATTTTATAAAACGCATTATTACTCAAAACCATTTCGGCTCCATCCGTCTAGAGCCACTACCGATTATTGTCAAATTTTATCAAAATCACCAGTTTTGTATAATGTCTATAGTCTTTATTTGAAGAATCACTATAGTATTACATGATAATGAAAACAACTTTTCCAGCGCGTTATAAAATGGGAAAATTATTTGGCAGTAATCTTGAATTGAACTTTAAACCAAGCAAGTAAACCGGTTAAGCTTGTTTTGAGTTATTATCATGACATTATCCTTAATTTCTTAGCTACGTATAGGAGGAAAAATTTACGTTGTAATATTTTTTGAACTCACAATCTTTGCTTAAAAATATTTTATCAAAATAAGTCGCTTAGTTTATGTATTTCAATCGTATTTTCAAATTTTCATTTTTGTATATTAGACTAGATATTAAACACTTCATAACGGGATGCATAACGTTTCGTAACAGATTCCCTTGTAATTATCCGCCTTCAGCACTTACGCTTCTAATATCACCGGGCATATGCAGACCACGGTTCCCTTCGGATGGGTATCCATTATTATACGACTCCCTATCGAAACATAATTACTGTGTTACCCCCTAATATAATGTACCTGTCCCAAACTCCCTTTGAATCAAGAATATTAAATTCATAATTCCTACATAACGCTAGGAATTATCAAAGAAATTATCGTCAATTTGGGGACATTTTTCAAAATTTCCAAATTGACAATATTTCGCCAAATTCATCGCAAAGTGGGATAAAAAGATAGACAGACAGACGGGATTTTCTTATATAGTATTAGAAAATGTACCTGGCTTTGTCCAGAGGTTAAGGTAAGGATAAATTGAATTCATTCATTTAAGTTTGCAAAAGATGCAGCCAGACTAAGGAAAGAAATGGATTTGTTTTAGTTTTAGCGACATGCAATATATGGTGCCACCAGATAAATCGGTCAAATTTCGATTTTTAGTTCATAGCGTTTGGCGATGTCTGTAGAAATATGACTCGCAGGTGTCAGATTTCTACAGAAATAGCCAAAAGTTTTGGACTAGAAGATCGTTAGTTCCTTAGTTTGAGGATTTATTTGTTATGTCAGATGTATGCCCCTTCCCCAAACTCCACAGCGAAAAATTGACGAAAACGCTGCAGTGAATTTAGTTTTTAAACAGCGAAATTAAAATTTATTTTTTACGCAGTTTTGAGATAAGAAAATATAGTAATTCAAAGAAACTAATTTAAAAAAATAGATAAAGAAATCTGAGTTTATTTTGTGCATCAATAAAATACTCGAAAAAATTATTGTCTTAACAATCGGAAAAATCGTTTTAGTTTTAACACCGTGCAATAGATGGCGTCACAAATCCAATTAGCAGAATTTCGACTTCTCTTTGATTAGCATAATTCAGAATTAGCAGAATTCTCAAATTAGCAGAATTATTTCTCTTAGATTTTACAATACACATACACAAACAAACATATATCTTTTTCTTCTATTATTATAGTTTATTATCAAGCATTTTATTTAAAGTATTCTCGAACTTTATAAATTTTCTGAAATTATGTTTCGTACAGCATGACTTACAGAAATACTCCTTCTGAGATACGGAAAAAGCCTGATATAAAATACGCAATCTACTTATTACAATATTTCTGATTTCACTTTAATATATTTCCACCTTTTAAGAAATTGTTTGGTAAGCGTGTTAGATTCCGACCAGCACGAATAACAAGAATGAAATGAAAATTTCTTGAAATAAAACATTTTCAACGTTGGATTTTGTTCTCTCTGAAATTCGACAGCGCCAATCTTCTAATTGACAGGCAACCGTTTTGAATCAAATTTTTTGTTTCAAAGAAAAGCCTTTGAGTTTCTCTAAACCTGACTTTTACTTTGTACATTTCAAAGGTGGAGCGCAGATTCATTAGTCGGGTTTCGAAAAGTTTAAAAAAGTTTTAAAAGACATTTACTTCTTGAGTTTCAAAAGAGAAGGGGGGATTTTTAAAAATAAAACTATCCGTGTTTTCTCGTATATAAAATATAAAGAATTCAATGCGCAAAGAAGTATAGGTATATTTTCACTATTTTGTCGTCTTTGTGTATTTTTTAAATTTCATTGGAATATTTAAAAGGGATATAGTATGGAGGAATTCAAGATATTGTCTTGTATCTAGTTACTTTCCATACATACACAGTATAATGTATAAGGAAAGCATTGTCATGGTGTCGAAAATTAGAATTTTCGAAAAAAAGAGTACATTTTAAGCATCCCCGAACTGAAATCGAACATTTCTGAAGTGGTGTCTGGGAGTGTGTATGTATATTAGTATATGTGTGCATAGGCGCCGACTACGGGGGGGCAGAGGGGCACGAGCCCCCGCTGAACTTTTTCAGAGGGGGCTTTGCCCCCCCTGGGAAGTTTCAAGATTTTTTTCTAACTGCATATTTTACTAAACACTAAAAAATGAATTTTTTTTAACATAAAAATAATTGAAAGAAAATTCTATCAACGTAAATGTCACATTTCAGTTCAGTCTTGTCCCCATCTTCCATACCATAACTCCCTAAACTATCTCACACAAAAACCAAGCTCATCTTTATTCCCAGGAAACATGTTTACGCTAATGATAAAAACACCTGGTTACCAGAATTTTTTCAACTGACCACCTAATGCAAAGTGAAATGGAATATTTACAGCCATGTTATTGGCATTTCCAAGAAAAACAGCTGTTTCGCTCCAGTAATAACTATAAATGATTACCACGAAGTAGAGATGACTTATTTTGTCTACCTAAAGAGATCTTATCTGTAATTACTCCTGGATTCTATATACCAGTGCTGTCTTTACAGGTGACATCCATTCCGTTTGAAGCTGCAAACCCCGCGGGTGGTATCCATTCCGTTTGAAGTTGCAAACCCCGCGGGTAACTTCATTCCTGGCGAGCACCGGACGTTTGGCACAGCACCGTAGGCAGGCAAGAGCCACAGGGAGCTAAGTCCCCCCCCCCCTAAACACACACTAGGTATACTCAGCCCACCCCCCTGTTAAAAATTTCAAAGTTATAGTTGTGATAAGAAATTTCAACCAACTTGTCATCCAAATTTTGCATAAAAATATTATTTATGAGATTTTTTTTTATAAATTGCTTTGCTTTAAAGATTTTTTTAATTTAGCTGTATGTGTGGTTATAGTGATGATCAATTTATTTACATATTTAATTTAAAACTATTTAAATATAGACAATAGTATTTGGATACTTTTGTATTATTGCTGGGTTCATTTTTTTAATTTATTGTGTCAAAATCAACTGATAGGTAGTTAAGAGTTGATATTAAGCGTTAGCGTGTATAAAATTTCAGATTTTTTAAAATTAATTAACAAGTTTGCTACTAGTTAATTCTTATAAAATACATTATAATTATTATATATTATAATATTGATGCATAGTAACTATATGGATTTTCCTAATCAACTCTTAGCTTACAAATATAAATAGACCTAAAAAGATTAAAAATATTTATCGTACAATAAATAAAATTGCTGATATCTTTTTTTCGATCCAGCCCGTCCGACCTACCCAAAGGTGTAAGATATCTGTTTAGACCGCCGAGACAGTGCCATCTAATTTAGACTGGAACCCAGTGGGGGCGACATCCACAGGGACCGACCCTTCTTCCTTTGCTATCAACCGCTCGGAAGGGCTTTCAAACCCACAAATTTAACGTGCTCGTACACGGGAACAGTTCAGGCAAAGTCAGAAATTGAACTCGGGTCCTCCGAGTACAATCCCCGTGACTTAACCACTCGGTTATCTCATTCCAAAACTGCTGCTTGTAAAACAATAACTTACAAAACTTCCTTGAGGAAAACATATATATGTCAGTTAGGTAACTACAGTTGCTTCGATGGCATTATAATCCCCCTTTTTTGGACCAAAATGCGCTCTTAGCAATCACTACTGCCGTTCTTTGGGCAGTTCATTCTTGGCGGTTGTTAAGGGCGCATACTATTCTTTTGTTCTTTTGGTCTGAAGAAGGGGCTTAAAATGACCTCGAACTAATTGTAGTCACCTGACTGACATATGCTTGCTTTCTCCAAGGCGGCATTGTAAGTTGTTATATCTTTATCGTCTTTGTGAATCTTTTATATAACTTTATCGGATCGTGCCCCCCCTGAGATTTTGAAAACTCGGCGCCTATGTATGTGTGCGTTAGTGTGTGCATATTAGTGTGTGCGTTAGTGTGTGTGTGTGTATGCTAGCGTGTATGCCTATGAGTCTGTGAACGCGATAACTCCCGAACGAATGAAGCGTTTCAAAAATAATTTAATAAGATTATTAGATTCGGTGAATACTAGAAGCCTTTTGATTTTCAATGCAATCGAACGTTCAGAAAATCTCCTAATTTACGAATTAATTTTTGAAAAAAATCATTAAAATTCAAAATTTTCAATAATGATAAATAAATTATATTTTCAGACTTAACTTTTTTTTACCAATAAACGAACTATACAAACGTTATAAAGTTAGCACGAACCGTTTTCGAGATATGGTACAATGTGTGAAAGATTTCTTGAAAAAAATATTAAAATATCAGGACATTCAATACTTTTGAATATATAATCATTTCATATGTAATTTTTCATTATAAAAGGCATGCCATACACTTTCGAACGCTAGCATGAACCGGTCTCGATATATTGCACGTTTTACAAATACATTTATCATAATATTTTTATAATTTTATGTAATTATTAAGTATCATCGAATAGGTCCGTTTTCCATGCGCAGTCATGCAAAACATCTGTTAACATCATTTTAATGGATCTGGCTTGCTCTATCCATGATACAAGATGCTTTTTGCGATAGTTTCGGATTTTCACGCCCAAGAATTCGCCATTAGTTTTTTACTTTATGAGATATTAATTAAATGTCTATTATATTTGGACAAGGATTTTGCACGTAAGTATGAATAAATCATTCTTTTTGGAATAATAAATGAGTTACCCAAAGCACCCAATTGCGATTTACGTGCGGTTACTTCAATACCAAAAACAATTTCTGTGGATCTTGTACATAATTTCTTTTTGGAAGAAGTAAATTTATTACATTACATAGAGAAAGTCATGTATTGTCCACATCAGATTTTTCTTCAAAATTAACCCTGTAGTTAAAAATGATTATTAAACTACTGTCATCTACAATTACATTGCTCCGTTAGTAACAACATAAAGCATGTTCAATGGAGTATTTTCTCGTAAGTAATATCATTTATTATACCCCGAATAAGTGTTTCCAATAAAAAAAATCTGATGTGGGCAGCACATGACTTTCCTTATATAATGCAATGAATTTACTATTTTTACAGTTAAAAAAAATGTTATTCATATAGTAGATACTTATATTCTTTCCAAGATATTGAATTTTCTTCAATGAGTCGTCATTTTCATTGATTTAGCGTCATTTTTATCTATTTGGCGAGATTTTTGTTAATTTGGCAACATTTAAAAAGTCACCAAGTTGGCGACATTCCACCAAATTCGTCGCTAAAATCTCGCCAAGCGCTATGGATGGAGAAATAAGATATTCTTATATCAGATAAATGACTATTGGCGTTCAAATACAAAAGTATTACTTAAAGTATCTTTTCTCATGAATGGAACGAGCTAGATCCACCAGAATGATGCCACCCAATATATCGCATGATATTACATATGAAAAGTGAACATGCTTCTCAACAGTTAATAAATTTCATTTAATTTATGGGAATTTTTGATAAATTTATTTTTAAAATGTGCAATATCTCGAGAACTGTTCATGCTAGCGATCTAAAGTTTATGTCAATCGTTTTCTAAGGAAAAATTACATAGGAAATGTCTATTTGCGTAACTTTATTAGAGGTATTGATTTTTTGATGATTTTTTCAAAATTTCACTCGAAAATTTAGAGGTGTTCTGAACATCAGATTACGTCTAAAAACAATAGGCTTCCAGTATTCACGGATTGTGATTTTTGTACCAAATTTCATTCGAATTGTTTCCATTCGTTCGTGAGATATCTTCTCCACACACACACACGCGCATATTTTCACACATACACACACAGACATCACCTTAAAAATGTTTGATTCGTGATCAGGGATGCTTGAAACGTGCCCTCCCGTCGAAAACTCGAATTCGAATTTTCGACCCCGTCACAATACTTTCCTTATACATTATGTATATAAGGAAATTAAAAGTGAATAACTTTGTTACTTGTTATAGATTGATGCAAAACATCACTTCTTTCGGATATTTCGAATGGGAAAAGGTTGATGTGTGTCGCAATGCTACAAGGTACCTAGAAAGATTTTAGATATTTTTTGGTTATTATACCGGTTTTATTATTGCTATTTTTATCAATCATACAGGTTTGATAGATTAATGGAATGCAGCTTATTTAGTCCGAAATAATCGGCAAATAATGAAGTTATCGACGGTGAAATGTTTTCAAAAAACTGACGTATAACGTGGATGCCGATGTTGCCGATCTAAAATGATCTAAAATGTCGATCTCTAATCACTTTCCTACCAGAATTATTTCATGACAGCCTAAAGTGTATATATAATCAGCTTAAAATATATATATAATCGGCTTAAGGTGTATATGTAATCGGCTTAAAGTGTATATATAATCAGCTTAAAGTGTATGTATAATCAGTTTAAAGTGCAGTCTAAGGTCTATATAATCAGATTAAAGTGTATATATAATCAGTTTAAAGTGTATATAAAATTTTTATATATTAAAGTGAATATACACTCTATAACAAAAAAATCGACGCACCAAGGAGTTGTCCGATTGTGATAAAAATTGTTGGATGTGACGAACATACATAGAAAAATAAACGATTAAAATTTCAGAACAATTGAATGATTTAGAGTTTGGCCGTATACAAAGGGAGGAATTCAATAAGGCATTGGTCCGCCTCTGGTCTGGATGCAAGATGTCACCCGGCGTGGCATAGACTGATAAAGTTCACGGATGGTGTCTTGCGGAATGTCTTGCCAAATTGTCTCCAACTATCAAGCTAAATCGTCAGCATTCCGGTATGTTTGCAATCGCCTTCCCATAACGTCCCAAATGTGCTCTATGGGAGAGAGATCAAGGGGCCTAGCTGGTCAAGGAAGTGTTGGGCAGGCTTGAAGACAATTCATAGCAACACGTGCCGTGTGCGACCGGGCATTATCTTGTTGAAAAGTAAGTCCGGGGTGTCGTAAAATGAACGGTAACATAACCGGTCGTAGAATGTTGTCTACGTACCGCTGTGCTGTCAGCGTGCCAGAAATGACTACCAAAGACGTAAGATATCCGCAGTCGAAATGCAACAGAAATTTTCACCACAGATTCAGAATCGCTCCTTATATACACCTGCTGAATGCGCAGTTCCGATGCGCTGGAGCTCCCACTATTTATTCATTGGACACCAAATTTTATTCATTTGCATGTTCGCTCAAAATGTCTTTGCATACGAAATTTCATTACAATCGGACAACTGTTTCTTGCTGCGTCAATTTTTTTGTTATAGAGTATAAATTTTACAGCTTAAAGTGTATATAAAATCAGAAGATAAATTATATTTCTGGTTCTATATTGAATTTTTTTACTCGCATAAGTCAACAACCCAATTGAACGGCGACGAGTTCAGGTACTCTACGGAAAATTTAGGAATAGGCACTTAAAATTCTTAGTCAATCTATGCGAGAAATTCAGAGCTCGCTAAGATGGCGATATTTTCCCAAATTTGTCTCAAAAGTCACAAAAATTGTTATCAAGGTTACGATTCCTACAGATTTTAATGATGGTTTCCTGTTAGGTATTCGTAACAATATAATGTCACTGTCGCTTCATCACCTTTACATTTCTTTTATGATTCTCAGTACACGCTTTCTAAAATGTTGGACACGAGAAATCACTACGAGAAAATGTTTTTGGTATTAATGCTTCTGTATTTAATCACGGTATTGAAATACGCGTTCAATGAGCTAAGACTTAAAGGTTGCTACGTTTAAACGATTGACTTTTTTTGTATCGATTTCTATAGACGTGCAATATGTCACATTTCTTTCTTGACTTATTTTGGAAACAAAATGTATACATTGAACCAATAACAAAAAATCTGATGTGGGCAACACATGACTTTCCTTATATAATGTAATGAATTTACTACTTTTACAGTAAAAAAATAGGTTTTTCTTATAGTAGATGCTAATATTCTTTCCAAGATATTGAATTTTCGACAATGAGTCGTCATTTTCCTTGATTTAGCTTCATTTTTATCCATTTGGCGAAATTTTCGTTAATTTGGCAACATTTCAAAAAGTCGCCAAGTTGGCGACATTCCGCCAAATTCGTCGCCAAAATCTCGCCAAGCGTTATGCACTAAGAAATAAGTTATTCTTACAGCAGATAAATGACTATTGGCGCTCAAATACAAAAGTATTACTCAAAGTATCTGTTTTCATGAATGGAACGAGCTAGATCCACGAGAATGATGTCCCCCAATGTATCGCATGGTATTACATATGAAAAGTGAACATGTTTCTCAATAGGAAATATATTTTTTTTATTTTATATGACTTTTTGATAATTTTTTTTAAAAAATGTACAATATCTCGAAAACGGTTCATGTTAGCGTTCTAAAATTTATGTCAATCGTTTTCTAATGAAAAATTACATAAGAAATGTCTATTTGCGTAACCTTATTAGTGGTTTTGATTTTTTGACGATTTTTTCAAAATTTTTAAAATTTGCAAATTTTTTAACCATTCGTTAACAGTTCCAGTTGGAGCATCTTTAAATTCAACGCTTACCACTTGACTTGATATTCCATGTCGCATTTTGAATTTGTGAAGCCATCCAGTTGAAAACCATGCATCTTTTACATCTAATTTCAAAACAATTTCCTTTGCTTTTTCCATAAACATGGTCCCACTCACGGGGATATTTGATACACGACATTGTGTTAAAAAGTGAAGCAAAATGCACTCTACTTCAGGAAACTTGCCTTCTTGCACAGGAAGTTTCTTCAAACCAGAGATTACTAATAGAAACATCTAATCTACGAGATCATCTAATCTATGAGATCATAAGTAGTATGTACATCATCTAATTTACGAGAATGTAAGTAGTACAGTTATATCTTACCATACAATTTTAGCGCTTTCATTTTGGCATATATTGATTTAATTTCATATTTTTTGTAAAATTGTTTGCAAACTGGACCAGGATGCTGTATATTATTCAGATCTGCCTGTGAAGATTAATTTTATGTAGCGAGAATTGTGATTATTAAACTTCTTTTTAGAAGCATTAATTTAAATAGTTTAATAAAATGTTTTGAATAAATAGCATAGGAATTTGCACATGATTGTGAATTTTATGTTCTTTTTTATATTTTATATTTTATACAAAGAACGGGGGTATACTGCTAGTCTTAAATATATTTGCTTTTTCTGATTTGCTGCAAATATTATACTTGCGCTAGGTTACTTTGCATATTTAGATATAAGCTGGACATAACGAGTCAATTAAAAAACAGACAGCGTCTCTGCGTTTAATCTTCGACATATACCTTATGAATTATGCATACTACAGCCCTACTTTGCATTCGCAATCAGGATTTTACACTTTTGACGTTAGGTTTTTTCGAAATGGCATAATTTTTTATTCAATTCAATTTTCTTTCATAGCGGAACTTGGTAAAAAAAAAAAACCTGGTCGCTATATTTATTGGCCACTAGCTACGGGCAACACAGCTAATTTTATAATAATTTGTGATGTGAATAACATCTATGCCAGAAGTATTTATGGAGCAATTCGGAATGTTGAAAATGTAAACAATTTGGACACTTATATCTCCGAAACTAATAGATAATTAACTGGAGAGTGGCTTAATTTTACTGTCTCATACAAAAATCGATTTTTAGTAGCTTTTTTTTTTCAAATTTTATAAGAAAAATTTTGAAAAATCTGTATTATATGTTCAAATGATTACAATTTTAACGTGGTACCCTTCACTTTAAAGGGCATGAAAAAATCTTTAGGTGGATGCCATAGTTGACTATGTACACCCCGGGGGCGGATAATTTCCCCTCAAGGTGGTTAGGTGGTCACGAACAAAAAATTGTATCGCGGCTATTTATCACAACAATAATTGAAACTCTAAAGTCTCGTGATGGTTAAGCCATAAATAAACCCTTTTATGCATGATTATATCAAATTTTGTCCTGTGCTGCCATGTTTAAAAAATATAAAATTTCCAATAAATTTCGAAGTTTTCGCTCGAAATATGAAAAAAAAATTCTATCGAGTTCTATATTTTTTGATGACAAAATCGGACAAAAAATTTTGTGAAAATCCATTAATATTTGTGACCGCTATCGTGTACACAAGAAATCGATCACAGACAGATGGACATCACTCCAGAAATAGTCGAAATGTGTTCAGGAGGTCTTGAAACATATATTGGCATCAAAATCTCGAAATCGAAAATTTTCGTGAAAGCAATACTTTCTCAATACTACGTATGAGAAAATAAAAATGTAAACACATTTTGCTTACCTTGCCTGAAATACAGTACAGGCTATGAATATATAAAAATAGTTTTAATATTTTAATATTTTGAAACATTTTTCTGGGAAAAACTTAAAATAAATATCTGTCTGAGTGATTTTCTTTTTGATTTTTCTTACCTTCAGATAAAATATTCGAAACTATAAACTATAGATATAAGTAGGAAATGACAAAATAATATGTACTAGGAAATTTAATTTCTAAATCTATATTTATTTTTACAAATAGCTCTGATAGTTTTCGAGTAATAGTGTTGTCAAATTGAAGATTGAAAATTCTCCGTTTTTACTTTCCCTGCAATACATGGTAATGTATAGGGAAAGTATTGGAATCATACCGAAAATCACAACTCGAGTTTTCGACGGATCTACACGTTTCGAGACCTCTAGAATACGAAAAAACCATTTTTAGCGTGACGTCTGTGCGTGTGTCTGTCTGTCTGTCTGTGTGTCTGTCTGTCTGTCTGTCTGTCTGTGTGTCTGTCTGTCTGTCTGTCTGTGTGTCTGTCTGTCTGTGCAGATTTTGTATCCACTGTAACTAAAAAACTAATGGACCGAATTTCACAAAATTTGGTAGGTAAGTCACTTGTGGGCGGGGCTGGTGCTGATTAGTTTTGGGTACGATTCGGAATAAAAGAACCCGCATTTTTTTGCGAAATGGCCCGCAAAAGCTTGTATCCACTCTAGCTGAAAAACTAATGGACCGAATTTCACAAAATTCGGTAGATGAGTCACGTATAGGTCACTCTGGTGCTGATTAGATTTTGGTACGATTCGGAAAAAAATAACCTGCTTTTTTTTGCAAAACGGCCCGCAAAAATCTTCAAAATCTAAACTAAAGAACTAGGTATACTCAGATATATCCATAAAATGCCCGTTTAATACGTAATGTTTAACGACGAAAATAATAAGACCAACCCCATTACACTAGGACTAGCCGTTCTCGAGATATTTTAGTTTTTCGTACTTTCCCTACGCCACCTTTGAAAATAAGCCCGGTTACCGAATGAGAACGAAAATTCAATAAAAGTGAAATAAATGTAATTAAAATAAAGAGAACGTGGATATAAGTCTGCAGGGAAAGTCATGTGCTGCCCACATCAGATTTTTTACTTTCCCTGCAATACATGGTAATGTATAGGGAAAGTATTGGAATCGTGCCGAAAATCACAACTGGAGTTTTCGACGGATCTACACGTTTCGAGACCTCTAGAATACGAAAAAACCATTTTTAGCGTGACGTCTCTGTGTGTGTCTGTCTGTGTGTCTGTCTGTCTGTCTGTCTGTGTGTCTGTCTGTGCAGATTTTGTATCCACTCTAACTAAAAAACTAATGGTCCGAATTTCACAAAATTTTGTAGGTAAGTCACTTGTGGGCGGGGCTAATGCTGATTAGTTTTGGGTACGATTCGGAATAAAAGAACCCGCCTTTTTTGTGAAATGGCCCGCAAAAGCTTGTATCCACTCTAACTGAAAAACTAATGAACCGAATTTCACAAAATTTGGTGGATAAGTCGCTTGTAGGCCAATCTGGTGCTGATTAGATTTTGGTACGATTCGGAAAAAAGTAACCTGCCTTTTTTTGCAAAATGGCCCGCAAAAATCGTCAAAATCTAAACTAAAGAACTAGGTATACTCAAATATATCCATTAAATGCTCGTTTAATACGTAATTTTTAACGACGAAAATAATACGACCAACCCCATTACACTAGGACTAGCCGTTCTCGAGATATTTTAGTTTTTCGTATTTTCTCTACACCACCTTTGAAAACAAGTCCGGTTACCGAATGAGAACGGAAATTGAATTAAAAGTGAAATGAATTTAATTAAAAAAAGAGAACGTGGATATACGTCTGCAGGGAAAGTCATGTGCTGCCCACATCAGATTTTTACTTTCCCTGCAATACATGGTAATGTATAGGGAAAGTATTGGAATCATGCCGAAAATCACAACTCGAGTTTTCGACGGATCTACACGTTTCGAGACCTCTAGAATACGAAAAAACTATTTTTAGCGTGACGTCTGTGTGTGTGTCTGTGTGTCTGTCAGTGTGTCTGTGTGTCTGTCTGTGTGTCTGTGTGTCTGTCTGTGTGTCTGTCTGTGCAGATTTTGTATCCACTCTAGCTAAAAAACTAATGGACCGAATTTCACAAAATTTGATGGTAAGTCACTTGTGGGCGGGGCTGGTGCTGATTAGTTTTGGGTACGATTCGGAATGAAAGAACCCGCCTTTTTTTGCGAAATGGCCCGCAAAAACTTGTATCCACTCTAACTGAAAAACTGATGGACCGAATTTCACAAAATTCGGTAGATGAGTCACTTGTGGGTGACCTTGGTGCTGATTAGATTTTGGTACGATTCGGTAAAAAATGACCTGCCTTTTTTTGCAAAATGGCCCGCAAAAATCGTCCAAATGTAAACTAAAGAACTAGGTATACTCAAATATATCCATTAAATGCTGATTTAATACGTAATTTCTAACGACGAAAAGAATAAGACCAACCCCATTACACTAGGACTTGCCGTTCTCGAGATATTTTAGGTTTTCGTACTTTCCCTACGCCACCTTTGAAAATTAGCCCGGTTACTGAATGAGAACGAAAATTGAATTATAAGTGCAACAAATTAAATTAAAATAAAGAGAACGTTAATATAAGTCTGCAGGGAAAGTCATGTGCTGCTCACATCAGATTTTTAATTTTGTAATGTAAACTCAAAAGCTAAAAGTAATAGCTAGGAACAATAAGAAAGAATGTATAGCTCTTTTAAAAGCCCTACAAGTATATATAATTATATTTTGGAGAGTGGTTATAATATTGATATGTTAGCATTTTAACCTGGGTTTTTCAATGGATGTGAATGCTGTGATATTTAAAATGTCACTATTGTTGTAGGTCAGTCAGTTAATTTTTACTTTCCCTGCAATACATGGTAATGTATAGGGAAAGTATTGGAATCATGCCGAAAATCGCAACTCGAGTTTTCGGTTTTCGACGGATCTACACGTTTCGAGACCTCTAGAATACGAAAAAACCATTTTTAGCGTGACGTCTGTGTGTGTGTGTCTGTCTGTGTGTCTGTCTGTGCAGATTTTGTATCCACTCTAACTAAAAAAACTAATGGACCGAATTTCACAAAATTCGGTAGATGAGTCACGTATAGGTCAATCACAACTCGAAAATCACAACTCGAGTTTTCGACGGATCTACACGTTTCGAGACCTCTAGAATACGAAAAAACCATTTTTAGCGTGACGTCTGTGCGTCTGTCTGTCTGTCTGTCTGTCTGTCTGTCTGTCTGTGTGTCTGTCTGTGTGTCTGTCTGTCTGTCTGTCTGTGTGTCTGTCTGTCTGTGCAGATTTTGTATCCACTGTAACTAAAAAACTAATGGACCGAATTTCACAAAATTTTGTAGGTAAGTCACTTGTGGGCGGGGCTGGTTCTGATTAGTTTTGGGTACGATTCGGAATAAAAGAACCCGCATTTTTTTGCGAAATGGCCCGCAAAAGCTTGTATCCACTCTAGCTGAAAAACTAATGGACCGAATTTCACAAAATTCGGTAGATGAGTCACGTATAGGTCACTCTGGTGCTGATTAGATTTTGGTACGATTCGGAAAAAAATAACCTGCTTTTTTTTGCAAAACGGCCCGCAAAAATCTTCAAAATCTAAACTAAAGAACTAGGTATACTCAGATATATCCATAAAATGCCCGTTTAATACGTAATGTTTAACGACGAAAATAATAAGACCAACCCCATTACACTAGGACTAGCCGTTCTCGAGATATTTTAGTTTTTCGTACTTTCCCTACGCCACCTTTGAAAATAAGCCCGGTTACCGAATGAGAACGAAAATTCAATAAAAGTGAAATAAATGTAATTAAAATAAAGAGAACGTGGATATAAGTCTGCAGGGAAAGTCATGTGCTGCCCACATCAGATTTTTTACTTTCCCTGCAATACATGGTAATGTATAGGGAAAGTATTGGAATCGTGCCGAAAATCACAACTGGAGTTTTCGACGGATCTACACGTTTCGAGACCTCTAGAATACGAAAAAACCATTTTTAGCGTGACGTCTGTGTGTGTGTCTGTCTGTGTGTCTGTCTGTCTGTCTGTCTGTCTGTGTGTCTGTCTGTGCAGATTTTGTATCCACTCTAACTAAAAAACTAATGGTCCGAATTTCACAAAATTTTGTAGGTAAGTCACTTGTGGGCGGGGCTAATGCTGATTAGTTTTGGGTACGATTCGGAATAAAAGAACCCGCCTTTTTTGTGAAATGGCCCGCAAAAGCTTGTATCCACTCTAACTGAAAAACTAATGAACCGAATTTCACAAAATTTGGTGGATAAGTCGCTTGTAGGCCAATCTGGTGCTGATTAGATTTTGGTACGATTCGGAAAAAAGTAACCTGCCTTTTTTTGCAAAATGGCCCGCAAAAATCGTCAAAATCTAAACTAAAGAACTAGGTATACTCAAATATATCCATTAAATGCTCGTTTAATACGTAATTTTAACGACGAAAATAATACGACCAACCCCATTACACTAGGACTAGCCGTTCTCGAGATATTTTAGTTTTTCGTATTTTCTCTACACCACCTTTGAAAACAAGTCCGGTTACCGAATGAGAACGGAAATTGAATTAAAAGTGAAATGAATTTAATTAAAAAAAGAGAACGTGGATATACGTCTGCAGGGAAAGTCATGTGCTGCCCACATCAGATTTTTACTTTCCCTGCAATACATGGTAATGTATAGGGAAAGTATTGGAATCATGCCGAAAATCACAACTCGAGTTTTCGACGGATCTACACGTTTCGAGACCTCTAGAATACGAAAAAACTATTTTTAGCGTGACGTCTGTGTGTGTGTCTGTGTGTCTGTCAGTGTGTCTGTGTGTCTGTCTGTGTGTCTGTGTGTCTGTCTGTGTGTCTGTCTGTGCAGATTTTGTATCCACTCTAGCTAAAAAACTAATGGACCGAATTTCACAAAATTTGATGGTAAGTCACTTGTGGGCGGGGCTGGTGCTGATTAGTTTTGGGTACGATTCGGAATGAAAGAACCCGCCTTTTTTTGCGAAATGGCCCGCAAAAACTTGTATCCACTCTAACTGAAAAACTGATGGACCGAATTTCACAAAATTCGGTAGATGAGTCACTTGTGGGTGACCTTGGTGCTGATTAGATTTTGGTACGATTCGGTAAAAAATGACCTGCCTTTTTTTGCAAAATGGCCCGCAAAAATCGTCCAAATGTAAACTAAAGAACTAGGTATACTCAAATATATCCATTAAATGCTGATTTAATACGTAATTTCTAACGACGAAAAGAATAAGACCAACCCCATTACACTAGGACTTGCCGTTCTCGAGATATTTTAGGTTTTCGTACTTTCCCTACGCCACCTTTGAAAATTAGCCCGGTTACTGAATGAGAACGAAAATTGAATTATAAGTGCAACAAATTAAATTAAAATAAAGAGAACGTTAATATAAGTCTGCAGGGAAAGTCATGTGCTGCTCACATCAGATTTTTAATTTTGTAATGTAAACTCAAAAGCTAAAAGTAATAGCTAGGAACAATAAGAAAGAATGTATAGCTCTTTTAAAAGCCCTACAAGTATATATAATTATATTTTGGAGAGTGGTTATAATATTGATATGTTAGCATTTTAACCTGGGTTTTTCAATGGATGTGAATGCTGTGATATTTAAAATGTCACTATTGTTGTAGGTCAGTCAGTTAATTTTTACTTTCCCTGCAATACATGGTAATGTATAGGGAAAGTATTGGAATCATGCCGAAAATCGCAACTCGAGTTTTCGGTTTTCGACGGATCTACACGTTTCGAGACCTCTAGAATACGAAAAAACCATTTTTAGCGTGACGTCTGTGTGTGTGTGTCTGTCTGTCTGTCTGTGCAGATTTTGTATCCACTCTAACTAAAAAAACTAATGGACCGAATTTCACAAAATTCGGTAGATGAGTCACGTATAGGTCACACTGGGCGCGGTAGCCCATTGGTTAGCGCGCTGGAGTTGCACTCGGTAGGCCCGGGTTCGATTCCAGCCACTGTCAAAACTGCCGCCGTGTTCATGCGGAGTACGATCACGTTAAACATGTGGGTCCGAAAGTCCTTCCGAGAGGTTGGTGGTAGGGGAAGGAGGGTACGGTCCCTGTGGATGCCTCCCCCACTGGGTTCCGGTCTAAATTGGGTGGCACTTCCCGACCGTCCAAACAGTTACCTTACACCTTTCTGGTAGGTCGGACTGTCTGGGTTTCAACAACAACAACGTATAGGTCACACTGGTGCTGATTAGATTTTGGTACGATTCAGAAAAAAATAACCTGCCTTTTTTTGCAGAATGGCCCGCAAAAATTATCGAAATCTAAACTAAAAAGCTACGTATGCTCAAATATATCCATTAAATGCTTGTTTAATGCGTAATTTTTAACGAAGAAAAGAATAAGACCAACCCCATTACATTAGGACTAGCCGTTCTCGAGATATATTAGTTTTTTTCGTATTTTTCCACGCCACCTTTAAAAATAAGTCCAGTTATCAAATGAGAACGAAAATTGAATTAAAAGTGAATTAAATTTAATTGAAATAAATAGAATGTGGATATAAGTTTGCAGGGAAAGTCATGTGCTGCCCTCATCAGATTTTTATTAATTCCTTGGTGTTTATTTACTCCTCGCCACACATACAATATTTATCAGACAATTTTCAGAAACGAACTAACGAACCCGCTATAGAGCATTAATTTACACCATACATCAAAATTACGAAAAAAAAAACGGTACGTTTTAGAAGAGTTATCGTCAGACAAAGCATGCAGACAGATGTAGACAGATATAGATAGATAAAGGCAAATAACGTCCAACAAGGTATATCAATAAAGAGGACAACATCATACAATACACTTTTTATTAGACTATGTTCAGCAATGAAATCTCTATAAATCGCATTAATTTACGCCATATATCAAAATAAAAAGTAGAACGGTAAGTTTTAGAAGAGTTATCTTTAGACAAAGCATGTAGATAGATAAACAAAAGTAAATCGCATCCAACAGGGTATATCAATAAAGAAGAATTCGCACACAGTTTTTATCGGACTACGTCTAGCAACGAAATCTCAATAAAGCATTAATTTACACCATATATCAAAATAAAAAAAGAAAGATCAATCATGCTTAAAGCATTGATTATGAAACACTTTCCAACTTCAATACATAACTTTCCAACTTTCCAATACATAATGATATGATGTAAAGTTTAAAATGCATAATAATCTGATGTAAAGTGTAAAATGCATAATGATATGATGTAAAGTTTAAAATGTATAAAATTTAACTATCTAGTATCGAGAACTTACTAAACCATACGTATCGATATACGGCGTGAATTTTCTTTTTTCAGGACTCGGGACTGGATTTATGAAGAACAATTTCCATCTACACACAGTTTATTTTCCTCTTATTAGGCCCTGAAATATTGTTTTCTCGTGGCCCGGACTCTCTGTCGGTGGCTTTGTCGATAGATGTAAAAATCAAATTTCAGAAAATTTAATTATCTAGGTCAGAATATGAATAACGTCGATACGATACAGTAACGATACAAAGAGAAGCAATTTTGATACAATATTGATACATCGATGCGGAAACTTACCCATCACTAGGCAGTAATGAAGGAGAGAGAGAGATGAAGAGAGAAAATTTTAAAAGAATGGATTAAGAATAATCTACCAACGCAGATAATGAGATAGATCCGTTGTAATTTACAGCACAATGGCTTTTTGTCTGACGACGTTCGTGATTCATTCTTTGCACCATCGCTTCCTTGAATTTGAATCTCACCTAATCACCCACAATTCAATGTTCCGCATTCTCATCTAAGATAATCTCCCGCAACAGGCAACACTGAATAGCGTCCTTATTTCCACGCCATTAAATGCTGAATGCAGATGACCCCTGTCCACCTCCCCATTCCTCCTCGAAACCGAGTTACTCCGGTTGAGCCTCATTTGTGTCGAAATTCTACATTAATGCAAGTTTATAAATTATTGAATAGCCTTACATTTGCAAATCGCGCAAGGGATGTCGGGAGAAGGTCTTAGATGTTAGTATGTGTTTAGAAGTATTCGAGTTTTAATTATTAAGAGGGTACAATACTTTATTAATATTAAACATTGGGTAGAGAAGTGTTATGATTATTTATTCTATTCTTTTAACGCAGTAGTACTCGACCTTTTACTGTATCGGACTCACTTATTTAAAAATTAAAGAAATAAATAACAGAGAAATATGTTGAATTATTAAATGTAATGCGATAACATTTTAAATAAAAAATTAATTCAATAACTATATTATGAAAAGAATATATTACTAATTGTAACAATAATGCACGATAAATTCTTACCGTCTGTGAGACCAACAGACACCATTTGCAGATTTTGGTGTTTGCGACCAAGCAAAGGCGCAGACATTTCATTATTCATCCCAACCAATTTGGATTTCAAAAACAAAAATCAAATGAACTTGCAATTTTAACCGTCTTAAATACTATACAGTGTAATCTTGATGTTAAACAATCAAGATTAGTATCACGTCTGCATTCAATAGATAAAATTAAGGACAAAGCGTTTAAAAAACAAGAAAGATCAATCATGCTTAAAGCATTGATTATGAAACACTTTCCAACTTCAATGCAATTTTATTTAAAAAAGTCGAAAATGCAATACATTCCTCGGTAATATTTTAAAACTTATCACGATACTACATTGATTTATTATATTTGAAAACTTAAACCTTCATTGAAAAAAATGAACTTCATTCAAAAGACGGCATTGAAATATAAATTGCGTGGTTTAAATATCTCTAAAATGCAATACATTCCACGGTAATATTTTTAAATCTATCATAATACTACGATAATTTATTATATTTGAAAACTTGATCGAAAACAACTGAAATTAATTCAAATGACGTCATAGAAAAAATAACACGCCTGGATCTCTCTATAAAAGCAGGATTTCATTCATAACTTTCTCCATTTCATTCATCACAATACTATAATAATTTATTTTATTTAAAAATGAAGACCATGGAGCTACAATTCATAAACTTTATGCTTAAAACTTCATCGAAAAATATCGTCCTTCTGTTTATAAAATCGATTAATATTTCATTCATATCAGCCATGCAGACTCCATGGACTGAATTATTTTGTGTTAAGGAAATACAGTAATTCTAATACAACTCCTTCTACATATTTTGCTGTTTACATTTTACATAGGTGAAAAATAGGCTTAATTGTAGAAATAATCAAATTTGAATGAGAATTTAAACTCAAATATATTGTCATTGTGTTGTTTTAGTATGTACAAGAGATGCACAGAATTTAAGCAGAAATAAAGTAGTTTTAGGATGGATACAACACTCAATATGAATTAAAAAGAACTTTAAAATATCACGAATTTGAAACAAGATGGATGCCATATCTCATTTTGAAGTGGGTCATGTGATCGTTTCATATCATGGTCACGTGATCGTTTCATATAAGATGTGTAATTATTATTTTAATTTTTATTTAAAAAACTACTGAATATATTTAGCTGAATTTTTTTTTATATATTTTATGGAACAATTTGACTATTACCTAAAATTTTCGAAGCAATTTGTGAATTTTAAATCTGCTTAAAAAATGTTAGAAAAATTAGGTCCCATAGGGCTCAATGTATTTCATTTTTTCAACCCGGGTTCAATCCAAAACTAATTGTGTGATACTATTCATTTATATTCCCATAGGTCCTACAGACCGTCTGAACAACATACTAAAATTTCATTTTGATTAAGTCATTTTTACGGCAGTTATCGTGCTAACGGACAGACAGACAGACAGACAGAATGAACAAAGTCATAAACACTTTTCAACTTTGTTGTAAAGTGTTAATAAGTCATTTTTACGGCAGTTATCGTGCTAACGGACAGACAGACAGACAGACAGACAGACAGAATGAACAAAGTCATAAACACTTTTCAACTTTGTTGTAAAGTGTTAAAAAGAACGGTAATTTTAGAAGAGTTATCTTTAGACAAAGCATGTAGATAGATAAACAAAAATAAATCACGTCCAACAGGGTATATCAATAAAGAAGAATTCGCACAGTCTTTATCAGATTACGGCAAGCAACAAAATCTCTATAAAGCATTAATTTACACCATATATCAAAATAAAAATAAGAACGGTAAGTTTTAGAGGATTTATCTTTAGACAAAGCATGTAGATAGATAAACAAAAGTAATACACTCATTGATATGCACACAGGGTATATCAATAAAGAAGAATTCGCACACAGTTTTTATCAGACTACGTCTAGCAACGAAATCTCTATAAAGCATTAATTTACACCATATATCAAAATAAAAAAAGAACGGTAAGTTTTAGAAGATTTATCTTTAGACAAAGCATGTAGATAGATAAACAAAAGTAATGCACACATTGATATACACACAGGGTATATCAATAAAGAAGAATTCGCACACAGTTTTTATCAGACTATGTTCAGCAACAAAATCTCTATAAAGCATTAATTACCCCATATATCAAAATAAAAAAAAACCCGGTAAGTTTTAGAAGAGTTATCTTTAGACAAAGCATGTAGATAAACAAAAGTAAATCGTTTACAACAGGGTATATCAATAAAGAAGAATTCGCATATACAATTTTTATCGGACTACGTCTAGCAACGAAATCTCTATAAAGCATTAATTTACACCATATATCAAAATAAAAAAAAGAACGGTAAGTTTTAGAAGATTTATCTTTAGAAAGCATGTAGATAGATAAACAAAAGTAAATTGCGTCCAACAGGGTATATCAATAAAGAAGAATTTGCACACAGTTTTTATCAGACTACGTTCAGCAACAAAATCTCTATAAAGCATTAATTACCCCATATATCAAAATAAAAAAAAACCCGGTAAGTTTTAGAAGAGTTATCTTTAGACAAAGCATGTAGATAAACAAAAGTAAATCGTTTACAACAGGGTATATCAATAAAGAAGAATTCGCACATACAATTTTTATCGGACTACGTCTAGCAACGAAATCTCTATAAAGCATTAATTTACACCATATATCAAAATAAAAAAAAGAACGGTAAGTTTTAGAAGATTTATCTTTAGAAAGCATGTAGATAGATAAACAAAAGTAAATTGCGTCCAACAGGGTATATCAATAAAGAAGAATTTGCACACAGTTTTTATCAGACTACGTTCAGCAACAAAATCTCTATAAAGCATTAATTACCCCATATATCAAAATAAAAAAAACCCGGTAAGTTTTAGAAGAGTTATCTTTAGACAAAGCATGTAGATAAACAAAAGTAAATCGTTTCCAACAGGGTATATCAATAAAGAAGAATTCGCACATACAATTTTTATCGGAATACGTCTAGCAACGAAATCTCTATAAAGCATTAATTTACACCATATATCAAAATAAAAATAAGAACGGTAAGTTTTAGAGGATTTATCTTTAGACAAAGCATGTAGATAGATAAACAAAAGTAATACACTCATTGATATGCACACAGGGTATATCAATAAAGAAGAATTCGCACACAGTTTTTATCAGACTACGTCTAGCAACGAAATCTCTATAAAGCATTAATTTACACCATATATCAAAATAAAAAAAGAACGGTAAGTTTTAGAAGATTTATCTTTAGACAAAGCATGTAGATAGATAAACAAAAGTAATGCACACATTGATATACACACAGGGTATATCAATAAAGAAGAATTCGCACACAGTTTTTATCAGACTACGTTCAGCAACAAAATCTCTATAAAGCATTAATTACCCCATATATCAAAATAAAAAAAAACCCGGTAAGTTTTAGAAGAGTTATCTTTAGACAAAGCATGTAGATAAACAAAAGTAAATCGTTTACAACAGGGTATATCAATAAAGAAGAATTCGCATATACAATTTTTATCGGACTACGTCTAGCAACGAAATCTCTATAAAGCATTAATTTACACCATATATCAAAATAAAAAAAAGAACGGTAAGTTTTAGAAGATTTATCTTTAGAAAGCATGTAGATAGATAAACAAAAGTAAATTGCGTCCAACAGGGTATATCAATAAAGAAGAATTTGCACACAGTTTTTATCAGACTACGTTCAGCAACAAAATCTCTATAAAGCATTAATTACCCCATATATCAAAATAAAAAAAAACCCGGTAAGTTTTAGAAGAGTTATCTTTAGACAAAGCATGTAGATAAACAAAAGTAAATCGTTTACAACAGGGTATATCAATAAAGAAGAATTCGCACATACAATTTTTATCGGACTACGTCTAGCAACGAAATCTCTATAAAGCATTAATTTACACCATATATCAAAATAAAAAAAAGAACGGTAAGTTTTAGAAGATTTATCTTTAGAAAGCATGTAGATAGATAAACAAAAGTAAATTGCGTCCAACAGGGTATATCAATAAAGAAGAATTTGCACACTGTTTTTATCAGACTACGTTCAGCAACAAAATCTCTATAAAGCATTAATTACCCCATATATCAAAATAAAAAAAAACCCGGTAAGTTTTAGAAGAGTTATCTTTAGACAAAGCATGTAGATAAACAAAAGTAAATCGTTTCCATCAGGGTATATCAATAAAGAAGAATTCGCACATACAATTTTTATCGGACTACGTCTAGCAACGAAATCTCTATAAAGCATTAATTTACACCATATATCAAAATAAAAAAAAGAACGGTAAGTTTTAGAAGATTTATCTTTAGAAAGCATGTAGATAGATAAACAAAAGTAAATTGCGTCCAACAGGGTATATCAATAAAGAAGAATTTGCACACAGTTTTTATCAGACTACGTTCAGCAACAAAATCTCTATAAAGCATTAATTACCCCATATATCAAAATAAAAAAAAACCCGGTAAGTTTTAGAAGAGTTATCTTTAGACAAAGCATGTAGATAAACAAAAGTAAATCGTTTCCAACAGGGTATATCAATAAAGAAGAATTCGCACATACAATTTTTATCGGACTACGTCTAGCAACGAAATCTCTATAAAGCATTAATTTACACCATATATCAAAATAAAAAAAAGAACGGTAAGTTTTAGAAGATTTATCTTTAGAAAGCATGTAGATAGATAAACAAAAGTAAATTGCGTCCAACAGGGTATATCAATAAAGAAGAATTTGCACACAGTTTTTATCAGACTACGTTCAGCAACAAAATCTCTATAAAGCATTATTTTACACCATATATCACAATTAAAAAATAAAGAGCGGTACGTTCAGAAGAGTTATCGTTAGACAACGCAAGTAGATAGATAGTTAGACAAAAGCAAATCGCGTCCAACTTAAAAGTAAGAAACTTAGTCACATTGCTCCATTGTTTCAATTGTCTTGTAATACGACTACATTAAAGTAAAAAAGAAATCAGTCCGTAAAGTTGCATATCTGTTGGTAGAAAGCTGTTTCCTACTTCCGCCTCGAAATGCGGAAGTTGGTTTTGGCTCCTATATATCACAACAAACAAGCGGTGCCAGAGCGATGGATTATTTTGTACATAAGCAGCAAAAAATGCGGATTTACTTCAAGATCGTGGCATAGAAATGTGTTCGTTTTATACCCATTCTGAAGAGGGATGTGACATCGTATTTGAGAAGTGCGATGGGATAGAGAAAAAAATTCAGGTAAATGCATCTATATTTAAATCAATTTGATGTATTTATTCATCACCTAACTTACCGTATAAAGCATGGAGTTAGAAATAAGGCGATAAAACTCCTATGAATGAAACGCTTAAAACTGCCATAAGGCTTTAAGAATTATATCTAGGTGCCGCTAGTGTTAGTAAAGCACACTTTGTTTCCATTTAACACAATAGAGAGAAATCGTATTGAGTATATGTATTTTTGATTATTTTTAAATTAAGATTCCTTAATTATCAGTATAATTAATCAGTATTTTTTCACAGTTGTAACATAGAGTTCAGGATATAGAGATAAAAATAAATTCAAAGGTAAAATAATTTTGAATACGTAGGAATATTCTTTATTGTTTCAGTTCTACTTTGCATCGTGCTGCTAATTTATTTCCACGGAATTGGCAGTTTAAATAGATATTCAAATTATTTCACCATAGAAATACATACAATGAAAGGAAACTTAACGCAGCGCCACCTTAATTATCGTCTCAAATGATATTGAAGTTTCAGCTTCTTACCTTTATCTCCATGGTATAAAGGCTTTCGATATTTTGGGCTTACTAAAGTTAAAGAATTTTATGACTGAATTTCGTCGAAAATAATTTTTTTTATTTTCGACGTTACCTATTTAAAAAACGTTTCGATGTTACCTACGACGTTTCGATGTTACCTATTTAAAAAATATAAGTGGCAGCACGCGACTCTTCTTATGTATTTCAAGGACTTTAATATATTCACAGCAAAATGATGGTATGCCCGATACACACAGTATTTTATTTATTGAATTAAAATGTGTAAATTGAAAAATCCGCGTAAATTGAAAATGACCTCTTTTCACTATTTATTAGTATGAACAGCATGACTTATTCACTATTACGCGGAAAATATCCATCGAAATGCAAGCAACTAATTAACCATGATAAAAATAATTATTTGCGAATTCTCAAATGTCAAAATACAAAACTATTACAAAGAGTAACTTATTTCATGAATAATTCTGCCACGAGAATGCTCTTAGCATTTTTCTTGCATAATAAAAAGTGGCCCTATTTTATGATACTTATTACCTTTTTAGTATAGTTTTTTAATTTATTTGAAAATAATACACTATAGAATGGTTCATAACAGCTTTGTAAAGTTTGTCATTCGTTTTTGGATGAAAATTATGTATGAAATGATTATTAGTTTACAAATTGTAAAGATCTACTGAATATAATATTCGCACTACACTAACATACTATATATGCACTTTCACTTCTTATCATGAACACTGAAACCTCTCACTTTCATTTCTTACTATAACATCTGCTGTATTTCTAAACTGGATGCATTACTACCCACTATTTACCACGGTCATAGTGATAATACAAATATATCAGATACATATAACTTTACATGGTATGGTGATAATGTTTAAATAGAGATGAGTTCTCAAGCCTATTTGCTTACCCCGGCATTCTGTTACTTCATTCCGTATTGCGACCACATCCCGAATACTAGACTCTTCCTAGTCATCGTGGTATCGAATGGAGTTTCCTTCCACTCACTACTTGAATACTTCCTCCTCTTCTCAAGAACCCTTCTTTCGTTCCAAGAACCCACTACTCAAAAACTCTGAAATACTCACGATCCGAAAGATATTCTTGTTCTACCGTAGGAACGCAGAAAATGCTAATTAAGTCGGTGATTTATCTAACAACCGAACCAGTTAGGATGGTTACTTTAAAGAAACATAAATTATAATGCAAACTGGGGGAAATAATAATCGAAAGGTTATTTAGATCCTACAAAGTGTTGAAAATCCTAATTTTTTAATGATTTTTTTACAAAAATTCATTCGAAAATCATGCAATATCTCGAGAATGATTCGTGCTAGCATTAATATTACGTTGGAAATGATTATTTATCATTATAGAAGGTCCTGAATTTTTAAAGATTTTTTTTGAAATGCATTCGAAAATTGGCGTAATTCCCAAACATTCGATTACGTTTAAAAGCATTAGGGGTCCAGTATTTATCGATTGTAATAATCGTACCAAATTATTTTCGATACAATTCATCGATTCGTGAAATGTCACGTCCACACGCACACATACACACAAACATATATACACACATTAAAATATATATACATACAAGCATACATACACACACCGCACATTAACATACATACACAGACATAAGTACACACTACACACATTAACATACATGCATACATACACAAACAGATATACACACTACACACATTAACATACATACACACTACACATATTAACATGTATATACACTACCCACATTAACATACATACACAAACATATATACACACATTAACATACATACACACACAAACATATATCCACACTACCCACATTAACATACATACACACGCAAACATATATACACACTACACACATTAACATACATACACGCACGAACATATATACATACTACACGCATTAATATACACACACTATACATGCACATTACACATATTAACATACATACACATACTAATATACATACACACTAATAAACACACACTAGAAAATACACACACTACACACATTAGCATATATACACACAGTGATATACATATACACTAACAAACACACACACACACTAATCATCTTAGTAAGTCATGCTCAATACTCGACAAAGAGAAGTTGTTCAGTCTTACATGGCTCCATATTAGCTCTTACTTCGTTCTCGATTCGATAGCACCAGAATGAGATAAATCTTCATCACAATCTCGACATTAGGAGAACGATTTATCCACTATAAGACGATTCAATTTCAATTCGTAAAGGTCTTCTTGATATCCATAAACAATATCGGTTAAGTTGGATTTTAACTAACTTTCTAACAACCAGAGTATCCGTGTAGTACACAGCAGCGCGTATTGGTGAGGGGCTCGTAGCACGTGCTACATATGCTACTAGGATAAACTGGCCCTAGTTAAAACATTCTCTGATGTCGAAAACTCGAATTCGAATTTTCAACCTCGTCACAATACTTTTCTTATACATTATACTATGTATGTAGGGAAGGGGTGATAGAACATATCGAAACAAACACATTTCCTCATAGAATACATGGTCACAAGTTAGGCGGTTAGGTTTTAGAAGACCCTTTCCATTTCCCCAAATACACCGTCTTTTGCAACGGAGAGACATATACAGAAGCGGCAGTTTTCGCATGCACCGTTATTGGCGACTTGGAATGTGAAATGCATTTCCTCTATGGTCTCATCAATGGTAATGGAAGGGGAGCAAAAAAAAAATGGCTTTACCGCAGCGCTTCCCCAATGGGCGTGTCTCCGATCAAAGAATATTTTATCGCTTGTACCGCCAGATGGCCGAAAGGAGAACCTTCATTACCGCCATATATGATATAGGCTGTAGAAGTGGCAGAACGCCGGACAAGTCAGAAGAGATTCCATGTCATGTAGAAGATTATTCTGACACAACAGGTGTACCCCATTCCATGGTGTGGTTTATGTGTTTACGCCACATAAACGTTTTCAAGTCGCTAATGACGGTGCATACCGCTTTTATATCTTTGCGTTGCGAAAGACGGTGTATCTGGGGAATGGAAAGCACCCTCTAGCGCCTAACCGCCTAACTTGCGATCATTTATTCATTGACGAAAAGTGTTTGTTTCGATGTGTTCTATCACCCCTTAAAGTTTGTTCCATTAGTTTTGAAACACCCTGTATATCTCTTTGCGAACGGTAGACGCATCAGCGGGTCAACTCTGAAACTGAGTCCCAGGACGATAGTCACGTATTGACGTCAGGGAGAAATTTACCCGAAAGGACGACTGACACCTTTGTGCGTTTTCATATGGAACGTTTTCGATTGAATTCATTTTAATACAAGATGGCGCTAAATGTCCATTCTAACATTTACAACGTATTTAATTAATTCTTTTGAAAATTTTAATCGATTTCATAAAATCTTGTACCTGTTTTCACTCAACATTGTAATTTATCATATATGTCTAAGATCAATATTTAAAGAATAAAAGCCGAGGTCAATGGTTTTGGGACACCCTATATATATATATATATATATAAAATCTGATGTGGGCAACACATGACTTTCCTTATATAATGTAATGAATTTACTACTTTTACAGTAAAAAAATAGGTTTTTCTTATAGTAGATACTAATATTCTTTCCAAGATATTGAATTTTCGAAAATTAGTCGTCATTTTCATTGATTTAGCGTCATTTTTATCCATTTGGCGAGATTTTCGTTAATTTGGCAACATTTCCAAAAGTCGCCAAGTTGGCGATACTCCGCCAAATTCATCGCCAAGCGTTATGGACGAAGAAATAAGTTGTTCTTTCAGCAGATAAATGACTATTGGCGTTCAAATACAAAAGTATTACTCAACGTATCTTTTTTCATGAATGGAACGAACTAGATCCACGAGAATGATGTCACGCAATTTATCGCATGGTATTACATATGAAAAGTGAACATGTTTCTCAATAGGAAATACTTTTTTTTTCATTTTATATGACTTTTTAATAATTTTTTTGAAAAATGTGCAATATCTAGAGAACGGTTCATGTTAACGTTCTAAAATTTATGTCAATCGTTTTCTAATGAAAAATTACATAAGAAATGTCTATTTGTGTAACTTTATTAGTGGTTTTGATTTTTTGACAATTTTTTCAAAATTTTATTCGAAAATTTAGGAGGGTTCTGAACATTCGATTATGTATAAAAACAATAGGCTTCCAGTGTTTACGGATTGTGATTTTTGTACCAAATTTGATTCGAATCGGTCCATTCGTTCGTCAGTTATCGTCTCCACAGATTCACTGACACACACACACACACACACATACATACTTTCAAACACACACACACACACACATACTTTCAAACACACACACACACACACACACACACAGACATCACTTCAAAAATGTTTGATTCGTGATCAGGGATGCTTGAAACGTGCTCGAAAACTCGATTTCGAATTTTCGACCCCGTCACAATACTGTCCTTATACATTATGTATATAAGGAAAGTAATATTAGGGAGAAATATTTATATATAAACGTTTTAAGAGTTAAGAAAATGCATTTTTCGCGGACAACTGTGATACGTAAAATGCCCCTGTAGGATGGAACGCGGCGTAGCGTTGCTAACTTATACCAAATGCATTTTGCGTATATTTTAATGATTTTTTTTTCTCTATATGTTCGACCCAACTCATCAAATATAATGCCGATACCGCTTTTCACAAAATTCTGCTAAATAGAAAGATACCGATATTAAAAAAATTCAGTTTTCTGCGCAAAGAAGCAGGATAAATATGCAATTAGCCGTTTTAATAGGAAAATGGAATTATGGGGCATGCAACTGACACGTGCGCATAGCGAGAGCTGCTCTTGTTGATTGCTAAAGTAATGGTTCGATGGTCAACCGAGATTTAAGAGAGAGGAAGACAAAATGAAATTTTCAGTCTGCTGCGAGGCCGAAAAATCCAGTCTCATATCCAGTCAGCTGCGTGGTAGTGCTAAATTTAGCAATCTACATATAGGTCTTGAAAAATTGTTGCTGACATGGGAAAAAATATTGAAACCGTAATTGACTGATGTTGTTATCTACGGTAGGAATATGATCCTTATAATAAATTCGCAAAAGATACAAAAAACTGTGAAATAATTCAGAAATTGCGATTTAAGTGGTTAATATAAAAAAAGAGTCTTCTTTCTGTCTGTGATTTATTGCTTTTATTAAAAGGTAATCATATATTCCAATAATATCTCTTCGGAATTGAAATTTTCATCCTCTGATAAATGGACCGTATAAAAAGATTAATAAAGTCCAATTCATTATGCGGTAGATAAGAGGTTGTTATAAAAACCTAACATTCAAATTTTTTCTTTCAATCAATCAAAGTTTTAAAAGCTTTAATGGAATGTTAATGGGTATATTGGGGCAATATGTTATCATAAGATAGGCAATATGTTATCTTAAGAAAAAATTTAAGCACTCAAATAAAGAATATGATTATCTATATCAAAGTGACTATGCTCGATTCAATAAAAGTGATTACAGCGCCTCTAGCGGAGAACTTAAAACATTCCGAACGAACTCGGCAGCAAAGCGATATAGATGAAAAGTTTCAAATACAAAATTGTTAAGCATTATCTAATAAGTAGAAACACAAATAGCATTTATTTCACACAATAAGTTATTAGCGAATAATTTGAATTCGACAACAAATATGACTGTGTATATGACTGTAATCCTTGCAGGCGTCACAGTGTTACAGGCTTTGATGATACGACTTTTTAATAGGTATTTATTTATATTCATATACGCGATTCGTTCGTTCCGTTCTAGGTGTTGATTCCTACTCATAAGACTACATACACTCTATAACTCTGTATTTAGCTTTTTACGCCTATCTCGCTTTGTTGAGTGAAACTCAATCCATATGAGTGAACTGATGTGAATGAACTCAGTTCCATATGAATGAATTCAGACGGAAATATAGTTTAATGTCTCTTAAAAAAGAAGAAAATGGTCCAGCCTTTTGTTTTGTTATAAAGTTTTAAATAACACTATTGATTGCCCCATCTTACTTTCTTGTCTGGAATTTCATATATCTGTTAATAATACAAGGAAAAAAAACTTTTTCCTTGTATTATTAACAGATTAAAACTTTTCCTTTGTTGTGTTTAACAGTAGTACTGTGAAACACAACAAAATGCTATTCTATCTATAAATTTGTTGATCTGTATAATACCTATTTTACTGATATTGATATATTTAATTTGACTCCTGTCTGTTTTAAAAAAGCCTGTTTAAATGCGCTTGACATGTATACGACTTAGTATTCTTATATCTTATATTCTGTTCTTTTTATTTTTGCGTGGCTACTGTACCTGAATTTCATCTGTAGTTCCCACGTAAATTGAATAAAATAAAATAAAACCACTAAGGGCGCTGCAGTTACTTTTATTCAATCTGACAGGGTCACTTATTAGATAGACTTAATACGTAAGCTCATTAACATTTCTTAATAAAGTCTTCGGTGTACTTAGACTTTTTGGGGAACCTTGTATGTCTGTAACAATGTCGAGGGTTATAATAAATCTCAAGATTCCTACCAAATTTTATGTTGAGTTTGGTTTTCAATTATAGAGCATTGGATTTAATTTCGACGTGAAAAGACCATCGACCAGAAATCGAGTCCTTTGATAGTTGCCCAGACGTGCTACCTTCCGTACTATTCTGTAAACCTTGCATATCTGAAACAATGCCGAGGACTATAATAAATCTCACAACTCCTAGCAAATTTTGTGTTGAGTTTGGTTTTCAATTGTAGAGCATTAGATTTAATTTCGACGTGAAAAGACCATCGACCAGAAATCAAGTCCTTTGATAGTTGCTCAGACGTGCTACCTTCCGTACTATTCTGGAAACCTTGTATATCTGAAACAATGCCGAGAGCTATAATAAATCTCACAACTCCTAGCAAATTTTGTGTTGAGTTTGGTTTTCAATTGTAGAGCATTAGATTTAATTTCGACGTGAAAAGACCATCGACCAGAAATCAAGTCCTTTGATAGTTGCTCAGACGTGCTATCTTCCGTACTATTCTGGAAACCTTGTATATCTGAAACAATGCCGAGAGCTATAATAAATCTCAAGATTCCTACCAAATTTTATGTTGAGTTTGGTTTTCAATTATAGAGCATTGGATTTAATTTCGACGTGAAAAGACCATCGACCAGAAATCGAGTCCTTTGATAGTTGCCCAGACGTGCTACCTTCCGTACTATTCTGTAAACCTTGCATATCTGAAACAATGCCGAGGACTATAATAAATCTCACAACTCCTAGCAAATTTTGTGTTGAGTTTGGTTTTCAATTGTAGAGCATTAGATTTAATTTCGACGTGAAAAGACCATCGACCAGAAATCAAGTCCTTTGATAGTTGCTCAGACGTGCTACCTTCCGTACTATTCTGGAAACCTTGTATATCTGAAACAATGCCGAGAGCTATAATAAATCTCACAACTCCTAGCAAATTTTGTGTTGAGTTTGGTTTTCAATTGTAGAGCATTAGATTTAATTTCGACGTGAAAAGACCATCGATCAGAAATCGAGTCCTTTGATAGTTACCCAGACGTGCTACCTTCCATATTATTCTGGAAACCTTGTATATCTGAAACAATGCCGATGGCTATAATAAATCTCACAACTTCTACCAAAATTTGTGTTGAGTTTGGTTTTCAATTGTAGAGCATTAGACTTAATTTCGACGTGAAGGAACCACCGACCAGAAATCGAGATGATAGTTGCCCAGACGTGCTACCTTTTATATTATTCTGGCTCTGTAAGAATTTACAATTACCTTATATTGATAAAAATGCAGTGAGTAACTAAAATTATAGATTGATATAATGTAAATTATAGATTGATAAACATCACGCCTTTCGCATGCTTCAAATAAGGAAAGGTTGATGTGTGCTGTGTGTGATAAGGGTACAAGGTACCTAAAGAAATATTTCAATATTTTGTGATTTTTTTTTAATTCTACAGTTTTAAGGATTAATAGAATTCAGTTTATTTAGTCCAAATCGCACCACAAACGTTGTTGGTATCTCTCTCCACGATGAAAAGTTTACGTAGATGTAACGTTATCAGTTACTCCACCTCTCTCTCTCTCTCTCTCTCTCTCTCTCTCTCTCTCTCTCATTTCCCCCCTCTCCCTCCCTCTCTCTCATACCCCTTTCGTTCGTTCGTTTTGTGTAATGATTTTGTATTTTTACGCCCAAAAATTTACCAATAGTCTATATAATAACATATTTTCTCTTCGTATGTATGAAACGCATGGTGATAAATTTAAAAACTTGGCGACTCATTTAACGAAATATCACCAATTTGTTGATGTCTACCCAGATGGATGAAAATATAGTAAAAATTGCAAAAATGATGCTAAATTAACGGAAATGACACCAAACTGCTGAATTAATTTTAAAAATATTTTTATAAATGGCCTCTTACTCATTGCGGATGCTATCTATATTGATAATTGTCAAATTAAAGTTTCGCGAAATTTAAGTTAACTGCGTTCTTCGAAATTGTTTTACATATTGTCATCCGAAAACGCGCCCAATGCATAATTCAACGTTTAAAACATTATACCGTGGAATATTATACATCATTTTTTATCTGAGAAAAAAGCAAATTAATTGCATTATATAGGATAAGTCATATGCTGCCCACGTCAGTTTCTCTTATTGAAGTAAGTAAAAAGGAAATATTTGAAATGTTACAAGTCTTCCATCATTTATTTCGGTAATCTACATATTACATTTAAAAGGATTAGACGCATCAAGTTCTAGATACTTCTTAAACGAAACTGTAAAATAATACTGTTTTGCAAGATATAGGATATTTTTGAAGAAATATTTGCATTTAGAATATATTGAATAAATTTATATCATAATATACTTTGTATACAGTGTATGTGAAGACATCTTTTTAGATTTCTATGCGGTGCAAAATACTAAATAAGCTCCATCATTTTGCAATACAAATTTTTCAATTAACTATTACCATATTTCATGATGAAAATCTGATGCAGTCAGAACATAACTTATCTCAAAGCAGGAAAACATTATTCATGGAGATATAAGGAAAAATCTGATGTGGACAGCAGATGACTTTCCCTGCAGACTTACATTTACGTTCTCTTTATTTTAATTAAATGTAATTCACTTTTAATTCAATTTTCGTTCTCATTTGATAACTGGATTTATTTTCAAAGGTGACGTAGAGAAAATACGAAAAACAAACATATCTCGAGAACGGCTAGCCCTAGTTTAATAGGGTTGATCTTATTCTTTTCTTCGTTAAAAATTACGTATTAAACAAGCATTTAATGGATATATTTGAGCATACGTAGTTTTTTATTTTAGATTTTTGCGATTTTTGAGGGCCATTTTGCAAAAAAAAAGGCAGGTTATTTCTTTCCGAATCGTGCTAAAATCAAATCAGCACCAGGTTGACCCTCAAATGATTTATCTACCTAATTTTATGAAATTCGGTCCATTAGTTTGTCAGATAGAGTGGATACAAGCTTATGCGGGTCATTTCGCAAAAGAAGGCGTTTTTTTTATCCCGAATCGTACCCAAAACTAATCAGCACCAGATTCGCCCACAAGTGACTTACCTACCAAATTTTATGAAATTCGGTCCATTAGTTTTTTAGTTAGAGTGGATACATACATTACACAGACACACAGACAGACACACACACAAACGTCACGCTAAAAATAGTTTTTTCGTATTCGAGAGGTCTCGAAACGTGTAGATCCGTCGAAAACTTGAGTTGCGATTTTCGACATCGTTCTAATACTTCCCCTATACATTACCATGTATTGCAGGGAAAGTAAAAATCTGATGTGGGCAGCACATGACTTTCCCTGCGGACTCAAATTCATATGTTCTTTATTTCTTTAATAATTCATTAGACTGAGTTTAATTGAACTAAATAACACTAAATTTGCATTTTTAATTCAATTTTTATTCGGTAATTGGACATTTTTCCAAAAGCGGCATAATAAAAATGCGAAAAATCTCAAATATCTGGAAAACGGTTAGTCCTTGAGTAATAGATTTGTTCTTATTCCTTTCCTCATCAAAAATTACTGATAATTTGATTGATATATTTGATATTAATTGATATATTTGAACATACGTAGCTTTTTTTTAGATTTTGGCGATTTTTGAGGGCCATTTCGTAAAAAAGGCAGGTTGTTCTTTTCCGAATAGTACCAAAATCTAATCATATGGGGGTGTGTGAGGTGGCACCGTCTTGTTGAAAATATCCAAACTGGCATTCTTCTTCCGTTAACTTCTCAAAAAATCTCTGACATTTCATGCGCACTCAGATTAGACCTACCACTTCGTCGTCGGTCATTAACAGAACCAGTTTCCCTGAATTTTTTGACTACACGAAGTATCAATGATTTATTCGGCACCTTTCGTGTTTCAAAATGTTTGCGAAACGCTGAACGAACAGTTTTGTAAGAATTAGTCTTCAAATAATGCTCCACAATAAATACACGCTCCGGTAAACTGAGCGCCATTCTAGAACTATGTGAACTGACTCTGTACTAACAACGCCATCTATTGTGCATTATATTATGTATAAATAGCGCGAAATTCAAACATATGTCTTTATATTTATGAGAGATATTAACCGAAATGTGGATTGCGCGACTTTAGAAACACCCATCGACTACACTTAGAAAGAAGACACTTAAGAACGACATAAGAACGGAGATAGATCGACGATACTGACAGAATAAAGACTAAGAGAATGATATAAGTACGATACTTTTAGAGAACGGTTTCGACAGCGAGATTGCAGCATGAATTCTACGTGAGAGGTGATATCGACAGTTATTCCAGAAGTGTTCAATATTAACATCTAGGCCAGCAGTACAATATGATCGGCGAATTACGTGTGGGCGAATAATACTTCGAGTTAATTCCAGTAAAATGAGCGACATTAAGTACGTGCTGGTGACCAAGCCAAGACAGTCTTGAAGGTATGTGTTCCTCAAATAATACTGCAGGTCTTAAATACATTTTAGGCAATTTTAACTAGTGGTCTCACATTGTCTCTCTTCGGCGCGAACAAGAGGAATAATTGTTGTAATTAAGTATTTTATGTTGTTAATAAATGATTTATTGTTAAAGTTAAAATAGTGCAATCAGTTTAGTATAATATTAATTAATATTCCTTTACAGAACTCAGGCTAAAGAAAATAATTGGTGGGTTTTAATAGGCGCAAACAACGCATTGTATAAATTAATAATGAGTTCCACTATGTACGATTTAACGGCCATGTCATCTTACTAAAATAATATGTCTAAAAAGCCAACTTTTAAGTTAAATTTGATTTGTGAATCACAATAACTAATCTTGAAAAATAGATATTTCAAAGAATATGAAATTTTTTGAATTGGAAATGAAAAAAAAAAGAAAATAGAAATCTTTAGTGAACTACACTACCTCTTTTGAAATGTAACGCTAAATTCATATCAGTTATCATCTAATATCTATATTTTGCCAAACTTAGGAAATGACTGCTTTAAGTAAAATAAAAATTTCTGAACTGGAATTTAAAAAAAAACAACATAAGTGAAATTTCTTAGTAAACCTCTTTATTTCCCCCAGAATTTAATGCTAAATCCATATTAGTCGTCAGAAGCTTTATCTGTAGTAGATCCTGAGGAAAAGATGCTTAAAAAAATTTTGGCGAGACTTCGGTGCCGAAAAAAGACGACATTCGTCTTTAATCGGCACCGAAGACTGCACCCCACTTGTAATGTTATGACACAAATGGAGATAAATTCTAAGTGGCATTATGCATAGCGTGAACCAATTGTTCTTTAAGCCAGATATGTTACATATATAAATATATATTTTCTGTAGTGGAAAATAAAATACAGAATCTATCCGCTATCATTTTCTGACTGCATCTTCCAATGGAATATAGCCATATTTTGTTATTTTATGTCTTGGGGAAAACATGTAAAATTGTTACAAATACATAAAATCTTTTTCACCGTGTAAGATGTCCCCCTGTTCGAAAGTGACATTTACAGTTAAAATCAATTGCCAAACAGAAATGTCCCGGGTCGCTTTATCAGGTATACAAATTTGGCGATTTTTGGAATGTTTATGAAATTTCAAAAATTGAATGTATTAAGAATTTTACGAGTTATATAGGTTTTTTCAGGTCCTTCTACGGAGTGGTGAAAACCCAGACCGCCCAATTCGTCCTAGGACTTGAGCAGCTGATTCAATTCAATTCAATTCAATTCTTGGCGGATTCTACGGAGTGAGTATGTTACCGGCAAAGTGTGAAAAGCAGGCATGCCTAGGCATTCTATAGAATGCGTGACGTTCTTAGGCAAAGTATGAAATGTCTGTTTTATTTTAATATTTTACATAGTTTGCCTAGGCATTGTATAGAATACCTAGGCATTATATAGAATGACACTAATAGAATACCTAGGCATTATATAGAATGACAAATACTGTTCCAGCAAAGTATGCAAAATGTTTTTATTGAAAAGATGCATGTGGAAATTTAAAAAGTACAAAATGTAAAATAAGAATTTTTTTGTTTTTTGCATAAAAAGAAAAAGACCAGTGTTGAACTACTTGTTGCTGCAAGGTAGACTGGAATGGAAGCAGATGTAGTTTAATCAATTTTTCATGTTTGGGGATTTTAGGTGAGATTCAGGCAATCCCTCTTATGATTTGGAGAACATTCCATTCTGGCATCCACAGGGACCGTGCCCTCCTTCCCCTACCACCAACCTCTCGGAAGGACTTACGTACCCACATGTTTAACGTGATCGTACTCCGCGTGAACACGGCGGCAGTTTTGGCAGTGGCGTGAATCGAACCAGAGCCTACCGAGTGCAATTCCCGCGCGCTAACCACTGGACTACCGCGCCCGGCGACAAAAGAGTGGCAAAAGACTACAAAAGGGCGACAAAAGAGTGACAAAAGACTACAAAAGAGCGACAAAAGACGCTGAAAGGATTGTTAGAATGGAATGTTCTCCAAATGATAGCAGGGATTGCCAGAATCTCCTCTAAAATCGCCAATTATGAAAAAAAGGGATTATACTACATCTGTTCCCATTCCTGTCTACCTTGTAGCAACAAGTCATTCAGCACTGGTCTTTTTCTCTTTATGTAAAACAAAAACCTTATCTTATATTTTGTACTTCTTACATTTTCACATGCATGTTTTCAATAAAAACCTTTTTCACACTTTGCCGGGATAGTATTTGTCATTATATATAATGCTTAGGTATTTTATACAATGCCTAGAGAAAGTATGTAAAATATTAAAGTAAAACAGACATTTCATACTTTGCCTAAAAACGTCACGCATTTTATTGAATGCCTAGGCATTCTATACAATGCCTGCTTTTCACACTTTCCCTGTAACATATATAAAAATAAGATGTGGGCAACACATGACTTTCCTTATATAATGCAATGAATTTACTACTTTTACAGTTAAAAATATGTTATTCTTATAGTAGATACTTATATTCTTTACAAGATATTGAATTTTCTTCAATTAGTCGTCATTTTCATTGATTTAGCGTCATTTTTATCAATTGGCGAGATTTTTGTTAATTTGGCAACAATTAAAAATGTCGCCAAGTTGGCGACATTCCGCCAAATTCGTCGCCAAAATCTCGCCAAGCGTTATGGACGGAGATATAAGTTATTCTTACAGCAGATAAATGACTATTGGCGTTCAAATACAAAAGTATTACTCAAAGTATCTTTTTTCATGAATGGAACGAGCTAGATCCACGAAAATGATGTCACCCAATTTATCGCATGGTATTACATATGAAAAGTGAACATGTTTCACAATAGGAAATATTTTTTTTTATTTTATATAACTTTTTGATAATTTTTTTGAAAAATGTGAAATATCTCGAGAACGGTTCATGTTAGCGTTCTGAAAATTATGTCAATCGTTTTCTAATGAAAATTTATATAAGAAATGTCTATTTGCGTAACTTTGTTAGCAGTTTTGATTTTTTGACGATTTTTTCAAAATTTCATTCGAAAATTTAGGGGCGTTCTGAACATTCGATTGCGTATAAAAACAATAGGCTTCCAGTGTTTACGGATTGTAATTTTTGTACCAAATTTCGTTAGAATCAGTCCATTCGTTCGTCAGTTATCGTCTCCACAGACTCACAGACACACACACACACATCACTTCAAAACTGTTTTATTCGTGATCAGGTACGCTTGAAACGTGCTCTCCCGTCGAAAACTCGAATTCGAATTTTCGACCCCGTCACAATACTTTCCTTATACATTATGTATATAAGGAAAGTAATAATGTTCCTGTTAGAGAACAATGTTATGTGAAATGCGTAAAAGTGCATTGTAAATACGTCATTGTTTTAGGAATACGATATTATGTTTTGTGAATTGATTGTGTGAGAACTTTCTTTTCTATTGTGTCTGACAGTGGTTTTGTGTATTTGTTATATAGTTGGAAATTTATTAATTTATCTTATTCTTGTTTACGCTTATTGTTGTTTTGAGTAAAACTAGTTACCTAGATCTTTGGACACATTGTATCTTGAGATTACACCTACGAAATTGGAGGATGCGTCCCAACAATATTATTTTAAATTATAACTTGTAATTTATTTACGAATCTTGACTATTAATATTACAAGTAATTCGATTTTGTTTTGAATACGCTTCTATAAAACACAGAATAAAACAAATTGGTAACACTATTAATAGTGTACAAAGACTACAAAGACAAAGAGACAGACGTCTGCTTACTTTTGTTGACATGGTTGCTTTGCCTTATTATCTTGATGAAAAAGATTGCTTTCGCCTTCCGTAACCAATTAATACCTTTACTAATTTGTTTCAAGATGTGCTTTTAATAAACATTATACTTTACATCGAATTCATAATAAAATTTCAATTTCAGATTTAAATAGAAATTTGCTGAAAATTATATTTGGTGAAAAAAATTTGCATTTATCGGTTGAAATTTGCATATGCGAAAATAAACTGTATTTGACGAAAAAGAATTGCATTTTTTAATAAATATTGCATTATGCAAATAAGCATTTTATTTGACGAATAAGCCTTTCATTTGGTGAATAAGCATTTCATTTGGGAAAAGAGCATTTCATTTGGTGCAAAAGTATTTTATTTGGCAAAAAAATTTTTATTTGTGGTTAAGCATTTCATATGGCAAATAACCATTTCATTTAGCGAATATATATTTCATTTTGGGCAATATACATCTAATTTTGCGAATAAACATTCTATTTGGCAAATAAACATTTTATTTAGTGAATAAACATTTGATTTGGAGAACAAATATTGCATTCTTCAAATAAATATTGCATTTGGCGATTAAGTTGGCGAATTCAATATTTATAAGCTTATTTAAAAGCAAAGCAACAGAGCGGTGTCGTTATTTTCTTGCCATACACCATTGGGCAAACGCGAAAAATGTAGCACAACATATAACTAACTATAAAACCCCATTCCTAACCGCTAAGACACTCGCATTTAAATACGCCTCTAAAACCGACATTTTGAAATATTCTCAAGACACCGTCATTCGTCAGAAATGTGCCTTTTAAGCCTCCAAAGATGAATGGCGTATTTAATAGTTCCCGAACATGTGAGACGGGGGACCCCTTTTGGAGCTTTATGGACATAAATGAATATAAATCTCAAGAAAATGGCATCCCGGATGTGTGAGTCACAAGAAGATCGTGCTGTCCATCGAATAGTTTGCATGCATGAATATAAATTACCTACCGGAAAGAGAACAATGAAGAATGTTTGAATGTAAAAATATTTGGAGTGTGAGTCTCCATACAACTTTCTTATACATTTATATTTCAGATTGCTTAGGTACACTTGTATTATAAGCAAAATCAGAATACAAAATATTTGATGTGGGTAGAGATGTGGATTCTCAGAAATTTTGAAACGGAAAATTTTCCGGAAAATTTTGAAATTATTCTCTATATTACATTTTAGCTGGAATACTATGTTCAGTGACTTTTGAAAGTAGTTATTAGTTTCTCTGCAAAACATGGTAATGTATTTGGGAGAGTATTGGAATCATGCCGAAAATCGCAACTCGAGTGTTCGACGGATCTACACGTTTCGAGACCTCTAGAATACTTTGCGTGCATATTTTGTATCCACTCTAATTAAAAAACTAATGGCCGGAATTTTACAAAATTTGGTAGGTAAGTCACTTGTGGGGGAATCTGGTGCTGATTAGTTTTGGGTACGATTCTGGATAAAAGAACCCGCCGTTTTTTTTTTTCGAAATGTCCCGCAAAAGCTTATATCCACTCTAGTTGAAAAACTAATGGACCGAATTTCACAAAATTCGGTAAATAAGTCACTTGTGGGTCACCCTGGTGTTGATTAGATTTTAGTAGGATTCGGAAAGAAATAATCTGCCTTTTTTTGCAAAATGGCCCTCAAAAATCGCCAAAAGTTAAAATAAAAAAATACGTATGCTCAAATATATTCATTAAAAGCTTGTTGGATACGTAATTTCTAACGAAGAAAAGAATAAAACCAACCCCATTACACTAGTACTAGCCGTTCTCAATATATTTTAGTTTCTTCGTATTTTCTCTAGGCCACCTTTGAAAATAAGTCCAGTTATCAAATGAGAGCGAAAAGTGAATTAAATTTAATTAAAATAAAGAGAACGTGGATATAAGTCTGCAGGGAAAGTCACGTGCTGCCCACATCATATTTTTTTAATATTACAACTACAGTCAAACATATATTATATAACAAGACTAAAAAATAGTTCAAATCTAGAAATATATAAAAAATTTTATGCATAAAAATGTCTTATATCTGTATACTGAAGTTAGCAGATACAATTTATTATTTTCCTTAAATACGCTTGCTTTTGAAAATTAAAAAAAATTCTATTACATCTATAATAATATGTTTTATCTTTAAAATTCAATTTTTAAAGCATTGCATAAAAGGAATGAGAAGACATGCAAAAGATGTGAGAAATAATTTTAGATTTTTAAAAAACCTTATCAGAATCATAAATAATTTATTGCTTATTATAGGTATAAAAAATAGATTATAAAATATAATATTAAAAAAAAAAATAAATAATTATTATAACTGAAAAATACATTAAATATTATATTGTATTTCTTTCTACACCTACTGATAATTCAAGGGAAACATTCTACCATTTTCTTAAAAAATAACTTCAAAGATTTGTAAGAATCGCTCCATTTCTTCATAAGATATCGCATCCACACACACACACACATACACCTCCTCAAAAAGATTCGAATTCAATTCAATAATGTTTGAAACGTGCTCTGTTGTCGAAAATTCGAATTTTCGACCTCATCACAATATTTCCTATACATTATATTATGTATGGAGGAAAATAAATAAAGGAAGTAAATTTAATGAAAAACATTTTTAGTTGAAATTCTTGTAGCATCTTATTTCGTTGAAATTGCACATTTAAACGCTTTAGAATCAATGGGAAAAATTGAGAAACAATCATTTGATATCTAAATAATGAACTGACTTGGCAGCCTAAGTTAAAGTAATTTTCTCTTCATAAATTTGGGAATCTGCAGTTTATTTGATGGGAAACACAGCTGTGCACTTTTCTCAATGGCCACGGGAAAGGGTTAAGCTGTTGTCTTAAGATCAGCTGTTTCCGTGCAATCATTTAGCAGAAGAAAGTTGCTTTTCCATTCATGTCTAGCAATAGGTTAAGAACACTCGCAACAGAAATGAAATTTCTGTGTATTTGTATCTTTCGATTAGATTCAGGAATTTGTTGCATGGCTGAATATCTGACGATTCTTAATGTTTTGTCCCCTGAGCTTTAAAATCAAGCAAAATAATTTCAAGTGTGAGTAATGTACCCGTTATTATAGTTTACGGAACGGCAACAAGCATACTATCAAACATAATTTCGAGTGTGAGTAATTTACGCATATTATTATCGCGTGTGCATGTTCAACTATTTGTGTTTATTTACGTTATTCGATTTTAATAAAGTAAAAAATCACATTTTTTAAAAAAGATCTTTTTGCAATAATCTCACTTTATACGCACTATTTTTGTCGTATTGCACAGCTTTTAGCTGCTTACTTAAATCTTAAATCAGAGTAAAAATTTCATATGTTCACTGAAGATTTTCCCGTAAGTGTACAGTTAGGCCTAACTGACACTTAGCTCTTTCGATATTATTCTCAGGTCACTTTATGAGGAGAATATAAAAACCGATTTAATGAGATAAATTTACTAAGGTACATAGTAGCACATATAAAATTTATATTAACAATATTCTTTTTGGTGGCCGAGTGGTCAAGGCAAGCATTTCTTCGTACTCTCAGCTGCCGGGTCGTGGGTTCAAGTTCCACCTGCGGACATGGATTATCGGGGAAGCTGTTGTAAAGTTTACAGAATTTATTAATCGCACAATAACAACCAATACCTGTACTAACATTCTTTCTTCAGAATACACAAGAAGCGTAAAATTTGCTCGTGATAGCTAGATTGGCTACTAATGTTAAAATAGTAAACGTGAGAGCAAATGTGAGACCAGTTAATTAAAAATACCTAAAATGCATTGATGAACTTCAAAAATAATTGAGGAACACATGCTTTCAAGTCTGTCTTTGGACATTGATCTCAACGCTTACATCCGAGTATTTTGTACAGGTACCAACTCAGGGTGTGGTACGGCTAATTGTACTGCAGTTGATCTGGCATCTGCCGTTGACTTTCTGTATATCAGGACATTGAACATTTCTGTGGAATCACTATGGAACACCCTGTTTGTAAAACTTGCGGAATACTTCTCTACTGCATCTTTCTATGAAAAATCGCTATTTTAAGTCGAAGTCATCGTGAAATCTGTCGTAGAAGTTCTGAATATCACCTAGAACCTTTTGTTCCCGCCTCTTTTGCCTGCGGTCTGTATTGCCACTTGTCTTTCCGATTGGCCAACCTTAGGGCGATGCGATCAGAAATATTCCATAATTGGTCAACGTTTTTAACCATTCTCGTGGCTATATGTAGCCTCTTAGGTTTATGGTCTAATTGACCTCTCGGGTCAAAGTGTTGTAAAAACTGGCATCGTTATGTCTGCTGCTATTGTACAACATTAAAGCCTTAATAAATAAAGAACATAAAACTGTCTCCGCTAAATCTTATCTCAAATCTGGTCTCACAGAAACAATGGGTGGGACACTATGCATGATCTGTAAAATCCCAAAATAAACGTCCAATAAAGGATTCGAAGCGTTTATTCAGTGAGTAAAACTACGAATATAAATGTCCAATTAAACTAAAAAAGGGAAACTTACTTGTTTCGGATGTTTCGGGATCCATCTAAACCAGCTGAAAGAATACCAGTTTTTAAACAAATACATAAGATAAGTTTAACAGAAAAATAAGGAACTAATTGGTTTTGGAAGCTGACATCGTTAGCAAATATTTCGGAAAATAACCAAAAATCAGGTGGAGGGGAAACGTACCGAAATAAAAAGGAATTAAGTGAATTCTAAAAATTAAATGAGATATTTCCAAGCAGACCAGAAGAAAGAACATGTATCACTAATAAAGGAGTTTGGCTGACAATCCAGAAACTTTTAAGGAAGTCCAATTCAAAAATAGAATTAGGAGTAAAAATAATCTTCGTATCTGAAAATTTAACACATATATATTTAATATTATGGAAAAGTATTTTTTCTTAATATTAAATGTAGTTTTGACTTCATAAAAATGCAAATTTGTCATTATTGGCGCTCTCTCGTAGTAACGAGTTGAGTTTTCATCTCTCCCAGTAATGTTTCCATCTCTCCCAGTAACGAGCTGAGTCTCCATTTCTCCCAGTAACGAGTTGAGTTTTCATCTCTCCTAGTAACGAGTTGAGTTTTCATCTCTCCCAGTAACGAGTTGATTTTACATCAGTAAACAAGAAAATTATGAAGGAGCCAAAGTCTTGTGTACTTCAAAAATTAAGTCTTGCGTACTTCATTTTTGGCGGAACTATAAGATGTTTTATACACTTTTACACACTCATTTTGAATTTTCGAAAAAACTGGAAAGGGCATCGCCAGAAATGCAAATAAAATCCTTAGTGAACTCTCAACCCCTCCGAAATTCCATGCTAGATCTATATCATCTATATCAATCATCATTTAAGCTCTGTATATTGTCAATCTTGAGAACTAAATGCTGCAATGGAAATATAAAATTTTAAATTGGAAGTCATATCTCTAGAACCGGAAGCGGAAATCCCTAGTGAGACCCCAACTCCCACCAGAATTTGATGCTGAATCTGTATCAATCATCGTTGAAACTCTATTTATAGCCGATAATGAAAAAAATATTTTAATGAAAATCTTTAAACCGGAAGTGGTAAAGAACTCGAAGTTAAAATCCTTAAAGAGTACCTTACACCCTAAGGAGCTTAGTGCTGAATCCATGTCAGTCATCATCTAAGCTATATCTATAGCTGATTTTGAGAAATTAAAGATTTTGAACCAAAATTAAGAATATGACTTTAAGTGCAAATTCTTATTAAACTCTTCAACCCCCTCTAGAATTCATTGCTGAATCTATATCAGTCAGCACCTAAGCTATATTTATAGTTAATTCTGAGAAATAGATGTTTCAAGGAAAGAATTGGAATCGAAAACGGAATTAAACTGAAAGTGAAAATGCTAATGAATCCGCCAATTCCCTCCAGAATTTGATACTAAATCCATATCTGTTATTGTCTAAGCTATATCTATTTCCGAATTCGAAAAATATATGTTGCAAGGGAAATGTGAATTTTTGAATCAGAAATCCCATCTCCATATCTTGAAGTCCTTAGTGAGTTTCCCTTACCACCTATAGAATTTGAAACTGAATCCATATCAGTCATCACCTAAGCTCTATTTATGTCCATATCTGAGAAACGTATGTTTCAAGGAATATTATTGAATTGTAAGCAGAGATATTTAGTGAACTACACTACCCCTTCTTGAATCCATATCAGCCATCACCTAAATTTTATCTATAATAGATTCTGAGAAATAGATTCTTCAAAAAACAATTTTTAGTGAAAATATACATGACAAATTTGATTGAACAAAAACGTAAATAATAGAAATAAAATGGTGGCTCCTAAAAAATTATGTTTCTAACTTATAAACCCCCCTATTTTTAACAAATTTTAACTATATTATTTTGCGAAATTGCTGATACACGTTTGTTTCTGAGAATTGGCGACATTATGATGCTCTCCGACAAACCATACTTATCATACACTAGATGGCAACAGAAGTGATTTAAGGTCAGTTGAAGGACTTGAAGGTTTTAGTCAGCTTTATTCCACACCTGTTTCAAATTTTCGAACATTGCTAGTTACAGACACATGAAAACTACCAAAAATTTCTAGAAATTACAAATTAAAAAAAAATGGAATTTGAATATTGGCAATTACTGGAAATTTAAATTATATAAGATTCTTTAAATTGAAACAACACATTATTTCTCTTTTAACTTCCCGACCGTCCAAACAGTTACCTTACACCTTTCTGGTAGGTCGGACGGTCTGGGTTTCAACAACAACATTATTTCTCTTACACAATAAAAAAAGTCCTTGAGACTTCTTCAGCAAATATGTAAAGTTATGAAAATATGTTTTCTCACACAAATTAAAGTTTTCCGAACCATGATATCTTATTGAGTGATTTTCTAGAGTAGGGGACAGATATTTTACGGCTAAAATTTTTATCATATTTCTGTTTTATGTTTTTTTAACACTTTACAACATAGTTGAAAGTGTTTATGACTTTGTTCATTCTGTCTGTCTGTTTGTCTGTCCGTTAGCACGATAACTGCCGTAAAAATGGCTTTATCAAAATGAAATTTTAGTATATTTTTTAGACGGTCTGTGGTACCTATGGGAATATAAATGAATAATATAACCTAATTAGTTTTTTATTGAACCCGGATTGAAAAAATGAAATACATTGAATCCTATGGGACCTAATGTTTCAAACATTTTTTAAGCGAATTTAAAATTCACAAATTGCTTCGAAAATTTTAGGAAATATTTAAATTATCCCGTAAAATGTATAAAAGAAATTTCAGTAAAATATGTTAAGTAGTTTTTTAAATAAAAATTATTTAATATAGAAAGAAAAACAAATTCAATTAACTTCTGACTCTCGTTATATCCTCCAGAAAGAAAAAAGAGATATATAATAAATATCTTTCCAAGAGCTTAATTATTTTATATGAGAAAGGATTCACATTTTAAAATAAATATGGTAGATAACAATTTTTCAAAATTTTAAATAAAATAAAGTATTATAGTATTGTGATGTATTAAATGATTGGAAGAATTATTATGAATGAAATGCTGCTTTTATATAGAGGCGATTTATATTTCGATGACGTCATTTGAATAAAGTTCATTTGTTTTCGATGAAGTTTTCAAATATAATAAATTATTGTAGTGCTATGATAATTTTAAAAATATTACCGAGGAATGTATCGCATTTTAGAGATGTTTAAACCAGATAATTTATATTTCAATGCCGTCATTTGAATGAAGTTCATTTTCATCCATGAAGTTTTCAAATATAATAAATTAATGTAGTATTGTGATAATTTAAAAAATATTACCGAAGAATGTATCGCATTTGAGAGATGTTTGTATAAAATTGCATTGAAGTTGGAAAATGTTTCATAATCAATACTTTATGCATGATTCATATCTCTTGTTTATAATATCGTATGCATATTAAATTCAGTTGCTTAAATTTTTACTCGTTCAAAGCGAGCGCATCTGACTTCTACTACCATTATATCAACTAAGAATTTATAATTTTCTTGTTATAACTGGAGTATTGCCAAAAGCGGAATCGTAATCAGCAGATTCTATTCTATTAACATATTTTACTCTGAAAGAAAAATTTCGTAATAAGAATTTCAAATAAATTTTTGAATATTATCAGTTTATTTGGCTCAAAATATATATCGTATTAGCTCTTTTACGCAATTTTCTCTTTTCTTAGAATTCAAATGCATTTTCCGTAAGCTGTCATTCTTTTTGATGGATTAACTTTTGTTTGGGAAATGGTTTATCAACGGACGATACTTTCTTATACAATTTCTGAATACAAATTAAGGGTAAAATAAGCTGGGCGGAAGATAAATATTTACACACGCCCTATTTTAAAAGCATTAATAATTAATTTGACTGAAAAAACATTAGTTATAACATAACATTAAATTAAATATATCAACTGTTTTCTAGAGCTGTTTTAAGCTGGGCGAAACAGAGAATAAAATCTATAATTCAATTCCTAGAGGAAAACGAACATATTGTGTGAATTATTACTGGTAACCCCCAAACATTCGCTTACTGTTATTTTGCATATTTATTTGTAGTACTTGTAAATTTTGTTATAAATAGTGCAATCAAATTAATTTCAAATTCACATTTGTTTTAATCATTGCAAATATTATTGAATGTATCAATATAGTATTGAAAGCCATGGTAATCTGTGAGAAGTGTATGTATATGTTGTATATATAGTTTTGTATGTAGGTTTGCATAAGTAGTTTTGTATATTCGTATATATTTTGTATATATATATATATATATATCTGAGAATTATTCGTGGCATTTTGTATATGTAATAACTAATTTTAGAAATATTTTTATATACATAGTTGCTCCCATTTAAAACAGTTATGCACATAAGTATTTATGGATGTGAAATATTTGTGAAATACTATCTGTATCTAGTATAGACAAACATATTGTATATAATTGTTTATCATTTTTATCTTGGCACTAAGTTTTGATTTCTGGGTTTGGCAGATATTCCTCCACCATAGGATGTAATTACTGTAAACCTTCGAGTCGATGCCTATAGGTGGTTAATATGTTAATCTGTTGGAGCTGTTTTTACAGCAAAGGTATAACATTACTGTCAACTAAATAATTCTCACTCGACCAAAGAGCATAAGCTTTGCCAATCAGACAAAATAATTAATGTCAAAAATCAAGGAGATATGTAAGAATCAGCGGTGATTCCAGTCCGATGGAGCCGAAATGCTTGTCTTGTAAAATAAAACTCTAGTAAAGTTCATAACCTGCTAACAAGCTTTGTGGATGATTCATCTTCTTTCGACCTTCTCAAAACAGTGAAAAATATTAAAATATTAAAATTATAACAACTTTTATAAATTAGTTTAATATATTAAAATAGCAAACTCGTAGCCACTATATTTCGCAAACTGAGAATTCGATCCAAAATCCAATTATAGATACCTGTAGGGTTTTCAAAAATCTTCAATATACTCGCTTGTTGTTCGTAGCAAGTGTAATAACAGACACTGCAGAATGTCAGATTTTGGCAGTTGTTGTTGAGACCCAGACCGTCCGACCTACCAGAATGGTGTAAGGTAACCGCTTGGACGGCCGGGAAGTGCCACCCAATTTAAACCAGAACCCAGTGAGGTAGGCATCCACAGGGTCCTTACCTTCCTTCCCTACCACCAACCTCTCGGAAGGACTTACGGATCCACATGTTTAACGTGATCGTACTCCGCATGAACACGGCGGCAGTTGTGGCAGCGTGCAAATCCAGCGCGCAAACCATCGGGCTACCGCGCCCGAAATGTGCCAACAGCACGCTGTGTTCCCAGGTGGTCACCGCTACTATCCGCGCCCGATGCTGCTTGACTTCGGTGATCTAATGAGAACCGGTGTTTTCAACATGGTAGGGCCGTAGATTTTGACAGTTGTGAAATATTTTATATTATGATGTTGTGGTACCAAAAAATATAAAATTTAAGTCAAAACCTGTGCAGTGAAAGGTTAGCTCCACTTAACAATACAGTAGACCGGCCAACACCAAAACTTATCGTTAAATTCTAATTAATTTAAGATGGGGCAATAAAGAATCCCCACACACATCGAATGGCCACGTGGTCTTGAGAACCTCAAGCAGTTACGCCCAATATATATCAGGCCAGTGACAACTTTCTCGCACCAGCTCAGTAGTCAATGAGCCCAAGGGGAAGAAATGAAGGCGGAGCTAGCAGCAAGAGTTGAAAAGATGCAATTTGGAGTAAAAGAAAAGCAATTTATTTAAACAGAACAGAGAGAATTCGACATTCATGTAGATAGAGAAGACTTAAGAAGTTATATGTGTGTCCGATGTGGGAAATTCACTCGTAATAAACTTTGCCTACAATGACTACGCCCAAAGATGCTTCTTCAGATGACACGGAAATCAAAAGCAAAACGTACGCTTTATTGCCCATGAGGACATTACATTTTAAATAAGAATTTTACTCTAAGGTTTATCAAAATTTCACACCTTTCTTGATTGGCCTTTGGGCTCAAGAACAACGCCCAGGGCGCTTACTATTGGACAAAATGACCCCTTGAGCTACCACCAACACTTTCATCCTCACTTAACCTCTGGCCCCACTGCGCCCTAATTCAAAGGGGCCGGTATCCCTTTCGAACTCCGATGACAGTCCGGGTGCGGAGAAATCCGAAACTCCAATTTGTTTCCGGCCTTGGCAAGCAGGTGGCCAGATGGGGCGCAGGGTAAACATTGCGAGCCATGTCTTTCAGCGACCGACATCCGTGTATTCAGCTCCCAAAAGTAAAATATTGGAGGTATGGAAAAAATCCATACTAAATTCCCTTCACATGTGCTATATGTCGTAGGAAAATTAAAAACTATAACTAGGTGGATTTACTATTATTATTATTTTAATTATTATTTTGTAATGTACATAATTAGAACTCTATAAGTTCATTGTTGGATCCAAAGACTTCTCTATTGACCAACACACACTGAACAAAACCAGCTTGTGTCGGAAGATTCCTATCTTCGAGTTGATAATTCCTCCAAAACGCATCTTCAAACCTTATAAACTTTTTATATAATATTGAAGACTTCTGCTGGATAATGGTTTGAATAGGTCTATTTTGGGTCAAACACAACATTGCATCTATTGATGTGGATTTCTCTGGCCCTGTGATAAGGCTTGCTTCTTTTAAGATTCTAATAAGATTTCTAATTTTTTAAGCAAATAATTAGAAGTAGTGACTAGGGGTTCGCAGCAGAATATTAGAAGCGACAAAACAAAGGTTTTACAAGGCACTTCCCACATAACTCCTGCCAAACGTTTTAAGATGGTCAATCTGTTAGTAAACTGTTCTGATATTGATGCTATGTGCTTTTTCCAGGTCAATTTAATGTCAAAAATTACACCTAAGTAGGTAAAATCATATGTGCTTTCTATGTGGTCGTCTCTATAGTTTAGTTCGGGACAAAACCCCTGATGGGTTAGAGAGAAAGATTGTGTAGCTGTCTTTCCAGGTTAATAATCATATTATTTTCCCTACATCGGTTTGATAGTACATTGAGCGCTTTGTTAATTTTATTCTCAATAACTGTTTGCGCATTTTTCTTAGGTGTCCAAATTACTAGATCATCCGCAAATAGAAGGCATTTAATACCACTTATGGTATTTAGGTCCTCAATCAGATCATTGATATAAACATTAAAGAGGGTGAAGCTACTCACTGCTCCCTGAAGAAGGCCCATTTGCAGGTTAAACTACCTTCAAAATTCATTTCCGTATTTGACGCTGCACGTTCGCTGGCCAATGAATGATCGAAACCAATTGAACATTTTGGAAGCGATACCAATTTTTAGCAACTTTTGTAAGAGCCTTTCCTTCAAAATAGTCATATGCATTTTAAAATCAACGATAACGGCAGTCAGAATATTTCTTTTATCCAGTGCGTCTTTAATATACTGAATAACAAGTGTCACTTGATCAGTTCTTGATCTGTTTCTACAAAAACCAACCTACTCAGCGGCATGGAGATTATAATTCTTAAGATACCAGTTTAACATATTTATCAAAAATCTCTCCTTTGCCTTTTCTTGTGAGCTAGATAGGTCTATAACTATTGAGCAATTTAGGATCTTTATTTTTCTTTTATATTGGAATGACAATCGTCTTTCTCCACAGCGAGGGCACTAATTCTGTCTCCCAAATTTAGTTAAAAACTCTTTAGAGGATCATCCTTGTCACTTCGCCAAGATGTTTAAAAAATTATGTGTGTGTGTATGGTCTTCGCCCGGGTATTTTTTTACTTTTAGTCATTCCAGTGCCAAATCCAGTTGTGCATCTCAAAAGAGGTACTAAAAACCTCGTTTGGATTTGCATTATTTCCTCTGTTATTTCCATAGAAAAGATCTTCACAATCTTATTTTAGGAGCTTCGATATCTTCCTAGCACGACTGCTCTTTCTGTGGGATTGAGAAAAGTTATTTCAAAACCGTTAGCTATGTCTCTATGAGAGGTCAAAATTTTATTTTCACTACAAATTGCTTCCTTTTATGAAAACCGTCCCTTTATTCTGAAAATTTGCCTGAAATTTATAAATTCAGTCGGAATTTAAAAGGATGCATAAAGATTTACGAAAGAACCTTGTATATCAACACAAATCAACCAAATGTTTTCAATTTATCGTTGTTACTGAGCTGTTACCATTTTTTAAAAATAGAATGAAAGCATTTTATTTGTTTTTATACTCATGATGCAAGTTTAGAGCAACCTGCAAATTACATCTATGAGAAGGTCTAGTGGAGTTTCACACGTTAGATATTAAAATAGTTACAATTTCCTGTATTCCTAAAATAGCCATCATAACTTTTCCATCTTTATTACTTATCACCGATCTTTATAAATTCTATTTTCGAATGATAAATGATGTGAGCAAACCATTTCAAACTAATTTGAGCAATAATGATGGAAGATAGTGGCCCAATTTAAACTTCCGTTTCCGTCTCAGTTTCAGGAAGTGTTATTGAAATGAGCATTAGTCTGACATAAGCATTCATGTTAAAATTTTTCAAGGCCTTTATTTTTATTATTTTTTCAATAAAAGTGTTTATACAGTGGAACCACATAACGGAGCCGCAAGAGACAGGAAAACTTATGTGTTATATATTCGCGATAACCGATAAAAAGTTAAGGTACGAGATAAATAATAAAAATAACTTGTTTGACTTCATATTATCTCACTTTATTAAATAAAAGTAGCTGACGTCGCCGCCGTTCAACAAATTTCTCGTTCGAGTTTCTATGCTTCGTATCGTAAAAACTACGTATAAAAATATAAAATTTAATACACTTGTAGAGGAAGGTTTGGGGAATACGATGAAATAATTTTTACAGGTATGTACCTACATAGTTGAATTTTTTTAGGATGGAGATCTTTTTGAATTTTGATTTAGTTCACGAGTTATTTTACTTTTTATGCACTTCTGAAGTGAAAAATGTACTTTCGTATCGGCGCGTCTTTCAAGTTTCTCTGTCTCGTACCGCAAAAATGATAGCATACAAAAAATGAAATTTTGTACGTTTGTAGATAAATAATTAAAAATTACTGTAACGTAACCCGTTTTTCGATTTAAACATGAGTTTGATAGACTGTGAAGTTAGTTCTACGAGCTGAGTGAGTAGGGGGCAAGGATTCCCGATTCGAGAAGCGAGTTACGGGTATTAACGAGGCGGTAGCGATCAGGGGGGCTGAGCCTCCTAGTGAAACAATAAAAACATTTTATAGTAAGGTTGAAATGCATTGTTCTTCTTTAACGTTGAAAAATATCTAACTTTATTTTGAATATTTAAATGTACAACAACCTTTGCATAACACTTTTCTCATCGTATCAAAATTGTCACTGCATTTAAAGTTGTCGGTTTTGGAATAGTCACGTAAATTTTGGAGGTTTCCTATAACACTTTTTGATGTTATTCTCTGTCTTTTAAAATCAATTTTTCTTTTTAATATTTCAGATTCGTTAGTCGTATTAACATTAACTGTAACAGTAATGGTATTACATTATCGGTATCTTGTGTCTCTGTTTTATCGCTGGCAGCATAATCGTTTAAAGATTACATTTTCCAGAAAAATTATTTTTTCTTGTAACATATTCAACATTAAGCATTATTCATACACAAGGTTCGAAATGAAGGAATGTAGGATTTTTGCATCATCTAAAAATGTGTAGGCAATTTTCACATGTTTATCTGAGGATGATCTCAATGTATCTGAGGATATGTTTAGAAAAATTCTTAGGTTCAACATATCTGTGGTTTAATATTTGTTACCAAACTAATTGTAACTCCTGAAATTTTATTTTTACTCCCATGAAGTTTCAACAAAACATATTTGTTCCCATTTTCTCAATATCCCATGTATAGATATATAACTGTCTGTTATAAGAGATACGTTTAATATGAAAATATTTCAGATCTAAACAGAAAGAAATTGCAATAACCGACACGTTGCTGCATCCGAGCTCAATACAAGTGGGCTTCATTGTATTTTATTTGAGAATATTCGATGGTCATTTTAATTCCGTATAAAGCACATCATGGTCGTAATTAATTAAGACAAGTCATTATTACTTACCTTACATACATAGTACAATGTATAGGAAAAGTATTGTGGTGCGGTCAAACATTCGAATTCGAATTTTCTTCGAAAGAACATGCTTGAGGGAACTGAAATCGAACGTTTTCAAGGTGATGTCTGTGTGTATGCATGTATGTTAGTGTGTATATATCTTTGTGTGTAAGTACGAGTATATATATATATGTGTGTGTGTGTGTGTGTGTGTGTGTGTTAGTATGTGTGTCCGTCCGCGAGCCTCACGAACGAATGAAACGAGAATTTCGAATAAAATTTAGTACGATTATTACAATAAGTGAATTCTATAGATTTTCAATGCAATAGAATATTAGTAACCCCCACCCCCATTCCAATTTTCGAATGATTTTTTAAAAATATCGTTTAGAAATCAAGATTTTCAATAGTGATAAATAATTTTGGGCACAATTATTCATTTTAACAAGAACGGCACCTACTGTAGAACGTTAGCATGAACTTTTCTCGAAATATTTCAAGTTTTTCAAACAAGTTTTCCAAAAAATTACATAAAATTAAGTAGTTAATTAGTATCATATGGTTTATTCTATATATACTATTATTCAACAAATCTGTAAACATCGTCCTCATGAGTCAATTTTGTTCCATTCACGAGAAAAAACACTTTTTGTAGTAGTTTTGTTTTTTGAGGCCAAATAAATCGCCAATACTAACTTATTTCACAGCATATTCATAAATATCAAATGTATTTTGATGAGGTTTTTGTCCATGAGCATGCATCACTTTACTTGGCATATTCACTCTGCTTGGCACATCAAAGTAATTTAACGGTACTTACGGTGTATTAACGGCATGTCCTAGTCATTGGTTTGAGTTCCATTTTACTTTCCCTGCAATACATGATAATGTCTAGGGAAAGTATCGGAATCATACCGAAAATCACAACTCGAGTTTTTGACGGATTTACACGTTTCGAGACCTCTAGATTATGAAAAAAAATTTTTTTAGCGTGACGTGTGTGACTGTGTGCCTGTATGTCTGTCTGTGTGTCTGTTTGTGCAATGTATGTATGCACTCTAACTCAAAAACTAATGGACCGAATTTCATAAAATTTGGTAAGTAAGTTACTTGAGTGTGACCCTGGTGCTGATTAGTTTGTAGTACGTTTCGGGATAAAACAACCCGCCTTCTTTTGCAAAATGACCCACAAAAATTGTCTGTATCCACTCTAGTTGAAAAACTAATGGACCGAATTTCGCAAAATTTGGTAGATAAGTCGCTTATGGGTTATCCTTGTTTAGATTTTGGTACGACTCGGTAAAAAATAACCTACCTTTTTTGCAAAATGGCCCGTAAAAATCGCCCAAATCTAAAATAAAAAACTACGTATGCTCAAATATATCCATTAAATGCTTGTTTTATAAGTAATTTTAAACAATGAAAAGAATAAGACCAACCCTATTATATTAGGACTAACCGTTCTCGAGATACTTTAGTTTTTTCATATTTTCTCTACACCACCGTTGAAAATAAGTCCAGTTACCAAATGAGAACGAAAATGGAATTAAAAGTGAATTAAATTGCGGGATACTCTGGAGCTGATTAGATTTTTGTACGATTCGGATAAGTACAGCCTGCCTTTTTTTGCGAAATGGTCCGCAAGAATCGTCAAAATCTAAAAACAAAGGACTACGTATGTTCAAATGTACCAATTAAATGTTTGTTTTACACTTAATTTTTGACGAGGAATAAAATAAGAACAACTCTATTACTCTAGGACGAACTGTTCTCTAGATATTTGAGATGTTTCGCATTTTTGTTTTGCCGCCTTTGAAAAAATGTCCAATTACGAAATAAAAACAGGAATTGAATTAAAAATACAAACTTAATGTTATTTTGTGCAATTAAACTCAATTTAATGAATTATTATAGAAGTAAAAAGAAATGAATTTAGTATGTGTGTGTGTGTGTGTGTTTGTGTGTGTGTATTCGTGAGTATCTGGACTCGCTGACACATATACACCCACACATATAAAGACACAGATTCACATACCCATATGCGAAGAGACATACACACACATGCGAAGAAACATACACACACATGCAAAGACGCACACACATGCATAAGATAAAGAGACACACAACACACATAAAAAAAAAATCTGATGTGGGCAACACATGACTTTCCTTATATAATGTAATAAATTTACTACTTTTACAGTAAAAACAAAAAATAGATTACTTTTATAGTAGTTATTTATATTCTTTCTTATAGTAGATACTTATATTCTTTCCAAGATATTGAATTTTCGACAATGAGTCGTCATTTTCATTGATTTAGCGTCATTTTCATCCATTTGGCGAGATTCTCGTTAATTTGGCAACATTTCAAAAAGTCGCCAAGTTGGCGACATTCCGCCAAATTCGTTGCCAAAATCTCGCCAAGCGTTATGGTCGAAGAAATAAGTTATTCTTACAGCAGACAAATGACTATTGGCGTTCAAATACAAACGTATTACTCAAAGTATCTTTTTCCATGAATGGAACGAGCTAGATCCACGAGAATGATGTCACCCAATTTATCGCATGGTATTATATATGAAAAGTGAACATGGTTCTCAATAGGAAATATTTTTATTATTTTATATCACTTTTGATATTTTTTTTGAAAAATGTGTAATATCTCGAGAACGGTTCATGTTAGCGTTCTAAAATTTATGCCAATCGTTTCCTAATGAAAAATTACATAAGAAATGTCTATTTGCGTAACTTTATTAGTGGTTTTGATTTTTTTACGATTTTTTCAAAATTTCATTCGAAAATTTAGGGGGGTTTTGAACATTCGATTGCGTATAAAAACAATAGGCTTCCAGTGTTTACGGATTGTAATTTTTGTACCAAATTTGGTTTGAATCGGCTCATTCGTTCGTCAGTTATCGTGTCCACAGACTCACTGACACACACACACACACACACACACATACTTTCACACACACACACACACAGACATCACTTCAAAAATGTTTGATTCGTGATCAGAGATGCTTGAAACGTGCTCTCCCGTCGAAAACTCGAATTCGTATTTTCGACCCCGTCACAATACTTTCCTTATACATTATGTATATAAGGAAAGTAATAAAAACGACACGCACACATCATCTTAAAAAATTAGAATCGAGTTAAGGTATACTGGAAAAAAGCTTTTTTTTCGAAGACTCAAATTCAAATTTTCAGCCCTGTCACAATACTTTCCCTATATGTTAAACTATGTAAGTATGTAAGTAGGGAAAGTAAAAAGGATCACATCACCCCTAAAAGATACTAATAAAGTAAACAATTTATTCGTTCTCTATTTTATCGTATTAAGAACACTTAACTATTACATTCCACCATTAGTCTGTCTGCTTAAAAAGTATATGCGACTCAATATAAACAGCTCCGTCTATTTAATGTTTAATGCCTTCTCTTTCAATAGCTTTGGCACAAGAGAAGGGTTAGAATGGAATTCCCAGACAAATGTCATTTAGAAAGGTCCGATAATGAAATAGAAGAGGACTCATCGATTCGACTGAAAGTCTTAAACTATTACACTTTTAAACAATTGACTTTCTATAAAGTAGTTAAATAGTTTATGTCCTCAAATATTCGGGGAGGTGAGATTCAATTCTTAATTTTCTGGATGTACAATTTATGGTAATGAGATGTAATGAATATACCCATTTGGATTTTAAAAAATCTGATGTGGGCAACACATGACTTTCCTTATATGATGTAATGAATTTACTACTTTTACAGTAAAAAAATAGGATTTTCTTATAGTAGATACTAATATTCTTTCCAAGATATTGAATTTTCGACAATTAGTCGTCATTTTCATTGATTTAGCATCATTTTTATCCATTTGGCGAGATTTTCGTTAAAATGGCAACATTTCAAAAAAGTCGCTAAGTTGGCGACATTCCGCCAAATTCGTCGCCAAAATCTCGCCAAGCGTTATGGTCGAAGAAATAAGTTATTCTTACAGCAGACAAATGACTATTGGCGTTCAAATACAAACGTATTACTCAAAGTATATTTTTTCATGAATGGAACGAGCTAGATCCACGAGAATGATGTCACTCTATTTATCGCATGGTATTACATGTGAAAAGTGAACATGTTTCTCAATAGGAATTTTTTTTTTATGTGACTTTTTCATAATTTTTTTTGAAAAATGTACAATATCTCGAGAACGGTTCATATTATCGTTCTAAAATTTATGCCAATCGTTTTCTAATGAAAAATTACATAAGAAATGTCTATTTGCGCAACTTTATTAGCGGTTTTGATTTTTTGACGATTTTTTCAAAATTTCATTCGAAAATTTAGGGGGGTTCTGAACATTCGATTACGTATAAAAACAATAGGCTTCCAGTGTTTACGGATTGTGATTTTTGTACCAAATTTGGTTCGAATCGGTCCATTCGTTCGTCAGTTATCGTCTCTACAGACTCACTGACACACACACACACACACACACACACACACACACACACACACACACACACACACACATACACACACACAGACATCACTTCAAAAATGTTTGATTCGTGATCAGGGATACTTGAAACGTGCTCTCCCGTCGAAAACTCGAATTCGAATTTTCGACCCCGTCACAATACTTTCCTTATACATTATGTATATAAGGAAAGTAAAAACAATATGTTTAAAATCCCAATGGATATATTCATTGCATCCATGTATAATATGAAGTCTTATTAACTTTAGCGTTGAACTATTCTGCTTCGGCGACCAACCCGGAAATTTTTGGAAAAGCTTTTAACTTGCAATAGCGTTCTTGCAGTTGTCGTTAAGTGGGCATATGTAATCCATGTAGCAGGTTCACACAATGAAAGTATTTTCTTATTAAAGAGTCCAATATTCAGTTTTACTGCTGTATATAATCCAATTGTTGTGAGAAAATTAAATAGTTCAATATTCAGATTCGATTCTCCCTCTCTCATATACACTCATATATTTTACTCGTATTATAAATACCAGAGATTGATCATTTACTGACAATGGCGTGTAGGGCAAATGTGAAAATAAAATAGTCTGAAGTGAAAATTTGAAAACAAAATTGCCTCACCGACACGCTTGTGAAAACTTGGCGAAAGTTTAACTTTTAAATTATCATGTGTTAAAATTTTTCTCTTTTATGTGTATACAACCTGCTACAAAAAAATATATGCACCCGTAAAAAAGTGTGCTACAGCCGCGACACTTGGCGTGCAGATATTGTTTATGCGGTTTTTTAACACTTTACAACAAAGTTGAAAAGTGTTTGACTTTATTCATTCTGTCTGTCTGTCTGTCTGTCTGTCAGTCAGCACGATAACTGCCGTAAAAATGACTTAATCAAAATGAAATTTTAGTATGTTGTTCAGACGGTCTGTAGGACCTATGGGAATATAAATGAATAATATCACCCAATTAGGTTTGGATTGAACCCGGGTTGAAATAATGAAATACATTGAGCCCTATGGAACCTAATTTTTCAAACATTTTTTAAGCAGATTTAAAATTCAGAAATTGCTCCGAAAATTTTAGGTAATATTCAAATTGTTCCATAAAATATATAAAAAAAATCAGCGAAATTTATTCAGTAGTAGTTTTTGAAATAAAAATTAAAATAATAATAACACCTCTTATATGAAGCGATCACGTGACCATGATATGGAAAAATCACGTGACCCACTTCAAAATAAAATATGGCATCCATCTTGTGTCAAAATCGTGAATTTTGAAGTTCTTTTTAATTCCTATTGAGTGTTGTATCCATCCTGAAATCACTTTATTTTTGCTTAAATTTTGTGCATCTACATACTGAAACAACGCAATTACAATATATTTGAGTTTAAATGCTCATCCAAATTTAATTATTTCTACAACGAAGCCTATTCTTCACCTATGTAAAGTGTAAACAGCAAAATATGTAAAATGAGTTGTATTAGAATTGCTGTATTTCTTGACACAACATCATTTAGTTCATGGAGTCTGCATAGCTGATATGAATGAAATATTCATTGATTTTACAAAGATAAGGACGTTTTTTTTTCGATGAAGTTTTACGCATAGAGTTTAATTACTTGAAGATCCGTGGTCTTAATATTTAAATAAAATAAATAATTATAGTATTGTGATGAATGACATGAATGGGAAATTATTTATGAATGAAATGCTGCTTTTATAGAGAGGGCCAGGCGTGTTATTTTTTCTATGACGTCATTTGAATGAATTTCAGTTGTTTTCGATAAAGTTTTCAAATATAATAAATTATCGTAGTATTATAATAATTCTAAAATTATTACCGAAGAATGAGGAATAATACCGAGGAATGACATTTTAGAGATGTTTAAACCAGGCAATTTATATTTCAATGCCGTCATTTGAATGAAGTTCATTTTTTTCGATTAAGGTTTAAGTTTTCAAATATAATAAATTAATGTAGTATTGTGATAAGTTTTAAAATATTACCGAGGAATGTATTGCATTTTAGACATGCTTAAATAAAATTGCATTGAAGTTGGAAAGTGTTTCATAATCAATGCTTTAAGCATGATTGATCTTTCTTGTTTTTTAATGATCTTGTTGCATTAAAAATAAAAATTTTCTGATTAACCCAATTTGTCTAGGAGCTTGTGTAAAAATTTAGAAAGTGTAACTTTTTGAAAATGATTGAGAGGACTATTTCATTAACGTAGTCTTATTTCCTACCTTACTTTCAACATTTTTGCAATTTACCAATTGACATTGCCCCACTTATCTCCAAAAGGTAAAGAATTAAAGAGCATTTCAATATTTTTGGATATATATATATATATATAATATATATTGGATGATACTATCACCCATAGCAACCACAAAATGAAAGGAGGCAAAATGTGGAAAATTAGAATAAGTGCGGGATACATTAAGAAGAGTATGCAAAGGCGTATGCAAATTTTTCATTCCCAAGCTTGTTCATCACGTGATAGTGCTGATTAGAGATTTAAAGGATTTGACGTTTGTGGACAGTTGTTGTTCCAAGTGAAAGTTTTACGAAAAGGATTTAATTGGCGAACTTGAAATTTTCGGTATGTCTTCCCCGTATCACTTAGATGATTTTACGCGTTGCCGTATTATTGGAAAGGTTGAAGAAGGGCGAAAAATGACAGATGTTGCCAGGGAGTTGGACATCACCCACAGCGTTGTTTCACGGCTGTGGCAAGCATTTAAAATAACTGGAATGTGTAGCAAGTGTCACGGGAGAGGTTGTGTTAGAAGTACGACGCCTGCAGGAGACAGATACATTGTCCTATCGGCAAAAAGGGACCGGTGCGCCACAGCTCAGCAGGTTGTAAACCAGTTTCTTGTTCACGGGACAGCGGATCTCCCGAAAAACTGTAGCCAGACGTTTAGGAGAAAGAAGAATATACGCCCGCAGATCTGCTGTGTGTGCCCCATTGCCCAGACTGCACCGTACTGTCCGTTTGCAATGGTGTCGTGAGTATTGCAATTTGACCTAACAGGACTGGGCTTGCATATTATTAGTAGGTTCACTCTGTCATCGGATTGCAGACGCCAGCTGATCTGGCGTGACAGTGGTGCTGCTTATCGTCCAGAAAATATCCAGGAAAAGGACCAATATTCGAAATGCAGTATCATGGCATGGACTGGCATCATGATCAATGGCCGCACGCCCCTACATGTGGTTGCAACTGGGACTATGACCGGCCAACGATACATTGATGAAGTTCTACTGCCCCATTTTCGCCTTTTCCGTTGTGCTGTCGCTGATAAATTTGTTATCATGGACGACAAAGCACCATGTCTTCGAGCACTCGCTGTTCAGGATTGTCTATTCAGCGAGGGTATTCGATGCCTCGTATGACCAGCACGTTTTCCAAATTGAAAATGTTTTGGGATGCTTTTGGGAGGCGACTTGCTGGTCAAAAATATCCTCCAACAAACAAGAACACCCTTATCTGTGCACTGACAGAGGAGTTAGATTACTTGCTTCAACAGCTGCTGGATAATGTTGTGCGAAGCATGACACGACTGCGCAATATTGCATCGCACTCCACGGTGAACATATCCCTTACTGGCACCTTTCTCAAAGGCGCCTGCTTTCGTTCATATGCATTTTCCATTTCTCGGTACACAGCATCAAATGAACACTTTTTTCCTTTCATATGTTTCAAAACCTTCTGCATTTTCCAGAACAATAAATGATCTTTATTCTAATGTTCGAACAGTGTGGCAACAGTATTTTATCCTGCTGGGCCTCCACCCCCGCTTAATGTTGTGCTACATTGCAATTTATGATCCGTCCTTAGCAATTGTCCAGCAGTGTATAGAAGCGAAGCTGAATATTGTACCCTTTTCAACTATCTTAAAATAATGAAATTTTTGCGGGTCATTTCGATGCCGGTTCTATTTTTCGAGGATCCGTCAAATTTTAATGGATCGAATCGGTCTACTTGATACAGCTGTGTTCTACTAGATAAAGCTGTGAAGTTGAAACATACACAAGCAGATAAGACACCCACACATGGGTTATGTCTCATTAAATAAAAGCTTTTAAAGAAGAGACTTTGTACTTCATGAAATTAATTAATGTTTTAAATAGGCATACATCGCCAAATAATATAATTTCCAGTTCGAGTAGCAAAAAAACTCCAGAGGCCAGTGGAATTAGCTTCCCTTAGGTGGGGACTGAACAAAGTAATGCCCCACTTCATATTTCAAACCCCTCCTTAATGATTTCTTGCTGTCTCAGAGAGAAGGCGATTGAGGATGAATTAGCAACACTATAATACCCCAATGCCAACTAAATGCTTCCTGAGGTGTAATTTCAATATATTTAAACTCTCTGGGATACAACACATAAAAGTTCTTCCATGATTTTTCATGAGTACTCATTAGTACTAAAATAATGGTTAAACAGATATTAATAGTGCAAATAGTTACCTTTTTTTTCGATCTACACTTTGTTTTATCTTCCAAAAACATATAAAACTAGCAAAAGTAAAATTCTTCCCTTTCGACAGAACTGAATTATAACTCTCCTTTAAAGATAAATTAGACTTTAAAATGTAATTAATTCTTCTTTTTTAAAATAATTTTATGAACATATATTTAACTTAACTTTTAAAAAATGCAATGTTTCAGTTATTATAACATGCTATGTACCTGTAATAACTTTCATCTAAAACTAACAATTTTATTCCTTTTACAGGTAAGTTCTTGAAACATTCAGATTTTTACAAAGTTTCTTCAGTTTCCCAGGTAACGATTTTATAACAATATATGTTATTTATTTGTACTCAGTTTATGTAGTAGATTGTGTGCTTCATTTCAAAATATTTGAAAAAATAAATAATTCCAGTTATATGTACAGGAAACTTTAATCCATTCAAGATTTCAGAGGTGTTGGATTATAAAGTTTGCCAGATTATCAGATGTTAAGCTGAAATGGAATTAAACATTGTAAAATTAATTTGGAACAAAATAATAAACAACAAAGGTGATATTTATTTACCCAAAATGTTACCCAGACTGGATTAAACTGTAGGTAAAAAATATTTAAATCGAATAATTGTAAACTTCAATGAACAGAAATCGGCATTTAAAATTATTTAGTCTATTACTGTAAATGTACCTCAGTACAGTCGAACGTACTAGAATACAGTTCGAGAGACGTGACAGACTATTGGGTGTACTTAGCCATTGAATGCCGGATTAACAGAAGTTTACTGTAAAATGTATATTTTAGAAATGCTTCAAAAGGAACTGTCAGTTCTGGTAAAGTGCTACGTATACTGGTTCAATAATTAGCCACTTATTAATTAAAATAATATTTTTATTTTCAAATTAGAGTATATTTAACTTAACATTATAATTAGGATTTTGAAAAAAAAATACGTACACGCATATAAATATGGATTTAAATTTTGATGCTGTTATTGCCTCAAGCGTATTTATTTGACTGATTTTCAGGTTTGTTCTCTCAAGGAAAAGGTCTTGACTTGTAGATTGGCTGAAAAGTTTCCAAAAGAATTAATAAATAACTAAATAGTGAGTAACTCTGTTACTCGTTACTCTGTTACTCGTTTAGATTAATGTGAGGAATCACTCTTTTCGCATATTTCCATTTGGAAAAGGTTTATGTGTGCTGTGTGTGACAATGGTACAAAGTACTTGGGGAAAGTTTCTATCGGCATTTTTTAGTTTTTAATTTTCTTTATTATTTTACTTTTTGTTTGGAGGGGGAGAGCTTATACAGTTTTCATAGATTAATAGTACACAGTTTATTCACAAAGGTCGAAGCTATCAACGATAAAACTATTGGATGTAACACTTGCAGTCACTCCGCCGGACTAGTGTGTTCTGCCCAAGCAATAAGCGCATACTAGCGTATGTCGCAGATCTAAAATATAAATATTTTGTCACTTTTCTACCAAAACTGAAAAGTTTCCAAAAAAATTAATAAATAACTAAATAGTGAGTAACTCTGTTACTCGTTACTCTGTTACTCGTTTAGATTAATGTGAGGAATCACTCTTTTCGCATATTTCCATTTGGAAAAGGTTTATGTGTGCTGTGTGTGACAATGGTACAAAGTACTTGGGGAAAGTTTCTATCGGCATTTTTTAGTTTTTAATTTTCTTTATTATTTTACTTTTTGTTTGGAGGGGGAGAGCTTATACAGTTTTCATAGATTAATAGTACACAGTTTATTCACAAAGGTCGAAGCTATCAACGATAAAACTATTGGATGTAACACTTGCAGTCACTCCGCCGGACTAGTGTGTTCTGCCCAAGCAATAAGCGCATACTAGCGTATGTCGCAGATCTAAAATATAAATATTTTGTCACTTTTCTACCAAAACTGTTTTATAATACAGATGAGCGGGTAAGGGAACTTCTCAACTCGGTTCGACCAATGGCTGCGGTGTTTTTGTGAAGAGGATATTAGAAAGGTTCAATGTTGTGTTAATAGTGTGATTTATAAGCCAAAAGGGATATATAAAGAGAGTATCAATGGCGGCTCGTGAGGTAAAGCAGAATAAGAGCTGCTGTATCTGCTGCATTCCATCAGTTATCGGCTGAATATGGTTATTATTATTACTACACTCTATAACAAAATAATCGACGCACCAAGAAGGAGTTGTCCGATTGTGATAACAATTGGTGGATGTGAAGAACATACATAGAAAAAGAAACGATTAAAATTTCAGAGCAATTTAATAATTTAGAGTTTGACCGTATACAAAGGGAGAAAGTCAATAAGGCGTTGGTCCACCTCTGGCCTGGATGCAAGGCGTGGCATACACTGGTAAAGTTCACGGATGGTGTCCTGCGGAATGTCTTGCTAAATTGTCTCCAACTGTCGGGCTAAATCGTCAACATTCCGGGATGGTTGCAATCACCTTCCCGTAACGTCCCAAATGTGCTCAATGGGAGAGAGATCAGGAGACCTAGCTGGCCAAGGAAGTGTTGGACAAGCTTGAAGACAATTCATAGCAACACTTGCCGTGTGCGGCCGGGCTTTATCTTGTTGAAAAGTAAGTCCGGGGTGTCGCAAAAGGAACGGTAACACAACCGGTCGCAGACTGTTGTCTACGTTCCGCTGTGCTGTCAGTGTGCCAGAAATGACTACCAAAGACGTAAGATATCCGCAGTCGAAATGCAACAGACATTTTGACCACAGGTTCAGAATCGCACCTTATACCCCCTATTGTATATCCCTCCTCCTACCTGCTGAATGGGCAGTTCCGATGCGCTGGAGCTCCTACTATTTATTCATTGGACACCAAATGTTATTCATTTGCATGTTCGCTCAAAATGTCTTTGCATACGAAATTTCATTACAATCGGACAACTCCTTCTTGGTGCGTCGAATTTTTTTGTTACAGAGTATATTTGTCGAATTTTTCAGTCTCGTTTGCCTATTTTTAGATAATATTTGACAACAATTGTGCCAGTAGCGGGATGTGTTTTGATGATGTTCGTTGTCGAGGAGACTGCTTCACCGATTCCTGAAGTCACGAGCTACCACTTGAGAGTATAATGTAGTGGTTATCGATAAATATATGTTTTTGTATAGTTTTCGTGCTTTATTTGTGCTTTTAAAAGAGATTTAAAATGTATGCTGATGTGACCGTAAAGACGTATTTTAGTGTCGTACCTAGGTTCCTGATCTGGCGTTCATTAAAAAAGTTTTGTAAACATTATGTAATTTTTTTAACCTTTCAGTGATTAAGTGATAATATTAATTGTTAATCCGAGAACCCAAGTAACTAAAAAGTCCAAATTTAGTATGCAGTTTTTTTTGTGTGGTATATATTAATTCTTTGCATTTTAAACCTTATCGGACTAGCCCTTCTTAGGCTCCTCCCATAAAAATGTACTCATTTTTTCATTTTTATGGAATAATTAAAGAACAGGAGCAGCTAGAAAGTTGAAATTCTGTAACTCTATGCCTTTTGTGATATATTTTAATAGTTCAGACTTTTAACCTTATCGGGCTAGCCCGTCCTGGGCCCGCAATTTGATTGTACTCATTTCGGTGAATAACTCGAGAAACGGAGCAGTGAGAAAGTCCAAATTTAGTAAGGCATTGTCTTTTGTGATATATTTTAATTTTCTGAATTGTTAACTTTATCGGCCTAACCCGTTTTAAGACCGCCATAGGAATGTTCTCGTTTTGTTTGAATAACTCGAGAACCATAGCAGCTAGAATGTCCACATTTAGTATCTAGTTTTTTATTTAGTGGTATATTTTAATTCTTTGTATCTTAAACCTTATCGAGCTAACACATCTCACCCCCCCCTCTCATAGGATTGTACTCATTTTTAAGGAATAATACGGGAAGCAGAGCGGTTAGAAAGTTCAAATTTAGTATCTCGTTTCTTTTTACTTTCCTTATATACATAATGTATAAGGAAAGTATTGTGACGGGGTCGAAAATTCAAAATCGAGTTTTCGACGGGAGAGCACGTTTCAAGCATCCCTGATCACGAATCAAACATTTTTGAAGTGATGTGTGTGTGTGTGTGTGTGTGTGTGAGTCTGTGGAGACGATAACTGACGAACGAATGGACCGATTCGAACGAAATTTGGTACAAAAGTCACAATCCGTAAACACAGGAAGCCTATTGTTTTTATACGCAATCGAATGTTCAGAACCCCCCTAAATTTTTGAGTGAAATTTTGAAAAAATCGTCAAGAAATCAAAACCGCTAATAGAGTTACGCAAATAGACATTTCTTATGTAAATTTTCATTAGAAAACGATTGACATAAATTTTAGAACGCTAACATGAACCGTTCTCGAGATATTGCTCATTTTTGGTAAAATTATCAAAAAGTCATTTAAAATAAAAAAAAATGTTTCTATTGAGAAACATGTTAACTTTTCATATGTAATACCATGCGATACATTAGGTGACATCATTCTCGTGGATCTAGCTCGTTCCATTCCTGAAAAAATATACTTTGAGTAATACTTTTGTATTTGATCGCCAATAGTCATTTATCTGCTGTAATAATAACTTATTTCTTCATCCATAACGCTTGGCGAGATATTGGCGACGATTTTGGCCGAATTTCGCCAACTTGGCGACTTTTTGAAATGTTGCCAAATTAACGAAAATCTCGCCAAATGGATAAAAATGACACTAAATCAATGAAAAGGACGACTCATTGACGAAAATTCAATATCTTGGAAAGAATATAAGTATCTACTATAAGAAAACCTATTTTTTTTACTGTAAAAGTAGTAAATTCATTGCATTATATAAGGAAAGTCATGTGTTGCCCACATCAGATTTTTTTTTTTGTGATGTATTTTAATTCTTTGGGCTTTTGACCTTATCGAACTCGCCCGTTATGGGCGCTGATTTTAGAACCAGAAAGTAATTCTAAAATTGGTATGTGTAAATATTGAGTATGATTTAGTATTTAAATATGACTCTTACTAAATTTAGTATGCCGTTGTCTCTTGTGGTATATTTTAATTCTCTGGGTTTTTTGTTAATCATATTGAACTAGCCCGTTCCTGTCCTGCCATAGGATGCCTCGTTTTGGGGAATAAATAGCTCAAGAAACGTAGCAGCTAGAAAGTGCAAATTTATCATGCCATTAACTTTTACGATATATTTTAATTCTTTGTATTTTGAACATTATCGAGCTAGCCCGTCTTGGGCCTCCATGGAAATGCACATATTTTTGGGAATAACTCGAAACAGGAACGGCTAGAAAGTCCAAATTTTGTATCTGGTTGTTTCATGTGGTATATTTAAATTCTTTGGATTTTCAACCTTATCGAATTGGCTCGTCCTGGGCCCTCCATCGATGTGTACTAATTTTTATAGAATAACTCGAGACCGGAGCAACTAGAAAGTTCAAATTTAGTATCTCATTATATTGTGTGGTATATTTTAATTATTTGGATTATTAAACTCATCGGGCATGCTTATTTTGGGCCCACCATAGGAATGCATCGTTTCGGTGGAATAACTCGATAACCTAAGTATCGAGAAAGTCCAAATTTAATATGCATGTTTTTCATTTTATGGTATATATTAATTATTTTTATTTAAAACCCTATCGATCTAGTTCGTCTTGGGCCCGTTATAAGAATGTACTAGTTTTTGAGGAATAACGACTAAGCTAAGGCTCGTGAATGTGCGCGCCTATGAAGGGTCAACAAGGGGCTCCCACCCCCTATACGAGCATGTGAAAGAGCTTTCGAAGCAAGCTTCGCGGGTTGGTGAGCATCAGCGAATAAGTGGCGGCCCTTCGTGCGTATTGCGCTAGCGTATTAAGGCTGCGAGCTCCGACTAATAGTGAGCTGCATCAAGCAAGGGGGAGTCCCTTGGTACCCCGAGAAAAAGAATCTGTTATTTTTAGCAGTTTAGTGGAATCCGTGTTAGCTGTTAACAATTGTTATTAGGCGTTAGCACTGTTAAATTAGCTGCTAAGTTAATAGCAACCCATCTCTAGTTGAGACAGTTTCTGATGTGTATAATGTCTTTTGTAAGGGTATCTTTGGCTATAAATAATCGGAGTGTTACAAAAAATTTAACACTTTGGTATAACATTTTGGACTCTAATATCTCAGAGCCTAATAGATAAAAATGTAAAAATTGTTGCTTGTTTTGTTGGAAATGGGTTCTATCTATGACTGTATAAAAAACATTTCAATATTTTAACGTTTTAATCTTTGTTTTCGAACAAATTGAACAAAAAATTTTGGGAACAGACTTTTGTCTGAGAGAGCTTTGCTTATTTTCATTTTAATATTTTCAAAACTATAAAAGATAGATATAAACAGTAAGGGACAAAAATGTTTAGTAGGAAGTTCAGGTTAATATTTTTAAAATAAAACTGTTATTGTTTTTTAGGAGCCGCCAATGTAACCGAGAGGTCGAAGGAAAACGTTTCCTTATATTCTCTGGACTGCCGGTGTCGTGGGTTCGAATCCCACCAGCGGGAATGAATGTTGTGGTGTACGTAAATTGTGTAATGTGTTCTGCCCCCCCCCCTCTATGGTGCGTTGGTGTCAAAGTCATGTGAGGGTAAAATGGCTCACCAGCCTACCGCTATATGAGCGAATGATTGGTACATTAAACTCATGGCCAGTAAAATAACAGTTTTTGAGGAAACCTCTTGTCAAGTTGTAGAGAATTAAAAATTTTGCGTTTTTACAGCCTATAATGCTTATATCTTGGGAACTAATAATACTAGCTATGAACAGTAAATAGTACTTTGTATCACTTTAAAGGCCCTATAAGGAGTGTTCAAATTACTACCCTCCAACATCAATGCACTCTCGTAGGCGAATTTTCCAAAGATTATATCTTCTCGTATAGTTGGATTTTAGTTCGTGGTCTCAGTATTTGAACTGTAGTGGCTATAATTTCGATATTTTAATATTTTCTCCTGTTAGAGTATTCCAATGGGAGGGAAAGCTGTATGCCCCGTGTTGCAGCATAATGTGAATAACCATACCAAACTTCATAATAAATCAGCCAAAAATTATAGATATGCATATGGAACTGACAGACAAATAAATTTCTATTTTCTAAATCAGCTATACATGCTGATTTAGGAAATTGAATTAGATAGAGGGATTTAGGCGGCGAAGCAGAATTTAAGCTATAAATTTAGTAAAAGCTTTAGAAGCCAATATCTTTGCAGTATTGAATATCAATATCAACCGTCCGGTGTCTTGTTAATCTAACTTTTCTTAAAGTTAATATCAATTTTAGTTTTATCACATTCCAATTTTTTTGTTTCTTTCAGCAAAGTTCTATTCTTCGCTTGATTCTACATCGATTTTAACGCCTTGTCCCAGGCAAAATCCATTTCTCTGGCGTCTCGCATTCAAGAAGCTTATCGTGATAATGTTCGTCTAGCCGTTTATACACTTCGGGTATTTAAAAGGATAATAATCAATAGCCGTCGCTGTGTCACCATCCTTTCTCATTTACAATGCCACCTGCCGACTGAAATAGATTTTTGCTCCGGAATTATGATGTGTATTTCAGTAGTTTTAATGCTCATTCAAACCATTTATATTCTTCAATTACACTCGAATTTGTGTAATGAGCTGTTTCTGAAAATGCTCCGAGGAACAATGGTGTTTCGGACTAGTAGTTCTTAAATGGAATTTGAAAAAGAAAATTAATAAAATCATTGGCTACGGCAATAAGACTAACACAATTGACTGCAACAGTAATAATAATACCATTGACTTCAACAACAGGAATACCATCGATAAATCGATACATAAATAGAATAGACTGCAACAATAAAAATCTAATGTGGGCAGCACGTGACTTTCCCTGCAGACTCAAATTCATTTTTTCTTTAAGAACTCATTAATGAGTTTAATAGCACAAAGTGGCACTAAATTTGCATTTTTAATTTAATTTCTGCTTTTATTTGGTAATTGGACATTGTTCCAAAGGCGGCATAAAAAAATGCGACAAACCTCAAATATCTCGAGAACGGTTAGTCCTAGAGTAATACAGTTGTTTTTATTCTTTTCCTCGTCAAACATTACGTATAAAACAAGCATTTAATGGATACATTTGAACATACGTAGTCTTTTTTTAGATATTGGCGATTTTTGCAGGCCATTTCGTAAAAAAAGACTGATTGTTCTTTTCCGAATCATACCAAAATCTAAGCAGCACCAGAGTATCCCACATGTGATTTATTAACCAAATTTTGTGAAATTTGGTCAATTTGTATTTCAGCTAGAGTGAATACATGACATTTTTGAAGGCCATTTCGCAAAAAAAGGCGGGTTCTTTTTTTCCGAATTGTACCAAAAACTAATCAGCACCAAAGTCACACCCAAGGGTCTTATCTACCAAGTTTTAAGAAATTCGGTCCATTAGTTTTTGAGTTAGAGTGGATACATACATTGCACAGACACACAGACAGACAGACACACACACAAACGTCACGCTAAAAATAGTTTTTTCGTATTCTAGAGGTCTCGAAACGTGTAGATCCGCCGAAAACTCGAGTTGCGATTTTCGGCATGATTCCAATACTTTCCTATACATTACCATGTATTGCAGGGAAAGTAAAAATCTGATGTGGACAGCACACGACTTTCCCTGCAGACTTATATCCACGTTCTCTTTGTCTTAATTTAATTCACTTTTAATTCAATTTTCGTTCTCATTTGGTAATTGGACTTATTTTCAAAGGGGGCATAGAGGAAATACGAAAAAACTAAAATGTCTTGAGAACAGCTAGTCCTAGTGTAATGGGGTTGGTCTTATTCTTTTCTTCGTTAAAAATTACGTATAAAACATGCATTTAATGGATATATTTGAGCATAAGTAGTTTTTATTTTAGATTTTGCCGATTTTTGTGGACCATTTTGCAAAAAAGACAGGTTATTT